>CM043020.1:63122269-63543994 GCA_023690525.1 Holotrichia oblita
TGTTAACTCTCACACACGTTATACGCCACAACTAACGCAAGCGACAAACTCTAACGATGTGACGATTGCTGGCGAGTGCAACTCTCCCTTCCATCTCTCACGGAATATGCGCCTGCTCGATCCCCACCGCGAACCCCATCACTTCGCTAAAAGAATCGCTCTCTCCGTCTCGCTTTTTTCACCGTCTCTATTCCTTACCTATCCTCTTTTGAGGAATATACACGGACGAGAGAGAGTCATGACAAAGCGTTAATACAACCACGTTTCAAGCTTGTCGGCTCCTACCACCCATGACGATGGTGACGATGACAGACTGTGCAAGAGCCTTTGAAGAAAACCGCCTTTAACAACGCGTTACTTGCTGCTGGGACTAGAAAACTCTGCAATCGGTAGCATCCTTAAACACGAAGGGAAGAAAATAAGACTATACATATAACTTCGCTGATGAATAAAATAATATACAGAATGGTTCAAAATTATATGGTTGAATTCATTTCAAAAGATACTGTTTTTTTTCCTTTTAACCTCTGATAATTATGACAAAGCCTTAATTTACCAATTCTCATTTCAGGAAGATCTTGTGTTATTATAAAAACAATTTATGCGACCCTAATACTTTTCGCTACAAACTCAATAGTAGCAATAAGCTTGCACGAACAAATGGAGGCATTATCCACATATAAAATTAAATCGACTTGGAATGAAATCTTTACCTACTAAAAGAAATGTTACACATAAACATTAGAGGGATTTACTTTGACAAAGTCAAATATCTTGATTTAGTTTATTTTTAACTAACACGGACTGTGAAACCACAGAAGGAAAATATTTTTAATAGTCCCACAGATAATATCTATTAAAATATAAATAGTTGACCAAATTAGAGACTTATTTGACGGTCTTATGCAACCGTTCTTTCAATCGTATGATGTTACATTAAAGTTTGATATATTCTTAAATATAATGCATTGTTGTCACATACTAGCTATATTTTGCCAGGTATGATTTAAAATTAACTCTGTATTTCGTATATAGTTAATATACAGAGTGAACAAAATTGTTACTAACATCCAAAAAATTTTTTTGTAGTATAAGCTGGTTAAATTATTCGAGACTAATGAATTAGTTAAAATAAAATTTCCAACATTTTATGCGGAAATACCTTCTTCTGGTTCTAAATGTTCCTAAAATTAAGATAAAGCGTAAATGTCGAGTTTCAATGCTTTTTGAACTTCGCCGTAAATGATCTTTCATATTTACCGAGCTTTAGATGTCGATTTTAGAATAGAAGCTCGAGTGTAGATATAAACTGTCAATTAATATTAGAAGAATTTTATGCCTGGTGTTGTAAAAACAAATTAATAGCCAATAAATCATCATTTAATTAATAAGAACTGAACTTAAATTCCTAGTTGCCGCAAAATGAAGAAAGAGAGGACGTTATGTGAAACCTCATTTATATACACATATATGGTGCAGCCGTGTTTTGAGCGATCGTAGAGATTCAGTAAACGTAAGTGATTTTAAAAGGAGCTTCAAAGACGGAAAGGTTTTTTTTTTCGTGTGTAACATGTTTCTTCTAAAATTTACCAAGCATAATCTCGTTTGAACGCCATCCGGTGACCATATTGATGATACTTATTGACGCAGCATCTAGTTATTGAAATTATTTCGATGCGAGTGGCAAAAGTTAAATTAATAAACCCAATTAAAGTAGAAAAAATATTTTGAATGCAATCATTTATGCGACAATAAAAGTAGTGGTAGTGATATTAAATTGGTGCATTCAATTCAAATAAAATATTTTAGAGTGGAATGTATATTTTTAAGAAATATGTATTGTTTGATTTCAAGAATACTTTTCCTGAATGTGACAATAAAATTAGCTTACACATTTTTTGTGTTGGTATTCATAAACGTCAAGTGTACTTAATGGTTTCGTAAAAGAATAATATCTTTGCCTGAGTGTAGCTCTCTAGCTGCAGATTTTTTATTTCCACGCTAATAATTTGTGGTCCACAAATATTCACTTGCAAGATCTATTTCCATACCAATTTTAATGTATCATTGCTGTTTGAAATACATACTATTATGAATCTGACGTTAATAATTTTAACATACATAGATTAGCTTAGATTCTACTATATGTGGATTGTGTAGGCAATGCTGCCTCTCTTCACTGCGAACTTTAAGATCTATTGTGAGTGCCCTTAATATTTTAATCCCAGTTAATCTCCAGACTTCTGAAAAAGTCTAGGATTTTTTTGGAGGCTGTAGTTCTAATGCTAGCCGGTTCTACGTGCGTCTGTTCGAGATAGTGGAGTCTTTGCTGGACCTTTGCCTCGCAGTTGCACATGATGTGTTCCGTCGTCTCGATGTGTTCCGAACAGAATCGCCATTTATCGCAGTCTACCTTGCCCATCTTCTTCAGGTGATACCTAAGAGCACCGTAGCAAGTGAGTAAAGCTGTGATGGTGCTGACGTCTCTTCCGTTGAGCTCCAGCAGAGATTTAGCTGATGGCTGAAAAAGTAATAAACTGTGTTGATTGTTATTATTAGCATAGTCTTTTCGTTTATTCAAAGATGGTGATGGAATTCTCAATACACTGGTATTATTAATTTAATTTTGAGGCTATCCAAAATTTTTCTGGAGTTTAATAAATATTATTTCAACAGTATCCAGTATGATAAAAATGACATCCTATACTTGGAACAGACAAGTTTTCTTGGATCAAAACTTTTTAGTTTATAGCTAAGCACATCAGTCACAGATTTAAAAATATTTAATTATTCATGTGTGTATAGTTACACTCAACTCTTTAATTAATACCATAGCTTTGATAATGTTATTTAGAATTAGTATATAAAGTTTTTGTGGTTTCTTAGTATTCTTATTAATATGGACAATTTTAAATATTCAAGAACGTCTCTCCTATTCTGTGAAAGAATTGGTAAATTTTTACATATATTTGTATTTGGATTTAAATAATTGACGCAGTGTATAGTTTTCTTAGTATATAGAAGATATATGTGTTTGTTTGATTTCTGAACAATGTTTGATGGACAGTTTTAAGATTTGTATTATACATATTACATTATTGACTCCGACTGGCACCACAACTTTCGGCGATGTAACTAGTCACCGAAATCGAATTTGAACCAAAAGCTCATTATTGGTAATGAGATCCAACCAGAGGACAATAATTTTACACTTGTTGATCGGCGACACAAAAGGAAATCTCAATTAAATACAACCTATGGTACGGCGGCAAACATAAACATAAAAGGTATAACGCGATACGCGCACTTGCATGTATATGGCTTTGAACCAAAAACAACCAATGAAACTATTGTCAATTATTTAGATAGTAAAGAAATTAAGGCAAAGGTTGAGAAGCTGGAATCGAAACACCCCGACGAATATTCCTCTTTCAAGGTGTCGGTGCCCTTCGATAAACTCGATGACGCAACCAAACCTGACATATGGCCATCTGGAGTACGACTAAATCGTTTTTTAGAGAGGCTAAGAGTAAAACAGCAAGCGAAAACATAAGTGAGACCGTATTAGATGATAGTAACAATACACTCAACAACGCATTTCATATATTTCATCAAAATATGCAATGCATAACAAATAAAATCAATTTATTGGAGGAATTGCTAAATAAAGAACGTTTCAAATGGGGTGTATTGGCATTTACTGAACATTGGTTAAAACCCACTCAAATAGACTACATAAAGCTGCCGAATTATAAACTGGTTTCAGTTTTTTCCCGGACGAGATCTTCACACGGGGGTTCATGCATATTTGTACGTAATGATATCCACGCGTCAGAAATGGTAAACCTGAAAGAGAAAAGCATAGAATCGGTCCTGGAATGCTCCGCGGTAATTATAAAAGAAATGAAATTCATAGTTCTAAGCATATATCGGCCTCCAATGGGAAATTTCGATCTGTTCTTTAGTACCATGGAGGATATCCTTTTATCTCTAAATAGGAATGTAAAACACTTCAGCATTGTGGTATCTGGAGATTTTAACTTAAATTTCCTAAACACAACCGACAACAAAGTAAAGGATTTTATAGACCTCTTACGGTCCTTTGGACTGAAACAAACGATTTTCGAACCGACTAGAGTTTGGAGTACAGGATTTTCGTTGATTGATAATGTTTTTGTTGGATCATGTCTAAAGTTTCAGAGCTATATATGTAAAACTTCGCTGTCAGATCATCATGGACAAGAAACATATTTTGGAATTTCAGTTCCAATAGAAGAAAGAAGAAATAGCCTACCATTAAGAATACTCACAAATGAAAGACTAGAACAAATAAGGAAATGCTTACAAAAGGTGAACTGGGATATTATATATCTAGAAGAGGATCCAAATAAAGGTACACATTTGCTACTTTCAACCTTGGATAGAATCTACAAGCAAAGCTGTCCTGAGCAAATAAACAACAGGCATCAACATCCAAATTCACTGCAGAAGTCCTGGATAAATAAGGATATAAGGAATAAATGCAAAATAAAACGTCAACTTTATGAAGGTATGTTAAACGGACGAATCTCAAAAGACTATTACAAATTATACTGTGCAAACCTACAAAACGTCATTCAAGACACTAAAACAAGATATAATAGCAACTTGATTTTGACTTCCAGTAACAAAATTAGAGCAACTTGGAAATTAGTGAATAAGATAACTGGCAAACAAAGTGGGAGTCAGTTTGACATTCAAAATTTATGTAGTCATCATAATAAAAGTACGAGTGATATGCTAGAGAACATGAATTACTATTTCACAGATCAAGACAATGCAAATAGTGGTGACAACAGTCAAGCTCATCTGAATGTCGAACTGAAGAGGAATTCCACATCTATGCACTTGCATGATACTGAACCTGTGGAGATTTTTAATATAATCTTGTCTCTAAAAGACACAAAATCAGTAGGAGCTGATGGCTTACCAACAGAGCTCTTTAAGAAATGTGCCGACATACTTTGTGGTCCTTTATCTCATATAACTAACAGCTGTTTCCAATCTGGTACGTTTCCAGAACATTTAAAGGTAGTTATCATAAAACCCATCCATAAAGGAGGTGAAATGCACTTAATAGAAAATTACAGGCCGATATCATTAACATCGGTCATGGCAAAGATTATTGAGAAAGCGATACTCTCAAGGTTGTTAAATTTTGTCGAAAGCTGTAATCTACTAACAGATAGACAAAACGCGTATATTGAGGGACGCTCAACTACAAGAGCGATTTACATGGCGATGTGCAAAATAAACGAAGCAATTTCGAGTAAACAACAAGTAGCAGGAATATTTTTAGATCTGTCAAAGGCCTTTGATAGTGTAGATCATTCAATTCTTTTATCAAAGTTAGAGTTGATGGGTATGAGAGGAAACATCAACAGGTTAATAAATTCTTATCTCACTAATCGACTACAATGTGTTGCAGCAGTCTGCGAAAACAAAGCTATTCATTCTGGATGGCTAAGAGCGCGGAAAGGAATACCACAAGGTTCCATCCTTGGACCTTTCCTCTTCCTGATGTACGTAAACGACCTACCTAATGCTACGTACCACAATGTACATATGTTTGCGGATGACACATCGATAATTGTAACAGAAACGGATGAGAAAACAATTAATGAAGAAATAGTATCTACTTTACATACTATGAGGCTGTGGTTTGATGATAATAAACTCAAATTAAATGTACAAAAGACAAACATAATAAAATTTGCACTCAGTAAAACTGATAAAACGACAATACGATATGAAGACATGGAGATAGTTTCGACAACACATACAAAGTTCTTAGGTTTGCAACTTGATAGTGCACTAAACTGGAAACAACATATAAATACACTCACTAAAAAAATCGCCGGAATGGTTTACGCATTACGAGTGATATCCTCGGAGGTACAGAGGGATGCAGCTCTTTCTGCGTATCATGCATACATCGGCTCAAGATTGACATATGGCATTATGTTTTGGGGCAACTCGGTAGACGCAAAGAGAATATTTATTCTTCAGAAATCATGTGTGCGTGCCATATTTAACCTGAAAAGGACGGAAACATGCAAAACTGTATTCAAACAGTTCAATATACTTACTCTTCCAAGTTTATATGTATACGAATGTGCGTGCTTCGCAAAAAAACACTATAATGAGCTCCTCAAGTGCTATGAAGTGCATCACAGTTATAACACGCGAGAGTGTCTAAGAGGTACTTTAAGAATTCCTCCAACAAGTTTTACCCGAATTTACAAAAGTGCTGTACCTCAAATTCTTAAAATATTTAACCATATTCCTGAACATTATAAGCAGGAACGTTCTCAGATATTTAAAAAGAAACTAAAAGTGCATTTGGTGAATTCATGCTTATATGACATCCAAGATTTTTTTAGAAATGATTTTTTGTAATTATGTACTTACTGCTATGTTTTTTGCTTTTTGTTTTTTTGACGTATTTCATGTTTATACACAAAGGAAATAAACGAGTGTTATTATTATTATTATTATTATTATTGTTCTTCTTTTCTCACATCTGATTGACTATCGTCATACTATGATGCCTAAAAAAATTAATACTTTTCGACGATATAAGAAGTGATGAATGGAATACTATAAAACTAAGAAACGTCATTTGATATCTCTCTCTGTTTATTCAATATGATATTCATTAGTCCAAACAAACCAATGATCCACAGTAGAAGTTCCAATGTCCAATATATTAAATAACCAGCGACATAGTATTTACGCGAATATATAATTCTCTTCCATAGAATAGATAGAAGTTATATAACCTTGCAGTTACCCTTTCATCTGCTCATAGTAATCTGAGCGCATATGTGTATACCATGGTGAATCTGTATGTGGAGGAACAAGTCGAAGTTGAAGTAAAGCAAGCACCATCGTGAATAAAGACAGAGAGAGTAGAGTTTTTAAGTTATTACCTCCTGACGGTCATAAAACGAGCCGGGTTATGGCCGAGGCTTTTATTTATTTTATAGTTCTGTCCGTTACAGCTGTCATATCTTTTATAAACTTGTCTTCGTATTTTACCTGCTTGAATGCGAGTGCGGCAAACGCGTATAAATATAAATATATACATAGATGTATATTTTACGTTTCGCCCTGTATGGGTGTCTATTATGTTACCTGTTCGAGCATGCCTATATATATGTTATACGAATGTGTATGTCGAATGATCACGGTAGGCCGCGACGTTTAGCAGCTTATTTATTTAGCTGTTTGTATAGAGAATTTTGCGTCTTTTAAATGTTTTATATCCACGTCATTGGTAGGTACGAACTCAACAAAGGAAGATGACTCGGCGAACGAGGTTGTTTTGACAGGATGACAGAATTATGATGGTACTTACGTCAAAACAAATGAAATATGTTTGACAGCGGCTGATGGAATGTACTTCTTTAAAATGCTATTAAGAAGGCGTAAGATGAAGGACGATATTTAAAGAAGGAAATCTTGACGGATACTATAAAGTGTAGTAGAATATAAAGGATATCAGTTTAGAATTATGTTGAACGAATTGACCTTTATTTATTGTTAGAAGGTTATTACTTCCGATTTGCTGAATTTTACGGCGCCTTAGTCCATCCTATGTTTAATTTCTCCTATTACTTTTATAAAACTTTGAATGTTTGCCTACATCATAAATATCAACGCGTAAAACAAGTGCAAAACATTACAATTTCCCATTTCATTCACTCCAAGTAAGATGACGGTAGGTAGTCAATGCAGATCTGGTAAAGCAGTAAATCCAGCATCTACTTGCAAAGCACAAAAACTGCTGTAGTTCTTCAGCTGACAATATGGTTCCATTTTCTCTCTCAATTATCAAACACCCACAAAAAGATTTGTTTAACAAATTACAATTGAAAATTAAATTTATAATAGTAGACTGGTAGAGAGATAAGTAGTGAAGCTCGAGAAGCCTTTGCTACTACGGCCTACCACATTTATCCATCTAATACAAAAGATTCGCCGAAAACCAATACTTTCTATCTAAGATGTTCCCATAAAAGCAATTTATTTTAGATATTATCCAGCATGAAAGATATTTGTATAGATATGGTATTTGGTGGACTTCCTTTTCTTCGAAGTATTCATTTTAACAACATACATATACAGCGTGTTCAAATTGAAGTCGGCACTATTGCTAACTTTGCTACTACTAAAGATACGATGTTGGTTAAATGACCGATGTAGTAGCGTTTTTTCTTCCGCTTACGATGGTAAAATTTAAAAAACAATTGTACTTCAGGTTTTCGAAGTATTAAAAAAAAACATTCTGTTAAATGGAATACCCTGTATATTTTTATTCATTTTAAATGACAATTTAATTTTAAACAAAATCTATTAATACATAGGCACCCAAAAATTAAGAAATAAATGAACTACAAGCATTTATATGTATCAGTTCAAGTTGATATGCATATCGTGTAGAGCCTATGAATGTCCGATTCTTGGCAAGTAAAAAAAAAACATTTTATTATCATCTATCATCTAAGGCGAACAAAAAATCGTTTGTACTTTGATGGTAATCATATTTTAGTTTTTAGTCGTTTGCTAATATGTAGTAATAATAAAAACGCAATTTAGCTTTTGCTTCAATTTTACCTTTATTATGTGCGTAGACAGAATCGATTTATTGCATTAGTTTTAAATTTATCACAGATAACGAGGACAGTAACAAAAGATACATAATATCTGTGAAGATTACGAGTATTAGTTTAGACAACGTAAGTAATAGTTATTTGAATTTGCTCCAACAATAGCATTTACACATTTAGAAAATAATAATACTAGCTTTACCTTTACGTCCTTATAGTTTCTAAGAGTAGGGTGGTTATGTATTCAATGTTTTGCATTCAGAATTTCCTTTTTTGTTGTTCAAATAAGATTAATATTGACAATAATAAAGACCAAAGTGTATTAATTTTTCGATAACTAGTCAATATCTAGATGATTTTCCATTAACGCTTGTATTTCGTTTATTTGTTATTTTTTGGGTGTCTATGTATTAATAGATTTTGTTTATAATGAAATTATCATTTAATATGTGCAAAAATATACAGGGTATTCCATTTAAAAAAAAATGTTTTTTAATATCTCGAAAACGCGGAGTTCAATTGTTATTTAAATTTTATCATCGTATTCGGAAGGAAAAACCCTACTACTTTGCTAATTTAACTGACATCGTAGCATCAGTAATAACGAAGTTAGCAATAGTGCCGACTTCAATTCAACACCCGGTATTACAGTAGGCATTAGGCCTTGTAAGCAAATGCATATATTTTAATTTATTCAAATTTGTATTCTTGTAACTGGAAAATAAATAATCTTTATTAATTGTGGTGTATAAATTTCATATTACCGTAGCATTTTCATTGTAATTTTATTCATGTCTAATGTAAATGTCGAAATTAATATCCACAAGATTATGATGTAATATTACAATTTATGTTAATAGTATTAAAATAAGTAATTACTGTTTGAATAATATAAGTAATATGTAAAGAAATGCAACGAGGAGGAAATAAATAATGCCAAATGTATTGCTCTTTAATTGAGGAACTTGTGCTTTGGCCAGACAAAGAACTAAATTTATTAAAGGCCTCGGTTTTACTAATATCACTAATTACGCCGTTTAAACATCTGCGAGGAGGAGTACTTATTTTATTAATTACGTTCTCTCGCAATACCTTATTCGTCTACAAAAAGCTCTCCGCAAGTCGTGATTGAGTGTTTCTCAGTTAGTTCTGTTTCCCATTCGACTTCTTCCATTCGAAATTAGAATGTGACGTAATTTCTGTTGAGAAAAAAAAACCACTGTCAATAGAATGATTTCTCGCTTGGCGGAACTTTATAATTTAGCGGGTCTAAGATCTATTATTAAAATAATTATAAATAAATTTATGGTTTGTGAGTGATTAATATTCGGTTCCTAAAGCCATTGTAAAAGTAGGACTTCAATAACATTTTTTTAGACCAAAGGTAGAGTTTCTTTGAAATACCAAATTGTATTTAAATCATATTACCTTATTCAGTTAAATTTGTTATGGGAAAGATTTGTCATTGCCTGCGAGGTTTGGTGGCATTCACATTACCCAAATCTATGAGATGATATTTTAAATCTATATACAACATCCTTAACGGACGTCATTACATAAAATACAGGTATATAACTAATTTAGAATCGCCTGTAATCATTATTAAGAATGTAATCTTCAGTTTACAAAGAAAAAACTATATTTTATATCCTACGATTAAATTCAGTAATAAAAATGCTTGCATATTAGATCACCGATACTTAACGTTCAAAGCGGTTCTTCAATATACTTTAAATCTGTACTAACAAGATAAGGAAATCTGAAGCTGTACTTATCAGGTAAAATAGAAATGAAAACCTTTAATACTTGTTCAAATTGTCAATTTACATTTCAAAGAGATTATCATAAAGTCTTCGAGAATTGTAAACCAGTATTACTAATTCAGTTAAAAATATTTACACAGGGTTATAGTAATTACAGCAGTAAAGTTTAGATTCTGTAGGTATATTGGTATTGACAGAACTAAGTCTTGTTTGCTAGAAAGAAGCTCATTTGTAGGTTTCAAATTATCACAGTAGGATATTGACATACACAATTACATTCTAAACGAAATATCTACGTAATTATAAATGATTTCTTTTGGATGGTTAAATTTATCTCGGGGTAAATAATAATAGTGAAGAGACAAGTAAATATTATGCTATCTGTTTTAATTTGCATTTTTGAAATAGAAAAACCTGTAATACCAAGAATACCTATTTAGAATTTAGACTTGACTGACACTTACTATTTAATCTTCTTTGTTTTACATTTAACAAAATTATTAATGAATATGTCTTAGTGGAATATTGAACTAGGAAAACTCAGAACTACAAACTACTACTTCAAACGCACTAATAATCGGGAAGATAATAAAATATTTGCCTAAAAATTATCCAAAAGCAAAAATTTGTTTTTGAAAGCAGTATAGGACTTTTAAAGAAAACAGATGAAAGGTACAGCGACAACCCAAAGCAACAAACTCTTAGGGGTTCTAACTTGGGCTTCAGTGAAAAAACATGACATAGGAGACTCGAAAGACTTCAGATCGCTGAGGGGTGCCCCCAAGGAATAATATTATCATGCTTGGGATATGTTCAAGTGACTGAATATATAAACTTTTCGCCAACTAACTATACTTAGAGCAGTATTCATTGCTTTTTAACAAGTAAGTGATCATCCCAAAAAGATAGACAAAACAGATCCTGACATACACGTTAGCACGGAGACATATACTGTGTAACTGCGGAGTATAAGACTGCTAACTTGCAGCTTCCACGCCGACTCTATCGGCAGAAAAGATCAAATTCATATCACCCAAATCTTCTACATGAAACTGGATAATAACATTAGTGACAATAACGTGAGTTTCGCAAATATGTACAACTGGTTAAATAAACCATAAAGATGATGTACGATACTCTTTGACAATATAAGAGGCTGAATGAATGGACTCTATGCTGGGACCTCTAGCCTTAACAAATTTATCTTTGAAAAATTATATCGTGTTTATGGTTTTTTTTTGGTATTCATTATTGAAATGTTTCTTGTCGTTATTACTGTATGCATGTAGAAAAAAACACAGAGAAAATGAACGATACCTAATATTCTGAGTATTTTCTTCAAACTAATGGTCTTGAAAACCGTTTGAATGTTTGGTATTACGACAACCTTACAGCAGCTTTAAAACAATTTAATATTTTAATGTGAATATGTTAAATGTAACTCAGGTCATCGCTCTTATTTCTAACCATAAGCATTACAATGATAACTACGGACAGTTTTATACTCGATGTTCGGTATATTTATATGATTCAAACCAAGACCATATGGCCAAGGCTTGTTGACATGGACTTTTGAAACACATTATAGTTGCTATTATTTTTTATCACCGAAGTATTTTTTCTTGGCGTAAGTACATGTATATATAATGCATTTTTCCAACCGCCAATTAATTAAACATATTTTTATTTTAAAAATATATCATCCGGAGGTGGAGTCGAACCGGTTATAAGTGGGGTAGAGTCGTTGGGTTAGCGCAACGGTGTTGCGAGTGGGCCGCGATAGCCATACTCGGTGGTTCGACTCCACCTCCGGACAACATATTTTTAAAATAAAAATATGTTTAATTAATTGGCGGTTGGAAAAATGCATTATTATGCTATTATTATAATGCTATTATTAATTTTTTGTAATTTCAATATCAACTTTTGAGTGCGAATTTTATAAAAGAAAACGTTTTGATTTGCCTTTATAGTTTGAAAATATTAAATCGGGTCATTTAACTATTTGTCGTAAAAGTATACGAAATTATTTAATTTATTTAATGATTATAAAATGCCAAAATAGCCTTTCTTGTAGAAAAAGAAACCTGTGCCATACACATTTTGCAATAATTGCCATATAATGAAACGCAGAAAGGATAGCCGGCGTTTTCCTCATATTTAAAACGTACATAATCCCAAACCATTTATTGAGATGTCTTTGCAAAGGAGATAATTTTCAATAATAGATGAAAATACAGTGTTTTTGAATCACGAACAGTTGAGGTGCCATACCACCAACTAGTGTTCCTTGGTTATGGAACACTAGCATTTTCCCACCATGTTTAATCAGGAATTACAGCGTCTACGAGTATCCAATTGGAAATACATTACTTTTACTATTACCCACTTTCAACAAACTAATAACACGTAGTATTTACTTTCATATTAAATGTTGCCTCACCACTATGATTAATATTAAATCTACAACAATAAAAAAATCTGTAAAACCTACCTATAAAACAATTAAAATACACACCATAAAAATGAAAACAAAATTATCAAAGTATATATGCAACTGCAATCTCTTAAAAATTGTAGTGCATTGTTTTCTTTTCTTGTTACTAATCAAATTTTGAAACTATCTCTGCATAAATGTGATAAGTATCAGTATCATTTTACGATGTTTTTATGGTAACCATCTTCTACTAGAAGGGGATTTGGTCTTGGTTAGACAAAGAAAGTGTAAGGAAATGGAGGTCGAGTGAAGATCAACTCTACACTAAAGGACTTATAGGGGATGGGAACGCTAAGTTCTCTGAAAACCTAATGAGACGCAATAAAAAACAAGTTAAGAACATTATTGGGTTGATAACTGGACATTGTCCCTTGAGGAAGCATTTCGATAAGACAGGTCGGGTGAGCGAACCCTGGTGCAGAAGATGCGAGTTACAGAAGGAAACAAGTTTACATGTACTCAAGTTTCCACTGGGCAAGATATTGGACTTTATAGAGGAAACTAAACTGCTCAAGTGGAAATAAGGCTTGATAGGGATGGTACAAAGAGCACCCAGCTCAAGTGTCTGGACTAGGGGTGTCCAACCCTAATTGCAAAGAATGAAAAAGATGAACTATCTTCTTCAACTTAGTTTTTAGTAACGTTGTAGATGAAACAGCTGAAAACTTGTGAAAAAGCTACGCAACATCTATTGATCCTGTTTTAATTATTGAGACAGATAGTTCCTATTATAGCGGCACATAATTTGCGGAGTGCATATAATCTATCCATATTTCTAATTAAAATACTGATCTCTCGCTAACATACCCTAGAATGAGCTTAATGTCTAAGATTCCTTTGCTAGTAAAATAAAAACAATCCAACTACCTCTTGATCAACAAAGATAATAACAGACGATTATTTTGGATACATAACTATATCAATTTTCTCTGAACAGACACACTTATTCAAATAAAACTTAATGCACTCAATATTTTAAAACGCAGAATACGTTGCCTTATTAATCTCCAGATAGAATCAAACATCATCAAATAATTTTTCTGTGAGCTACCCTCTCTTCGTAATAATAGCCCGCTTTTGGTATGATACTCGAAAACAGAGCAATATGACATATGCTAGATACCACTTCAAAAAGTTTTCTTAAAAAAAGAAATGGTGCCGAGATATTAATTGTCATATTTCCCTGTATGTCCTATTCTATGTTATGAATTAGAAATCTAAACCTAGTAATTAGCTAATTTAGAGTTAACAGAAGCACAGAAAAAAATATGTTATAAAATCTGTTGGAATTTAGGAATTACATATGAGAGAAGAACTTGCAGTTTTAGTAAAATATTTTATATATTTCATTAACAATATTTTATATACATGTGTTAGAGCATTTCCTACAAAAATAATTCATATATATTTTTTCAACTAAATTCACAATTATAATTTAAAACATAAATTTCATCCTAAAAATGCCATTTGATATTATCATTATATTATATTTCACGAAATTTTCCACAAAGCACATAAAATTCGAACGAATATGTACAATATTGGTTCGAGCAATTCTCCCCAAAAACCATTTTTATATATGTATATTTGTAAAAAAAAAACAATATTGTTATTTGTTTGGACCATTCTCGTGCCCGCCATATTTTATGGCCGGCAATATATTTGTTATACGGTTCTACTGGAGTTGAAAATTTGTTAACACGTTTTTTCATTCTACTTGTTTGTTTTTTTTGTTTCATTTCGAGGCTGCGGTAGTTTGTCAGACTCTAACAGATACAATTTTTCACGCTCGAATTTAATGAAAAAGCTAATTTAACATCGGGAACCTTGGTGCCGGTGTGTAAGATTTATGCGATATTAGATGTTTGGAGTGTTTCCAAGTGCGGTGTAAAGACAACTCTGTTATGATCATTAAAATTAACGGTAAATAAAGTAGAAAGACCGCGGAATATTTATGATGTATGATGTTTCAACGTGGAAATGTCTGAGATAATGATCACGTCGTTCGAGACAGGTACTAAATATTCCCCAGAGATTTTTAGATCCAATTATAAAGTAGTATACAGAGTGCAACGAATTTAATTGAGGCAGGTCCTAAATATTCCCCAGAGATTTTTAGATCCAATTATAAGGTTGTATACAGAGTGCAGCGAATTTAATTGATCCAAGCTTTAAACTAAAGTTTATGAGTCTAAGACGCGTCAAATTATTAAACAGTACAGAGTTATGTGTAACAATAATTGAACCTAAATTTTCAAATGGTTAATATTGTATAATCCTGCTGGTTAGAATGTTAAAATGAAGCAAGTTATAGTCGCAACAAGCATAAACTTTCGGAAACAATTAATTATAATCATTAAATGGAAGAAAGGAATAGTATGGAAGAAATTAGAAAGCGATGTATTAAAGCAGTGAAGTAAGCAGTTTGATATAATAAGATGGCCAAGCCCAAATATAAACGAATTACCATTGAGAATTTAATTAAACTCTGTAAATGGGTCACTTGTCTAATTATTGTTACATGGCGTATACACATTCATTTATTAAAAAGTATTTTGTGTAATAACATAGGTATACCTGGTTTGGTTAGTTGCAAGTGATATTTGGAAGATTTGATTTAAGTATGCCAACTAATTAAAGAAAGTAAATACAGAATGTAATTTTATAATGCAAAAATACACGATGCACGTTTTAGATCAATATGAAGAATGAATGGAGTACGCATTCTAGTGGTTAATAGAGAAGCGTATGTTAAATTCTCACTTGCTTCGAGAGGAGTATTAAGCGATGTACACGCCAGACAACAAAATGTTGCCAACTGTTGGCAACGCGTCGACGGATGTTGGCAACATATCTGTTGGATACAACAACATGTAATCGGATACATGTGGTCAACAGTGTTGTGCGTCCAAGCCGAAACCAGTTGCGCGTCCAAACTAAACGCAGTGTTGACAATAATGGATCGGTCTACTGCTGCTGTAGTGCTGTTGTAGTGCTGCTTTCATTCTAATAGCTTTTCATGCCCAAAAACGAAAACGATGATGGTGGCAGCGACAGTTTTTACAAAATAGAACATGTTATGGCGAGAACTTAATGGCAGAGTTACTTTTGAACGATGGAAGTTCGTTCCGCAATTTTGTGAGACTTACTAAATCGGATTTTGAAGAAGTTCTCTGTTTGGTCGCCCCTAAAATCTTTAAAAAGAATACGAACTACACTGATCGAACGTCATTTGTTGACATAAAGTTGACGACACCGTCCAGACAGCGATGTTATCCATTTCAAATTGAAAACACGGATACACTCAACACAGTTGAAAACATGTATCTGGCCGATTGTTGTCTGGTTTGTACTTACCTTTAGACGAAATAACTTCTTTTTAAAAGAGAAAGATAATTTGAAAACGTCTTCCTGTAAAGATAATAACACCGCCAAAACAATTAACATCATAAGGGTAAATAAACAGTAATATTTAGTTAAAAGTAACTTACTAAAAACAGAATCTTTTGGGCAATGTTTTCGCCACACTCATTCGCTCATCCTAAAGTTTTATTGAGTTTCACGAATGTGTAAGGAAGCCAAAATATCTATAATAAAAACAATTCTTGCTTACCTTTGTTATCTTAGATTTAATTATCTTTTAAATTACTTTCGGCAATTAAATTAGATAGCTGCAATAATTTAAAAGCAATTAATTATTAAACTGCGTAGAAACGAAACATTTTAAAAATAATATTTAGTATCGTAGGAAGGAAAAACGAAAACGAGAAGATGAAGAAGAAGAAGGGTGTTGGGTGACGTGCTGGTATAGCGTCGGCGGTTTTAGTAAGGTCATTTATAAATCGTGATAGGCAGCCGTCAAGTGGCTGGCAGCTGTCGTTTGTCATGCGGGGGTCGAGGCCGCGGAAGCCGCGAGTTCACATCGCAGCCCCCGGGAGATTGATGATCTAGGGACTCCGGCATAATAGAAAACTGACGGGCCAACAATAAGCCATCGAACGTTATTAATGACTCGCGTCGCTAATTTCCATCCGAACTCTGACTTATAACAAATATCCAACATTATTTTGTTTACGTCTATACGTACGGAGGCATATTGTTTGTAGACACTAACACAGACACACACGCATACAGTTACAGCAAGAAACGCACACAATCAACTGTTATAGCTGTACCGCATTTGTTATCGTCAACGTAGCGGTTGGTGCTATGATGAAAAGATTTAACTTCGTACAGACGTTGTATATGTGTTTGTTAGGAGCTGATATGTAATAATATCGTAGTTAGACGTTCTATAAATTGATAGCTTAGAATACTATTACCTTGTGTACAAATAATTTATGCCGTCGAAGTAATTAATTACTTCAGCAGTGGTAGTTAATAAATTTTATTACGTTTACAGGGGACTCATGCATCAATAAATACCAAATAATAGCATAGAATAAATCATTAGCCCTCATCCGTTAATAATGTCTTCTAAGTATTAAATACGGTGAATATATCGGAACTTATTTTGAAACCATTTAATTTTAAACTATGTATTATGATTTCATATTTTGCACACTTATTAATACTAATATAATAAAATTCAAACTGGCGATTTCCAAGACGTTTCTGACAATTATCTTGTTTTAAATTGACGATATCTTGGATTTTTACACAGCTTATATCCGATCGAGGTAATATTTCTTTAATTTAATATCGAGTAGTCATGAAATAATCTGACATATTTTATAGATACCGACATTGCATATTATAAAACTTCCTATCATAATTTGGAAATACATCTCCATAATTTTTCGAAATAAACATATGCAGATTTTTTTGAAGTGATGAATGTGAAGTTATATTATTGATTAATCAAAGCTAATCAATTCAACCAAAACAATAGTTGTTCCATTTACCACAAGGATATGGTATTCTTCGCATCCACCACTACCAAAACGGAAAAAAGAGTATACCTCATCGAAACCAAATACATGAGAGTAACCTTAGATCAAAGGTTGAAGTGGAACACTCACTTAAACAGAGTTCTCAGAAAAACTCAAAGCGCGTTCTCGACATGTTAAACGCTTTCTGGGAAAATCTGAAGATTCAAACCAAACATGATATACTAGTGATATGAAATAGGTATATGACCATTGCTCATCTATGCTGCCGACCAAACACTTACGAAAAGATGGCGCAAATCAAGCGAAGCACTAGTGTGGTTAGGTTTCACCCTAACAGATTAAAGCTCAGGTACTTCAATCGATTGTAGAGCGCGCTAAAAATATTTAATTGAAAGTGTAGGTACTAAAGAAATTGTGTAATTATGTATAACAGATCACTAGGTTGTGCAAGTAATATAGGTACAGTAATCCCTCTATTTACGCGGGTAATTGGTTCCATGAAAATAGCGCGTAAATGGAAATCGCGTAAATGGAACTTGTGTGAATGCGAATGAACCTGAATGTTTAAATACACACATACCTAACTTTTAGGAAGATAGGGTGTTATTCGTGCACATGTTGCAAAAACTACGCGCGGAATCATCACAAATCGCCATCTGGCGTGCAATAGAACATTTATATTAAATTAAAATTAAGAAATTTTCAACCGCGTTAAAGTGAATTCGCGTAAATGGAGATCGCGTAAATGGAGGGATTACTGTATCTAAGTCTTCTAAGCTAGCTACCAGCATTTTGAAGAACTACAAATTTGATGTATGCAACTTGTCCACGCATATTTTGTAGTTGCATTTTATAGATCAAGTAACCAAAAATGGTTTCAGTAAACGTGTTTTGTTGTCGGACAAAGCTTAGTTTTCCGTTTACTGTTTAACCGTGATAATGATCACCATTAGTAGAAACCAAATTCGATGCGGTTTTAAACTGTATTTTAGCATGTTAGGAAACTGTGTAATTTGTCGTGTATAAGAACCTTTACTTCACAATAGTATATGGAAATTTAGTAAACACCACACAATTTTTAGATGATTTAGTTTTGACAATAAATAATCAGGCAGATAGCAAGATAGTCCTACAGTCAATGTCTAAAACGTGATTAAGTGTTTGTGTAACCGTTTCAATAACATTGTAATTGCGACTGATATACATCATAAATCAAACCACCGGATTAGTAACATGTTGACTGTTATTTTGTAGAGCATTTCGAATTGGAAAATAATACCAACACGTAACAATTTTAATTGGTAGAAAATTTCATACTTTGAAAAACCCAAAATCTTCATTATTTTTGGCCTACTGAACATTAGCAGAGCAACATATCAACATATTTGTGAGAGCCCTTTTGTAGAGCATGAAATTTTCTACAAAATAGTTCTGGACAACACTATTCCAATTGTTATAGTTTCTGAGTTCAAACAGAGTGTTACTGTTGGTGCTGTTTGCCAGCTCTAATAATAATGTATAAGAGAAAAATCAACATTTCAGTTAATTAAGTAGCTTCGCTTAATGAGGTATTTATATTCATACTCACACGATTTAAAATTAAAACATTATTTTGGTTAAACATCGTTTGTGACACTGTAAAGAGAAAACACAATACAATTCAACCATGTAAAATCTCAGTTGAGAGATTCAATATGACAACTTCTGTCAATTTTTCTGAAATCGTCGTCTTGAATTTTATTTGGCTGGTAACTAAACGCAATAATTTAGTTTACATATTTTTTATGTTTCATATACTTTTCCAAATATTTCACGCTTTTCAGATTTTTAAAGTAATAGGAAATTGATTGGATTTGATTTAGAATCGACTCAAACTGCCATAAAACCCGATAAAAGTATGCTTTATTGCGGTACCCGAATGCAAAGCAGTAATAGTATGGTAAATTGTATTTTTCTCTAGTTTACTGATACAACCTACATAAATAGAACTAATAAAAAGTCATTGCTGTTTGTTATAGTATTTTATTATAATTATATATTATTGTATTAGGTATATTATTATAATTCTTAATGACTTTCGAAAATATTTGCGTTATTAGGGTGCCTATAACAATTGGCCGCAGCTGTATAGTTAAATCCCTATCGCATACAATTTCACTATATTTCTAAGTGTTTATGTAATTAAGAAATTACATGAATATGTATGGGGGCAAGATATAAAAGTCTATTACATATACTTTAGCGAATGAATGTTTCGCATGATGGTGCAGAAAATGTCCTTCAGAACCAACCAATAATTAAAAAGTTTTTTCTGTGTATTAATTTGTTTTCAGTTTGACTACCTTTTCGTTTACCTTCTTTATTATTTGAAATAAATCATTATAAGTTGACTGTGTGTTTTGTTATTAATTCTAGAATAAAATCAGTGTTTTAACGAAACAAACTTAAGATGAACATAGATTCCTGTCTATCTGCTTTGACAAATCATTTTTCTTATGGTTCTAAAATTGATTTGTAGCATATTATTAAATTCGGTTAAGTAGGGATAAGAAGAAATACAATAATTATTTTATTTGCGTTTATGTCATTAATGGTAATGGGTGTTGGCAAACGCTATACTACGTAATAATGCAGATATTAAAAGTATGTGAAAAAGAATATATTTCTGCAGCGATCTTCCCATTCATTTCGCATTACGTAGCTATTTTACCTGTTCATAAGCAAATTGCTTTATTGCTACAAACATCCAGATAAGTGAGTGAGTCGGTTTTAAATCAACCGAGTGTACGTTAACAGGTTAGGTCAAGGAAACATGATAAAATATCATAAACAATTGCTCTTTTCATCGCATGATTGCAACTTCTTTGTATTATTATTACGCAAAAATAAAAAATACCTCTCATTAAAAGATAAAACCAGTATTATGTATACAAATAAAATAATATGGAATGGACAAAAAAAACTACAACGCAACCAATAAAAACCACCTACAAAACAAAATTTAGTAAGTAGTAGTTATTAATATTATAACAGATGGGATTGGGTATACCCTTGTGTCAGTGGCTATAAAAATGAATAAAATTCAGTACTTCCTCGAGTAAGAGTAAAAAGCATTAAAAAAGTGAACCAAATCCTCTTTTTGTTCTCTAAAAAGTTGCGTAGTAACGACGGATAGAGTTGATTTACAAGACGTAGGGTGCAGTTATAATTGTTGTTTCGATATAGATGATTCGGTTTTATTAACGAGAAAGAAATGTATATAAATATGGTGTGTATAGTGCAGTGTTATAAATAAGGTGTGCCAACATAGAAGAACGTTTTTATTTGTTTATCTCAGCTACCTACAGCAAAATGTCTGTTGGTGAGTACAATTTTACAAGTTTCGCGTTTTGCATGCAATTCTTTTAAATATAGCAAAAAAACGCAATACATAATAACCAACCTGCAACACTGTGCAACCAATTAATTGACATTACTCATAAAGTATATCTGTCTGAGAACGTTATTCACAGTATTTCATTGATCAGCCGTCATATTTGTAGAGAATTTTTTTTATGGAAAAGCGTATATTCCTAAACAGAAAACAAAATTATTAAACAGCATTTGTTTAATAGTTTTGTTTACTGAAGCTACAAGTCTTTCAATTCCTGAAATATTTCCACTTAAGCATTCCAATGAAAACGATCCACCTTAAATAAGTCGAAAACGTCAAGAAACAGGAAAAAATGGTGAGACAAATCGATTCTTGTTTGAAGGGGGAAATTTCTTCGCCAATAAAGCAAAGGTATGTTGTTTCGTTAATTTATTATATGTATATTATACTTGTAAGTACTTATCTTTC
The DNA here is from genome assembly GCA_023690525.1 of Holotrichia oblita. NCBI lineage: Eukaryota > Metazoa > Arthropoda > Insecta > Coleoptera > Scarabaeidae > Holotrichia > Holotrichia oblita. The sequence continues at coordinate 63,143,914 of CM043020.1, forward strand.
AATCCCAGATATATTTCCACGTTTAGGTCAAACGAAACAGCAATGAATATCAATTTAATTGGTGTGATTATATCTGGTATTGAAATATAAGTTTCCTTAATGTATAACGACAGGAGGTTTCTTTTTATTTTTATTATAATAGTACTTTTGCAGTTCTTATTTAATTCTTTTCTTTTGATTTTAATAATATGTAAACTACTCTCTCAACTTGACCATGGGTAATAACCCATGGCATATTTATGTACTAACTTAAATATGCACCAAATTCTTTCCAATTAAAATGTGAATTTTCATATAACATCGATATCGTCTACTTCTATGATTATTTGCGCTATAAACTCGTTCCTAATGTCCCTTAGTTCAATCTACCTAGTATATTAATCCATCACAACTACACTGTGTATTGTAACTCTTTATAAGTCTCTTTTTGCAAATGGTATCGCTTTACATTTTGTGCTTTATATTTTCGCAATTTTAGAAACTAATAGTTTAGCTTTAACATCGTTATTCATACACTGCCAATAAATATATTTTCGAGCTCCCAATTTCGTGCTTACAATGGAAAGATTACTTTCATGCAAAACTTTTAGTAGTATTAACTGGTATTCTAAATTTTGTCATCAAGAAATCAACTTTGGGAAGTAAACTAAATAATCTCTCGTGCTGCAATATGATCGAGTTAAAGTATTTAACTTTTATTTCATGTAATCATCCTTCTTTAATGTTTATGACGACAATTTTCAGCCCTGCGCCATTTAACTTGATCGGTCACGCGTAGATCTTTTTTATTAGATGTATTATAATTCTCTGCCCATCATCTTCAACAATATCAACATTTCTCTGCGATATCGTAGAAACTCAATTTAAGTTCTTTTTAAACATGCTTACTAAGGGTGAGTAATCAGTTGTGACTTCAACTTTTTCTTTTCCATAGACGTAACAATGAATTTTATGTATTGTAATAAAATACTACAACAACAGTGCATAACAAAAGTGTAATCTATTCCGTAGTTTATCTATAGCTTATGTGAGTTTACATAGTAATCAATATGTGTAGAGGAATGCAGCCTTTGCATATAATAAGTTTAGATTTGAATTAAAATGTAGTTGCATTCGTATTCTATTTTCATAAATAATCCCTAGCGAAATAGAATTTAAATTAACATTCTGAAGAGATTCTTAAACGACTGTATTCTGTGATCAAAAAATATCAGAAACAGGCGTTGAATGCAGCAATTATAAACGTCACCACTTACCCCTCCTAAACAAAAAATGCATGCAATATTTTCAATAACTGAAGTACATAATATATTCCTCAATGAACTGGCACTGTGATTCTTTAATCACAAACTTCTTGAGTTTTGAACGGCAGTATACCACTTAAAAATTTATTTATACTAATTAGTCATGAATACATAAAATATCAAACAACATTAGTTCTAATATTGATCAACAGACGAACTGTGAACGCAAAGGGCTCACGTCAAAACTTACTAGTACAACTCTAGTAATACAATGCGTCGATCGCTAGTAGCAAACCAGTACCAGAAGAAAGCTTTGTATTGATGGAATTTGCTTTTCAGAGTTTTTGTGGTTTATTGAATATCACTTTACTGCGCATTGTTTTGTTAACACAAACCTATAAAATCAAAGAAAGTACTTCTTACAATACCTTAAAGAAGAGCCAACCCTGAATTACTCATACGCCGCGATAAATTGTAGTCTAGGGAACCACGAAAACTAAAATACAAAAATTGCAATCAAATACATTTTTCTTAGGACGCAGTTCTATTCCGGGCCTAATGCTATTTAGAACAAAGATCAGCACTCTTTTAGTTTATTCCAATTCTTCTATTTGAGATTACAGTTCTTTATAGAAAAAAATTAGTGTCTGTTGCAACTTGAATAGATTCAAAGTTTTTATAACAATCTTCTATATTTTTAACGGCAGCGTTTATGACCCAGTCCACATTTGCATCAGTAATAAGTCCATTTCCCACATCTAGAATTGATTCAGTTCTTTATTGGATTTATAAAACTAGTAGATTAATTAATATTGTTCGTGAAGTAACTACGAGTACATTAAAGTACTGACTTCGCAATAAAATCTACTTTTCCATTTTTAGCAACTTTCAGCATTAGTTGTGATGAATCTTGAAATTTATGATACGAGACACTTAATGGAGATGATCAACAAAACTATAGCAAAAGAATTCAGTATCGGAATCGATCTCATTATCAGACCGGATTCAACGGAAGCCGTCGTCTAGCAGAACGTTGAGCCACCGTTATGTTATGCGCGACCGACCGGTAGAGGGCACCTTTGATTGTTTATTCGCCGCTACTTCCATCACTGTCACCAGCCGTCCAATAAATCAGGCTTTTCCATTGACATCGGGACTGGAATTATTTATATCGTTTCGAATAGTTTTTTGCAAAAACAGAATCTCCGCTCCACTATCCAATTATTGTCGGGGCCGCTTTTGATATCGGCCGACCGGCGAATACGAATGAATGAATACGAAATTTTCTTTGTAGAAGACGGCGGCTGTTCCCACCAGGTCGAATTCAACAACCACCCGCAAAACGCATTATAGGAGTCATGCAATAGATTGTCTACTGATTTTCTATTATTTATCTTGTGAAGAAAGTCGTGTCTATGTATAGAAGTTGTTAAAAGTAATCTGTACCTCATCATTCAATATTATAATCCTTACAAATTCAAAAAGGCTTCCGTATTATGTTAAATATCCGTGGTATTTGCAGGATGTATAATTTACGTGATCTAACAGATAGAAAATGTAGTATTCCGTATATGTACAAAAAATTGGTACTGTACAGATACCTAGTTGTGAATCAAAATAATGTCCTTCAATTATAAGATTAAAATCGTAGCTAACACTTATTTCACAACAATGATAGAGATTTCTTGTAAAATATAATAAAAGTAGCCCGCTATGCGGACTTTTGAATTTTATTGCGCATTGCATAGCCCAGACGTCCATAACATATCTTTAAAAAGAACCTTCAAATTCGCAAGAACTTACACCAATTACCTAGTAAAATAAAATCATATGATTGCTTTCAAGAGCTGGACTATGTCCAACTTACTTCGACATTACAAATCGGGCCACAACGGTCGTAAACAAATAGCAACCACCCTAATATTAGAAATTACAGTTTTGAAATATAGATATTTCATTCGGTATCACAGAGTTGACGCTGTTTTATTTTAATTGCGTCGTTTAATGTTTTCGAACATAAATTACTTGATTTAGTGGTTACACTTCGTTGAGCGACTTTTGCGGGTTTATGTGTTTTTATATTTACTACACTTAATCTTGTGTATGATCTAAATTGTGGTCACAGGTGTCTCAAGGAGTTATAAATTTTTTGAAAAAGGAATGGTTTATATCCTGCTATTAAGCAATTCTTTTTATAAGATTAAAGTTTTCTTTTATTATATTCACGCTGGCACGATTTTTATCCTTTGATCTTTGAGTCAAATTTAAGCACTGATTCTTTATAATAACAGCCTTTAGCGTTATTTTAAGAAGTGGTTAAAGAGATTCTTTTAATTTCATATTTTATGAAAAGGTTATTCAGAAATGATCGTTTCTTGATTTTCCTTTGGGAAAAGCTAGTTCAGACAAAAATATTTTCGCATTCCGAATATCACTTTTATGTTTTGTTAAAAGTTTTAGGAATATTCTTTGACATTTTAATCTTAAGCGGTACGCGGCACTGCAATGTTCGCTAGAATTATCTACGTAAACTAACATATACTAGAATGCTCTGTACCTACCTTCACAACGAAAGACTTCGTAATGTTTTGTTTATGAGTACTAGGCCTAGGTGAGATTAGTTACGTTTATCTTGAGTGAATGGTGTTCGATATCATTTAAGAGTTGTGGAATTGCCGAAAAAGTTTTTGCGCATCCTCCTGGCGATTAATTGAAAGGTTGTTTGGAATATTTCCATCGTCTGTTGGATAATGATAATCCGACGTCTCGGTGTCGATCACCGTCTTCTACTCTTTACTAGAATTGAGACTAATACCACTAACAACAAACGATTCTTCCATTGTATGACTGAGGGTGTCTACTCCGACGTAATTTCGTTGCTTTGTTGCAGTTTCGGTACAATGCTATGTTGAAGATGCATGTCCGTCTATATACGTGGAAATGTCCAGACCCACCTTTCGTGTATTTGTGGACGGATTCATTAAAATTGACCGGTTCCACAGTGTTTCGTTCGGTCAGTGTAGATACGTAATTTTCCCTAAAATTTCGCGTGATGTTTGTATAAGCAACCTGACATCATTGATTTCAAGGCTTAGTGTGCTAATGGCATTAGGTGTTGTGGCTTTGTATGCTGTTTCTGTCAGTTTTCTTTTTGTATGATTGTCCTCCTTTCCCAGGATCGCTGCGTTGTTCCATGAGATTCCATGAGATGGCCCAGGCATGTTGAGCTAGGAGTGAATTTTACATTTCGCCTAATCGTACCATTTTTTGATCCTCACTTGCAGGGGTCTGCCTGTTTCACCGATGTATTTTCTTCCATATTCCCATGGTATTAGTTGCTTTCATGGCTGTTCTGATTGCCTAGTTCTTGCCTAGTCTTCGTATGTTTTTCCGATGGGCATTTGATATACGGTATTACTGTAGTGCACACGGTGGGTTGTTGTTCTTGTGTTACTTTTTTCTTTCTTGCTTTTGACAACATCTTGTCTGTATATCCGTTCAACTTTAGTGTGTTAGTTACGTTATTAAGTTCTTCTCCTCTATCTTTTTCATTTGAGTAACTGTCTCTTTTTCACAGGCATTTGGTTACTCCTGTTTTAATGTTGCGAGTATGGTTGGAATCGTAGTGGAGGTACTGTCCTGTCTGAGTCGATTTTCTATATACTTTGGTCGTGATAGTACCGTCTGTGTTTTTGTTTACTAGTATGTACACCCAGGAATGGGATCCTGTTTTCTCTTTCGATATCCATAGTAAATTTAATTGATTCCTCTATGTTGTTGATGTGATCAAGGAACTTGTAGTTCTTCTTCACTATGTGGTCATATGACAAACATGTCATCCACGTATTGAAGCCATAGGGTATATGTATTTCATGCTTTTTCCTTAAAGTCTTGCATGTACATGTTGCTAAGTTGCTAACCTATCGCCATATCGAATTCCTGTTGGTTGAACTTGTCAACCACCTGGGAGTAAGTTGTGTCTACACAGATGGACAGAACTTCCATGATGTGCGGTCTCTGGAGCGTCTTTCTTTTACTATTGTTAGGGTCGATTGTGTTGGTACATTTGTGAACAGACTAATGACATCCAAGCTAACTAATTTGTCTTGTTGTTGTAGTTGTTGGTCTTTGATCTTTTATATGAAGTCCTCGGTATTAGTAATTGTTGACGTTGTTCTAGCAGACAAGGATGTAATTATTTTTAGTGGGAATTTGGCGAGAGGGTGGAATGGGGAATTCCTGGAAGTGATTATTGGTCATAAGGATCCGATTTATGGATTTTTGGTAATCCGTATAGATATTTTGATTGGTTTATTAAAATATTCGGTATTTGTGTGTGTATTTTATGAATTTAGTAAACTCCTCTTTTAAGGAACTTTATTATTTATTGAGCACTCGCTTCAGCTTAATTAACTTTTTACGATTATTTAACCTAAAGGTCTAAGTGTAATACAAGATCAAAACAAATAAACGTATACAGCTCGGATATTTTTATCAAAATTCTCAAAAAAAATTATTCTCATAAGTAGCTGATACGATGAGCAATAAAATTATTCTGCATGCCAACATTTCAAACTGGTTACTAATAGTCGCTTAATATTTTGATGGCCAACAATTCAAAATGAAACTGGTTTTTATTTCAAATTACGCCTTTGGGTTATAGAATCACGAATAACCAAAGAAGTACTAACACTAAACACTTCAACCCACTAAACACCAAAAGCTTTAACTGAACACCGACGCGTTTCGACAGCAAAGCTGTCATTATCAATTTCTGCACCAAGAGATCCAGTGAAGAACTTCCCAGATAGTACTACATTTAGCTGAAAGCAATCCTTAGTAAATAATAAAGTTTATCTTATAAAATGCAGGGTGGTTTATTTCAACGAACATGCGGCGACAACAAGAAAATAAATATTTTCAGGTTTGAGGGCGACTCAAAACTACATATAAAAGTATTGAATATCCTAGAAAACCAATAATCAGTAGACTGCGTGACTCACAAAGTAAGCTATTGGTGTGAAAGCTAAAATACGCTACACTGTGTTTATTTTTCTGTAAAATTTATATAAAAGTGCCCATATCTTTTGGAATAGATACTCTCACAACATAGTGAAATTCTATATTGTAAGAAAGATAAGATAAGAAAAAAAGTCGTACAGTATACAGGTGTTTCATTTAAAAGCAAGTAAGTTTGGTTTACTTTGACACTGTAGAGTATGAAACATTTACGTATGTTTTTGGGGGTTCCAGGGAACTTGTGGTAGATAGAAAAAAAACTAAGATCCACAGAGCTCTTTTTCCTAAAATTGTATTGGTGTAAACCGAATTCCTGCTATCGAAAAACCGTTTGGACATCCTTAGTAGTATGTCTAGGGTGTTATCAGCACAGTTTGACCTATGACCCCGCGAAAGAATTTACTTGTGTAAATTATCTCGTTATTATGAATAACAGTGGAATGTCCGTCTTTGAATGAACCTTTAGTACATTCTTAAAGTGAAAATATTACGTCAGTAATTACTTATATATTGTAACATTGAGAAATCTATCTTTTAAAAAGTTACATTCTTCAAATAAGTAACAGTGAAATTAATTTTTTTCCAAATACAACCTTCATACTAATGAGATAATTCACAGATGAAAGTAAATTCCTTCGCGGGGTCAAAGGTCAAACTGCACTGATAACATTCTACATATACTACTATCCTTGAGGCACTTTTCTCAGTTACATGCGATTGTATAAATTTTATTTTCTCGTTTTTTCCATATAACCACAATTTTGTTTTTTTTTGTGTATGAAATACCCTATATAGTTTCTCAAGAACGAAAAGAGAACTGAGAAGCAATTCCAAAAATATATACTCATATTTTTTGAGATATTTGAAAACTTATAGAATATTACATATAGTACTCATGCAAAAAGAAAAAGTTTGACATTATATATAGTTGATTTTACAAAAATATTTTATCCATTTTATCCATTCGGTAACCAATAATTCAGAAAGTGTTTTTTTATGTGTAGTGGGTGCTTAGTTGCGCTGAGTCCGTAAGCTATATCGCTTGTCTGGCTACCATATAACTCTCGCAGTGTAATTTGTGTGTGTTCAATGGCTTTGTCACAGCACCATATCGTCTTTTATGACGCCGCGCTGTTAATCACTTTGCTCCCAACAGCGAATGGCAAGTCGATCCGGGATCGTCCTCCCACAACGATAGTCAGCGACCTAACCACTGCGGCCGTCGACCCGTTAATTTGAGTAATAAAGATGCAAGTTTGGCAAAGGATCTTTATTTTCATAAAGTAAATTGTATCAGATACAAGAACTTTTCTTGTATTAAACTTAGAAGCTCAAATTCCAATACAGCCAAGAGAAAAGCGCAAAAAAATATCATTGGCATTAATTAGAGAATATTTCATGACGAGAGGTAGGCAACTGTAGATTTTAAAAGAAGCAAGGCACTTCAAATTCCATTAATTTTGGCCGTATAAAATAAGAATTAATCACCATGTATTCTCAAAAAAAATACTATTCGTCACTGGATACACAACAATTTCCAATTTCCTATTTTCAGGAGATGATCTCCTACATACTTTAAATTTTATCTTAATAAAACTTTCTTCTTTTGTTATTATAAAGATGTTATTCAAATTGAATTCAATACTAATGCAAACGTGTGCATAATATCAATATTAATTGTCTGGAAATTGTTCAGAATTAATGTAACACCTACTACTTGACATTTATTTCTTACTGAATAGGAGAATATTTTTTCTACCGCTGTTTTTATGAAGTGCAACATTCTTACATGTAATTTAGAGACATTTTCATAAATATCTAGTTTTGCGCGCATTGATTTTATCAGCTCTCTCTCAATCACTAGTTGTTAGTTTCCCAATCTAGACCGTACAGAATTAATATATCGTACGACAGGTGACAGGATATTGATTTTGAACTCCCCGTGTAAATGAAAAATATATACTTTAGACAGGTCTAAAGCCAAACTAAAACTTTTCATTGTGGGTTTGGTTGAATACAAGAGATACTGTAGCAATGTTTTATTTTGAAATTTATTTAATTTGTCCCTAGAAATTTTGGAATTCCGGTATATCGTATGAAAATATAATCCTAACCGGAGAATTAAAACAATAATATAAAAAGCCAACAACCATCACAACAAATATCCATGTAATCTAAACGATAGAAGCCTGCTATTAGTTTTGAATACATGGCCTTATAATAAAAAGGAAATTAGTTCTGTGGAAGATTTTCGTAATAACTATGTCTAAATAACGGATACTCATTAGTCATATTATTAATATTGCTCCCCTTAACTACCTTAAATGATAACTTACTCAAAACGATTATGGTAATTATATAGGAAATTTATTTAAATCCCATGCAATTAAGGATGTTTATGATACGTTGAAATATTTTTACTTATCACCATCAATGTCATAACAGTTATAACCGTAACATTTACGTAAAAGCATTAAAGTTAATGGCGATGAAAAATTGCTTTCCTATTTTAATTATGAACGCGTTCCTAATGCGCTGTTAACAGATAGCGTTGGAATTTACGCTTATTTATGAATTTTTGTTAATAAGTGAACAAGGTTAATTATACGCAGCATGTATAAGATATATAATGTCTACGAAGGGTATTCAAATGAAACTTATTTGAAGAATTACATCTACGTATTGTGTGACATTTGTATATTTAATTGTGGGAGCTAATGCAAGGCCCTATGAGCATTGTATGTGCAGTATAGGTATAAATGCTAGAAATTCAGATGTTGGGTGCTGATAAACAGAAAACTAAAATTAAATTGAGAAATGATGTGTGGGTGCATACAGAGAAAGGCGTGTAGCTAAAATGTTTTTTGTTGTTGATGTACTAATTTAAAATAAATAAATTACATTTGAGTGTTAGTTCAGATACTTCTGGTGTCCATGTTGCGTATACCCTTCTACAAACGAAGATAACCCAATACTTAACCAATCTCCGAGCAGGTCGTGCGTCATTAACGTGGTCGTGTAATTATAAATTACATTGTTTCAGCCGGTAATTATATTCATAGCTTCGAATGGAAGATAGAAATTGTCGGTACGTCGTTAAACATATCTCAAAATCTCTCACGAAGCGGGTGCTTGTCGCTCAAAATTATTATTACATTAAATTGTGTTTCACCGAGCTAAACAACAACCTTTTGGTTTTAATTACAGCACAAGTTATTAACTACCATAAATTATGTTTCGGGTGAGTGCCTGCATCACTTACGCATATGGATTACTGACAGTTTAATAATGCACGGTTTAACAGTTGGATTCCAGTTGCTCTCATATAGTACTTCCCTAAAATGTATAAACCGAAATATCTCTAGACATATCACCTATACAGAGAGGTTATGTTTGTTGCTTTGTATAAACGTATGCGCGTTTGTAAATACGCAATACGGTTATTGTTAAATGGAATGCTGAACAGTGCGAGTACACCGGAGCCTTTTGAATTATAAATTGCGCTTCGTGCTAAGGTGTATCCATCGCACCGATTGTTTAACCTCAATTATATGACTGCTCCGGTTACAGAATAATAATGAATGTGTGAGACAAACCCAGACTAATAATTTTGTTTACTTTAGTTGTGGATACAAGTGATTATGAAACAGCATTTGCTTAAAACAATTTGTTAATTTGGATTTATGTTATAATCTTAAACAAAATCCTCAAAGGAGATAGAATTTGATTTAAAGAACTTAGATTCATATACCAAATAGACCATACGGTATCTCTTCAATTAAGCAAGGATGTACAGATCCATTATGAATTGATTATTTTCTGGAACGAGTATCAATTTAAAAAAATTTCTGGGATTTTTTATTTTTACAAGCGTGTTATATTATGATTCTTATATTTTCAGTGAACAAACAAACAGAATTTTAGTAACTTAGAATTGATATAACTTTCAGAAGTTTCGTTAAAGTTTCAGTTAAACTTCAGGAAACTTGTTTAGCATTGTGGAACGGGATAAATGAGTCTATGTAATAGTAAATCATCAATAACTACTTTATACTTTATTGTTCGATTATTGGATGACAAAAAGAACTTTTTGCCATTACAGGAAATAAAAGTCGATTGTTCAGTGTGTTGAATCGTTATTTGTCATTCAAGACCTGGTTCTGTTCCTGATATCCACTGCGACTCGCTTTGTAAGATACGGGGTACCCTGAAACTTAGGAAGACTTTCGGCAATCGGTAAGCTACTCAGCAACTTCTTCCTAAGACTTCAATCAAACTAATTTGATCTGTTTTTTTATTAAAATCTGTCGATGTTATTGGCTCCAGGATAAATTTATCAGACGTGCTTTTCTTCGCCTTGCACGATTTTTAACTATTTAAATGTACTTTATTTTTGTAGCAATAACATTGTCCTGTTCAGCCTGTTGTTTTTTTTTATTCAATACTAATACCAAAAATATTTTCATAACAAATTAATAATAGTCCTATTCATAATTCAAAATCTTCAGATATCGATTTTGAATGATACGCCACTGTTTACATTTATGTGACTGTTGCCCACAGCTGTTAAATTTTGTGTATCATGCAATAATTGAAATAATTACTTTTGTAATATGAACTGAGTGTCAATAAGTTTGAGTGTGTCCTAGAAATAGATTAGGAATAAGGATTTCGATTTGGTACAGTAGCTTGCGTTTTTTTGGAGAAGGGCTTTCTTGATTGCTTTGAGCAATATTGCTCGATTTTCTTGAAGAAATTGCCTTTAGCGTCGTATTCCATATTATGCCAATAAGTACATAACAACACAAGGAAATTAAAGAACATATATCATAACATAACTCCTAAAACCAAACACAATTCTTGAATATGGCATTGTTTGAGAGGTGGTTCGTGATCATAGGCCTTTTATATAATTAGTACACCAAATATTGTTTCATATCTTACCTGTTCATAAAATCGACACTATACTATGATTATCCCAGAGCTGTAGTCTCGCATAATTTTACCATCCAGAAGACGATAGGAGGTCCACGCCATAAAATCAATGCGATTCTTGTCCAAGGCACAGAAAACTTTGAAATTGCATTATGAAGAGCCGCTTCAACTACATCTTCTAGATTCCACGTGTACATATTTAAATCCAAAAGAGAAAAATGATACACAACTGTTTCAAAGTTTTTTTCCTGATTGTAATATATGAAATACATGAATTGAAATTGAGAACATATTTGGGGTATATCTGTAACAGTTAACAGATAAAATACTAATATATACCGTTGCTCTATTTACATACCACTGTATAAAACAATAAACATATTACTGAAAATGTTTTTATTTTGTTTATTATTTTTGCAGTATTTAAAGACGAACTGCTGGCGCTTTGTCGCGCTGCATTTTGAATTAAAGGAACAACCAACATTTTTTTACTTTGCTGTATCCATCATCTAACTCTTCAATTCTTTACTAATTCCTGGATATGGGCATGCGAAATACATAAATTAACTTTAAAGAGAATGTCACACATTTATGATATCTATTCAGTAGAATGTAGTAGATGCTGCTGTATTTTTGCGTCTAAAATTTCTGAGAAGTAATGATGTAAAAACTAATAATATGTTTTTCTAGGTCATTCAAATTAGATTGCTGTCATAAACTTTTCATCGTAAGTCGATATTGATGTGTATATGTATCTTCGCTATGGCTATATTAATTTAGTATCTTTCTTCGACTTTTATTATAACATAAACCTTATTACTCATATACGCTGCAGGGTGAACTATAAATTCAACATTAAAATTTTTATGGCCAATAAAAATTCAAAGTAAGCATTTTTTCATTTTTGCTATCATAAAAGACGCGGAGCTTGAGAAAGATATAGGTTTCCTAGAATTATGTATGTGACCAAAACTAGCGGTATTTTTGTTTTAGTCATAATCACACCATAATATTACGAAATATTGATTTACATCTAAAATTGTACTATAAATAACACGTTAAGTCATTTCCAAATGGAAGCTATTAAAGTTGGATATTGAAGTTGGGATAGGAACTTATAAAAATGTTGGAACAATGTGTTGTAATATACTCCTACTAATTCAATTATCGGAATGTGCGACTTAAAATAATTTTGTGGATAAACACTTGGAAAATGTATAATTTGAATAATCAATTATACATATATGGTACTCATGTAAATAAGCAAGCAGAGATGAATACCAATTATAGAAGCAAACATGTAATATCAATGACTTAATTTCACGTTAATTTGATCATACTGATAGTCATCACATCGCTGACGAGAACAATCTAACATAGGGCTTCATTAAATAATTAAGTTGGTGACGATAATATAATATCAAGAACAACATTTTGTGATTTTATGAAAATGTCTATTGGAGTTCATGTCAGCTAATGTAGAGTAGTAACAATTTCTTGAATTTCACCATACTTACATCTAATAGTATTGTATGGATATAAATTCTAGAAATGTAAAAGCACTTCTTGCATTTTTTTTCTTCTTAAAGGATCATGAACTTTACTCAAACAGAAAAATTATTATATTACACGGGATGCTCTGATTCATCTCCTTGTGTCTTCATCAACTGAGTTTAGCTTGAAAAAGAAAAAAGCACTACTTTAGAAGTTGATGCCCAGCAGAACCCCATCGTGCACAAAATATATTTGTTGGCGAATGTCTATAGTGGATACTTCTTCTATAAGTGATTCTAATTAATTCATTAACAGGTTGAACTTTCTCATTTAAGCGATCCCATAATATGATAGGCTAAATAATAAAACTGCTTAAAATATTTCTTTTGTGTATTTATATTCCTTGGTGAATTTTAACGCTTCCGGTATCTTGCACTATATTTGTGAATGTAGTTTATACTAGCAGTTGTTAGTTAGGAAATAAGTTGGGCTATCGCAGTCTAGCTGTATTTGCAGTATATCTACATTTCTCGTCTATTAGAAACATTTGTTATTTGTGTCATATTTTTAATTATTATTGTATCAACTGTTCATACTAATTGTTATCAATGTAAGTAGTTAAACCATAAACGATTAAAAATACTACCAAAGAAGCACAATGCAATCATCACTGAGAGCCAATAAAAAGTTGTGCTGCTTTGTAAGAAAACTCTAGAGGTCCAGTGAGTAGGAAGCTCAGCCGAAAGTCTAGTTCATCAATAGTAGTATTCGTTTACTGTAGTACGAATATACAGCTGATGACAGGTATGGACTTTTGACGCATAAGTGCCCACCTAAAATATTTACTCTTTCCTCAATATTTTTTTCTGCTTTTCCCAAGTTTCGTTCCGAATTTTTACCTACCTTCAGCAACATCTTGTATCCATTTTAGACCTAAAAGCCTTTTTTCTGAGAACCTTTTCAGCCCTTTCATAACTGATATTTTTATAAACAATTTGCTACTTTTGGTAAAGAAAAAATTACTTTTACTTTACCTCTAATATGTCACTCCGTTGATGACAACTTAACAATTGTACTTGCTAATAAAGCCAATGCTACGTTGGGTAAATTTAAAAGTTTTGACAACAAATTTCACACATCTATTTAAGTTTGCTTCCTTAATATTTCGGTGCATATATTTAAATTACAAAAATATTATAAAACTTGAAAGTATAGAAAACTGACCAACTCTGGCAGATAACTATATTTTTTTCCTAACCCCACCCCACTCAAAACAATAGAAATGAAGAACTGACAAAGTTGAATAATATTATAGTCAAAAGTTAACAAAAAAACTTAACGTACTTAGCTATGGAACATACATACAAGACATATCGCGGTTGCATTAAATTATTTTCCAATTGTAACTTCAGAATCGTTACCTGTTCCCCTAAAAAATATAAAAGCTATTACTATCAAAGGCAGCACTGATTTTTTGATAAATCTAATATCATTTACAAGATTGCCTTAAAAGCTGTGACGGTTACTATATAGGCCAGAGTTTCCAAAAATTAAAGCATCGGATAACTACTGTCACTGCTCTGAGCTGTCATTAAGATGCCGGTAATGAATTTGGTTTTGAACGTGCCAAGGGTTTGGATGTTATGGAATGTTGGGAATTATGGACGACTGTCAGTCAGCTACCGTTCTTGGAGTCAAATTATATTCCTTGTTCGTACGATTGTTTGTATTGTGTTAAGAATTTTGTACAACTAAGTGTAAGAATATAATAATTGCAAACGTTGAAAGAACTATCATTGCTTTACGAGATAAATTGTTTTTGGACCATGTGCAGATTCAAAGGCAAAAGGTTAAATGAGAGAATTATAGTGCCATATTCCCTCAATTTCACAGGATGCACGGTATCTCCGCCATAACAATCTCCAAAATCCTGCATTAAACCTGATTCGATGGCATTTCTGATACATTTTGTATGCATAGCGTACACAATATCCACATATTTACAATATATATTACAAGATGGTTTTTAATTAGGCGATGATAACGGTATGCTTCGTTTTGCCTACATACGTCCAAAAGTTTCATGCTTTCTATATATATGCTCTCTAACTCCAGAGAAAATATTAAAGGAAGCATTATCGCCATTGAACCACATTTGCTTCCTTTAACTCGTCTAAAAAATTACCGCTTGTGTTCTAGAGTTTTGGGAAAGACAGTATATTCAGTATCCTCTCACCTAAAATATCTACACAATTGTTCGATGAAAAACATATCTAATGTTTGGATTCCATAAACAGCATGGATGTCGTAATAGGAATTTTCGGTACCATTACGTGAAAATCAGCAATAAAAAAACCATACGTTCTTGATGATCAAGCAGAGTTAGGCCGGTCACTTGTTGCACATACCGTGCGTAAAGCTGTTACCACGGCTTATATATAAGCGTCAGTGGTGGACGTAAATTTTGAACTCTGGGCGCAATTTTTGATATAGTCTTATGAAAGTACAAATTGCATTAACTAGCAATTAGTATGAATGCCAATACGAGGACGTAGTGCTGTTTTTAGTCTCTTAAATAGCTGTCCCATTAGCATAACTATAAAAACGAGTAAAAATACATGCAAGTACTATACAGAGTAACAACCCTTCGTATATTGAAGGCCATATTTTTGATCATACAATCCGCCCTATTCAAAGGGTGGTACCAGATATATGTGATGTAAGACTTGCTGCTATAATATATTTTGTTTTCGTTTTTTTTCCCATTCAAAATTAGCACGAACTAACCCCTGACTCTCCTTATCAGTTGTTTAGTAATTTAATAAAAAAAGGAAACAACGATAACGGAAGAAGGAGGCAATAAAGAACGCCAATCAGCTGACATAAGAAACATCAGATATGCTATACTTGTACTTAATAAAACACATCACCGAAAGTCCTCCATCTACATCCACACACACAGACATATATCGTTCACAATTTCCGCTTTCTGACAGTAAATTAGCAACACCAGAACGTTTGAGTTATTTTTATGGTGCGTCAGATGACAAGTGTTCATGTAACTGTCCATGTAGTGGCTACTTAAGGGGTGTTAGAGCGACAAAGAGACGGTGTCGAAGAGAGACGGAAAGAAGACAACGGCCATCATTAAAGATAACCATCGCGCCTGCCACAGTCTTTTCTAAGACAAATGAAGGTGCGATCTGACAGCAAGCCCATTTAGTCGGGAAGTCGTAATTATAAGGCGTGGTGGATAGATGGCGCTGGTTTAACTCCGGCACAACAACGCCCGTTAGAGTCTCGTTTCTTTCTGTGGAGCCTTTTTCGGAGCGAGGAACGGTTGGGTAAACAAGGATGGCTAAAAACGTCTTTGCCGGCTATTATATGACATCGAACACGGCCACATATCACTCCTTCTGACTGCTAAATTACGGGTCTCCGCTTTAAATATCAAATAAGTTATTAATTATCATTTAAACACTAATTCAATCAGATCGGTATCGGTGGACAATCTTACCGATACGATATGTTGTAGTGTAGTCCTGTATATTGGGGGCAGTTTATCGACGGTTTGTTATCTTAATGTGAATCGTGGGTTGTTTGTTGTCGTCGGTGAGAAATCCAGCTTTTTAGTTTATCGTGATTAGCTTGAAAGTTACCGATTCATTCTCACAACTGGATTTTTAACTAAAGACCACATGCTTAAAGAATCCTTGTAACGCTCACAGAAAATTTCGATTGAATTCTCGAGCGTCTGTTTCTTCTGTAAACGCTTCCCTTCTGGCGAAATATTAATAATATGAAATATTCTTCTCGTTTACTCAATTCATGTGTGTCATTTGTTCCAATGTAAAATTTGTATAATTTGCTAAAGGGGAATCTGTCTTGATTTTATCCTAAATACAAACTGAAATAGATAAACTATACCAATTGACTATATTGTAGAAAAACTTCAAATTAATTAAAATGTGTGTTAATAGTAGGAAAAATACAACAACTATTTTAATGTTATTAAAATAATGATAAGCAGTTTGCGTAAACTTTCATGATGAAGTAAGTCCACAATTATAGTGTAACAACCTCTAGTGTCATCACCACAATATCATCTGTATTAATTTTCTCAAAAAGGACATAAAACATTATTGGAAGTAGTAAACAAAAATCTATGAAAGGAAAATTACCATAAAGTCTGTGTATAATAATGATTTATAGTCTATCTTCAGACGTTATCACATGAAATAGTCTTATATCTGGATCGATTTCAACTCATCACAGCTATGCATTATTGACAATATGGAAATGCTCTCCCACAAACATAACCTATACGAGCGCTATCTGGTTGAATCGTCTTCATTTCAAGTGGTAACATAAAATTTTATGACGTACGTGCCTGTATATTTATCCATTAAGGGAGAATTTACTGGCGTACTCGATCGATAAGGGACAATTACATATGCAGTTGATGGCTTTTAAAGAGGGAAACCGTTATTTATTTATTACAGTATTATTTCTATCGCTTCTGCTTTCTAGACAGCTGTTATCACATTTCGAGGTGTTTTAAATTTCTGTGCAGTAATTCAATGAGGTATCAAGATAGAAGCGTTACTCTAAACAGCAGTTTACTAAAAGCAAAAATATAAGTTTACTATTATATAACTTAATGGTCGCACTTCTGTATGTTGCAAAACATGCAATGTCTGTCACATAATAATATCTTGCTACTCAATCTTAAAAGAGGATAAAAGTATTAATCTTACTTGTCGTTTAAGAACAGCAACAAACATGCTTGTTATCTCAATAATACTAATTAATTTTCATGCGCTTCATGAAGTAATTTTTGTGGCCGGTTATTCAAAGACGATATTGTACAGTTACGTTATCCTGAATCACCTCTAACTTCATGCTAACAGGCAATAAACTCTAATATGCGCACATGGAAGTGGGAGTAGAGCTTTAAGCTATTCAAATATATTCTTTAGCTAATGAATTATTTAATTAATTTTGAATCACTGGCAACAAACGTTAGATACGCTACTTTCACTTAATATTCTATAAAAGGTAACTTTTATAAATATGTAAAAGTTAAAATCAATGAAGAGCAGCAAGTAGTTATAGCAATTTTGTGGTGTATTCCATGCGTTATGAATAACTTTGTGTCTATCCTAATAAATATCGAACTAGAAGATGTTGCTGGAAAGATATTGAAAGCATTATTAAATCACTTTAACCTATAGAAACGCATACTACATTGAATCTTGTTTACAAGAACATCTACAGTTCCACGCAAACCATTGAATCATAGTGCATTTTTAATACAGAGCATTCAAATGAAAACGATCTACCTTATATCAATCGAAAACTTCAAGAAACACTAATAAACACCGAGGCAGGTAGATTTTTATTTGAAGATGGAAACTCTTTCATCAATAAAGCAAAATCATGTCTTGCCCAGCCCACCTCTTAGCCTCCTGCAATACCTGCAACCTCTAAACATTAAAATTTCAAATAGCACTATGTCATCCACATACAATCAAATCATCTTATTTAAAGTAGATCGTTTTCATTGGAATGCTCTGTATATCTATACTATGACCTATAAGTACTTATCTTTCGATCCCAGATATATTTCCAGCTTAGGTCAAATGAAACAGCACTTAATTGGTATTTAATGAATTGCGGTTTTATTTGACCTAAACTGGAAATACCTGTGAATGAAAGATAAGTGCGTTTTTTTTTAGTAATCATGCAAAATGACCAATATATTGAAGTTAATACTTATAAACAAACGAAAAGCCAGATTTAAGAAAATTGCTGTACATACAATTGACGGGAAATATACATATAACAATTTGCTGATATAATATAGAATACACCATTTCAAAATTCTGTTTTTACATATTTATGATCTGTTTGCCAATTTGTATTATGTTGGAATAACACTTTGGCAGCACTTTATTGCTTCTGATTTAAGTTCATTGATACTGCTATATCATCTATTATTAGCGTATATCTTTGCTACCAATATTTCCTAGAGAATTTCAGTACTGTCAGGGCAGGTAAGCGTGTACTGAAACAACTATTCGCGATTTTGCAGCAATTATTATTAAACGCCATTCATTACTATAGTCATTCTAGTTCTGAAGCTTTATGGATACGTAAAAACGTTGGTGATTTTATGTTGTACATTTCTAATTTGCTTAAGAGTGAATAAATGTTAGTTCTTTAGTGTAGAACCAAATACGAGCGAGATAAATTAATTTTTTAATTGGAAACTTTTCGCGCAGGCACTTTTAGAATTAGTTAGCTACGGCTTTCATGATGAGAAATATGCGCAAGCAAACCATGTCAGACAATGATATCCACAGAACGAAAAGTGTCTTTGTAAATACTCCGTTTTCGTAGATGAGACATATATTGTTGAAACACATTTGCTCTTAAAAAACTCATTTTGGTGTGTGTTGGTAGGTATATGTTAACGTAATTCTTTGTAGGTCTCTATCTTAAATGAAAACGTTGAGAAATTCCAGAATATAAAAACCAAAAAAGATGCCTATAATAGGCGCTCATGGTATATTGTTGGAATTCACTCTGCGAATGAATGCAATGAAAATACATCAAGCATTAGAAGCGGACCACGTGGTTTCGACCTTCTAGGTCTCGTCAGTGTAACTTCGAATGCTGTACCGATTTATGCTATGTAGCGCCTTGTAATGTGCTACTTCCCACCCTGTTCACTAGAAGGCATTGGGTTGGAATTAGTCCATTGTCGAAGGTATTATACAGTTAATGCTATGATGTGAAGGGCGATGAAATTAGATCTTGCATTCGTTAGTTGCACTGACGAGACCTAGAAGATTGAAACCACGTGGTCCGCTTCTAATGCGTGATCTATTTTCATTGCATACCATGAGCGCCCATTATAGGCATTTTTTGGTCTCTATCTATACTTTAAAAACCTTCAAAAAAGTTTTAAAGAATGTACGGAATTATTTAAAACTATAGTAATTTTTCTGGGAATATTTATAGTGTAGAATTATAAAAATATGGACGTCCAAATAAAATTACTGATATATTTGAATAACATGGTATATATGTACACTCAAAGAAAAAAGAACTGGGACAGTTACGATACCTCCGCATGCCAAGAGTAAGACAGTAGATATTGCTACGCCCCGCCAGCGCTACCCGAACATGTCTATCCGTCACAACAACATTAATATACAATACGACCTTGCAATTTTATTTACCTGCTTCTCTTGATAAATATATCTTGCATAAATTAAAAGAGAAATTTACGAATTTACGTCTTTGCATGCGTTATATGCATTTGCAAGATTAATAAAAACAAAAAAAATCATATTGATAGACTTAACAGATAGATTTCATTTTACACTCAAGAGCTTTTTATTTGTCCATTAGTAAGAAATTATACAACTACCTAACATAAAATATATTTTATAGCTAGCATCCTAAAAGATAAATATGATGGATTTCTTTAAAAGTACGACAAGTTGAAGGTATTAGTAAAAATAAACAAACAAGATTGTTAAAAATAATTATTTCATAATAATAGTTACGAAAGCAACAATATGTAACAGTATTCTGATAATCAAACTAGAAAAATACGTATAGTAGATAATAGAAAAAATCATTGTAATAAAACTAATAGGAAGAAAAAGAATATACTTAAATGAAAAGTATATTGTAACGTTGTATAATAACGATTTGCATCTATTACTTGTTGTCATTTTCGGAAAGTGAAGATTCAATTAGATTCATATTTTAATTTTCAATTAAGAAATACATGCGTATTTTCATTAGCACAATAAACATAAATATTTAAAGTAGGTAATATTATAAAGAGTGCAATCTGTAATTTTGTAACAAATATAAAAATTTAAGTATCAGATTTTAGCGAATTGACAAAATGAATCACAAAAGATTACAACAAAATATAATTTCATAAGATTCGAGTAATAAAAGCTATTCGAATATGTGCGCGATAAAAGACGATATCCAATAGGAACTCCTATAATTTTAAAATCATACGATGTCAATCTATTAGACATTTCTTTCCTTAAATGATTGTTAGTATAGATGAAATATTAACGACAAAAATTATTGAGAGCAGAACCATCGTTTGAATCTTTTACCTATATTTACATATTATAATATTACTTGCACTTCTTTGGTTACTTAATGAAATTTTGTAGATTTATCTAAAATCAATTTCCTTTCGTTCCTTTATTTATCGTGATGACCACTTGTAATTTATCTTTACAATATTACGTTACTGTTGTTTAAATTACTTTTTCCATTTGATCGCTTAATCAGCCAAAGCTAATTTCAATTCAATAACTTTTTTGCAAAATTTGTGTTAGAGAAATGTTAAAGTTAATGCCTTTTATATTTTGATTAAACGTTTGTGCCATTAATGCAATGTTACGTAATCATTTTTCATTCATGAAGCAATGCTTTTAGATTCATTCTAATGTTAAAGAATAAAATAATAAAGAACTGCATAGTGAACTAAGCAGATTTATGTGTGCTGAATTCATATAGGTACAAGAATGAGGACAAAATATAGAGATGTACACTTTATAATTCTCATGATTATCAATATCGTCATTAACGAAGGGTTAATAAACAATAATACCTATCTTTTTCACAGCAAGTATGAGGCAAGTGGAATTTCATTATTATTAATTTCACAGAAAAAAAATTCCACCTATTTTTCAGAATACGTTTTAAAAATATTTATTTCATTTAAAACTTGAATCTTCAAAATATTCTCACTTGCGATTTTTTACTACAAGAGTGAAATGCTACTGACAATTGTTCTGTTCTTGTCATTAGTTTACTGCCAATTTTAAGCTTTTTTCTTAGTACTATAGAGTAATTCCGAATGTAAATTATTGCGTTTAAATAATTACCTTTAACAATCTCTTTTTTTTACTTTTATTGACATATAGTTTTTTCTAAGTGGCACCTTTAATTCAACTTAACTCATAAATTAAGTGATACTTTGAAATGCAAATAACTTTTTAAACAAGTATATTATATTTATGTGATAGAACGCTAGCTTTCTAAATAATATATATGTATTTCCTTTGTTAATTGTTTAATTTCTTATTAATGAATAGGAAAACAACTTTTACGTGTAAACTTAACTCCATAAGCCCATCAATGTAATTTTAATAAATTCTTCCTTTTTATTAATCTTTTATATACCTACCTAAAAGATGTATGATGCGAACTTAAAATTGTTCGCATGTGCAATATACAAACTGCAACTGCGGAGACACTAGTTTACTCGCTTTACGCTAAAATTTGAATTCGTAAATTCTTATATTTTAATTGATGCTATGTGTATTTACAAAGAGAAACAGGTAAATAAAATTACGAGGTCGTATGGTATTACTGTCGATGAGATGGATAAATAGGGTTAGGTAGTGCGGGGCGGGGTATACCAATATCTACTGTCTTACTTTTGCTGTGGGGGAACGGGAAGAGGGAGAGTGGAGGAGAGGGGGAGAGGTATCGTAACTGTCCCGGTACTGTTTTCTTTGAGTGTACAGTGATATGCTTTAGTACTGACTCACCCCTCGAGGGCAGTCGGCTATGTATCGGTGTAAATAAGGGCTATGTTTATGGCACATTGAGTCAGTACTAAAGCACATCACACTGTACATATGCATGTACAAATAATCGCGAAACTGTAGGCATCATAGCAATGCTGACTAGAGCAGGACAGGCACAATTCTGTTAATGATACGAGTGTATTTATATACATATGTATGGTATACATATCTATATGAAGAGAGAAACAAATACATACATTAGAATCTCTAAACTCATTCAGATATGTAAATAAACACTAATGATGTTGAACAGTCGTTGGCCGCAGTGTGCCCCTATAGTGTTATCTGTGGATTTGTGTGAAGGCGTGCAATAAACCACTCTTGCCACCTATTGTTAGTCCACTTACGACCGACAAATATTGAATTTTGTTAAAATTGGATTATACTTGTAAATTCAAAGCGTATTGTTATGCTTATTCATGCCTCTGCGCCTGTTCTCCCGTTGCCCGAGGCACACCTAAAATCGTTTGAAAGAGAGACGTTTATGAGAAGGCAATTCTCGTGCTTTTGGTTTCTATTCTTAATACTAAGAATACAATCAAAATAAATTGAAGATAATTGGATTTGTATATTACATACATTCAGGATATTTAGACAATATTGGGAGGTTTCTTCTAAGCGATACACCCTATTGTAGTTTTTAACAGCTGCAATTGTTGCTATGTAAACTTTTAAGCAAGTGCTGTTAAAATACACGTATATATTCTCTTGCCTTTGAAAAGACTAACGACAGGATATAAACTAAATTTAAGTGATCGAATAAGTATGTATCTCTACTTAAAGATTATCTTCAAAGGCATCACTGATTCTGGTCGATAAATGTGCTTAGGTACCGGAACTTTTAGGAATGTTACAAATTGATTCGAATTCAATCGGATATCATGATATTTTAAATCTGATTCTATTTGTGGTAAGAAGTTGCACTGTCTGTTGGCAGGCAAAAACAAAGAAACAACAAAACAAATCTGTATCTCTTGTGTAAGTGTGGCTACTATGTAATTTTCTTTGAAATATCGGCAAATATGATAATGTATTTACATGTGCAAAATAGTGTGTTTGAGATTAATGGATCCACGCTTATGCTAATAATAAATCATATCTTATACACAATGATTACAAGATTCGCTGATGAAGCTTTACTTGAGCGTCGGGAACGTCATACATTTGGAACAGATTAAGTTGTTAAGGTGAACTTTTTTGGGCAATAATAATGAAACTAGTATGTACTTATACTGTTTATTTGTGGGCTAAATGGACTATCTGTGGAAGCATATATGTACATATAAAGGAACATAGTATCTTGCTCGAATGATATACGCCCTACAACGGTCAGTCAAATTACTATTGTTTACTGTTTTTGATTGTACTAGTAAGGAGGTGTTTGTGTATACATATATTTTATTGATATCATTTCAACATGAATGCACATATTTATATGTAACTCTATTTGAAGTGTTGTGACTAGGGCTGTTGCTCGAAACCGGGTACCCGGTTTCGGCTTATTAAGTACAAACAAAATGTTTACCAAAAATAAAAAAGGTTTATAAATACAAATATCTATTATAAACATAAGTGTAGAAGGGATATAAAATGTCTTCGAAATGGCCACCTTCATTGTTTATACACAGCTCTAACCGCTGCCGAAAAATGACAATTTAACACGTAAAAGTGTTTCCGGATTTACTTGTCGAAAAGCGGCTATATTTCTTTCTTTCATGTCAGCAACAGTAGTTGGTATTTCTTGATAGACAATATTTTTTATATGTCCCCACAGAAAGAAATCTAATAAAGGAGTAAGATCGGAAGATCTAGCTAGCCAAGCAATAGATCCACCCCTTCCAATCCATTTATTGCCGTATATTTGTGTTAATAATTGTCGTACCAACACATGATTATGGCAGGGAACACCGTCGTGTTGGAACCACATATTTCTTCTAGTAAGAAGTGGTACATCTTCTAGCAAATTTCCAAGTTCCTCAAGCAAAAAATGTCTGTATCTTTCACCTCGTAAAGGTCCGTCGAAGAAATGTGGACCAACGACAGTATTGCCAATGATACCACCCCACACGTTAAGTGACCAACTGTTTTGGCGACGAATTTCATAAATTATGTGTGGATACATGTCTGCGTAATAATGGTAGTTGTGTCTGTTTACATAACCATTATTGTGGAAATTAGCTTCATCTGTCCATAGCACATTATTCAAAAAATTCCGGGTCTTCGTTCATTTTTGCCACTACCGTTCTGCAAAATTGTATTCGCCCATTATGATCTAAAGGTAACAGCTCCTGATGCAGTTGCAGTTTATACGGATGATATTTATTCTGTTTCAATATCCTTCTTAAAGAACTTACACTAATATCCAAATCTCTACACATTGTTCGTAGGCTGATAGTAACAGTTTTTTTTGCGTAAATGTGATTTGTACTTAACTGAGCCGCAGTCCACAAATCTGGTTGTCAATCGTTCTATTCATTTAAATTTCTAGGTATACGTATTATGATTAATAATAAATATTTCTTCTGGTATTATACAATTTTTAAAAGAAACTGTCTTTTTTTTAATTGTACACATCTTTTATTTTTGTTTTTATTAAAGTAGACATCGTTTTATATCTACCTATTACTAGAGTTGGCACAGCACTGTTGACCATCTTACCATTATCAATAAATGTTTATGTATTTTATAGTAAATTACCTATATCTCAAAAAGTATTAACTTTAGCTATAGGGAATATTATAAGCGATTGAAAGGGAACTTGAAGCACTATTAAATGGCATAAAAATATACAGGGTGTTCCATTTGAAAAAAATAAGTTTTGCCGTATTAAAAATGCAGTGATTAATTTTCAATTTCGAAACACCCTGTATGCTATAGTGAAGATATTTGGCATGGATTGTTTAACTTAAGGTAATGTCATAATTATACCAAAGAATCGTTGCAAAACAAATATTAGTACAGACGGAATTAATTTTCAAAGACAACCATGAAAATGATCTTTTTCCTCTTAAAATTGAAATATCTCGGAAACGGTTAATTTTTATTACTAGGTTTGTCAGACAAAACTATCTTAATTTACAACGGGAAATCTGAAAATGTCATAATATATAGGTTGTTCCATTTACAAAAAGAAAATTATATAACGTTCAGCCAAAACTGAACACCCTGTATACACTAAAATAACTTTACGATATAGAGCAGTTGATCCCGAACAACTTTTACTTAAAACATTTTTTAATTAAACTAATAGGTAAGATATAATAGACCGAATTCAGATAATTGGCACACCCTGTATATATATAGAAATTAAAATCTGAAACCCACATGCCAACGTACAAGACACCCGAATTCACCCAAGAAAGCGATTGGCGATAGCGCTCAATCGTGTGAAGCGATGATAATGTTTTCTTAAAATGTAAAGAATTTCTAAATTATAAATTATATTCCAACTCAAACATTTTCAAATTAAATTTTTATCCAAAATAGTAATTTTGAATTGTAATTAAATAACAAAATAAATAAATTTCAGATGCCATGATAATTCGTAGTAGTAAATTCGAATAATAAAACATATGTTATGTAAATGGACAGAAAGTCACATAACAGTACTTACCTAACTCTGTAACAACAATGGGTGGTGATTGGTATTTATGTAATTACCTAAGATGTAAACTCAAAAGCGGATGCTCGAAATCCGGACACCCGAAAGCAGATATTACCCGAAATCGAGTAGAACCGGGTACCCGAAGTCGAGTAGAACTGGGTACCCGAAACCGGGTATTACTCGAAATCGGGTACCCGTAACCGGATACTCGATTGTGCAACCGGGTACCCAGGTAACCCGAAACCCGATAGTGCGCTGGACGGGTACTCAATTTCTGAAAACGACGGGTTTCGACAGCCCTAGTTCTGACCAATTTAGTATAAATTTCAGGAAATCCAATAAATATCAAAAGTCTGTGTAACACACTGATACTCTAGGTCAGAACATATTTTACAATAAAATATATTGTTGCATGCAAAATTATCTATGCATGCCTACAAAGTTATAGATTTCTGTGTGGTCTCTTTGTATGAAATGTATGTATTTCTACATCTCCTTATAACTCCAGACGAATATAAAAGTAACAGAATGCAACCCACGTACCATTTAAAATTTTATAGTTATGAAGGATGAAATGCATATCAACACTTACAAAGTTATTCAGGACATGTAAATACATCACTTACGTATTCTTCCCTACAAATTACACGTACACCAGTAAGGACATACAAATTATCTGATCGATTCATTTAAAATACAAACGACATTCGGTTAGTTTACGTCCACAGACTACATCTATACATCTACACACACTCACACATAAGTCTTTACAGCGGAATAATTATTATTCTACAAGCACGGTAGGTATACGTACAGGCTTGAAATTAAAAGGGAAAAGAGTCAATTGTGTCGGCTATCTGATGAAGCAATAAAAGTGATATACGGCAGCGGAAACACGACGATAAATAATAATTAGGTTCAAGTGGTCGAGAGTGTAAATGTCAGATAAGTGGTTAGGTCGGAGTCGTAGTCGTCAGCACTGTAACTTCAACTTTATATATTTACACATACATGAATACATGGAGGAACGTCGTATAGTTCGGCTGGACAACCGACCGCCTTCGTAATGTCTTAGAGTTGATTATACAGACACGCTTAAAAGTATTTGAATCAAACGGAATTATCTTTGGTACGTAGTATTTTTTCGGAAAATCTACGAAACATTGGCTTCTCTACTGAATTTTGACGCTTTCTTAAATTACAACTTCTCAGTAATTTATTGCAATTTAATTGTTTACTCAAGGATGAAATGGATTCTCTAATTACCTTTCTACTTTTGAATTTACACTACCCACTCTATAATTTAATCTATTAGTACAAAAAAATATAAGAGGGTTTTTAAGAGAATGTCCGAAGAGGCGAAATTACAATTGTCATATTTATTAGGAAATTCTGCTTCATGTATCGGTCGAAACTCAAAATCTATAATTTACTAATCCCACATAGAAGTCCTCGTACTACGAGGGAGCGTTTTTATATTCGCGGAATGAGCGGGTTGTAGGGGGGTGATTAGGCGCATTGGGGGCGTGGCCTGTGCAGCGACTCATAATTAGTATAAATACGAAGTTTCATTGTTATTAGACAGTTAGTCTTTGAGCTATCGTCAACCAAGTTACATAATCAGGAGTGAAAAGTGAAATATGGAAAAAATCAAATATCGTGCCGTTATAAAGTTCGTTACCAGGCAAGGAAAATCAATCGCGACCATAATGAATGAGATGTCATTGGTTTACGGCGACTCTTGTCCAGGAAAAACCATGGTGTACAAGTGGCATAGTTTATTTAAACAAGGAAGGGAATCCTTTGAAGATGACCCGAGGCCGGGCAGGAGCATTGAGCTGACCACGCCAGCACTTATCCAAAAAGTTGAAAAAATTGTACTCGAAGATGCTCGACTAAAGAAGAAACAACTCGCAGAAATGGTTGGAGTATCCGATACAACAATTTTTAAAATCCTACACGATCACCTCGGCATGTCTAAGGTCAACGCAAGACGGGTGCCGAGAATGCTCACGCCGCCGCAAAAACAACAGCGCGTAGAGTGTTCGCGTGCATTTTTGGACCTCTGTAATGAAGACAAGGATGGTGTATTGAGTCGAATTGTTACTGGAGACGAAACTTGGGTTCATCATTATGAACCTGAGTCCAAACAAGACTCCATGCAGTGGCATAAAAAGGGCACAGCACCTCCCAAGAAATTTAAAGTGTCACAATCAGCTGGGAAACTCATGGCAACGGTATTTTAGGACTCGGAAGGAATATTGTTGATTGATTATAAAGATAAAGGTGTTTCTATAACCGGAGAATATTACGCTTCAATATTAGAGCGACTAAAAGAAGCCATTAAAGAGAAAAGACGGGGAAAATTGACGAAAGGTGTGCTGCTTTTGCACGACAACGCGCCCGTCCACAAGAGCCGCGTTGCGTTAGCTGCCCTGCATAAGCTGGGCTTCGAAATTGTGAATCACCCACCCTACAGCCCAGACCTGGCCCCGAGTGATTATTACCTGTTTCCGAAAATGAAAAAAGAGCTGCGGGGTAAAAAATTTACTGCCGATGATGAAGTCAAGGAGACAGTTTCGGCGTATTTTGCAGATAAAGAGAAATCATTTTTTTATTAGGGTATAAATAAATTAATTGAAAGATGTGAAAAATGTATCCGTCTTGCAGGTGAATATATTGAAAAAGAAAAATAATTTGGTTTTTTTATTTCCACCCCTTATCCCCCATTCCGCGAATATAAAAACGCTCCCTCGTATCATTATTACCTAGTTGTAAGCCCCATTGCAAGATGTATATCGCTCTCCGTACCTCTATCTCCTCCTCACTCAGAATCTACTGCTTTTTGTCTATTATTTCCATCCTAGTGATGTGGTAATATCGTAGCATTATAAACGGTAATACGAGTATAGTGCTGTTACAAGCTACACAGAAAGAGTTACAGAGGTATTCGGAAAAGTAATGCAGCTTTGGAAGTCGCTGCAACTAGTACCCACCAAAGATTAAAAAAAATGAATCCCAATAGTATTTCTTGAGTCATAGAATCTAAATTTTTCAGTTTAAATAATACCCAAGTAAAATTTTTGAAGTAACAATTAAATTTGTACCACATTGTTTACGAAAGTTCGATTGATTTGAGTTTATGCAACCACCAAACAATATCCAACAAATAGAATTGATGTACCTGCATGTATGCCCAGGTAAAAATCTGACAGTAAAACCCGAGCGTCAGTTTTAGAGTAATTTAACTCTAGAAAGGTGCTACGCTCAATTCCGCTCAAGGCAGAGTACTGATAAATGCTTTGCTTGCAAGTCCACTTTGACTAGTCTCCTCTATTAGTGTCTAGGCGATAATTTGTCTCGCTAATAGGAAAAAATTACGTCCCTTATAATTATACAAAATAGACGAAAAGTATCCTTTCATGAAAGATTTGTTTTTGGAAGAACTGATATTTTACAGCACCCATGGGCTGTTGTTACACCTGCCTCTGTATTACAGTAGATCTAAAATATCATTCTAGTTTTGGATTTGGACTTGTTATGTTATATTGATAGATATTTGAAAAGGAAAATGCAGTTTATTCATAAACAAATGTCTAAAACAGTAACAGGCTATTTAAAATATCGAATAATAATATTATTTCTTGCTGGATATGATATTCATAATGTTGGAAAGAAATGGTGATTGTGATTTCAAAACGGCTACCTTTTGTAAGTAAAGTGAGTTCAGAAATTCAGTCACTCACATGCATCTTGATAGCAGGACTATAGTAATGAATGGCGTCAAATAACCTGTAAGCATTGTTGTAAAATTGCGAATCCTTTTCAGGGAATACTTACTTGATCTGACACTCTTGAAATTTTCGGGAAAATGTTGGCAGCAAGATATATGGTATGCTCAACAAACTTAATCTGAAACAATAGCATGCTGCCAAAATCTTATTCCAGCATAATTGGCGCGAACAGTATGAAGACATGGTTTTTAGAAATCGTGTATTCTATTTTAAATCAGTAAAATTGTGGATACTTCATACTGTATACGAGGAGTGTTCAGGATATAAAGAGAATTTTTAAATTTCGCGGGTTTGGAGAATCCGATTGTCATTTTTTTTGTATGTTGGTATACAAGCCTCTGAAGTATGATAAAAGTTTCAGCTGTATTCATTGCATACTTTGTCTGTGATAGCCAGTGAGATTAGACATGTTTTATGAACTCGGCGATTTTCATTTGCTAAAAGAAATGGATCAAAGAATTTGTATAAAATTTTGCGTAAAAAATGAAATAAAGTGTAACAAAGTGTGTGAAATGTTAACAAAGGCCTATGAAGTGTCTGCTATGAATAAAACAAGAGTTTACGAGTGATATAAGCGTTTCCAAGATGGTTGCGAACACGTTGAAGATGAAGAACGCCCCGGACGCCCCAGCACATCAACAGCCGATGAAAACGTGGAAAAAGTGAGAGAAACGGTTACGAACAATCGTCGAATCACAATCAGAGATGTCGCTGATGATGTTGGCATATCGATTGGCTTATGCAATGAAATTTTTTCGAATGTTATGGATATGAAGCGAGTGGCAGCAAAATTTGTTCCAAAATTGTTAAGGTTTGAACAAAAACAGCGACGAATGGAAATTTCTCAAGAGTCACTAAATGAAGTCAACGGGGTGACAAGATATGAGTTTACGGATATGACATCGAGACTAAGGCTCAATCGTCCTAGTGGAGGCATCCTGACTCGTCAAGACCGAAAAAGGCTCGACAAGTGCGGTCAAACGTGAAGCTATGCTGATTGTGTTCTTAGATTTTAATGGCATAGTGCATCATGAATTTTTGCCACAAGGTCAAATGGTCAATAAGGAGTACCACCTACAAGTTCCACGCAATTCGAAAACGACTCCCGGATTTGTGAAGAAAGCATTCATGGCTTTTGACCACGATAACGCACCTGCAGATACTTCATTGTTTGTTTGTGAATTTTTGGCAAAAAAAAACTGTAACGATACTCCAGCCTCCATATTCGCGAGACATAACTCCTCCCAACTTTTTCTTATTTCCAAAAATAAAGAGAACCTAAAAGGGCCGTCGCTTTACAAGCATAGATGACATTGAAAGCGCATCACTGAAAGAGCTAAACGCTATCCCAAAGATCGAGTTTGAGAAGTGTTTCGAAGATTGGAAGAAGCGCTGGCACAAGCGCATAATATCTAATAAAGACTATTTTGAAGGCGATAACATTAATGTAGAGGAATAAATAAATATTTTTTTCAAAAAAATAAATTCCCGTTATTTTCTGAACACACCTCGTATAGTAAGGTAATTTTATAAAATCTAGCTTTTCTTTCAGTTGAAATGAGTGCCTTTTTGTATATACAGTACAAAAAAAATAAACGCAAAATAAAGGAAAATAATAGCACAAAAAATATAAATTCTAAATTAACTTAATTGTTTGGATCACTACATAACGATGTAAGGTCATAGAAAATATGATCACATTCTTATATTTTGAGTTTATATTCGATTCAATGTGTACTTTAATGTCCACTACATTTTTATCGGATTCAAAGCACTAATATTTAAAAAGTGCAATTTAAAACACTTTTTACTGATATTAATAATCTTAAAATTAACAAATGTGTCTATGTATAGTGACTGCATGAATTAACCAGCAACGATTCAGGTCGCTGAAATTGTTGCGGATAGCCCCTTATCAGAACAAATCTTTTATTAAGGAGCATTATACAAACAGTGGTAACAATTGTATAAAATATAGCATATAATGGTGATAGGCAGGTCATAATTTTTAGCGATGCGAATTTACGGTTTAGACAAATAATAAATAGTTTGCAAAACCAAATTTTTAAGATACTCGCTTTCTCTGCATTTGTGTAGAGTACATTGCATGCTCATAAATTCCCATATACGAAGATTTACTTATGGCAGTTTACATAGCTTACAACCTGAAATTAATCAAGCGTTTATTTCTTAGAGAAAGATATACAAAATGCAAATTGGACAGGATTAATCTGTTTATATTTAGTATAAGAACAGGTCGGATAGCGTCAACGAGGATTCGATTCAGGACGTTATCTTATCGTCTCTGTTAAAAGCAACGACTTAACGCATTTATCTCGGTTCCTTTCAAGTATTCCCGCACGTCCAGCCGTCCTCCGGGACTTTAATTAATGTCGTTCAGAATGTATTGACAGTTTGCTTTATGAAGATGCACGTATTTGATGGTTCGCCATTCTCCGATAAAGCTTTGATATTAAACAAACGAATTAGGATTCTTTGCATTCTAGAGTATTTTAGATGCACGAGTTTTAAAGATGTTTTTTTTGTGTAAAAGCGAAAACTTCAACTGTCATAAATTGTGCATTGGATTAATTATTGTTTGTGTAACTAACATTTCTTATAAGAATCATTACTAGCGCATATAGCATTACATTCATAGACAACTGTTACTTAATGTTTAAATGAATAAATTATGTGTTAGGAGTTCTTATAGAAACAGCCTAACAGAACGCGTACGCCGACTTGTAGGAATTTATTTGCGTATTTAGACTTTTTCTTAACCTTAATTTCTTAACCTTAATTTTCTATTTCTGTAATATTAGCCTTGGCAGCACTATATGGGATACACACTATTACGGACGGGTCCTTTCTGTGGTAGCTCTGTTCACAAGCATGTACTAAAATATTACTTAGCAAGGCGCAAAGGCAATTCTACATGTCTAGCACGGGTGCAATAAATACAAATTCAACCACTAGGGTAGAGGAGGATATGCTCCTATTTCTAGACTATAAGCAAAATAAAAAGCAGGCTCACCCATTAACCCATTCACTGCTGATTAATTTTGACAAAATACGTTACCTGCTAGCCGACTAATATTTTCATGGCACTTTTATTAGTTTTATTTAATTTATTAATTATTTATTTTTTTTAATTTAATTTATTAATTAATTAATAAAAAAAAACAAAAAAATTTCAATACACAGCGCCGCTGTGAAGCTTTTCTTGCTGCGGTGGAAACATTTTTCTCCAAGACATGTTCAGCATTTGCTGGTGCAGTAACCTCTCGTACCCCTCGTACTACGCTAGTTATTGAGGGATACATTAATTTCTTATACCATCTGAGGGTTTTTCTTTCGAATGGATATATAATATGAGCTACGCCAACCTCCCTTTTTCCCCATTCCTCCTACCCAATATTCTTATTATACTGAAGAAGAGGAAGGGGTTTCTGTAGAAATTATTGCTATCTATTTTCATACTCGGTCATGGATCATACCAGCCATATTTTCTTTGCTCTTCCACATCGAGTACAAAAGTGAGATCGTCGAGATCATCATCAGTTCAAAGATGGCATGCGTACTAAGTTGCAATAGATCTTCAGACGTCATGCGCAGTGAATGGGTTAATGGATCCTGCATAATTCTGGAGCTTATCTGTTACCATCGCTTATTAGATATGTTGACAGATAGTACGGACAAAACCTGTTTTGCCAAACATTTTGAAGTTGTAACTCTAAGTAGACAGAAGTAAAGAAGTTTCGGTTAGAGACCCAAGTAGCACACATGGTTACAGTTACTAGTGTTATCGACATGGTTACTTTGTCATAGTTTAAATTACGTAGCTTTTACTGTAAATTGTAAGTATAGCGACTTATTTACCCACAAGTAATATTCATAGTATCAATTACGTTATATGCACGAAATAAATCACTTTAAAGTTAATCATGGTATAGTGTAAATAGAATTGGAGTCGTTACTCCAATATTACTTGCAAAACAACTTTTTGGCAAATTCGTGTATATGGTTACTGATTCAAAGTTGTTGTTACTTTCAACCGGTACAACCATATGACTTTCCAGTAATTGCCACCTGTGCGTTAAATTTTTAGTAGCAATTACGTAAAAAGTGCATATATTTAAAGTTTTAAAGTTATAAACATTTTTGTAGTTGCAATTACGACATTACAATAATATACCTTTAGAAACTATTACTTTCAACACGAAAGTATTACTCTCTAGTAAAATAAAATAAATCCGCCATTAAAATGGGACTTTAGTGATACATAACCTTAAAGTAATTAATTATCGGTATGATAAAAACGAAAATTTCATATAAAAATATTCTATACTTTTACTTCGTAAGATTGAAGCAATACAATTGTCTTGATTCAGAGAATAAATTTAAAATTATTCTAAGAGTTTTTTTTGATAAATTGAATAATTATGTGGCCCCTACTGTTTTAAGAACTATCACCTTTATATTTATCAGTAAACTGAAGTTCGTTTATAATTTGAGGATTTATCGCCAGAAATGTTCTAATTGATAAGTTATATATTTAGATTATAATTATGTTAGTAAAATACAACAAACGTAACATGTCAGTTGTTAGAGTGAATATGTTGTAGTATCTGTGAAATAAAGAAAAGAAACAGAATATATAATCGAGAGAAATGCCATTGTTTTATAAGGTAAAAATTACTTTATGGGAACGTTGCAGCAACATCATAGCTACTATGCGCTACGTTGTCCAGATATAGTTGTTACGTTCTCAGTCCAGTGTGGATAATGCGACGTAATACGGACCTAATATTTTCCCCCATTTTGATAGTTATTATGTCGCTATAACGTGGTTATAACGTACGCAATACCAGTAACTTTTACTTTGCTGTAATATTATAGGTAGCAAATACGTAACGACAACCAAATATGCTACTTGGGGAAGATCTGGTAGTATACATGGGTATATTGACAGATCTAGGTATGGGATATGGGCAGGTATGGTGCAGGTCAGACAATTTACCATTGAGATAGAATAAGTAGGGAGACGATATCACGTGGCTAAAACGGCGCAGGTCGGCCATATTGGTACTCCTCTTTAGGTCAAACACGTAGATTATAATGTATGTATGTGTCATGTATGTTTGCCTTAATTGATTATTTCAGTTATCTACGGTTATATGATATAGCACTACTAGAAGTCATTATGGTTTCTTGTGCTCTACGCAGTTCCAACAGTAGAAACAGCGTTAACAAGAAGAATTCGTCGAAAATAACATTTCATAGGTCAGTGTTTGACATAAAAACAATGTGCAGGGTCGTAATTGGTACATAAATAAACTATTACAGATTGAGCGTTTATATTGTCAAATTATGACATTTATGGGCCTTGGGCCTAACAGGCGTGGGATGACGTAATTAATTTTAAATAAAACCATCTGTTAAGTGGAGGCTTAAAATTATACTTATAATTTTCAGTAGTCCGGACCTGGTGAGGCAGCCATATTGGTGCTCCACTTAGCCCCGCCCAGTGCGCCGTTTTGAACATACAGTAAATATGCTTCATAGCGTCTCCTTAGTATACTAGCTCAATGGAATTTACTGAACTAAGGAATTGCGTGGACATACCACAACCAGAAATATAAGCTATAATTTATGCAATTTACTTGCTAATTGAGATGAATCATATCTACAGAAGAACCTTTATAGTGACCAGATTCTTTTACGCTAGAATTCCTTAAGATTACTTCGAGACACATCGTATCACAAGTATCGCTTCACTGAGCAATTTTTAGAGTTTCCAAACTGGGGAATACATTTTGCGACTTAAACAAGGCATTTGACTGTACACACACATGATACATACAATAAATAAATGAAATTTAAATAATTTATTGTTGGTATTGGTGGGCGTGCCTTAGGCTTCGGTTTTTGCCCCGTTAATGTTTCTAATTAATATTAACGATTTATGCGACATTACAGCTAATTTTATTTAGGAACAATATGACATTATTCATTAGAAATAAACCTCTTGCCATGCCATAGAGTTGAGCGATAACCCCTGTTGTGGACTGTATAAAACTTGTCGAAGACTATTGCAAACTTTATGAAACACTTGTTGTGGGTTTTAAACTTTATTTAATGCCAATTTACATCGTCGTCACTTGTAGTACATTTCGTTATGGCGGATGCTGGTCGTCGTCTCCTTTTTCACCGCACATTCAACTACCAATAGAAAAATGGCGCGAATTTACAAAAATTTAAAAATAAGTGTAATGCATTAACAACCCCAAAATAAAAATTTGCAACTGGCAGATAATAGGTTTGTACCTACTAGATAACAAGAAAAAAATAACTTAAATGATTTTTTACATTCAACGATATGGAAAATGGTCTGATTTCCTCCACATTCTACTACTCTTTCTATATCAAAAAGCTAACAGACTAGTCGAATATGGGAGAAATATACTGTGAAAGGCATATTTCTCCACACCACAACCAAACTGAAGAAGCACAACCGATCTACAGTTGCGCTGCTGCTGTAACTTCAAACTAATCCATAGAATAATAATCGTGTTCTATTTCTTTGGGCTTGTGATGCGTAGATCAACATTTCTGCTCATTTCTGTCTTGTGAATATTTTTTCTTCTAATTTTCACATCGATTAGTTTTATATTTACTTTATCATTTTACGTTTATTATTTTTGGCGGTTTCTTTTTTCTTAAACTTTGAGTGCGTGTTTAATTTCTTTTTCATATTTATTCTCAGTATTAATTGCCAAATAATGTCTTAGTAGTAGTCGGTAGTCGGTCGTTTAGTCGGTAATAATTAATAATAACCAAGATGTGGAAAATAATTACCGAAATTTCTCTTGTTATTCCTTTTCGAATCAAACAGGATATTGATTATACTTGTTTATGTTTAGATTATGCACATACTCAAGCTAAACGACAAACCATATTGCATATACGTTAAAATAGGAAAATATGTATAGAGATATCTACAAGTCCCTACAGCAATATCCACGTTTAAAAATTACTGGGTTGCGGTGACCGCAACGTTATTACCTCTGCAAAAATAATAATAATACCTCTTTCAGCCGTCGACTGTCAAGACAGCTAATTAATTTATATCCTCGGAGCACTAGATTTATTGAGGTGATTTCGTACAGCGAAAAATTATTAGACGGTTTTATACTCGGCACACTCAGAAAATGTAATTAAAAATTGTTATTTATTCGCCTCGCTGGCAGGACTGCGGATTTGTTGTGTTGCTGCTGATGCTTGTTGCGCGGTCGTAATTTTATTTATCGCCTTTCGCCTTATTTACTGCTAATGCATTAAAGATATTACGGCTACCGGTTAAAGTGACTTACATAAATGCCGTATTTATTAACTCGACCGGTATGCCAAGAGATCGAAACTACTGATTAGGTGTTATGTTCCACACAGTGCAATTTCACATATAACGATTCTTTCGCGTCAGTGCTATTTTGCAAGCGTTAAATTAATGTGTTTGCATGTATCTGCGTGGTATGCTAGTTTTTATAAAGATAAGGGGCAGGCTATATTGGTTTATATCCGGCCTTCAGATACAGTTTCTCTTTATCTCCAAAAATTCGAAATGCCAAATTTAATTGCGCAAATAAGTTAGCAGTTGCTTAACTTATAATTCAATCAAAGTTTACGTTTGGATCATATTTCTCCTGTACCACTGTCTGTTTCATAAAATATTAACTTAATAATTAATATGAATAACGGCAAAGAAACGGCCAAATTTTACGAGGTAAAGTACACAGAATGACATCTTATTGCTGGGTCCTATTCTATTGAAAATCAATACCCAACTAAGCGATCATGTCGGCCCATTGTTAAGTATCTAGTATTTAATATAAGTACATACATGCTAGCAATACAGTAATCACATTTCACTTTCCTCTTCCTTCATCATCTGACTATCCCTCATAGTAAATCCAAGTTTTTAGCAACCCATTTGTGATAGCCGCTCATAAAATAGACATTTCATTCCTTGTTAGATTCATTGAGACTCCAGAAGAAAATTAGAAAATAGATATCAGATTTCCTGTCAAATTAAAAAATACACCAAAACACGTGATTCATTAGTTGTAAAAAGAGCATTAATACCAAGTTTCAACAAAATTTAACCATAATAAAATTTTTTCTATACCAACTTTGCATCTCTTTTCACCCGCTTAGTGATAGAATTAAAAAAAAATCTGAAATACATGTTTTATAAATCGAGCCAAGGTACAGTCTCTTTCTAAAGTAATATCTCCCCCTGCTGATGGATTCATATCAATAATACTTTCCGCTTAGCGTATTATATTCATCGGACATCTTCGGGAAGAAAGAAGCCGCAGGGGATACAATACAGATCGAACGTGTATATAACCTGTGTAATTATAATTTTAAATCTCGATATGTGTATTTACCTGCTAGCTGTAGAATATACCACTTCATTAAACCCTACTTTTATACCTGTGATGGTCAGTATCCCTAATTATATAATATATAACGTATACTTTCAGTTATTGTTAGTCGTCCAGACTTTTATTAGAGACAATTTTTTATGCATATTATAACAACATACTTATTTGAATATTAAAATAATACTCATTTTATTGAGGCATACACATTTATTGACGAACAAATCTCACAAGAAATGCGTCCCAACAAGGATCTCTTTTAAAGTAAAAACAAATAACTGATATACGGCGTTATTGGTGAGAACGGCCTATTAAAAGTATTATACAAACGAAACGGGATTTTGAAACCAAATTTTGTGATGTGTGAGTATTACGTGAAAATATTTTTGTATAAAAATATTGAATTTGAATTCCTGTTAACCGGAAGTGGGCATCAACTTCGATATTTTAAATAGCATGCTATAAATTTAATTACAAATTCAGCTTCTAAGATACATTTTACACATATTTCATGTATCCTATACCTAAATATGATACCATTCCTTTTGAGTTATTCGCAATTAAAGAAAAAAAGTGACAGATACCGATCTTACTTTATAGTGATATTACGTCACGTAGGAGCAGAAGAGACCAATGAAATTTTGCATACACACAGCTGAGATCGTGTAGTTATACAGAGTTTGAAGTTCTTCTCTGTTGACAAAAAACTTCAAAATTCGGCAAGTCGCTTTTTCTCTAATGCAACGGTATATATTTTCTTAGATATTCTGATTTTACAAAAGATTATTTTTAATCTATATTAGGTGTTCCTATATCTAAAATGGAAGGTGAATAAGTTCTAACGATTTAATTAGCCTCCGTACCTAAAATGCTCAGATACGTCAATTTACGGAAGCAAGAGTGCTTAGCTTATTTGTTTTACATACTTACTTACTACTTATTTTGACGTCTGTCATTTTGGTTAGTCGTTCTTGCATAACAGAGAAATGTCTGCACCGGTATCATAATTATCATGCCCAATACGAGAATGTATTTTACAACAATAAGAATAGTATATTAAAATATGAGTGGACAATAGGGTCGTTAAAACACGCGCGATTTTTGAAGCACGACAGTGAAGCCGGAGTGCTTGAAATATAGCAAGTGCAGATTGGTGTATCTGATTTTAAAAACCGAGGATTTAATCTTTCATATAATATCAATTGCACATTTCACATTCCTCTAAAGTAAGAGTTTTTTTCGTTAAAATTATTATAAAATATTTCATTGCAGTTTTTAACACATTTATTAATAACTTTTTGTTTGAGATTTAAAATTATAATTACACAGGTAATATACATGTTCGAACTGTATCGTATCCCATGTGGACTCTTTCTTAGCCCAAGATATCCGATGAATGCAATACGCTAAGTAATAATAATAATAATAATAAACAGATTTATTGGCAATATACGTACATACATGTGTTTCGACACTACATACAACTACCACACATAAGATAACTAGAAGGAAATATAGTGCAAGCCCGATGAAATGCATGTGTGCCGGAAACTCAAAAGTTAAAAGAAAAAGCTAAATAGTAATTTGTATTGCTAACAGGATCATCATCAGCTTATCCTAGAGGAATCGCTGCTCTCCCTGATGACCCAGCAAAAACATTATATAAACAATAATAGATAATAATAGCATCCCAGGTAGCACACAACGTTGGTGTAACGTTGGCTGATTGTCCGAGTTATATTGGGCACGCGTTGGGCAACAATGTTGGCAGTATGTGAAAGTGTGAACATTTTACAACGTTGATTTTATATCTTTAGGCGACATTGGCGTAGGATAAATTTTCAATACCTACCCGTTCTGTTGGTGATTTGTTGGCAACTGATGTTGGATGCTTATCGAGAGGATACATAGTACTAACTACGGGAAGTAATATTGGGTATTAATCTTGTATGTGATATCTATACGATAAGACATACAAGATGCAAAACATATATGATGGTACATAGGTACACTGATCCGATGTTATTAATTAGTTTGCTGAATAAATTACAGCGATATTATACCAACTCAAAATTCGAGTTAATTATCTGTATATAATATATTTTCATATGAAATAAACTTGATTTAAGATATAAACTACCAAATTACAATAATTAGATCATAGATAATTTAATAGAAAACTTCTGTTTGAATTTTACATATCTATGTATGCAAGATGTTGATAATAGTTAAGAACATATACAAGTAATGATTTGAAAACTGTTATAAAATCTACGCTTATGTTGAAATCCTTAGCGTTCAAGACAAACATGCTCATAATTGTGTAACATAGTATATCTCGATATGATCTGCCTGTAATCAGGACATATGTATATCGTAGATGTTTTATTTCATGTGACAATATATAAGGAAAACTTACTACAAATTTTATGTTTTTTTATGTGTATGTTGTTAACAATAGTTAACATCGAATCATATACCCATATAACACCATACATGATCTGCACATACAATAAATAAACAAAGTAATTACGATATTTTATTTATTAGTGAAACTAAAATTCAAGATAAATAAAAAAATAAGATGTGATATATCTTATTACAGAACAAAATTTATTATCTCTTTAGAACAATTTTTAGAGTTTCGAAACTGGGGAATACATTTTGCGACTTAAACAAGGCATTTGACTGTACACACACATGATACATACAATAAATAAATGAAATTTAAATAATTTATTGTTGGTATTGGTGGGCGTGCCTTAGGCTTCGGTTTTTGCCCCGTTAATGTTTCTAATTAATATTAACGATTTATGCGACATTACAGCTAATTTTATTTAGGAACAATATGACATTATTCATTAGAAATAAACCTCTTGCCATGCCATAGAGATGAGCGATAACCCCAAAATAAAAATTTGCAACTGGCAGATAATAGGTTTGTACCTACTACATAACAAGAAAAAAATAACTTAAATGATTTTTTACATTCCACATTCTACTACTCTTTCTATATCAAAAAGCTAACAGACTAGTCGAATATGGGAGAAATATACTGTGAAAGGCATATTTCTCCACACCACAACCAAACTGAAGAAGCACAACCGATCTACAGTTGCGCTGCTGCTGTAACTTCAAACTAATCCATAGAATAATAATCGTGTTCTATTTCTTTGGGCTTGTGATGCGTAGATCAACATTTCTGCTCATTTCTGTCTTGTGAATATTTTTTCTTCTAATTTTCACATCGATTAGTTTTATATTTACTTTATCATTTTACGTTTATTATTTTTGGCGGTTTCTTTTTTCTTAAACTTTGAGTGCGTGTTTAATTTCTTTTTCATATTTATTCTCAGTATTAATTGCCAAATAATGTCTTAGTAGTAGTCGGTAGTCGGTCGTTTAGTCGGTAATAATTAATAATAACCAAGATGTGGAAAATAATTACCGAAATTTCTCTTGTTATTCCTTTTCGAATCAAACAGGATATTGATTATACTTGTTTATGTTATACTTGATTATGCACATACTCAAGCTAAACGACAAACCATATTGCATATACGTTAAAATAGGAAAATATGTATAGAGATATCTACAAGTCCCTACAGCAATATCCACGTTTAAAAATTACTGGGTTGCGGTGACCGCAACGTTATTACCTCTGCAAAAATAATAATAATACCTCTTTCAGCCGTCGACTGTCAAGACAGCTAATTAATTTATATCCTCGGAGCACTAGATTTATTGAGGTGATTTCGTACAGCGAAAAATTATTAGACGGTTTTATACTCGGCACACTCAGAAAATGTAATTAAAAATTGTTATTTATTCGCCTCGCTGGCAGGACTGCGGATTTGTTGTGTTGCTGCTGATGCTTGTTGCGCGGTCGTAATTTTATTTATCGCCTTTCGCCTTATTTACTGCTAATGCATTAAAGATATTACGGCTACCGGTTAAAGTGACTTACATAAATGCCGTATTTATTAACTCGACCGGTATGCCAAGAGATCGAAACTACTGATTAGGTGTTATGTTCCACACAGTGCAATTTCACATATAACGATTCTTTCGCGTCAGTGCTATTTTGCAAGCGTTAAATTAATGTGTTTGCATGTATCTGCGTGGTATGCTAGTTTTTATAAAGATAAGGGGCAGGCTATATTGGTTTATATCCGGCCTTCAGATACAGTTTCTCTTTATCTCCAAAAATTCGAAATGCCAAATTTAATTGCGCAAATAAGTTAGCAGTTGCTTAACTTATAATTCAATCAAAGTTTACGTTTGGATCATATTTCTCCTGTACCACTGTCTGTTTCATAAAATATTAACTTAATAATTAATATGAATAACGGCAAAGAAACGGCCAAATTTTACGAGGTAAAGTACACAGAATGACATCTTATTGCTGGGTCCTATTCTATTGAAAATCAATACCCAACTAAGCGATCATGTCGGCCCATTGTTAAGTATCTAGTATTTAATATAAGTACATACATGCTAGCAATACAGTAATCACATTTCACTTTCCTCTTCCTTCATCATCTGACTATCCCTCATAGTAAATCCAAGTTTTTAGCAACCCATTTGTGATAGCCGCTCATAAAATAGACATTTCATTCCTTGTTAGATTCATTGAGACTCCAGAAGAAAATTAGAAAATAGATATCAGATTTCCTGT
This sequence comes from Holotrichia oblita, assembly GCA_023690525.1. NCBI lineage: Eukaryota > Metazoa > Arthropoda > Insecta > Coleoptera > Scarabaeidae > Holotrichia > Holotrichia oblita. The sequence goes on from CM043020.1 coordinate 63,186,767, forward strand.
CAAATTAAAAAATACACCAAAACACGTGATTCATTAGTTGTAAAAAGAGCATTAATACCAAGTTTCAACAAAATTTAACCATAATAAAATTTTTTCTATACCAACTTTGCATCTCTTTTCACCCGCTTAGTGATAGAATTAAAAAAAAAATCTGAAATACATGTTTTATAAATCGAGCCAAGGTACAGTCTCTTTCTAAAGTAATATCTCCCCCTGCTGATGGATTCATATCAATAATACTTTCCGCTTAGCGTATTATATTCATCGGACATCTTCGGGAAGAAAGAAGCCGCAGGGGATACAATACAGATCGAACGTGTATATAACCTGTGTAATTATAATTTTAAATCTCGATATGTGTATTTACCTGCTAGCTGTAGAATATACCACTTCATTAAACCCTACTGTGATAGTCAGTTTTCCTAAATATATAATATATAACGTATACTTTCAGTTATTGTTAGTCTTCCAGACTTTTATTAGAGACAATTTTTTATGCATTTTATAACAACATACTTATTTGAATATTAAAATAATACTCATTTTATTGAGGCATACACATTTATTGACGAACAAATCTCACAAGAAATCCGTCCCAACAAGAATCTCTTTTAAAGTAAAAACAAATAACTGATATACGGCGTTATTGGTGAGAACGGCCTATTAAAAGTATTATACAAACGAAACGGGATTTTGAAACCAAATTTTGTGATGTGTGAGTATTACGTGAAAATATTTTTGTATAAAAATATTGAATTTGAATTCCTGTTAACCGGAAGTGGGCATCAACTTCGATATTTTAAATAGCATGCTATAAATTTAATTACAAATTCAGCTTCTAAGATACATTTTACACATATTTCATGTATCCTATACCTAAATATGATACCATTCCTTTTGAGTTATTCGCAATTAAAGAAAAAAAGTGACAGATACCGATCTTACTTTATAGTGATATTACGTCACGTAGGAGCAGAAGAGACCAATGAAATTTTGCATACACACAGCTGAGATCGTGTAGTTATACAGAGTTTGAAGTTCTTCTCTATTGACAAAAACTTCAAAATTCGGCAAGTCGCTTTTTCTCTAATGCAACGGTATATATTTTCTTAGATATTTTGATTTTACAAAAGATTATTTTTAATCTATATTAGGTGTTCGTATATAAAATGGAAGGTGTATAAGTTCTAACGATCTAATTAGCCTCCGTACCTAAAATGCTCAGATACGTCAATTTACGGAAGCAAGAGTGCTTAGCTTATTTGTTTTACATACTTACTTACTACTTATTTTGACGTCTGTCATTTTGGTTAGTCGTTCTTGCATAACAGAGAAATATGTCTGCACCGGTATCATAATTATCATGCCCAATACGAGAATGTATTTTACAACAATAAGAATAGTATATTAAAATATGAGTGGACAATAGGGTCGCTAAAACACGCGCGATTTTTGAAGCACGACAGTGAAGCCGGAGTGCTTGAAATATAGCAAGTGCAGATTGGTGTATCTGATTTTAAAAACCGAGGATTTAATCTTTCATATAATATCAATTGCACATTTCACATTCCTCTAAAGTAAGAGTTTTTTCGTTAAAATTATTATAAAATATTTCATTGCAGTTTTTAACACATTTATTAATAACTTTTTGTTTGAGATTTAAAATTATAATTACACAGGTAATATACATGTTCGAACTGTATCGTATCCCATGTGGACTCTTTCTTAGCCGAAGATATCCGATGAATACAATACGCTAAGTAATAATAATAATAATAATAAACAGATTTATTGGCAATATACGTACATACATGTGTTTCGACACTACATACAACTACCACACATAAGATAACTAGAAGGAAATATAGTGCAAGCCCGATGAAATGCATGTGTGCCGGAAACTCAAAAGTTAAAAGAAAAAGCTAAATAGTAATTTGTATTGCCAACAGGATCATCATCAGCTTATCCTAGAGGAATCGCTGCTCTCCCTGATGACCCAGCAAAAATATTATATAAACAATAATAGATAATAATAGCATCCCAGGTAGCACACAACGTTGGTGTAACGTTGGCTGATTGTCCGAGTTATATTGGGCACGCGTTGGGCAACAATGTTGGCAGTATGTGAAAGTGTGAACATTTTACAACGTTGATTTTATATCTTTAGGCGACATTGGCGTAGGATAAACTTTCAATACCTACCCGTTCTGTTGGTGATTCGTTGGCAACTGATGTTGGATGCTTATCGAGAGGATACATAGTACTAACTACGGGAAGTAATATTGGGTATTAATCTTGTATGTGATATCTATACGATAAGACATACAAGATGCAAAACATATATGATGGTACATAGGTACACTGATCCGATGTTATTAATTAGTTTGCTGAATAAATTACAGCGATATTATACCAACTCAAAATTCGAGTTAATTATCTGTATATAATATATTTTCATATGAAATAAACTTGATTTAAGATATAAACTACCAAATTACAATAATTAGATCATAGATAATTTAATAAAAAACTTCTGTTTGAATTTTACATATCTATGTATGCAAGATGTTGATAATAGTTAAGAACATATACAAGTAATGATTTGAAAACTGTTATAAAATCTACGCTTATGTTGAAATCCTTAGCGTTCAAGACAAACATGCTCATAATTGTGTAACATAGTATATCTCGATATGATCTGCCTGTAATCAGGACATATATCGTAGATGTTTTATTTCATGTGACAATATATAAGGAAAACTTACTACAATTTTATGTTTTTTTATGTGTATGTTGTTAACAATAGTTAACATCGAATCATATACCCATATAACACCATACATGATCTGCACATACAATAAATAAACAAAGTAATTACGATATTTTATTTATTAGTGAAACTAAAATTCAAGATAAATAAAAAAATAAGATGTGATATATCTTACTACAGAACAAAATTTATTATCTCTTTATATGTTATGGTATATAATAACTGAAATATCTTATTGAACTAAAAATATTAAAACATTATAAAACACTGACCTAATCGCGGAGATGTTCACAGCTCAGCTGATTCCTAATTTTTATCAGCAGCAGTAGTCAAAGATGTACGACCAACAATAGCCTTTTCCAAATTACGCTCAGCTTTACCTTCATCTCGAACTGTGAACAAATGAAAAAATATTAACATATGTATGTATCTATCTTTAGTTTACGTAAAGTATTAGAAGTATACACCATGTCCAAAGTTATGGTAACGTGTTTACCATTGCAAACTTATTATTAAAGCTATGAAGTTGGTTAAATTAAGAATGGCGAAGTATATCTAATTTTTCTATAAATCAGATATACTTGCAGCATATTACATTTTACGAGAAGAGTAAATAAATGGCACTCGCACAGCAATAATTATTAAGGATGAATTAATAATCACAAAGAATGATTCATTTGGCAAGTAACTAGGAAAACCTGTATGTGATTGTTTATTCTACAATATTTGATCATTGCCTACTTGCACATTTGCACAATTATCAGAAAGTACTCTTTACTTGCTTATTTTTAATTTCACAGTAGTAAGTAATAAAGATTTCGTTCAAAATATTGGTTTGTCTAAAAATATACAATATTCCATTAAAAAAGACAATGTGAATGCTTTTTTTTCTGTTTTTCTATCATTCAGAGTAAAAAGTAGTACTAACTTAAGTAATCAACTTCATAGCTCGTGAACATTTTACTTTGGACACTATGTATATTTCATTCCAATACAGATCTTGAAATGAAGTTGTGGGGTTTGCTATGTATACAGTGTGTTTACGTATCACTTTTTGGAAATTTTCTGATTGTTGATATAATAATTTTGACTACAGTTATTCTTTAACTTTCGCCTCATAACTAGTCCTTTTCATTAAAATATCGCAGACAAATATTGAGACAGCATCTAAATATTATGTTTAATATAAAATTTGAATTAAATCGAAAATTGTCTTGGCTAAATATGTAATAAACAATAAGTTATTTTAGTTAGTATTTCTTAATTAGGAGGAATTAAAAAAATACAATATAATAATAATGACTATCCACAATAATAATTATCTGGAATTTTATAGCTTTAATCTCTCAATATTATCTTTAAATAGTCTTCAATACAACCAGCACGGTTCAACTTATTCAACTCAGCTAACACGAGTATACCTGTAAATACCAATGTATAAATAAAAAACAGACATTACGTAAGTATACTGTAAAAAAACTTTTAAACTTCATGCGTAACTATAGAAGAATTTATTATTAAAGCTCTAGTATAAGTTTGTGAAAAATTAAAAAAGGCAATTATAGCTTATGATCAGTTGTCACAAATGATTATGTGTAATTAGGATATCATACGCAACTCTGGCCTAACATCGGAAATAGAAGATGAAGCACCTGTAACTATATTTTGTAAGAAAGAAACCATGGCAATTATCAACATACTTACAATCAGCAGTAAGGATGGCTGGCATTAGTATACAAGATACAAATAAGTGGTCCGTTATCGGAATCTGACATATCTTTCAGGTTACTGGTATATCCAATGCTTTCTTAGTCACCAGGTTGTGGTAGCTCACAACTTTCAATCACAGCATATATGAAAAATACATTATCAGTACATATTATATTACCTATGTCTATGTAAAGTACTTACCCGTCCATTGTTCTTATAACATCTTTCACAATAGGGGCTATTTTAAATATTGTACAATGTAGACGGTGTTACTCTTAACTATATAACTCTCTCTCATGACTAACAGCTGTGCTAATAAAACCACAATAAAACGAATAAAATCGAATCAACAACACAAGCTTGCATATGGCGGTGCACCTACACTCACTGTATTTCGATCAAAATGTCGATTGCGAATCGATGCGCATGCGCATTACAATAATATGACCAATAATAATATTTTGTAAGTTCATGATTTTGTAAGAGATAAAAAAGAATATCAAAAACAAATAGTGCATTTTGAAATGGAAAAAAAAAGTCACGTGGTAAGATTTGAACGGGGTACCTCGTGAATGTTACGTAAGAACTCTAAGCACTAAGCCACGGGATCAGCTTTGACTCCGCCCTCGCTTCGATTGTCGTCTGAAAACTTTTATGCGACATTCACCCAACAAAACGATCAAAAGCCAACGAACATGGAACGTTGCAATGATAAGTTGAACCAACGTATTTTGCCGATATTTAACTAATGTTGGATATTTATCGTTTGTAGACTGTGACTTTGCGCCAATGTTACGTTGGCCCGAGCTAACGCCGACACTTAGCCAACGGATTGTGCTACCGTGGATGGCACCCCACTATAGTGACAAATGTTAATTCAATTATAACATCACTCCCAAATTTATTTGTTCTGCTCAACAAGAAGGAGTCCTGTAATAGTTTTCTTAAACTGCAGCAGCGCGAGCTCTTTTACGTGGCTTGGTAACCCGTTCATTTCCTGTGCACAATTATAACTGAAACTCCGTTTATAGTGCTGAGAACGATGTGCAGGAATATCTATACGATCCTTTCTCCTGATATTAATGTGGTGCACATCAGTCCTGAACTTAATTTTTGCAACCAGATACGGTGGGTTATTCAATTTTAAAATTTTATGAATAAAGCATAGAAAATGCAATCGTCTATGTTTAACCACGACAAATCACCTAACGTATGAGAAACATGCGCCCGTCTCCTAATACCGAAGATAAACCTAAGGCACGAATTCTGAACGACTTGTATCCTATATTTGTCAATAGAATCGAGACACGCTCCATATATGGAATCACAATAGTTGAAATGTGATAACACTAGAGCATTACATATCAGCGTTTTATTGAAAATGTAAAGTATGTCTGTGAGGATAAACTAGTTTCAAGTTGATATATGCCCGTTTAATATTTGCAGTAGTGTTATTCCTAAACCGCATCTCGCTATCAAAGATGAGGCCCAAATTTCTCGCAGAATCCTTACGAATTAGATCTGTACCATCCAATCGAAGCTTAACGAAATTATTACAACGTACTCTATTTACAGAATTACCGAATACCATAAAACAACACTTATCTTTATTAAGACTCAAACAATGACGTTGTGAAATTTCAGAAACCTGCCGTAAATCGTTATTAATGGCATCAATAGCTGCATCAATTTCAGAGAAAGAAAACGATGCATAGAGCTGAGTATCATCAGCATAGACGTGATAGGAACAAAAGAATTTAAGAAAGAAATGAAAATGAGAAGTATAAATTGCATACTTCTTATTTTTATTTCTTTCATAAATTCTTTTGTTCCTATCACTTCTATGCTGAAGTGGAAGGTATTATTGATATGAACCCGACGGCTGGGGGAGACATTACTTTAGAAAGAGACTGTACATTAATACCAATTGTCAATTCAGATTGACCATAAAAGTGCTATTTTTCATACAAACTTTGCCCTTTCACTGAGTTAGGGGCGGAATTTCAAAAAGTACCGTCTTAAATGATAATGTGTAATTAACGTGTCAGTCGGAACAAAATTTTCTATATTTCTAAATTGGTAGAATGTGACATGTTCACTCACGCTTTTTATTGCAATAGCAACTAATTAACTAATACTACAAATACGGCTCATTTTGCTGAAGAAATAGGTAAAACTAGAACTAACATTCCAAAATGAGTTGATGAAACAGTACAGGCGTTGCAACATCTACAGCTGTAACAGAAAACTTTCTAATACAGTTTCTCCAAGAACCCACTGTATCCAATCATGTTTCTAGTTCTTTGAACGAAAGAATTTGAGATTATGCATTATTTAGGCACCTATCAAACGAAAAACTAGATTAAGTCCAAAGGCTGAAGTATTTTCTACCTAAATTGCTCTTTTTTCATCTATTTTAATTTTTTTTTCCAAAAATTTACATTGCTATAGCGTTTAATTATCAGTTTTCTTTCTGTAATGAGATGTAAGACTACAAGCAGCAGTAGACAGTTTGAAGAAAAGTAAGTAAAAGTATTTTAATTCAGTACCGTTACGCATCTCGAATAAACTGTGGTTCACACATCCACTAAAGGCAGAAAATGTGGAAGTTCTTGGGGGAAATCATTCTGTCTAAAATTGATAAAAATAATATCTGTAAAATCTCACATTGGACAACGAAGACCTACAATTCAACTTGCTCCTCAACGTAGTACCTCTATTTAGAAACTGTCGTATTTGGATTGTGAAGCTGGCGACTAATTTGAAATCTATACCTTAGAACGACATCTAATCTATCTGAACTGCATTTTCAATATTATATTACTGAAATCAACACCTTGAACAAGGAAATAGACTGTGAAAGAGGAAAATGTTTGCTACAATTTTTGAACGTTATATTGTAGAATCCAAGAATCCTATAAAGAGCAGTAGTACCTAATTTACTCAAAATTGACGACAATAAAGGAAATTATTCTAAATTTGAATCTTACTTGCGCAATTTAGTTTCATTCCAGTACATAAAATATGAGTCGGATGGAAAGGTGTTATTTTAATCCGAACATTCTTTATGTTATCGAACGTTAAAGTATCACTATGGCACTTTATGGTTTAGCAAACTGAATAATTTTCAGCAGATGAAGATACACCATTACCAACTATCTTTGATTATAAATAAGCACATGTACCGGACAAACCAATTACAGCTATCATGGAAAAGAAATGCACGTAAGCAGACGTGGAAAGGAAGAAGCCTGAAGATAAGTAAACGTTAATCCTATATATGTATATATATAAGTTCAGTTGAAGCTATCTGCATGTAATCTAGTGAAGACGATTCCAATTTACAACCAGTTTCTCAGTACAGGTTAATTGACTCCCCTAAGCCGTGCTATTCTCGACTGTTTGGCTCGTTTCTCCTTATAGCCGCGTATTGGACAGGTAGTAAAGTTTGACTTTTTCTAACCCGAAAAAGTGGCTAGAAACAACGGACACGTGTAACAAAAAAGAACTAATCTATATAAGAGGGTATAGTTTGTTCGGAAAAAGTAAACGGAATCGATGCAGAAACATTCGAAGGGAGTGAAACGGCAAATGGAGCTATCTGATAACATAAATCGTACAGCACAACATTGGAAACGGCACAGTATATATTGGAGGTACGTAGTAGTAACAGAAGAAAACGAAGGAGCGTATAGAACGCGGTGGTAGCCGCATAGAAAAACGAAAAACGACGAAAAATGTTCAGTTACACACGTTCGTACATGGCTATCTTCATGCCTCACGCTCCCAACTATCAATTAAAGCACTTAACGGGAGCGTTGGATCTTGTTAGCCTTTCGCCAGTTGCTTACGTCGCCGCTGTTGTTGGTTAATCTCATTAGTGGTGTTATCTTGGTGTTACTCTCGCTCTTGTTGCCCGTTTACGATGCAATTAATTAATCTTAATCTGTATATGTATGTACGGTCGTATGTTTCTGAACATCTGTGTGTGTAGTTTTCGAAAGGTTTGCTTGCATTTGCTGCTTACGATTTGTCAGCAGTGAACGTTATTTCCTGGTGTATTTTATTTGATACGAATTATTTTTTGTAGAACTCAGCATTGTTTTGATAGTTATTGAAAGAGGTCACCGCTTTTCTTTTACGTGATTACATTATGACCAACTAACACGGTAATGACGGTAGTGTTCCTTGTCTAGTTTCCTATAAATTATTTCATTAGAGAACTTTAGCGTCCACTGTAATATTTTACCATCTTTAAATAAGGTATTCTGGTGTTAATGTCATCCCAATTAAGTACCTCCTCTCTTTAATTAGAAGACTATGCAATTTGGGAATTCGATTACGCTCGGTATAGATGGGATGTGATGATTGAAGGCTCATTCCAGGCTTTGCTAGTGTCTGTAACAAATGCTTAGTGTCGAGGTGTCGATATTATCAACCAATGAGATATTATTTTCCTTACAAATTTTCCAGCAAATTGAGATCACAGCAATGACAACCGGTATAACCACATTTGTGTTACTCGGTTAACACCTTTGCTAATACTGATTGAGAAACTTTCAGGAGAGCCTCCCTTTACAGCTGATCTTATGCTCTTATAACCCATATTATTATAATATTAGATCTCCAGCACATGCATTGTTCGCTTAGATAAATCATCTATTTAATCTAAAATCCGAGAAGTTAACAGCACTCAATACCATGTTAACTTTGACAAAACACAGCTTCACGTTTCACACTTAATCTCGAAACTAATGTATTCATTTGCTCATGCAAGAAGTGATCGCGGAAGTCGATAAGTACGAGTGCTGCACGTTACACGATCCTAGGAACATGAAATTCGTCACATTGCTTGCAAATTACCGGGAATGCACAACACGCAGAATACAATAAAGGCTTATAAACAAACGAGCACGTTCACAAAACGATAAATCAAAAGCCAAGTTGGCAGGTTGACATGGCGAATTGTGGCGCCGTAAAGGAAAAGGAGCCAGAATTTTCCAACTCACGTAGGAGTATGATAATCAGCACCATCTCTCGTCAACGCGCCGCAATAGAATACAATGAGTCGTAAATATCGCCTCGCAGAAATGTCACTCATGGTAGCGAACAATCGTCAGTTACAGTGTGATGCACTTTTGCGAGGGAACTTTCCCGCATATGGATTCCGATGGGTATGTATATTATACCCGTCTAGTTATCCCATAAATTGACTGAGTATATTAGTTCATAAAATAATTGAATTCCTTCATAATTCCATAGCTACAAGTGCATGATTTAGTTATTTTGACTTATAATAGATTTGAATGTTGACTACATTGATGGAGACTATTAAATCATTAAAAGAATTGCGTAGTAGGTGCTCTGAATAAAATAATATTTTAAAGTATCTTCATAAATCTCTTTGAGTTTTTGAAACAAACGATAAATTTAAATAATATAGGTTTAATTAAAGACAATAGAACAAATACTAGCTGAAAACAGTGCCTTGAATGACCAATAGATAAGACAGCAGCGCAGTAATTGAATAATGATTTAAAGTCTTTACGTGAAACTGTCTGAGTGTCTGTTTTTCTAAAGAAGAATATGCATTATTCCCAGGAAGGCAACAGTTAATGCAGCTCCGAGTTTCGTAATACTTCAAAATTACAGTACATACGAATGCGACGACTACATCTATGCCGCAGTCTAGTTCTAGTCTAGTCTAGTCTAGTTTTCATAGAATCCTATGGATCCCCTTTCAACTACGCGGTTACTAACGTACAGCTCAAACACTCCGATCTTGTCAACCTCGCCCTTGTCATCATTATACTAGTGCAGTAGTCGTTGCGATAGTTAGTATTTTGAGATTGAGTAGAAGTACTGGCTGTACAACGTTAAGATCCAAAAAAGGGAGAAAGATAATGGGATGGCAGCCGTTAAGAATATATTATTATAAGATTCTTGTAAGAATTTTTATTTAAAGTTTGTGCGATTAAATTCCACCATGATTTACACGATGATTGGGTTAATGATTTAATTAACTATAATGGTGTTGATCTGACTAGTAATAGGAAGTGTAATCGAGTTTGTAACTCTATATTTTGCCTACATCCATCCATATGATCTCTGAAGAAGTTTTGATAAAGAAAATGAATTATTGTTCATTGACGACACAAAACTAGTAGAATTAATAAGATATTAATACTTACCTGGCGTAAAAAATAAATAAATTATAAAGACATAAATATACGAGAAAATGCAAATCACCTTTTAAAAGGAGTCGTTCTACAAGAAGACTTCGAAGTCCCTCAGTACTTCTTGTTAAATACAGTGGACTAGGTTTGTCTCTAAGTTTATTTAATAACATTAATGTATCTTCATTAGAAAATCATTTACAAAAAGTAAAATTACAAATCTTTCTATAACCATATAACTATAACCGTATGGCTGAAGTCGTATGGGTTCTGCAACACGGCTGTAGTTATTTACGTTGTCGCATTCCATCTTTTAACTAAAATTTGTGTATTCTCAAAATCAAAAGTATAGTTTGGTACTGTTAATTTAAGATTATTATAGAATATTGATTCCTGACGAAATTATAAATATAGTAACGAAATATTGAAGAATTGCTGTTGTTTATTTCGTTCATTTAGTTAATGGCCGATTACTCAAGACTTGTTAATTGATATGGAAGTCACACGATCGAGGATTTATTAATTATTATTTTAATTATCAACCTGAGGTTATTTACCTAATGTTTATTTGCTTAATAAACTAATAATGTTTATATGTTTTAATCCTCTTCTAACAACTGAAGTGATTTCTTACACACACGAAAATATACATTAGTCTTAAATATCTTCTCCGATCATAACTATTATTCAAAGTAACATCGTCAATTGCTTAGCTATTTATCATCCTGCCAAATACATATCTGTAGAATTTGACATTCTATTATCAAATATTATTCTTCTGATCGTTTTCGTAGTGTCACAATGAAATGTGGAATGTGTAATTGGAAATTTTGATCAAATGGAATTTACTTTTAAAACATGTTATTTAATAAATAATAAAAATGAAAAGTAAATAAAGTATTTGTTACATGGTAAAAACCAAAAAGTTGTTTTTATTCTAAAGCTAATTGTAGACACCACTATAATTGGAAATTTTGATCAAATGGAATTTACTTTTAAAACATGTTATTTAATAAATAATAAAAATGAAAAGTAAATAAAGTGGTTACAGGCAGGTAAAATCAGTGACATGTACTTTAATTTCTTCAACAAAAAAACCACTAATAAAGATTTATCAAAAATCTAATTACGTAGCATGTAAGGACACCATAGTATATACCGATTTGGAATTTGTTATCCAGAGCAGTTGGTTTTCTTATTGAATGTGAAGTTGACAAACAATTTTGAAATATCACTTAATAAGGAAAATTTTATAACTATGGATAGCATTGTGTTAATATGTTTTAAGTCTCAATTTATTATTTAAAATCATGTATTTTGTGGTGATTAATTTAATAGTTAATAATTAATAGTTCTTAACGCTTCAATCGTTTGGATGAAGGGATATGAATGTTTGATATATCTAAATTGGTTGGGTTGCAATACTAAAATTGGCTTTCTAAAATTTTAAATGATGCTCAGTTAATTATAGGTACTGTTGTTATATATCTGTTTATTTTACGAATATTATTTTAGTTGTAGTCAGAAAAAAATATTTTCTAAGGTAGTAACGCAACAACACATCAAGATAGCAATAAAAGTTTGGCAGAGAACTGCTTCAGACGGAGAAACAAGTATATATTAATGATTTAAACTGAAGTACAACCCCTAAATTTATTTTAACATTTTAAATTTAATTTTTCAAATATATTGTTACTTTATCATCAACTGTCTATTTCTTAAAGTTCACGTTTTAAACAAAATTCCACAGTTAAGCTTCTTCACTAATATGGATGTCTGCGGGTAATTTTATTCAAACGCTACTGAGGTGTTGTAATATTCAGTGAAGTGATGTTCCTACCAAATGGTTACTTGTTGTTACTACTTCATTTATAGTGATACTGTCAAGCTTTTGTGATATTCAAAAACCTTTTATTACCACTTATTTATAGCCGTCATACCAGCAATCTGTTGAGCTCAATAGTACGTATGTCAAAAATATATGAGGAAATGAAGTAAAAACAAATAGGAGTACTATTTATTATATGTTGTAGACAGCTCGTACACTTGAATTTCTTGATATATAGGGTGTTTCATAATATACGCGCAGGACTTCAGGATGTGATACTTTGTCAAAAGATGTGAAAAAAAGTTTCTATCAACTTACCCTCTAAAATGCACCATTTTCGACACCCTGTAGGTGTTGAAATTTAATTTAAAAAATCGTTTTTTGGAAATATCTCTGGAATCGTTTATCATAAAGAAAGCAGCTTTTGGAACCATTTTCTACTTATAATAAGCTAAGTTGTGTGCGAGAAAATCTTTTTTTTAAGTCATAATTGGTGAAGATTTTGAAGGGGTAGTGGTTGCTTTTCTCCCCAACTTCTACGCCACGGGGAAAAGTACGATTTTGAGACGACCATTTGAACCGCCAACGTTTTCTACGTAAAAAAGGTATTTTTGGTCATCAGCTCTAAAGTTGACCGTTTTCGAGAAAATTCAACTTTTATGTTGAAAAACTTGGTAATTTTTTTTTAATAAAAGTTTTATTTTACTAAAACAGAACAAGTAAGAAAAACAAACATTAACAACATAAAAGTTGATTTTTCTCGAAAACGGTCAACTTTAGAGCTCATGACCAACAATACCTTTTTTGTGTAGAAAACATTGGCGGTTTAAATGGGCGTCTCAAAATCGTACTTTTTTCTAGTGGCGTAGAAGTTGGGGAGAAAAACAACCACTACTCGTTCAAAATCTTCACCAATTATGACTTAATTTTTTTTTCTCGCACACAACTTAGACGGTAAGTTGACGAGAACTTTTTTTCAAATTTTTGCACAAGCTATCACATCCTGAAGTCCTACGGATATATTATGAAACACCCTGTACTCAATGTATTCTAGCTTTCCAGATGAAGACTAAATACATATATGTCTGTAATTATTATTAAATAGTAAATTCATCTTTTGTTAGGTTATGTTAATTATGGATTGTTGCTATAATAAATGTAGTCTAGCGAAAATTGCACTAAAAAAAGGCAAACGAAACGATCTAATGTTGCATTGTTAATCGTGTTCCAACAACGAATGGTACCTTAACCAGACCTGTTCCGTTCTACTTGAGCAGCGTAGATTCCGAAGCAGTTGTTGGCTTTTTATGCTTATAGGGTAATTCCGGGGGAGATGGTGACTGAAGTTAATTCCGGGGGAGATGGCTTCAAATATCAGATGTAAGCCAATTCACCGTCTCACCCAGCTCACCATCTCACCCGGAATTGCCCTATACAATAATGTTTGTCAGTACGTTGCATAACCAGTATCAAAATGAATTTTTTTTTTAATAATGTGGTGGGTGCTTAGTTTCAGTGACTCCGTAAACTGTATCGCTTGTCTGGCTATCACTGCAACTCTCGCGGTGTAGTTTTTGTGTGTGTATGATGTGTTCAATTGGCTTTGTGACAGCATCATATCGCCTTTTATGATGTCGCGCTGTTAATCACTTTGCTCCCAACAGCGAATGGCAATTCGATCCGGGATTAAACTCTCTGAAAAAATGTCATCGTCTCTCCAGAGAATTGAACCCCGGCACCTATCGTCCTCTCACAACAATAGTCAGCCGCCTAACCACTGCGGCCATCGACCCGTTTAAATAACTGAGGTTTCGCCATTGTTTGCGAAATTATCAAATCTAAATATAATTCAGCGTATGAAGGGTTACCATTTTTCTTAAAAACATATGTATTTATCCCAAAACGGATATACGTACCGATTTATCAATTGTCCCGCCTACAAATTCTAAACAAGGAATCGTCACATAAGTTGATACGCCACTAGCGAGGAAATGTCGGTAGTCAAACGTGAAAGATATTGAAGATTTTTAATAGCAAAACCACGTATAAGAAGCTCCACCTATCTAAAAGAAAGGTATGTAAAACATAGGTACAAGCAGCGACCTGATAGTTAAACCAAGTAAAATTACCTGCAGATATATGCTGCAATAACTAAATAAATTTGTCTAACTTACATATCATTCAGAACAATTCCATGTACTGGTGCTCTCATTATACCCAATGGTTAGCTACAATTCAAATCTGTTTTCTAACATTACACAACATTCTGGTCAGCATGTGACAAGCCATATTAAATGGCGATAATTTCGTTCAAAATACAAGCTGCGATAGCCGATTTGCATATGTGGGTTTCAACTGACCGACTTCTCAATTAATCGGAATTTAACAAAAGCAAAAGAAAGATGGGAACAGGGTCGCTCTACGAACGACGATACCAGGGTAGCGAGGCGTCCGTAGTAGAGCTTTCCAATAGTGATCGAGCACTGATTACAGAGGTTGTGCCGCGCCGTTTCCAATTAGAAATAATTTATATCGGCGTGCCATAATACCTACCGCTAATAATTGTAATTGCGAGTTGAACAAAATTACCACTTTACAAGTTATTAGCAGCATACATCTATTATAATTGTTAAGCGCGATAATTTACATGAATAATGGGGGAACGGTCTGACGGTCGGGTGAGCCAGGCCAGAAAATATCACGCGTAATTTATAATAGCACAGTACGGTCCGATAGTTTTCCAGAACGATGACGATCATATAGACGATTAAGATGAAGGAAAATGATTGTGCACATGGATAAGGTGGGTTCTCCCTCTGTGTGTGTAGCATTTTTATAGTTAACTTGGACGAGATGATGCTACCATAAAAAGTCATAATCATTCTCGATAATCAGAAGTTGAGAAACTGATTATAACAAAAACGGGCACATGATATTCAGGTTTATTCTCAACTTATTTGAGATTATCAACGCTGCTGTTACATTGTCTATAATATTAGGATATAAATATGTGAAGATTGGAAATGTTTAGAATTCATTTAGTATTTGGATTTTGGCGAATACATCTGCAAAATATCCATGTAACCTACATTTGTTTCAATGTGAAATACTCAAAAGTTTAAGGGTCTAGTTTTTGAATTATTAGTAGATAACATGTATGTTCAGAAGTCTAGTCATTCTCGAGAAATAATCATGACTTTACTTGCAAAATAATCCTCTTAGTTATGTCATAAAGTATTTATAGTATTTATATTTAAATGGGCATAATACGAAGACGCACACTACTTTAGGTTTTGCCTATGCAGAATAATTCTCAGACTACCTAGAACATAAGATGTTTTGTAGATGGTAAGGTCAAAATCGAGATCAACCAAAGTTTTGTTCAGTTTTAGGTATTCTTTATTTTAGAATCTTGAAAAATCTTTAATCTTTTCTATCTACTCACTTTCTTTGGTTTGCGTAAACTTAATTTATTTTTTGTAAATATCTTGGCTTATATCCATTCTGTCTTCAACTATGTTGTTTACATAAATGACTATTCTGTGTATTGAAACTTACGTAAATCTGCTGTTTTTTTTCCATAAGGAATTGTGATATTTCTTACTCGTAATTGTTTGAAGAATCAAAAATTTAAAATTGTCATATGGCTTCTAATCAATATTATCTTAGCGTTAGTTTGGAATATTTGGTTGAAGCTTAACTTTCTGCAATGATCAGGTTAAATTCTTTCCAATGAAAAATGTCAGTCTTTAATACGCCATCTAAGAACGATTTATGAAGTACGTATGCCTTTGGTTCATATGGAATTTCTATTGCGCCTATTGCTTAATGTGCACTTTTTAATAATGAAGACCTTGACAGCTAGACTCCCATTTAAAGTTAAAAGAAGAAAAATGCATCCATACAGGACACCCTCAGTCTTTCATCTTGTTAAGGTTGATAATGGACAGAATAGTTTAACCTTTAAACATAGAACCAAGGATTTTTGGATGAGACCATTCATCAGCAGCACTGACCTGAGAGGAGACAGATAAAGAAAAGCAACCTAAACGGAAATAACATCGTATGTGGTACTATATCAGCAACACCATCACTTACCGCTACATTTTTTCAAATAACTAGAAAATTAAAATTATTAGAAAAATTAGGTGCCTGTAGATGATAGATGTGCTTTTAATACATATTTTCTCTGCTTTTGAATTATGCTTTACCAGTTACGAATTTTAGAGTATTATCGTTTTCTCGCTCACTTCATTGCATCATCCGCGGACAGTCGTTGTAAGATTGGTTGTTAGTTTGTTTATTCCGATTA
Organism: Holotrichia oblita; assembly: GCA_023690525.1. Taxonomy (NCBI): domain Eukaryota; kingdom Metazoa; phylum Arthropoda; class Insecta; order Coleoptera; family Scarabaeidae; genus Holotrichia; species Holotrichia oblita. Next base: position 63,203,563 of record CM043020.1, read on the forward strand.
GCTTTAGGGTTCTATTAGCTTATATCCAGTTTGGCTTTACTTACCAAGATGCCAATCGATAGTTTTTTTGGTAGAAATCTTAAAATACATCCACAAAGTTATTGTTCCAAAGAACAATTTATTAAAGGAAAGTAAGAAGATAAGGTAAATAATAATTTGAATATTTGAATATTATTGTATGTTCTTTTGTGAAATAGAATAGAAATGCGCTACTGATACATTGATACAATATTTTACCTGACAGTACCACACCACGTCATTATAAAAAATCTCCAGCAGTCTAATGGTTTGGACAAAGTACTATACATTAAAATAAGTAATTACAACCACTCAACTTCAGCCTCTTTTCTAATGCACTGAAAATTTTCTCACTATTACCATCATTCAACTTGACTCGATTGACTAACGCGAGCAACGGGAGCAATCTGTAACGGACGTCAAAGAGCCGGAGGACTATACGGACAGAGGCACCGATGCTTGCACGTGATTACTAATTTATCAACGTCGGAGCGTAGAGGCGAGTTCATAATAACCCGTGTAGCGAGTTATGCGTGTAGCTCGGTCGGACAGGCTGCCGTCGGCCGTTTTGTGATCGATCACATGACAGCCGGGTCCGTATTCAGTGATCAATCAGCACTCACCGTGAAAGGTAATGCTCATTATCAGGACCACTCTGCATATTGTATGTGTGTCCGTATGACCGTGAGTTTGCATACGTATCTATGTCTATATTATACACTGACTTTCACAAAATATGGCTACGTAAATTCGAAAGCAATTCTTTAATAGTATTTTATAAAGTAAGCCTAATATCCGGTACTAAAAGTTAGCTACACAAAGCTGATGGAGACAAATAATGCTACATAGAATTTGTGTACTCCAACCCTCGGCTACAGTTCTAAATACCATTTATCTACATATATCTTGCAATAGACCACCATAAAGTAAACGTCGAGCAACAAAATAAACTAAAAAAATGTCCGCTCCTGATATATTATCCTGATATAAGTTAAAGATATACTGCAACAGTAAACGTCATGTTTATGCAATAAACACAAAACTTGACTATCAGTCATAACAGATATGAATAATTATAGTTCAAAATTGATACTTTTAGAGGTGACTAAATCTATGTTTTTGGAACCAGTTTTTTTTGTATTAGATACATTTTACGGTAAAATAAATTCCCCACATAATTTGTTCTGTTCTATATTTATCCGTAGAAAGTTTACTGCTTGATTTTCAAAGAGATATAATAAGAGTGATACTTAAACCCAGAGAACGTTGAATTATACATTTTGTGTCTTCAGAATGCGTATCACATACAAAAATGGCTAAAGTTAACAATTTAGTTATTGATAAGTAATATACTAACAATAATAATGTCATTATGAAACTTCAAAATCTTTAAACTAGTAGTATAGTGTAATAACTTAGCTTGTATTGACATGTATAATAGAAGACATCCCTAATAAATTATCTTAAGGATTATGCAAAAAAATAGGATTGTACAAAATTAACAAAAGTAGTACTAATTGCAATTGAAAACTGTATCTGTATGTTTCATTTAACGAGCGTATTAAAACTTGTGAACCGATGTGTATACATGAACGTATATGAAATGCAAATTTCATCAACATCATCATTGTCATCGTTTACGTCGTCCTTTGGTCGCCAATGAAATGTGTTACCGTTACTGACAAACGCGATTTATGTCGGCAAAACTGAAGCCTAAATTAATATATGAACTCCTTTGTGTCTCGTTGTACGCCTATATGATGGCGCAACATGTCAAAACTGTTGACTAGTTAATAACCCATTCGCGTGGAACAATGATGGAATTCTTTATTTTTTAATTAAGTTCTAATGTTCAAAGAAATTCAAAATTACTTTTTTTAATGTACACTATAGATGTACGATAAATGAGTATACCCATTGTTCAGATAAAGAAAAGAATCTATGTAGAATTAATTAAGTACTATTTAGGTCAGCGACGGCCAGCTGCGTCTCGGTATGAATTAAAACTGAAAGGTGAATAATGGAATTGTATTTAAATTATTCGATAGGTAGATGAAATTTCTTATGCGAGTACAACAGGTATCTTTTCCACGTTAATATTTTTATTCATGCAGATGTATTAAACCCGTAGTCAAATTTTAATCGTAATTATTACGCACCTTCTACACTTCCTCAAAATATTTTTTACAGCACTTTAATAGCCTGAATATTATATCTCCATCTGTTTATGAACATGAATAAATTGATCATGGCGTGATATTTCTACATTAAATGTTATAGTCAAGATTGTTAACTTCGTACGAACGGGTTTTTAGATGTAGCACTTACACCAGGCTCGGATAAAAATACAAATTGGATTTAACTACATTTTAAAGGTCTCTCGCGACTATCCTTTGAAGACATCTCTATTGTGGAGTTAAATATTTTACCCTTAAATGAATACACTACGGGCTTAACTATATCTGCTAAGGAGGCAATAATATATTCCGTACGGACGACATTCCCTATTTTAGAGCGTATATTCAATTTCGCAATGAAGATAATGGTTTTCTCTAAGGATGATATTATCTTCATAACATACGATATTGTTTCTGTCAAGAAAGCGTATTTATGAGATTATTTTGTTACTTCTGTTAATTTTTTATATATTATTTTCTAATTTCTTTCTTCAATTGATTTTGAAAACCTTATCTTTTAACAGAAAAATTCAGTTCTCTCGTGATGTAATATTTGCTGTGACTCGGTGAACTGATGCACACCATAACAAACTATCAGATTGTTTGTGCTGGTTTTTGACAGAAACTTCCTACTATAACATATTGCTTTTTCCTAATTATCCACTACGGAATGGAATACTCTGCACACAAAAGAGAAAGGCACAAATAGCCATTTATATAAATGATGTCACAAATTAAACTAATATTGAGTAAAGTAGCATCCACTGCTAGACCGCACCCATTGTATAAAATTGTACATCTTGTGTACCGAACATTTTTTAGCATAAAGATGTACTTTTCGGGTGTTGTCGTAGTCGTTGTAACAAACTTGACGTTTCGCTGATCATACTGTTAGCTTCTTCAGAAATTTTCTAAAGACTAATGTTGATGTCATCTGTTCCTCGTTATATACCCAGTCCCTGCTCCGCTCCGGTGATGCGTCTCCGTTTCAGTCCGCTGAACCGTGTGCGTTATCGTCCTCTGATGCGTATTCGGTGCTTCTCCTCGATTCGTGTTAGATGGTCTCGAATGCGTCTTCGATGGTCCTGGTCTCGAATACGCGTTTGATGGTCCTTGCTGCTCCGGGCTCGCCAGCGCCAACTTCCATATCTTATTCAATCTGTATCCGTCTTCTCGGTTGAAGTTCTTGGGGTTCTTCATTATTTCCAGGGATTCTCTCACTATAACGAGGAGCAGAAGACATCAACATCAGCCTTTAGAGCACTTCTGAAGAAGCTGACAGTATGATCCGCGAAACGTCAAGTTTGTTACAACGACCACGGCAACACCCGAAAGGTACATCTTTATGGAACAGTGGCCATCAAAGGCTATATTCCATTGTTTAGCAATTTTCTCAAAAATGACAAACACTAACATGTGATATGATGATAATAACCTATCACTTTAGAAAGTTGTTGAAGTTTTTTAGACGTAGGTACAATAGTTATTTACATAGCAAGTTCGGAAAGACAATTTTCCAGCATGAGCACGGATTTAAAGCACGAGCAAGCGTAGCGCAGCGAGTATTTTATTAGCGCGAATGCTGGAAATGGTCATCACGAACGTGGCTTGTACAATATTTTTTTGTAACGAGCAAAATGTTAACAATTTTATTGATAAACAATATATTTACAAATTTATATTAAATAATGTATATACCTACGTATTTTTTGTTTTTATCGTATTTAAATCAATACATATTTACCTCTGAAATATATTTCTGCAAAAAATGTCCACATATACTTCTGCAAAAACCAAACTTATAAATATTAAACTTACGCAGATGTTATGTTCTGATTAAGATCGATCTCAATTAAGAAATTTGACATTGTAATAGATTGTAATAAATGTCATAGATGGCGCCATTGACTTTTTTTTATAGTTTTAAATTAATTTTATAAAATTTGCAAGTTGTAATGTCCCATTACAATTTAGGTGAAATGGACATTTTCATAATTATTCTTTATTAGTGTAATAATGATTTATTTCTTTTGTGCAATTTTTTACTTCCCGCACATGTGCGGAAATGTCAATTTCCCGCACGCAAATGTGAACCGGGAAATGACATGTTTTGATAAGCGAGTAGAAAAAAAATATTTTCAGAAACATCGATAAAACGAATAAGGAAAATATTGAATATAGCTGGAACAGTAGTGAAGCAAAAGCACAGGTAGACTAAAAAGTATTTGGATGTACTAAAACTAAAATCAATAAAAAAATTGAGAGCTATTATAAATAAATAAATAAATATTTTGACGTACAACATATGGAAAGTACTAGCTAGAAATTGTAAAAAGTATATACACAGAGAGTAAAAACAATACAGGCAATGCTGCAGATTAAATGCATGGACTTCTCTCATTAAACGGCACTTCTGTAAAATCTTTCCAAAAACTAGAAGAACCATCAACAAGCAAAGATAAAATCTAGAATAATTGTGGAACTGGAGAGGTAATCGCTACTATAAGAGCAGTATTAACGACAGCCATTGTAGCAGCAGTACTTCCGCTACAAAGGATAGAATGGAGCCTGCAGCACCGAGAAAATATGTAACAGATTTGATACAAAATTCAATTTAAGAAGCCATGAGAAAAAATAAACACGTATGAAAAACAAAAGCTGATACTTTTAAAAGAAAAATGCAAATCGACTTAATCGACTTATTTTGTGATATAGGATAGAATTACTGTTTAGTTTTGTCTTATTTCTTAAAATTGTATATCTTTGTATTACGAAATAGAAAGATACCAAATGTGCAAAAAAAGGAAAAACTGCCTTGTATAAGATTTATTTAATCATAACATTCATTTCTCATAATTAGAAACGATATTCACACCTAATAATCGTTAAATAGTTTTTTTCCTAAATTGAATAACAACCCTTTTCGTTTATATATGACTCTGAATCATTTGATTGCTCTTCGATTTTAACATGGACACCCAATTGAAGGAAAATCATTCGTCCAAAAGTATTGCCAAATTTCTTCTCTATATCCGGCTATTTTATTATTTATCAATCTTGTACTTAAAAGTATGCAATTTTTTGTATGACTTCATAAGAACTTATTGTGATCTCAGTTTAATAGCCTACACATATGTATGTTGCCGTGTATGTTAGAATGCAGTTAATTCCCAGAATTTTCCATATTTTTATCAATAATAATCACTATAAGATAATTCTTCTGCCAAGGTATTTGCAGGCGATATTTCCTATGTACAAAAATGATTTTTAAATTATAACTTATGCTGCAGTATAGTAGTAATAAATCTGCCAATTTTAGTTGGGATTGGTACCATGAATAAACCTATTAGTATATAGATACAGTTTATTTATTAAGATCTTTTTCCACATAGTTTCTAACGTGTATATTTATATAGCATATATGAAGGATTAACACTAGCATTTGTAAATTCATTAACAACACCATCAGTGACATGAATTGTATTTTCTGACGTGATTACCGTACTTCCCGAATTGAATTTTATGAGCTCACCGCCATCACAAAGCGTGTACTTCTATAGTACTCACAGGGCCTAATAATGGGCAATGAAACAACATTATTTCCTCAGCTGCTATCTCCATCAATTTTCCCGCTGTCGTACGCGATCACCCCCGGTGGCAATTAAACTGTATACATGCCTTATGTATAATGTGTTGCGTTGTATAAGCGAGCGAGATGAAAGGGGGCCTTTCCTGTCAATAAAATAATATTTACAGTCCCGATTCGAATGTGCGCGCGTGGGGTTGGCATCCGTGACTCACTGGTCCTCCGGCGGTTTATATTATCAAACAAAAACACACACAGAGACATGTACCACTGTGACCGCCACCACCCATCGCCTAATGGAATCCGCTGCATTAATCACCCCGGCGAGGAACTGCAGCAGAACGTTTACAAAACGGAAATTATGTCGCCCAAGGGGACAAGTGTATCCAGCCACCGAGTAGTACACATCATGCGGAATTCCACACACGGGAACAAATATATACGGAGAGTGCGAGAACGAAAAAGGGTCATCAGCGTGTCGGCAGCTTTTAGCCAATCACATCAAGATGTTCATTACGTTCTCCCAATGCTCGTAACTTAAATATCCAGGATTATATGGGGGCTAATAACCGGGCCAAACGTTGTGGAAGTTGTATTTTTTGCCAGTTGGGTTCAATGCTTTTATTACATTTGCGACCACTCTCTGAATACGTAGTTCTCGGATACAAATGTTACCAGTTCTCAGAATTCACAGTAATAAGAAAGCGTCTAGTGCTAGAATATTGATCTTATGTTGTTGCTTTTAGTGGAATGTATGTGAAACATACTCTAATACGAAGAATTTAGATGCTGGAACAGAAATGATAAGACTTAGGCAGTGGAACGGACAATGGAAAGGAATAACTAATTAAATAATCTACCTGGAAAACAAGAGTGACACGAATACCAAAGAAGAACTACAAAACTGCTAGAAGAAGCAAGCGTAAACTCCATTTCTCATGAATTGGCAACCTGTAGCAATAACGTCGTTTTAAACAGCGTTGATTTACATTATCATTCAATAATAGGGTTTCTCCTTAATTATATTTCGTTAGAATTATTAGAAAGTAGAAAAAACAATATCAATTTCCTTCGAGAACATAATCAATTCAGGCGGTCGGCAACCAGAAGAGGACGTCGGTTTAGATCGAGTTTCAGCACAAGTTTTGACGGATAAAGAAGATGTGTTGACGGGTTGGCAGAACTGAATAATTTAACGGAGGTTCGCGCCCTCTATCGCCTTCTTCTTCCATACATTGCTTCACGGCGTATTGCAACTCGTTCCACACACATACTGCGAGCTCGATGAAGCTCATCCGTGGACGTCGACGGTACGGCAAATCACCGCTGACACTAATGCTGTACATGACAACCCGTATTACTGATTAAACCTCCGATAACAGCTCTAATGGAACGTTCTATATATTAGGCGTACATTCGTAATTAGTTTATCATCGAGCCGGGTAACTCCGCAATTATGCGTTTGATTCTCACTTCAGTAGAGGATGAATTCATGCATCTTTAATGTAATTTAGTTGCTATCGCAGCGCTTCTACATTTTTCATGCAATCTGACTAAAATCGTATATTTTAGTGTAAGTTATTATTCATTGTTGACTTAACTAAAGGTGATATTTTTTCATTAATCCTTATAAAACTTGTTATTATTTTTGAGAAATCAGATTGTATAACATAAGAGATGTTTATAGTTCAGTCTATAGAAATGGGTTGAATCTTTTCCGTAACGTTATGCTTAACATGTATGTAAGTGCATTTGCGACAAATAAAAGGACAGCACCTGAAATCATGGTGGAATAGTAGATAAACTGCTTATATTTAAATAATGAGTACATGATGCAAACTAAGCATGTTCATTCGTTTCAAGAATGTCGCGAAGATAGCACAATTTTATTTATTTAGCACAACTATGGTACTGCCAAAATATCGTTTTGAATTTTTCAATAACATGTGAAAAATAACTTTTTCTTATGGTGCTTCATTATACGTTAATAAGCAAGACTATTTCAGTTCAGTGCATCTTAGCGATAACATAATTGTAACATATTCATATTTTGACAATTTCCTGGTTAGTAATCATATTGAACCCATTTAAAAGCTAATAAAGCGGTTTACTGAAGACACAGAACATGTAAATGTCATATACTGGATTTTCAAAAGCAAAGCTACCTGCTCATTGTGGACTTCAGTATAGCGAGTATGAATTAAATCACAAATATGGTTTTGCCACAATTTATAGTGTATTCAGTACCGTCTTACTTACTCACATTGAATAGTTTGAAATGAATGGTAAACGTAGTTTGTTCTTTCTAACATTTCTAATTAAAGTTTCTAATTACAATATAATTTTGGGCGTACACAGATTAGTGTTGAGTCACATTTAAAGTAAGGGGTCTTCTAAACTTTTAAAATACGAGGGCGACCTGAAATGATTCCGGAATCGACAAGAAAAACACGGTATTGATGTCGTTTTTTATCTTTATTTTTTTGATATAGTCTCCTCGATAATCAATACACTTTTTCAAACGGTGCTCCAATCTCTTCAAGCTGTCGGAAAAGGAGGATGTTTCGAGGTCTGCAAAATAATCATCTGTAGCGGTGATGATCTCCTCAGTTGCGACAAATCTCTTTCCTGCCAGCGATTTTTTCAGGTTTGGGAATCGGACGAAGTCGCTGGGGGCGAAATCCGGTGAATATGGAGGATGAGAGACTAATTCGTAGCGCAACTCATACAATTTGGACACAACGATGCGGGATGAATGAGCCGTTGCATTGTCGTGGTGGAAAAGCACTTTTTTGTGCTGCAAATAAGGCCGTTTCTCCTTCAATACTGCATCGAATCATTCTCAAATCAGTCGTCCTTTCCTTATACAGATAGTCGATGAGGATCACACCTTGGAAATCCCAAAAAATTGTCGCCATGATCTTTCCGGCCGATGGAACGGTCTTTGCTTTCTTCGGATCCAAGTCTCATCCACGGTTACGAAACGCACGAAGAAATCCTACAGTTGCGTTGAATCTTGGCCAGATACTCTGAAATGGTCACCCAATTTCGTTTTTGCTCCGGTGGGAGCAAACGCGGTACCCATCGCGCCAAAAGCTTTTTCATGCCCAAAATTTCTTGTGCAGCCACGTTTGAACTCACTCACCCAGAAACTGATGATCGAAAATGATGCAGTAGATCCGCCGTGAACCTCAAAATATTTAGAATTTCAGTGGCCGTTTTCCCAGCCATCCAGAAGTGTTTATCATTGCACGAAATTCGATTTTATCAATTTTTGCGAAATTGACTTGCTACATAAACTACATTCTTAAACATCAACTATTGGCAGTAGTTGCTATAAAAAAGGTTGCCCTTGCCGCCCAATGAATCCACTTCAACATTCGTGCGTCATCTCTTGCCGATTCCGGAATCATTTCAGGTCACCCTCGTATGCACATTTAGAATGCTTTTACATTAATTTTCTAGTGTTGTTTCTTTAATTTTGCATTTTATGAAATACCAAGGAAAATTTAGACAGTTTTAAGTAGAGCTGTCTAGTTGAACTTTACGGAAATATAGAGAAAGGCTGGTCAGATTTTTCCGGAAAATATGTAGGTAGGTCGTATTTTATTTTTGGTTTAAATGTGATCTATGATATTCTATTCTTAGCATCGAGATTTGTAAATAATTATTTAGACAATACTCATAAATTGAAACACAAATAGTTGCAGGTATCGTATACAGCTCACATGTATGGCCTCTATAATCTCTCACGTCTTTCCAAGCAAGCTTACTCTCACATCGTGTTTGGTCGGTAATAATTGGTAAACGTAAATGAGTTATGGTTTTACCGCGGCGGATCGTGTCAGAGTCAATAAAATGATTTGTTTAATGGTTTTCTGTCGATGGTATCTGGCCCCGGGTTTGGTGCTGAGCGGGCTGAAGAAGGGGGCAACGCGGAAAAGCCCCGATCGCATTAATCATACGTCCAACGGAGGAGAGTTGGCGGCGAAAGTTGAAAGAAGACATTACGGTAACGAATGGGGTCAAGTCGAGCTGAAACAACATCCCGTTGCGGCTGTACAACCTAACCTAAACGTCTATGTAGTGCAGTATATATACATATAGATGCGGGCAAAGCGAGAGAGTATCGCGGCGTACATCTCGAATTGGCTCACAGTTAACAGAGGGTGTGGAACATTGATAAATGGTGCCATAAATTACAGCCGACTCCTCCCTGGAGTTGAGTGGCCAAATATCTATCACAGTTATAATTTAAAAGATCGTTTATCAAGATATTTATTGCAATCATAAAGCGTCTACTGGTAAAATATAGTGACAGCGCTTTCATAACGATATCTGACGGCGGGCGTATATACTATACATTCTGTACAGTGAGTACTATCCGCGGTGGAAGTGAGGGTTGCAACCCCTTCTACTGCCGTTACGCGATGTGATTACTTACCATTATTAATTTGGGAATTTTATCGATTTGGGATTGAATAAATCTTGTTTGACGGTTGTTATTTTTACGCCAACGTCGCATATCGGTTATTATCCCACATCTGCAAACAATTATAGGTTGTCAAACCTTTTATTTATGTTAGCCATTCGTTATCATTGTCCTATACGTCGAGAGGTGACAATCCTTGGCATTACAAATAAACGAAGCATGTAAAAGAGTCAATCACCTGCAATATAATAAGCAACAACTTCAGCAAACTTGAGATTAAACCAGAGTCCGCACTCCAAAGCAGACTTCAGCAAATGAACTACTAAAGCGCTCTAGAACCTGTGACAAAAGAAAATAAGTCTGTCTTTGTTCAGATTATCCACCAAAAATGACCTATGTTATATTCTTTTCTGTTGCATTACATGTTTCCTCCATATGAAATTCTTCTTGCTTTTCTACGAATTGCTCGCCTGTTATATTATTGCTATTGATATGAAGGGGTTAAAGGCCACAATTTGTATCAGAGCTCCATTACTGTTTAATTGATTTGTGAAGTACATAGGTAACAAGAAAAAAAATGGTGACAAACGAAAAATAAACTGAATATTATAACAATTTTGGTAAGATACATAAGCTCCAAGCCCCCATTCTAACGACTCCATTACGATGATGTAGCCATCTAAACAGATGGAAGCTTGTGGAGATAAGGCATTATAGGGCACCAGAAAGTTTTGCTACACAATTGCCATGTATACATTGGAATTCCATTTAGTGTTCAGTTGTTGTGTGCTTCTTTTGTTCCCTATCTTTGCCATCAATTCTTTGTTGGTTAACCTTACTTTCTTTTCCAACCTTCAACAGCTTGTCATTGTAAGACCAATGTGATAGTTATCTAGGACATGCACTTCTAATCAATTTAGTGTCTTTTACACCATAACTCTGTATAATGCTAAATGATAACCTCCCTTTAATTTGAAAATGTGTTGCTGCTGGGGTATGCTTGTTCTGAAAGCTCCCCATCCAGTCTAAAAGTTTTAATAAACTGCATTTGCTGTGATGGTTTCAGAGAAGATATGAATTTCTTCTTCGTCTACGACGTCTTTGCCAAGATAGTTAACTCGGGTTTCCATGACGGCGGTGCAGTAAGATGTCAGGTGTTCCGGATTTTCATCCTCAACCCCGCAGAACTTGCAGTCGCTATTCTACTTTAGACCTATCCTTGTCATGTGTTCACCAAGGTGACAATGCCCTGTAAGAAAACCTGTGAGGATGAGTAGTCTATTTTTGCTTAGTTCTAGCAAAGTTTTTGCTCTGTGCTTGCTGTAGTTTTCAAGGAAGATCTTGAAATGTCTCAGACCAGGAAGATTCTCCAAGAGGAATTCTCTGCGGCTCTTTTCTCTGTCTTTAAGTTTTTTTTTTATAGATGCTCATCCCTATACCACAGAATGGTTTCGGTCCCACAAATGGAGTTGTGGCGGCCTTCCTTGTTAATAAATTAGCTTCTTCGTTGCCTCTGATTTCAGTATGTCCTGGTACCCAGCATAATGCAACTTGCCTTCTGTAGTTTAATTTCTAATTTAATCTTACACATCGAGCTAGTGTTACAGTATTAATTTGTAAATATGATTAATATTAATCGATATTTGTTGCTAAGCGATATAGTATTTAGATCACCCACCATTTGCTTGTTCTCTTAGATTTGGAGTAATGACATCATGACTAAATTAAATTAATAGATCTATAGATTTGACGTTTTAAAAGGCGCATTACAGAACAATGCTACAGTTAATAATTTTTTTTAATTTTCAAAAATAAGTGTTATCTTTGCACACATTTCCCTTATCACTTTTAATTTAAACAGCTCACTTCCGCATCTCGTACTCAAATATGCTTGTCACGCATGTCGATCAATCTCAACTATCTGTGCCGCGCCATTGCAAGACAAAAATATGCTTTTATCTCCCGTATATACACACACTCAACTATTTTTAACTTTTTTAATGTATTCAGTCCTTCTAAACACGCCTGACATTGATGTAATAGTTATGTGCGAATCAGAAAATCAAACAGCAGCGCCTGAATAAAAATGATGTTTGCATGTATCTTCGAATCGGAGTGTTTGCGTCTCCGAGCGTGCGTTAATGTAGATGCGCAAAAATGCTTCAGCCTGTCACACAGATGATGAATAATGATCTTCGATCGTGCAAATACATGCCGAGCCATTATCAAAAGCAAACATATTAGTTATCTTAACATCGCCGTCTACATGTATGTATGTCAATATTGACGACGTATCGCTTCGAGGTTCATAATAGGGCTTCTACAAGAAAAGTCACACACAACGAACGCTTATATGTATACACATACTCGTATGTGGTACATGCAAATTTTATACCAAATCTCCCAGTCAATTAGAACGTTATAAAAGCAAATAAGTGCATTAGCATATTTGATTTGTGATTACCGCATTTTTAAATGTATGTACGTTCATCATTTGGCTATCCTTGACTTCTTGACCATTACTACAAATCCTCATGAATTTTCATTGGGTGTTATTTTAATGTATTATTAGAGTAAACTAATCAGTAAATACGTGACCGTATATTATTCTTTAATGTTACAGTGATGGTTTTATGTAAAAGGCATTATGAGCAACTTTTCTGGTGATTAACCGTATTAAACCAACGGTGTTCATAAACAATTTCAAAGCTTGTCACACTTCCGATAAAATTATTCCTATGGCGTCGAAAATATATTTATAGCTTTTCTAGCCAACTCCAAACTAAGATGATTTGAAAATTACCAAAGTTCCAAAACAGAAACATTTTGCAGAAGTTTCACGCATAACGAATAGGTGTGAAACTTCTGCATTCTATTCTATTATTTTCTTTAATGCTTGGAATATTTCGTTGGGAACATCAACAATAGTTCTTACGATATGTCCCTAAGCTTTGTCACTTATCAGTAGTTGGTTTTAATGCAGATGTTTTATCATTTTTCAAATCGGAATTTTTCATCACCCACAGTTCTTTCTGTTGTTTCAACTTTTCGAAATATTTTAAAACATTTTTTACTCCGTCTATCCACTATCAAATAAAAGCTAGAGAATTGTAAACACGATGGATCCAATTGAACTAACTCAGGTGGTACTGAATAATATATTTATACAATTATTTCGCTAAACTTAGTTTAAAAGATGTGCTGCCACAAATAATGACTAGTGTGAAAGTATAAATTTATACTGAAAAAAATTTAGTACACAGTCCATGCCGGGGATATTTGTAGTAATTTGAAGATTATTACACTTACTCTTGCTCTGCAGCTTGGCTGTACAAAGTGCAATTGCTTTATATGAATGAGACAGTAGAGACACCAAAAAACAACTCCTAACCTGGAGAAAAAAGTAGGACATGAGGATTATGTAATTTCAAAAATGTGTTATACATTAATTACGTAATAAACTAGGATTAATGAAGAATTTCGTTAAAGCCATGCAAACTTAGTAATGTAATATAATAACATTTTCTTCCCGCACTCGCATCTAGATTTCCTCCCGGAAAATCTTGGCGCAGTAGGCGATGAGTACGGGAAATCCTTTCTTAAAGAAATTCCAGCTATGGGAAAGAAGTACCAAGACAAATTAGGATTCCATTTGTCTTGATAGTTCAGGGTAGACGAAATATAGCAGAAAATCGTCGTGTCTAACTATGTAAGCGAGGCAAATTCTTTGAGTATTGTGTAGTTAAAAATGCACAAAGTATTAAAATATTTGAAATGATAAATACCTGTCTCTCGCGAACCATGAGCGATGGGAAAAATGATACACATTTGAATTTCGGAGAAATGTACTGTTAGAATTTTTCTTTCTGAAACAAACAAAAGTTTCGTATTTGTTCCTAAGTTTTATCTGAAACATTTCTAAACATACTGCCAACCCCCAAATTTTATAGACTGAAAAGTAAAAGGATATTAGGGTAACTAACATACTTTTAGCTGCCAAGCATCCCAACTTTGAGAATGTACTTTTTTAGTCCGTAGGCTATTTTTATGGATTTCCTGTGATTGGGTTTTGCAGTTTGGAACTTTCAGATAAATCAGTATCCACAAACTGTTTGTCTAGAATTGATTGCAAAACGGTTGCAGTAATAGACAGAATAGTGCAAAATATACGATTTTTTGTGGAATAACCTCTGAGGAGTTGCAAGTATTAACTTAACAAAGTTTAGAAAAGAAATCTAAATTTAGATATTTTGTTGGGGTTTAGATCCTAATGATAAATGTTAAAGTAGGAGCTCTCATTAAGTTTGTACGTTTTAATTGACATGGTTTGCTAGACATATTAGATTATTCTGCTAAATTGAAACAACAAAACGAGAGAATAATTGTATTTATTGCAAAATATCACACGATTAGTCTTGGTATTACAAAATCACTACATACATCCTAAGTTTTATAAAACAAACATAAACCATTACATTTCACAAACCTATACATCCATTTCCCGAAAAAGCATCAGTTATATTACCAACGGGTGTAAATGAAGTGACAAGTCGAGGCATGATTGAAAGATATGCGCAAATCAGTCGACTTTCATTTTCTCCGCCATGAGGTAAAGCGTCGAGCCATCTGCCGTTCCGAAATTGAACTCCAAAAGTTAACCGGGTGCCATAAACCAAGTGGAATATGATTGATGCTCCACTATTCATCATCGTTATATTTCCTTTCTTGACAGTACTGTTCTCCTGCAACTTTTACTCCGAGCCCGATAATTACAGCAATGCTTTCTCTGTTTTGTCGGAGTCAGTAAAGCGTAATCTTCCGCCTTCTAGCAGTGTTAGATTACAATAAAGAAGACGGCAGAGCCGACAAAAACCCGACTAGATAGATTAGCTGAATATTATTCGACGTGAGAGATGGTATTAATTAATTTAAATTAGGTGCCTGTTAGTTCAAGCAGGATTTTATTTGACGTGAATTATAGGTTATGGGATCGATGAATATCAACCAGTTGAAATAGATATAAATGAATACCTCTTTATTGGCTGTTACCTATTTAGTTATCAAGTATACATATTTATATGTAGAATTGCTTCTATACTTAATAATTTGATGAGGCTTACTATTTCCTTATTCTAAACTTTAGTAACTCTGCATGCATGTTTGGTACAACAAGTAGATTTACATAAATCTTGTCTTACAAGTCCATCTATTAAAAGACAAAACATAGCTATTATATGTGTAAAGCACAAATTGTTTATAAATTAGAATACTAACAGTGCATATTAACACTAAAATTTTGTTCATTAGATATCGCATACGATATGGATGTAATTTATTTTTACAGAGTATTCTTCGGACAGCCTTTTGACTAATATGTTGTTGCCGGGAGATTTCTCTGGTACATACTAATATGTGGATTGTCCGTAACTGCAAGAACCACATTGAATTCTTTTTCCTCGGTAAGAACAGTTTTCGCTCTTTCATGTTTTTCATATATTACAGAACCTGTCCGAGTAAAGCGATCCATTAACCTTTCCAGCGTTATTGTTTCAGATTGTCGTCGGGCAGGATATCTCTCTTGGTAAATTCGTTTAGCAAGTAGACAATTTTTCATGCACTCTCCTAGTACCCATATCATGTCTGTCAATTCCTCAACAGAAGAATTCATTTTAATTAAATTTGCAAAATCTAACAAACTATACTAACAAATAAAACTATTAACTGATAAATAATATGATTCAGACTTTTCTAATGTTACTTTTTCATGGCTCATGTATTATATTCCAATTATTGCCAAAATGCTCACATTTTTTTTTAAATCATTAAATATTTCAGAAACTAACCATTTTAGATATAGGGAATAGTTAATGAAAATGAAAGTATATCAAGTATTCTTCCCTTTTTTAATATTAAAAAAAATTAGAAAATATGCATTTGTGTTTTGAATCGCCCTGTACACAGTTTTCGTAATATTGGGAAAACACCACTTCTTTATAAAAGCGTAACAGTATAAAAAAGTTATTCCAGTAAAAAATAATTTCAAGCTGTTTCGTATGTAATACACAGGACATTAAATACACAACGATTTGAAAAACTCGGTATAACTCAATGAAACCTTATATTGAAAGAACAAGGAAGATGGGCTTAATCCAAATTTGAAATAATATATAGAATGTTCCATTTAAGAAAATGTATGTTTGGTTCACCCTAGCGATATGAAACATCCTGTATATATGAAATTAATTTTAAAATGTGTAGCTTAAGACTGTCTATGATTCTTGTACATAAAGTTCTTTGATATCTTCAATAATAAGGGATATATTGAGCTTTGACGCAGTAATACCTCACCCTGTATATGTATATACATAGGTGTTATTTGATCCATCAACTCGACACCACCTTTCTTTAGTGTTGTCGTTGACAGCTGTGTAATGATATATAGTCCTTAGTATTTGTTCTTTAGGTGCATCATTTACCATATTTACGTTGTTTTGAAGCACGATAAAGAAGATAAAACGGTTTCCATCTTCTTTGGTATGTCTTACTTATTTTGAAGTAATATATCTATAAGACCAATATTTTCCTACTGCCAATAGAATATCTCAAATATCAGCTTATTATCTGTAGGTGCCCCAGGTTGGTGATCATCTTAAACTTAATCTTTGGGAAAAAAGCAGATTTAGATTGACACATCTTATTAGCTTATTACCAGTTGCGCATCAAATGTTACCATGACATCTGGTGGTGCTAATTCATCAGGTTCTAAACGTGTTGTTCGAGTTCTTTTATCGTCCAACCTATTTCCATCGTCATCGTACTTTATTTTAGGCGATTAGGAAATTCATCAAGAAAAAGTACCGGTGCAGGAACATCCTACCTTTTGTTAACTCCTCTAGAAGTTAAGTAGTGCAAAATGCATATTCATCAACAATCACATCAGTCCACGTTTTTGATATCCTATTGTAAACACGTCTTGAAGATATACAAAAACGTCAACTGAATTCATACAAACGTGCAGATACGCTGATTTCACATTGTCCGACAATAAACTTCACCAATAGCAAGCTGGGACGTATTAATAAAAAAGAATTGCTTATGACCTTGCTGATTGGGTTCATGTAAATGTATGATAGCAATGAAAAAGGAATTGCTGATTTAAAAACAAAATAAAAATTTATTAAACAATTTCAGAAACAGTAATTAAATACCACAACAGGATAGTCCGTATGAGAGATATCGAAGCCATCTACGACTCAAACTCTTCAGGAGCATAAACTGGGTGAGGGTCGTCAGAAGGTCACGGTAAATCAACGTGTAAACCACACTAGAGCTGAAAACTTTCTAACTACTGAAGAAACCATCTTCATCCATAAAGATTTTCCAACGAGAATATCAGTGACATTTGCAAGACCTATAATACAAAGGAAACCACAAGATCAATTTTAAGATGAAGATCCTTGCACCTTCATTGTGCAATATAATAGCTTTTCAATATCAAATATAACTTGAGGTGGCTGGTAATCAACAGTACGCTCTCAATGTTTTAATTGCATGAATGTACACCATTATCAACCTTCACATAATTTTTAATTGCGACATTTTTATATTAGGTACAGCAATGTTCTAATTCAATTTGTGGAATGAAACATCAAACAACTATGAAAAATCAGTTACCAGGATCCTTGAGACATTCAGCTTTAGAAAACCCTGTTTTCTTGAAACAATTAACAGTTTTTTGTTTTTTTTTTACATTGGTATTCTACTTCTTCTTAGATCATTTATTGTTATAAGTAAAGATACACTTGTAGGGATTGGATAATGGACCAACGCTCTGGTGAAAGTGGATTTTTCTTCCATCATTATCATTATTCTCGCTAACTTGTTTTTTTGATTATACCTAAAATATTGTTTAAATAAGCTCTAATTAGGGTAGATCTTCTGAATTTTGACCTGCAAATGGTTTTATTGGGACATTTTACTAAAAACAAAGTTCAACAAGTAAAACCTGTACATACACGCAGTTTATTGCTTAAGAGGTTCATCGTCAACAAATAGAAGATTATATTATTATATCCTAGTAGTTTTTATCAACTTACAAACCAAGTATTTTTTAACATTTAGCAATAGTTATCCTTGTCGGGATCTACGCTTTTAAGAAGCTTACCCACAATTATTCACCATAAATTTCTTGGAAGCGCTCACCCTTCTCTACATCTATCTTTAGCAAACATATGATCCTAATAAATCCTTATTCCATTTTCACTGAAGCATCAGAAACGCAATCTAAGTAAAACTCGCCGCAGGCATATAGCCATCCATCTTTTCTCTTAATTAGTAAATTGTTTGTATTCCACGAAGACACGCCGCCTCAGCATAAATAATATAGCAATCAGTAGGAATAGTAGATAGGCAGCTGAAATATGCCTCGTTATCTGTCGGCAGTGTTTAACGCTGGAACATGTTGATTCCGACCGTTCATCAACTGAAAGAACGAAGAGTTGATCGCTACTGCTTCGGCGGTTCCATCGGAGAAGATGAAGATAAAGAAGAACGGGTTGGTACTGCGCACCGCCGTAAGATGTCTCCTCGAATCGTGGTTATTAATAAAGGCGACCTGGAGCGACTCTATAATGATTCCCTATTAACTTGTCATTGCTTGGCCGAGAAAGAGTCGCACGGATAAATTAAGAGAAGATTTAAATTTGCAGAGAATGCTGTAGAATGTTGAGGAAATACGGCAGATAAGTGACAGTTATTTATGACGGTCATATGCAACATTCCTTTAACTGCAACAGAGTGTAGACGTACTCGAATTATTGCTTATCTCGATGGATTCGTTCTGACATGGAAAGCTTTCGTAACCCTAGAATCCTTTGTAGTTGACATTTTAGAAAACTGACTTATTTCTAATTTGATATAATCATTCAGTATGTCATTAATCTAATATCTTTGAATTACATTATAGAAGAGTTAAAATTACTTTTCTTCGTTGGGACTTACATATTGTGATGAAGGATTCTATTTTTTTGCTATGAAAATATTTCCTGATTTCATGATTTTGATTTCATGATGGCTATTTCGCTCACAGAGACTGGTAGCTTGTGTTTGCGCTTGAAAACCAACTAGCGAATGACCGTTGAGCTTTATCTAGTTGGGTGTTTGGATTAGATTGGATTAGATCTGAGGGCAGTGGCACTGTTACCTTTAGCAACCGCGACCTGCATGTTTCTATTGTAATATTGCCCTTCTGGTTGTTAGACTAGTTGGAGGCTTTTAATGAACTTTAGAATTAGTCTGGGATGTCAGTAGGCGTCAGAAACGGCCTACTGAAGTGTTGGTGTCGAGTATGACTGGCAGGAACACATTTACACAAAATGTGTTCTTGTCCTTTGCAATGTAAATCAGGTAGGTACCTAGTTAATGTTGGGATCTTCAAGGATTTTAAAGTGTCCCCAGATTTTAATCCCTTACGTCTCTTCAGAGATCGGGCACATGATATAGCCTGTTTTTGGATGTAAATGTGCAGTGACGTGATTCCCAGCAGTACTTCTAGCGCTGCAGTGTGACAGATCCGCATTACTCCTCTGACATTTAGACAAGTGAGTTTTTGATTTGTTGAAGCTGTTGTTGTGCAGTTTTCTGTGTTGTTTTTAACCACTATAGTAAAGCAGCATAATAGGTGGTTTTATAATTGCAGTATATGACCATAGGATCGTTTGAGGTTTGAGACCCCAGGATTTACCACGCAACCTTCGGCATATTAGCGATGTTTTTACGGCTTTTTTGGTCCAATATAACCCCCAAGTATTTAACTTAATTACTAAAGCTAATACTTTTTCCTCTCTTCTGGTGAAAGGTACGATCATGATCTTTTGAGGTTTTATACGCAGGTTATGATTTTTACACCAACTATGCCTGCAGTCGAGAGCTCTTTGCGTAACTTGCGATACTATTTGATCATACATACCACCAGTTTGGTGGTTAGTTTATAACACTCCAGTCCTTTCACCCGTTTAATTTCTTGGATTACGTAAACGCAGGCTATTTGAAAAGTAAATATTTCATCAAAGCTTTGGTTTTGTTCAAGATCGATAAAACAAATGATGAATTAATAGAGTTAGGGAAAAGTTGGAAATTTTCGTTTTGAAGCTTAATTTTTGGATGTGATCCATTTATAAATTCAACAGTAGTTGTAGTAGTGTGGTTTTGGTTGTCTTATGCCCTTTTCTGAACCTGCCCTGTAGGTAGATATTTATTCTTTATCAGGTAATCAATTAATTTAGAAGCAGTAATTAATTTAATTGTGCTATTATTGGAAGAACGCTGGGGTTGCATGCTAATCATCTGTTATCCCGTTAAACTATTAACGATTAACGAAACATCAACAAATATTATTTTGGGGAATTAAATGCAGGTACCAAATATTAAATATTTAATCATTTATTTATTCACTGATCAGGTTTCCAAACCCAAAAATTCCACTACCCGAACCATTACCAAAATTATCTAGTGCAAATGTGATTAATTTATTACTAGTACGAGTATAATAGAGTGTAATTTCAATGTATAGATAGGTATTATTGTTCACCATTCTATTACTAGTAGAGGCCTTTTTGAATCCATGGATATACAGCACAAATAATGAATAAATAACCTAGTCAACAAAGACTCATAATTAATGCGATAACGACAACATTTATAAATGGTAACGTTGATTCCTTGGATTTATTGCTATTCAAGATATCCAACTAATTGCCGTCAATTTATTAGTTCCTTTGAAGAATAGCGCGCAATGGAATTCCTTAAGAGTGAGTTGTAATGTAACGTGAATTCTATATAAGCTGTGGTGTTAATACCAGCCTTTTATAATAAATTTTATATAGACATCTTTATTAGAAAGTATTTGGAAAAAGGGGACGAAGATACAAAGCTTATACATTATCTTACTTCTCTGTTAAATTTTCCACTTTGTTTATGAAAACAGAAGTTTTTTTTCCCGATATTTGTGGCAATTAACATTAATCTCTAGATAACACAATACTTATTTAAATAAGCAACTCATTCACCCTGATAACAAATTCGATATTGATAACACAATTTATCATTTAATATTCGCTTTTCGGTTTATCCAGATAGAATACAATGCGAATCTACAGCGCATCAGTGGCTGGACTACTTTGCGTTCTTGTTTGTTGGTGATGTAAAGATGGGTCTGTGCAATGTGGAAGGCGGAGTCGCGGGTCAGTGGGCCGGACTGGATGCAATGACGTCGCGAGTAAAGATGGCGGTGGTACATACCTCGACGGAGGCGATCGTACGAAGTCTCCGATTGGACTTTCCGATTGCTGTCGGTGTGTTGTCGTTGTTGCTGCAACTGGAATTGCAGTCACTGAAAACGCGATCTATTCATGTTGAACCGTAAACGGTGCGAAAGTAGTAGCAGGTAGGCGTCATTGATTGAAATTATTTCTAGAAGTAATGAGGTAGCTTATGTCTTCCTGTAAAGGAATAAATCATGAATTAATGCCCTTAGTCCTTAAAAAACTGTTAGAATAAAACTACAGCACAAGTTCTGTATGTTCCAAAGCAGTAGCAAAAAATTATATACTAATTAAATACTTATGTATTAAAACTTCTCATAAAGACGAGAATCTAAAGTAAAATTTATACTACAATACCTACTGTGGGACTTGTATAAAACTATGCTTATAACAATCATTCAATACAATCATAGTAACACTACATTTTATTGTTAAAACATACTTACAATGATATTTTTTTGCTAGACTGGTTCCGTAGAAAATATTGCGATCCACGCCAATAAGGCAAACCAAAGATGCTCAATAAAATTTGAAAAAAAAATGCCGACCGAAATTGTGAAAATCAAAAAATTGGAGTATCAAGCCATCATTACCTAAGTACCTGTATTTAAAGGAATTAAGAGGTAAACAGATTCACGACGATATGCTTAATACCCTTGGCGATCAATGTCCTTCGTACGTGACCGTGAGAAATTGGATTGCAAGCTTCAAAAGGCGTACTTTTTCCATTAAGGGTGCACACTGATCGGGAAGGCCAGTTTCTGTATCCGTTCCCGAAAATATTGATGCAGTTTATGACACGATTTTGTTAGACCATCGAATTGGGCTATAACGAACTTATAGAAATTTGTTCTGTAGAATTAATTTCCACAGTTAATACAATTATTATTTCACTGCATAGAAGTCCTCATTCGAATTTTGACTGTTTTTTAAGTATCTTGTGTTTTATATTTGACCTTGTGCAAGACGAGGATAAATATGGAATCACAGGCGGAGACTTTAGCTTAAATTTTTTGTACCATCTGCAATGTTACATACTTTTATTGATATGCTCAATAGTTTCAATATTTATGCAACCATTCACGTTCCGACACGTGTATGTCATACATCTTCGACTTGCATTGACAATTTCATTGTTAACCTCTCTAATAATAATCACAGAACATTTTGCCAAGATTATAACATATCCGATCATTTTGCTCAGATCATACAGTTTTCCACCAACAGCCAAAAATCTGCCAATGTTTCAGTGTAGGTATAAAAGAAGATATTGCAACAATTGTTTAAATAATCTTAGCTCATTATTAGGGAAAGAAATGTGGTTGTCAGTTTATGACACCTCTTGCCCAGACGAGGCTTTTAAAAAATTTATCATCATACTTAGGTATTATTTTGATCTCTGTTTTCCATTAGTCAAATATACACCCATATCCTATAATAAATCGTGGATTACACCGGTATATTATGCAACTTGCGCTAATAAAAGATCTTAGTTCTATATTTAAAAACGATTATATTTACCGTATGATAAATATTACAAAGAAATCTTAAGTCTTAAGCAAATAGAAGCGATTGATACCTATATACTTGGCTCTAATAATAAAAATAAAGCCCTATGGTCAGTCATTCGCTGCAGTAGGCTAAACCACACCTGGGAGCGTACTTTACCCGACCAGTTTTAGTAATCTTGTTACAAAACTCATCACTGATGCTAATATACAGGATACTATTGACTATGCCTTCTTAGATAAAATGATTCCGCAAGCTACGCATTTCTCTTTTTTGTATACCAGTTGTAGAAAGTGATGTTAGTGAAGTAATTAACAAACTGAAATCTTCTCATACTTCCGGCGATGACGGTATAAGTTCTTTTATAGTTAAACACTGCCAAATATTCTTATTAAGTCCTCTAACATACCTAATAAACCTTTCATTCACTAAAGGCACCTTTCCTGACCCTCTAAAAACAGCTCGGATCGTACCAGCCTTCAAGAAGGGTAATTCCAATTAGTTGGAGAATTACAGACCCATTAGTATTCTGCCAACCTTTCCTAAAATCTATGAAGGTATCATGAATAAAAACATTATCCCCTACTTCCAAAAATTCAATTTATTTTATCCTGGTCAACATGGTTACTTGCCTAATCGATCTACGAGCACAGCCCTATTCAATTTTATTGGGGACATTTATAGAACTATTGACGATGGCAACTTCTGTTTATTCATCGACCTCTCAAAAGCTTTTAACTGTGTCAATCACGATATATGTACTACTCCACAAGCTTGAGAAATACAGCTTTAATGGAATGTCACTCCAGTGGTTTCATTCATATCTAAATTACCGATATCAGAAGGTTTCAATAAATAATACCCAATCCTCTACATCTCCCTTGTGTTATTGTGTGTCCTAAGGATCCGTTCTCAGACCTATACTTTTTTTAAATATATTTGAATGACCTTCACCTCGCTGTTTCAACGGATAGCTTAACTCTTTATGATGATGATATAAACTGTACAATCTCACCAAATAGTTTCGAAGCTGTCGTTGGTAAGATCGCCAATGTTTACAGTTCTATTAAGCATTGGTTCTATTAAGCAAATTGGTTTTAAATTCTACCAAAACTCAATTCATTCTTTTTAAAAATAATTCGGTACATAAAATTCCTGGTTTCGGCTTACATGATGAGTTTGTAACTTTTCATGAATCTGCTAGGATTTTAGGAGTAGTTATTGATCAGGACCTAAAATGGAATAGTCATGTGAATGTTTTATGCGCTGAGCTTTCTAGAACTTGCTATGCGCTTTATAATTTAAGAAAAAAGTGTAGCTTTGAAGTTGTAATTAAGTTTTACTATTCTAACTTTTATTCTAAAATGACTTAAGGCATCATGCACTGGGACATTTGCTCTGAATCTTCATATGTCTTTATACTACAAAAAAGAGCACTAAGATTTACATATGTTTGGCCTTAAACAGCTGGAATCATGCAAACCCATGTTTAAATGTAAGAATATATTGACTTTTTACGATGCATATACATATATTTGAAACATTATGTTTTGGAAAAAAGTTTACATCGCAGTTTTCTCATAGTATATACAGTGCGGTCATAAAGTTTGGAACCAAGCCTATAACCGCATTATTTTACATTTTTAGGAAAAACGCTCGGACAGGTAAATTTTCTTTTTTAAAACGCCATCTTTTGACATACAATTTTTTCTATGGCGTCATTGGTTTTTAGAGGGATGACGTCATCAACCCTTTTTTAAATGGCAACCATATTATTGTTTTATCGTTTTTGGTAGATCTTTATATCCTCCAAATAGTGATATAAAACAATTGATATGTTGCATCAAAATTTTTTTTTAATAATATAAATTTAGAAAAAAATAAGAAAATTTTATTTTTGTACAAAATTAAAATTAAATAAAAAAAATACTTCTGAACTTAAATTTACTGTAACAGTAAACGTAAATTTTCAAAATGGACCCCACCAACCAACTGACACTGTCCCAGCCGAGTGTAAATGCTTTGCCATCAATAGTAATCTGCGTTATTCGCTCCAGATCAAAACAACAGAAAAAACAACCAACAAACAAAGCGGATCGTAAAAAGCACATGTACTGTTACTATAACACTAAACACTTTAACCCACTAAACACCAAACAAGTTTTAACTAAAACACCGACGCGTTTCAACAGCAATGCTGTCATTATCATGCTGTTGAAACGCGTCGGTGTTTTAGTTAAAACTTGTTTGATGTTTAGTGGATTAAAGTGTTTAGTGTTCTACGTCTGCACCAAGAAATCCAGTGAAGAACTTCTCATGTGTTTTTTCGATTTTGCCTGATGATGAGAATTTCCCGAAACCGGTAGCAAATTATTTGTTAATATAGAATCTTGTGAGATATAGACCAACCTTTTTTCCCTTCTATTTGTGATCATCTACTCACACGAGTCATCATGTTTGATTTACTTCGCATGTTACTATGCAAAAATTTACAAAAACAAAAACACGCACTCTTTGCAAGATCCTCTTTATGACATTCTTTCTTCTTTTTATACAAATTATGTACACACTAATATTTTGAAATTGTTTCTATGGCGACAACGTTGTTGAATTATTTACTTCTATTTTTGACGTTAAATTAGTTAGACATTGCGTAAAAGTTGTTCATTTTCGCTAATATAAAAAATGGCACATTTATCTGAGCGAGAAAGAATCGAAATTTTAATTATGGTTGGGTATGGGGACAGATAAAGAACGGATGCAGAAGCATGCGAATTGTTTAACCATAAACATCCTGATAGACCTCCAATTGCCAGGTCTACGGTGACAAAACTAGTTGGAAAGTTTACCGAAACTGGATCCGTAAAAGATCGACCACGGCAAGGTAGACCTCAAGTAGGAGAAGATGTGAAATTAAATGTGCTTCTAGAAGCAAGGCATCATGTTTCCACCAGACAACTTGCGTTAGCCAATCAGATGGCTCACTCATTTGTCGTCAACTTATTCAAAAAAGAACACTATCATCTTTACAAAGTTCAGCTTGTACAAGAATTAGATGAGGATGACGAAGATCGTCGACTGCAGTTCTGTGAAGACGTAATGTTACGTTGTGACCAAAATGCAAATTCCTTGGGAAACATCGTCTTCTCTGATGAAGCTACGTTCTGCCGAAATGGATCTGTTCACCGCCATAATTGCAGATATTGGTCGCAGACCAATCCGCAGTGGACTCAAGCATCTCATACTCAGCGCAGAGGAAAAGTTAACGTATGGGTTGGTATGATTGGACGACGCATTTTAGGACCATATTTTTTTGAAGGAAATTTGACTGCTGTGCAATATTATATAAATTTGAACTGGTTCCAGCGCTCGATTTTCCCAAATCACGCGGATGGATGTACCCCATCCAAATATTTGGTTTCAACAAGATGGGGCACCTCCCCATTATGGTGTAGAGGTTCGCCACTATCTTGACGAAATATTTCCTAATAAATGGATTGGATGGAGAGGCATAGAATGGCCACCTCGTTCTCCTGACTTGACTCCGTTAGACTTTTTTTGTGTGGTTATTTGAAATCGAAAGTGTATTTTAACAAACCGAATAATTTAGAAGATTTAAAACAACGAATTCGCGTAGAAATTACACAAATATCCCCAGACATAATTGAGGCGAGTATACGAAGTGTTTACACTCGGCTGGGACAGTGTTAGTTGGTTGGTGGGGTCCATTTTGAAAATTTACGTTTGTGAGTCAAATTATACCTTAGTAATTGATGGCAGTCAAGGAGCTGTGAGCTTTATAATAAAATTGTGCACTATTAATAAGATGGAATTTTTTTAATTTCAATTTATGTATTTTCAAATATTAGTAAATATTTCAGTAGTTAACCCACTATCTTAGAACCATAGGCAACATTACCAATAATTAATGGGTAGAATAAAAATTGTCAATGCAATGTCAATAATGGAGTATCGAATGGAGTTGAAAGGCAAGTTACCTGCATTGGTTAAACTATAAATAATATACTAATCCCTCTATGGTTGGCAGGCCCTAGTCAAATTTTGTAGTGGCAATCAGTTTACCAGTGTTGCCGAATGTTGTTGGCGTTGCTTATTTTCAATATGTAGTTATAATTATAGTATTATTCTTTGTAATTAATATGCGGTAAATAAAGTTAGACCGTCGTTGAAGTAATTTTTTCTGACAATACAACACCGTCAGTCAATAGCTTCAATTGGTCGGTTTTGATCCAATAATTTCAAGTTTAGTTTGTATAATAAAGAACAACTCATAGTTATTAATTGGCAGTTTTAACGAATGTTGATAATTGAAGCTACTTTTAATCACACATACATAGTTGCATGGTCTTCATAAATAAGTATTTCAAAAGTTTTTGTAATTTGTTTATTATCCACCCCGGATATCATAATAATTACGTATTCAAAATTGTCCCGAACATACTACATACATATAACACAATTTATTATGTTTATGTTTATTAGATCTTGGATAAACTTGGTACTTTAGTAGCGATTCATGATTTAACAGTAGTTTATCACTGTTTCGTCTTCTGAAAATTGAATTTTGTTTTTTTTGTCTAAATCACATTTCTCTGAAGTTTTGATTGTGCAACAGTAATAGATGTGTACATAAATCTAAGTTAACCTTCTTGTTCACGACGATTCTAGTCGCCACAGATGTACGTACCTCAAAAGTATTAAAACTAAAAGTAAGTGAGAACATAAATAACCATAGAGGATCTCATTTCGCGCTCCGACTTGATGGTCGTGTCGCTCGTAAAAACGTTGTAAATCTTTTCGCCTATGAACTCTCCGGGACCAGCAGGACGACGATAAATGAGAGATATGAGCCTCACCACTAACGCCATCTATATGAGAGTGGTCCTTCTGCATTTTTCTTCATGACTTGGAGCAACACTTACATCGACGGCTATTTCCCCATTATAAATCTCCATAAAAGCGCCATTGTAAAATAGTATCTGTCATGGTTTTATTTTTACATCCAATATACTAATTTCAAGGTCTAATTAAAATATATTTTTCAAATGTTTCTATACGTATGTCTCATTATATATGACACGTGTAATTCCAATTTAAGCACATTCCGTTTACAAACATTTAAAACGTTTTACAATGTCAACAGAAATATTTACAGGAAAATTAATATTCAATCATTTTCGAATAGTTTCGATTTTAAAATATTTCGTGCATGTAAGTCATGTCATAGCGATAACCTGACGGCATATCGCATTTTTTGATTGGATGCACATGCATGCTTTACAGAATACTAGAATAACTGAAAAGTAAATAATACGCTTGTCGCTTAAAGATATGTATTTGTTCTTGTAAACGACATAGAGGAGTTATTGAATTAGATATACAAAAGGTCCCGTTTCCCAGCAGTGTCCAAGATTATTAAGTCGATTACATTTTAGTACTCTAGAAACTGTACACTTTTGTGTATGGATTATCTTATTTCAAAAAGCTAATAATTAGGCTCCAAAGTACAGCTGCTGTATAAGTAATGATTCTATATATTTTCTCCTGTGATTGCTTGTTTAAAAACGGTATTTTATCTCTCTCGTGGAGTATGACCAGTTCAATACAATCTGAATATTTACTTACGTTATTTTTATTATAATAATTATTATCCTCGTGTATAAAGATTTCGTAAGAAGACAAACTTAAGATAGTTCCGTGTCGTGAGAAGTTCAATATAATATGTTTATGATTTGTATATAATAATCTTCACGAGAGGAATCAAAATTTTAGAGGCACAAACAATACATGGTTCTAATATTTTTCGCATAGGAGTATATTAGAAATCCTAAAATGTTGCTAATTAATAAACAATAATCGCCAGCGTTATTGAGAGTGATCTGCTACTATTGCTTACTATAGTTGAAAAGTAACTCCATATCCAGGAACCTAGCTGTTGAGTTTCAAGTTAGGTAGATATCTCGAGTATTTGATAACTTATAACATACATTCAGAGGACCCAACTGCCTTTATTGCTGATGGGCTACTATCCACATCTATCGATGGACCCTTGAAAATTTACTACGTCCTCCGAGACGGCTACGATATTTCCGATCATTGTCTCCTGTAAGATCTCCCTTAACTAACGACAGGAAATAAATTTTGACCATCATCCATGCATTTAGTTTCTTTCTGAAAAACTCGAAGCAAGTGAATGTACATCAGACCAAACAAAGGTATTTATAAAAATTACATTTTTAGACTTTTTAAGGACGATGTAGGTCTGCGATGATAAATACATAGGTACTGAGAAAAACATATCTTACATTTTCTAGGATGTGTCGATTTTTTTATTGTTTTACCTAAATATTCAACCAATATTTCCATAATTTAATGTTACAAGCTTTCTTATTGCGTGCTAGTCCATGGCTACCTAAAGGAAATGTTATGTTTTCGTTGTTTCATTTTTTTACGGGAACCAGATCGTGGTACTAGAATACAAACTTTACAAATTCGACAAGCGCAATAAGAATTCTACATTTGTAACTTTCTGCAACTTATAACTCTATTATCTATTATTATAAATGTAGAAATTTTATCTGTGGTTGTTGAACTTATAATTTTTATATTATAAGCCCCTGCTTCCGTAAAGATTCTCTCAGTATCTTGATTTGTCTTATGTTTTGCGCGAACAATATTTGGCTGTTGTATACTATCTTCTACGTATTTCATGTAATAAGACTCGCATAATTTGTTTTGACAACTTAATAAAAAATATATATATATATAAATTGTTTATTTCAGTAATCGTTTTCAATATATCCAGAACTATGGTAACAACATCACGAAACACTGACATTCCTTATTCGGAAGCGATCATCAAAACCAAAGGTAATAAAAACAAGATACTGAGCGTCTGGAATAACAAAAACAAAAATTCCATTAAACGAAACAACGACAAACACAAATATACAATGCATCAAGTTAACGAAAGAACGGCGGAGACGGGCTTTGTAATGGAGTCCGAAAGAACTAATCCATTCCGGCGAGGAGGACGACGCATTGTATTTAAAATTGATATTTCCCGTTAGCGACTTAAACAGATGCTTATCTGTTTCTGTCATTTCAATGTATTACAAGAGATTGAAAAGTGACTGACAAGCTGTGCGAGTGTGTATACGTACGCGCGTCTTATGCCGAAGAGGTAAATTCCAATAAAGGAGGAACAAGCTCCAAGTAAGTTAAGTGAACGAAGAGCGGAGCTCGGTAGCCTCAGGGAAGATCAGCGGTGTACGCGAGCTCACGCATCAAGCATTCGGCCTCTTCTTGATTTCAACTGTTACAGCAGCGTATACATATAGGAGCAGCAGTTCGAGTCGGCAGTTGATCGCTAACGATAGCTTATCAAGGAATTTAAAAATAATTACAACGAACAACAACCTGACTGAGGCACGTCAGTCCATCAATGCCGACTATAACGAGTCGGCGTCGTCGGCTTCTTGATTCCGATGATCTGAGAAGATACCGAAGGGCAGTTGGACAAGAGAACGAGCAGCCGGAGCGACCACTCCAAATCAACAACGTCAAGAGAACAACTAGAAGGGAAACGCGAGACTGAATATTATTAAATCATACCGGTTTGGCATTCGAAAAATTCTGCGGGAGTGTTTTATTAAAATCCGTGGCACGGATCAAGTATGCGCAATCGCAAACTATGTCGTTTCTTTAAATTGTATTGTATAAAACTTTATTTTGGAAGGTTATAAGGTACCGTCAGGTTAAGAAAAACTATTTGTTTATTACTAAAATATCAACTTTCAATACAGTTTGTGGGTACTACACTCTTACCACGCCTTTGTTTGATAATAAAATAGAAATGTAAGAACTCTAAATAACAACACAAATTTATAAACAAAAAAAAAAAATAAAAAGACTTACTTTCCGGCCTTATTACTGAACTGGCAGATTATAAAGCCACAAGGCAATCATGAAGGCAGGTAATAAGGCCGAATGACTTAAATTTTTGTAAATGGACCCCACCAACCAACTGACACTGTCCCAGCCGAGGTAAATTTTGCCATCAATAGTAATCTGCATTATTTGCTCCAGATCAAAACAACAGAAAAAACAACCAACAAACAAAGCGGATCGTAAAAAGCACATGTACTGTTACTATAACACTAAACACTTTAACCCACTAAACACCAAACAAGTTTTAACTAAAACACCGACGCGTTTCAACAGCAATGCTGTCTGCTGTTGAAACGCGTCGGTGTTTTAGTTAAAACTTGTTTGATGTTTAGTGGATTAAAGTGTTTAGTGTTCTACATCTGCACCAAGAAATCCAGTGAAGAACTTCTCATGTCTTTTTTCGATTTTGCCTGATGATGAGAATTTCTCGAAACCAGTAGCAAATTATTTGTTAATATAGAATCTTGTGAGATATAGACCAACCTTTTTTCCCTTCTATTTGTGATCATCTACTCACACGAGTCATCATGTTTGATTTACTTCGCATGTTACTATGCAAAAATTTACAAAAACAAAAACACGCACTCTTTGCAAGATCCTCTTTATGACATTCTTTCTTCTTTTTATACAAATTATGTACACACTAATATTTTGAAATTGTTTCTATGGCGACAACGTTGTTGAATTATTTACTTTCTATTTTTGACGTTAAATTAGTTAGACATTGCGTAAAAGTTGTTCATTTTCGCTAATATAAAAAATGGCACATTTATCTGAGCGAGAAAGAATCGAAATTTTAATTATGGTTGGGTATGGGGACAGATAAAGAACGGATGCAGAAGCATGCGAATTGTTTAACCATAAACATCCTGATAGACCTCCAATTGCCAGGTCTACGGGGACAAAACTAGTTGGAAAGTTTACCGAAACTGGATCCGTAAAAGATCGACCACGGCAAGGTAGACCTCAAGTAGGAGAAGATGTGAAATTAAATGTGCTTCTAGAAGCAAGGCATCATGTTTCCACCAGACAACTTGCGTTAGCCAATCAGATGGCTCACTCATTTGTCGTCAACTTATTCAAAAAAGAACACTATCATCTTTACAAAGTTCAGCTTGTACAAGAATTAGATGAGGATGACGAAGATCGTCGACTGCAGTTCTGTGAAGACGTAATGTTACGTTGTGACCAAAATGCAAATTCCTTGGGAAACATCGTCTTCTCTGATGAAGCTACGTTCTGCCGAAATGGATCTGTTCACCGCCATAATTGCAGATATTGGTCGCAGACCAATCCGCAGTGGACTCAAGCATCTCATACTCAGCGCAGAGGAAAAGTTAACGTATGGGTTGGTATGATTGGACGACGCATTTTAGGACCATATTTTTTTGAAGGAAATTTGACTGCTGTGCAATATTATATAAATCACGCGGATGGTGATGTACCCTATCCAAATATTTGGTTTCAACAAGATGGGGCACCTCCCCATTATGGTGTAGAGGTTCGCCACTATCTTGACGAAATATTTCCTAATAAATGGATTGGATGGAGAGGCATAGAATGGCCACCTCGTTCTCCTGACTTGACTCCGTTAGACTTTTTTTTGTGTGGTTATTTGAAATCGAAAGTGTATTTTAACAAACCGAATAATTTAGAAGATTTAAAACAACGAATTCGCGTAGAAATTACACAAATATCCCCAGACATAATTGAGGCGAGTATACGAAGTGTTTACACTCGGCTGGGACAGTGTTAGTTGGTTGGTGGGGTCCATTTTGAAAATTTACGTTTGTGAGTCAAATTATACTATGCCTTCTTAGTAATTGATGGCAGTCAAGGAGCTGTGAGCTTTATAATAAAATTGTGCACTATTAATAAGATGGAATTTTTTTTAATTTCAATTTATGTATTTTCAAATATTAGTAAATATTTCAGTAGTTAACCCACTATCTTAGAACCATAGGCAACATTACCAATAATTAATGGGTAGAATAAAAATTGTCAATGCAATGTCAATAATGGAGTATCGAATGGAGTTGAAAGGCAAGTTACCTGCATTGGTTAAACTATAAATAATATACTAATCCCTCTATGGTTGGCAGGCCCTAGTCAAATTTTGTAGTGGCAATCAGTTTACCAGTGTTGCCGAATGTTGTTGGCGTTGCTTATTTTCAATATGTAGTTATAATTATAGTATTATTCTTTGTAATTAATATGCGGTAAATAAAGTTAGACCGTCGTTGAAGTAATTTTTTTCTGACAATACAACACCGTCAGTCAATAGCTTCAATTGGTCGGTTTTGATCCAATAATTTCAAGTTTAGTTTGTATAATAAAGAACAACTCATAGTTATTAATTGGCAGTTTTAACGAATGTTGATAATTGAAGCTACTTTTAATCACACATACATAGTTGCATGGTCTTCATAAATAAGTATTTCAAAAGTTTTTGTAATTTGTTTATTATCCACCCCGGATATCATAATAATTACGTATTCAAAATTGTCCCGAACATACTACATACATATAACACAATTTATTATGTTTATGTTTATTAGATCTTGGATAAACTTGGTACTTTAGTAGCGATTCATGATTTAACAGTAGTTTATCACTGTTTCGTCTTCTGAAAATTGAATTTTGTTTTTTTTGTCTAAATCACATTTCTCTGAAGTTTTGATTGTGCAACAGTAATAGATGTGTACATAAATCTAAGTTAACCTTCTTGTTCACGACGATTCTAGTCGCCACAGATGTACGTACCTCAAAAGTATTAAAACTAAAAGTAAGTGAGAACATAAATAACCATAGAGGATCTCATTTCGCGCTCCGACTTGATGGTCGTGTCGCTCGTAAAAACGTTGTAAATCTTTTCGCCTATGAACTCTCCGGGACCAGCAGGACGACGATAAATGAGAGATATGAGCCTCACCACTAACGCCATCTATATGAGAGTGGTCCTTCTGCATTTTTCTTCATGACTTGGAGCAACACTTACATCGACGGCTATTTCCCCATTATAAATCTCCATAAAAGCGCCATTGTAAAATAGTATCTGTCATGGTTTTATTTTTACATCCAATATACTAATTTCAAGGTCTAATTAAAATATATTTTTCAAATGTTTCTATACGTATGTCTCATTATATATGACACGTGTAATTCCAATTTAAGCACATTCCGTTTACAAACATTTAAAACGTTTTACAATGTCAACAGAAATATTTACAGGAAAATTAATATTCAATCATTTTCGAATAGTTTCGATTTTAAAATATTTCGTGCATGTAAGTCATGTCATAGCGATAACCTGACGGCATATCGCATTTTTTGATTGGATGCACATGCATGCTTTACAGAATACTAGAATAACTGAAAAGTAAATAATACGCTTGTCGCTTAAAGATATGTATTTGTTCTTGTAAACGACATAGAGGAGTTATTGAATTAGATATACAAAAGGTCCCGTTTCCCAGCAGTGTCCAAGATTATTAAGTCGATTACATTTTAGTACTCTAGAAACTGTACACTTTTGTGTATGGATTATCTTATTTCAAAAAGCTAATAATTAGGCTCCAAAGTACAGCTGCTGTATAAGTAATGATTCTATATATTTTCTCCTGTGATTGCTTGTTTAAAAACGGTATTTTATCTCTCTCGTGGAGTATGACCAGTTCAATACAATCTGAATATTTACTTACGTTATTTTTATTATAATAATTATTATCCTCGTGTATAAAGATTTCGTAAGAAGACAAACTTAAGATAGTTCCGTGTCGTGAGAAGTTCAATATAATATGTTTATGATTTGTATATAATAATCTTCACGAGAGGAATCAAAATTTTAGAGGCACAAACAATACATGGTTCTAATATTTTTCGCATAGGAGTATATTAGAAATCCTAAAATGTTGCTAATTAATAAACAATAATCGCCAGCGTTATTGAGAGTGATCTGCTACTATTGCTTACTATAGTTGAAAAGTAACTCCATATCCAGGAACCTAGCTGTTGAGTTTCAAGTTAGGTAGATATCTCGAGTATTTGATAACTTATAACATACATTCAGAGGACCCAACTGCCTTTATTGCTGATGGGCTACTATCCACATCTATCGATGGACCCTTGAAAATTTACTACGTCCTCCGAGACGGCTACGATATTTCCGATCATTGTCTCCTGTAAGATCTCCCTTAACTAACGACAGGAAATAAATTTTGACCATCATCCATGCATTTAGTTTCTTTCTGAAAAACTCGAAGCAAGTGAATGTACATCAGACCAAACAAAGGTATTTATAAAAATTACATTTTTAGACTTTTTAAGGACGATGTAGGTCTGCGATGATAAATACATAGGTACTGAGAAAAACATATCTTACATTTTCTAGGATGTGTCGATTTTTTTATTGTTTTACCTAAATATTCAACCAATATTTCCATAATTTAATGTTACAAGCTTTCTTATTGCGTGCTAGTCCATGGCTACCTAAAGGAAATGTTATGTTTTCGTTGTTTCATTTTTTTACGGGAACCAGATCGTGGTACTAGAATACAAACTTTACAAATTCGACAAGCGCAATAAGAATTCTACATTTGTAACTTTCTGCAACTTATAACTCTATTATCTATTATTATAAATGTAGAAATTTTATCTGTGGTTGTTGAACTTATAATTTTTATATTATAAGCCCCTGCTTCCGTAAAGATTCTCTCAGTATCTTGATTTGTCTTATGTTTTGCGCGAACAATATTTGGCTGTTGTATACTATCTTCTACGTATTTCATGTAATAAGACTCGCATAATTTGTTTTGACAACTTAATAAAAAAAATATATATATATATAAATTGTTTATTTCAGTAATCGTTTTCAATATATCCAGAACTATGGTAACAACATCACGAAACACTGACATTCCTTATTCGGAAGCGATCATCAAAACCAAAGGTAATAAAAACAAGATACTGAGCGTCTGGAATAACAAAAACAAAAATTCCATTAAACGAAACAACGACAAACACAAATATACAATGCATCAAGTTAACGAAAGAACGGCGGAGACGGGCTTTGTAATGGAGTCCGAAAGAACTAATCCATTCCGGCGAGGAGGACGACGCATTGTATTTAAAATTGATATTTCCCGTTAGCGACTTAAACAGATGCTTATCTGTTTCTGTCATTTCAATGTATTACAAGAGATTGAAAAGTGACTGACAAGCTGTGCGAGTGTGTATACGTACGCGCGTCTTATGCCGAAGAGGTAAATTCCAATAAAGGAGGAACAAGCTCCAAGTAAGTTAAGTGAACGAAGAGCGGAGCTCGGTAGCCTCAGGGAAGATCAGCGGTGTACGCGAGCTCACGCATCAAGCATTCGGCCTCTTCTTGATTTCAACTGTTACAGCAGCGTATACATATAGGAGCAGCAGTTCGAGTCGGCAGTTGATCGCTAACGATAGCTTATCAAGGAATTTAAAAATAATTACAACGAACAACAACCTGACTGAGGCACGTCAGTCCATCAATGCCGACTATAACGAGTCGGCGTCGTCGGCTTCTTGATTCCGATGATCTGAGAAGATACCGAAGGGCAGTTGGACAAGAGAACGAGCAGCCGGAGCGACCACTCCAAATCAACAACGTCAAGAGAACAACTAGAAGGGAAACGCGAGACTGAATATTATTAAATCATACCGGTTTGGCATTCGAAAAATTCTGCGGGAGTGTTTTATTAAAATCCGTGGCACGGATCAAGTATGCGCAATCGCAAACTATGTCGTTTCTTTAAATTGTATTGTATAAAACTTTATTTTGGAAGGTTATAAGGTACCGTCAGGTTAAGAAAAACTATTTGTTTATTACTAAAATATCAACTTTCAATACAGTTTGTGGGTACTACACTCTTACCACGCCTTTGTTTGATAATAAAATAGAAATGTAAGAACTCTAAATAACAACACAAATTTATAAACAAAAAAAAAAAAAAAAGACTTACTTTCCGGCCTTATTACTGAACTGGCAGATTATAAAGCCACAAGGCAATCATGAAGGCAGGTAATAAGGCCGAATGACTTAAAAAAGCTACAGCAAACATTCAAGACAAACAAAATCTTCCGTGTCATGAACAGTGAGTCCAACACATTCTTCAAGTACCCAGGTGCTACATAAGCAACAACTGCGCATGTCGGCTACGTAATCACTGTTGCTAATAGAAAACATCCAGACTTCAGTAGCTGCTGTTTTGCTGGTGCTTGGCAAAGGCGATGATTTTCTAACTGAAGTGGATTTTTCTTGTCCAGAACTATTAGAAATATCCGGAAACATTGCTTGTTTAATGTTTTGAGCTCTATAATTTAAAGCTTTTTTACGTTTTGTTGTTTTAACGGGTGTCTGGTGTAACTAACACTTTTGAAAGGGAACTATTTTGCACTCCTTTTTTAATCAAATCCGCCACTGAAATTTTATCTTCCGCGACCCAGTTTTCTTCTTTTTCGGCTTCAGCATCAGTGCCATCACGTTTTTTGCTCTGGCAATAGGTCGAACGGCTTGCTGCAAAAGCGTGTTCTGGTATAACATTTTTCTTGAAAGGGTAGATACCGGTTGCTCGGAACCCACTAGTAATGTTGTCAGAAACCTTACATTACCTTAAATATATGGCCGTTTGGCCTTATTACCTGCCCGCCTTATTACCTGCCTGCCTTATTACCCGACGCCGACGGTACCTTACTTTCATTATCACAAAAAATACTATTAAATAAAACTACACTTTTAATCTTACAGGAAAATTGTCGAAAAGTAACACTTTTTGAATGCTACGTCTTTTGTAGCTTAACTTTTGTAGTAAATAGGAATACCAAATAGTTTCAATATAACACAAACATTTAAACGCAGGGGATGTTCATAAGGATCTCCACATTAAATCAATGACTAGCAAAATTTACACACCTCATGAGGAAAGTTGACCGTATGAGTTAGTGTACGTACAGAACGAGTAGTGGCAGCTGAAACCAGTCAGTGATAACAAACTAACTACTTAATTAGTTATATGGTGCTGTGATAGGAAGACCTCCTTTATAGTTAGGCTTACATCATGAACTGACTTCGGGAAAAGGTTAATTATGAAAACTACAATTGGCTACGTAAACTTCTATTTAGGTAACAGGGAAGAAATGAAAAAACACACAAAATGTTTATTACAAGCCACATAAATAAAAATATGAAGTGGAGGTGTAATAGTCAAAACTTCTAAAATTCCTTAATTCTTATATTATTATAGGAGCAAAGGGTGATGTTCCGACTAAACTTAAAAACTATTATCCACATGAACATTATCCAGAAAAATTTGACAGCAGAAACAAAAACTTCATTGACTAATATTACTGCTATCCGGAGGAATCATTACTTGAGGTAACCATTTTGAAATGAGTTGCCAGTACTTACGAATAGCAACAGCGCGATAGCAATAATGATACCAAAAGTGTTACCAACGTTTATCTTAATTAAAACACTCTGGATAGAGAAGGATTTACCAGACCATTCATACCATGACTTACAGCTAATACTAAATTTAAGATTAAGTTAAAGGACAGTGACGAATAAAGATCTAAATTAACATCTAACTCGCAATATTATAAAACACTTCGTAATAAATCTGCTGTAATGCAGGAAGGGCAGGTTTATTTGGCGCAAGGTTTGGGTTTTTGCATTACTGATAAGGCATCCAAGCATTTAAAAATTGCGGGGTGTTTAGAATTGGGCGACATATAGAAATACTGGAATACATTGGTAATCAGTTCAGTGCAGTTATCTTTTAGTTCCAGATATATTTCCACTTTTAGATCAAATAAAATAGCAATTAATTAAATACCAATTTATTCCAGAACATAATAACCTTGAAGTGGGCTGGCTGGTTAAACACGGCGTAGTGGCGAGCTTTGAATCCATCCTGCCTATACTTTAAAGTGATAACTTCAATGATCCCACAATATCTGTTAGAGAGGGTAAAATTCAGAAATAATATACATAACATACACGAACATACTATTGAAACACCACGACATTAGATGGAGACATTTAAAACATGTGTCTGCTATCAAATTAGTCAAGTGAGGAACTCTTTTTCTTCACATATTCTCACATGTCCCTAGTAATGTTTAAAATCAGGTATGAACAAGTATTCTCACTGGTTAGACTGTCTTTAAATTTATATTTTATTGATTCATTCATTCTACATAGTCTCCTCAAACACGCCATACTTTATATGCATACAAACGGGTACTGTTATCCGAATCCGTAAAATTTACTATTCGAATATCCGAATTTTGGTGTTAAACGGATTCGTTATCCAAAACTTTAATTTATCCGGATAAATTACAAGACCGAAATTACGTAAACAAATTTTATTTTCAATGTGGATCCAATATAAGGCCAAGGAGGAATTTAAAGAATTCTTCTATGCGAATACACCTTTACTAACTATTTGTTCAAAAAAGTGTTTTTCTTGTGCAAGGAAACCCAAATTTTATACAGATTCATAAAGATCAATACCATCAAGAGACGAATGTATGGCGTGGTACCTATAATGCTACTTTGCTCCGATCCTATTTTTTCAAAAAAAATTTGAATGCAGAAGTAGAGTGGAAGTACTGGCTACACGACGTTAAGGTCAGAGAGAAAAGGAAACTATTGGGATAGGCAGCCAAAATAAGACGATGATTTAAAAATCTCCATTTAATATTCGAAGTTTTCGGTAATTAGTTTTTACCTTCTTCAGAGAAAATTCTACAATTAATAAGTAAAAGGTGCATTAGGAAAAGCATTATACATCAATATTAAGATTGTAACAACTTACGTGGAGATATCGATGCTAACACTAGATTCAAGCATATAGTTTACAAAATCAAAGACACATTACAAATTAATAAATATTTGAAAATTTAAAAAAGGAATATTTTAATAAAAGACTGCGAATATTCTGAAAAATCGATTGACGATCGATGATCTAATGTAATCGGATTAAAATTACCGCATGTCTGACATGTAAATTTTTGAGGTTATGCGATAGGCGATGTCAAACGCCAAGAGTAAGACGATTTCAAACTTCCTAAAATTCCTATGATTAGTAACATTAAAATTTCCTAACGGACAAGCATTGCAACTACATCACAGATCAAAAGATAAATATACAAGTAGTATGTTCAAAAATACAGGTCGGAATGGTCAAGTGGTATTAGAATGAATTATTTTATCCAAATGCAATATATTAGAATAATTTATACTTAGACATTGGGTGTCTGTGTTAAAATTAAGAGTATTTTCTTGCTGCTTTAAGTGGTACATTTCTAGGAATAGACGTTTAGACCAACATTTTTCGAACGAAAGGATTGAAACATCGTCGAAATTGAATTGGTGGTTGCAGTTGACGTGGTGATCTGCGAGGACTGTCTTGGTATTGTGATGCAAGCAATCGAGTTGATGTTGTCGGATACGTTTCTCCAAATATTGCGTATTCTGACCAATGTATACCTTCTCACAATCAGCACATGGAATGCGATAGACCACATTAGAGTTTTTCAGCAATGATGTCGGTGTTGTACAATTGGAGAATAATCTTTCCAGTTGCATGATGTTGTAGTATGCTAGCTTAACAGGAAATTGATGGAAAATAGAGGAAAGTTTAGGGGAGAGATCGTAATGGTAATTGCCCTAAATTATACTCCGTTGTTAAGGTCCATAAGGCTGATTACCACGTGAGACCTATTGTATCCTTTGTGGGCTCCCCTACTTACCAGCTGTCTTCATTTATTGCTTCTATTCTAACTTTTTCCTTCTCTAATAGGACAACTTACAATATCACTGATTCCTTTGCCTTTGCGGCTGCGATGAAACAGAAATCCATTCCGGATGACTTTGTTGTAGCATTTCTGGACGTTGTATCACTTTTTACTAATATACCCTTCGAATTGGTGCTAGAAATCTTGGATAAAGAATGGCATCGAGTTAGTCAAAACACCACCATTGAAAAATTCACTCTGTTGGACATACTAAGGTTCCTTTTTCAATCGGTTTCTTTCGCATTTGATGGTAATTACTACCAGCAAACCTTTGGCACCCCATGGGGCAGTCCACTAAGCCCGATTCTTGCTTGCATTGTTATGGATGAACTACTCCAATCCTGCCTTCTGAAACTGAATTTCGAGGTGCATTTTCTATACAAATATGTAGTCGACGTCATTACCGCCGTTCCGGATACAAGAACAGATGCTAAGATTCACTATAGAATAGGAAACCAATAATTATGCCCCCTTTCTGGGCACTTTGGTAATTAGGAAACCCGACCAGAAGATAATACTCGATTGGTATTTGAAACCAACCTCTTCTGGAAGGTACATAAACTATTTTTCCAATCACTCTGTGAATATGAAAATAATTTCCAAGAGAAATAGGGTTTTAAAATTGTCGGATGTTTCCTTTAAAAAGAAAAACCTAAATCTACTCTTCGATATATTTTTTCCAATAACGGCTACCCGAGGAGGTTACTAAAACGCTTGATTTTCAACACGTCTACTGCTGGCCTAAATATAGATAACTCTGAGACTAGTTCTTCGTCTACCACGATGCCTTCACGTCTGGAGATCACTCGCAACACTGTTAAGTATTGTAAGATCCCGTTTATTAACCATTTCTCCACTAAACTTTCCTCTATTTTCCATTAATTCCCTGTTAGCCTAGCATACTACAATATCATGCAACTGGAAAAATTATTCTCCAAATGTAAAATACCGACACCATTGCTGAAAAACTCTAATGTGGTCTATCGCATTCCGTGTGCTGATTGTGAGAAGGTATACATTGGTCAGACGTACCAATGTTTGGAGAAACGTATCCGACTACATCAACCCGATTGCTTGCATCGCAGTACCAAGACCGCCCTCGCAGATCACCAGATCAACTGCAACCACCAATTCAATTTCGAGAAATTCGAAAAATTTTGGTCTAAACGTCTATTTTTAGAATTGTACCACATAAAACAGCAAGAAAATACTCTTAATTTTAACACAGACACCCAATGTCTAAGTATAATTTATTGTAATATATTGCATTTGGATAAAATAATTCATTCTAATACCACTTGACCATTCCGACCTGTATTTTTGAACATACTTGTATATTTATCTTTTGATCTGTAATGTAGTTTGCAATGCTTGTCCGTTAGAAAATTTTAATGTTACTAATCATAGGGATTTTAGGGAGTTTTAAATGGTCTTACTCTCGTCGTTTGACATCGCCCATCGCATAACCTCAAAAATTTTGTTTACATGTCAGACATGCCGTAATTTGAATCCGATTATATTAGATCATTGATAATCAATCGATTTTTCAAAATATTCACAGTCTTGTATTAAAATATTCCTTTTTTAAATTTTCAAATATTTATTAATTTATAACGTGTCTTTGATTTTGTAAACTATATGCTTGAATCTAGTGTTAGCACCGATATCTCCACGTAAGTTGTTACAATTTTGATATAAATTTTTACTAGTTTTCCTAATACACGTTTTACTTATTAATTGTAGAATTTTCTCTGAAGAAGGTAAAAACTAATTACGGAAAGCTTAGAATATTAAATGGAGATTTTTTAAATCATCGTTTGATTTTGGCTGCCCATTCCAATAGTTTCCTTTCCTTTTCGACCT
Organism: Holotrichia oblita; assembly: GCA_023690525.1. Classification (NCBI taxonomy): domain Eukaryota; kingdom Metazoa; phylum Arthropoda; class Insecta; order Coleoptera; family Scarabaeidae; genus Holotrichia; species Holotrichia oblita. The sequence goes on from CM043020.1 coordinate 63,246,271, forward strand.
TAATTTGAATGCGGTTAAATATAATAAATTTGTTAAACACCGTATTTGGAGAATTTATTAACAACGTTCTGTATGACCAGAGGTATAGACTTTGTTTTCAATACGACAATTGTTCAATACATTCTGTCAATATAAATAGCGGCTGACTGAACGGAAGCTTAATAATACTATTAAACTATTTCTTAGCACTATTTTAAAGTCTAGATGGACAAGAAAGACCGTGTCCAAATGTTAGTAAACTAGGACAACTCATTCAACGTGTTGCAAATGAGTATTGGCAAAAATTTACAATTAGAAACAGCGAGGGAATTTAATCGCAAACATGTATGAAAATTAATAAAGGTGTAAGAAAACGCATATGTATGTATGATTCAGCACTAATCGATCCATATTGTATTCCCATAGATTCGGCTACCCTGCCGAGAAGAAAAAATCAAGGGTGCCCATGAATAAATATCTTTACAAATGGAAAATTTGCAGAATGAATTAATAATTCCTAGAAGGTATTGTATTCAAGATTCCAGTGGACGAAAAGAAAGACTAAAAAGGAGACGCGAAAAAATGCAGAGGAAGCAATTAAATTTAAAGTGTAGGTCATTTGTTTTCCGTTCACCAATTGTTTTCCCTCATTCGCATTCTCCGATTGTGCTGATAATATCAAAATCCACCAATAGTAAATTACTTTTTTCAAAGCTAGCTCCGCGACAAAGATAAAAAATCATCTAACGGAGTAGTACGGAGACAAGAAAGACACGGTCTAGATGTAGAGGAATGTTTCAAGAAAAATGTTAAACAATCCTCACCGTTCGTCTGTCGTTTCTACCTGATGAATAGCAGCTACTGGTTTTAACTTCAGAAAGATGCCGACTAAAAGTTATAGCATAGAACTAATCTCAGTTATGTAGGCTATAAAATAAATTTTCTGGACACAATATACCATAAAAACATAATATTGTGGTTCGTTTTTTCTTCTTTTTTATCTAGCCGTCTCAACCGGACCTTTGTCCATGTGAAATATTACACAAATTCTTACAATACAGTAATACCCGCTTAAGTCACCCCATGTCAAATATTGTTCCTTTTATACTTCTTCGACAAGACTTGTATAGCTTTTTTTAGGAACCCTTTTGTCGACGATAGAGAAGAGAGTATATTAGAAGATTTTACAGTATTTACTTCTTTAGTCTAATAAAACGTTTACACAAAAGAACAATTCTAAAATTCAGGTTCTGTTCTTGTGAAGAGTGAAAGAAAATTAGAAAAATAAATTGAATACACAATACCCACTTTGCATATGAAGTGTTGCACAAATCCCCAAAAATTAACCTTACAATGTTTCGATACACGTACCCTTCATAATATTGTTAGTGGTGCCTGAGTGACAATAAATTGATTAAATATTCAAGCCAACTGATTCCAGTGATTTTAATTACCATAATTTATACAAGAATTTATTAATGAGTATTTTGTTCAGTCTCAATATGTTAAGTACTTTTAAATTTATTCATTGTTGATAGATTCATAATAAAGAATTTAAGGCGAAATTAATATAGGCATATATGTATGTATGTTGGTTAAAGGTGGTACTGTTCAATTTAAATACGTGTCCCTCTTAACATAACATTTGCATCACGTTGATGGTCAAGATTCAATGCGTTGTAAAAAATATAACTATAAAAATAACATTCGAATTAAGTACCTGCTTGCCTAATTATTCTTAAAATAATGTGGAATGCGTTCAAAATAGCACTATTTCTTAAAAAAGTCTTTTGTTATAAAACAATTTTCTTTATAAAATCTTACTGGCTTATTAGAGACTCATTAAAATAAAAGTTGTTGTGTATTATGTTCCTTCACACACTAAATAATTAATTTTCCATTATTTACTGCCCAATAAATTGTGGTACTACGCATTTCGAGGCAAGACATGCTTATATAATTAGTTTTTCCGTTTGTAATGATATACAAAATGCCAAATCATCAACAGTTCATGTTTTAACCCTCAGTTACAGTAGTAGAGTTAGGGTCGTGTCGATGCTTGAGCACGCGATTTTGACATATTTGCAATGATATTTCCTTCGAAATCGCGTGCTCAAGCATCGGTACCACCTCAAGTATAAACTACAAATATGACCTTTAGTAGTACTGTGCAGTAGCACATTTTTCACTCACCTTAAAAGTTACACCTACGTTGGTAGAGCTATCTAAAATGTTAGCGCCTGCTCGACTTATTCTGTTACTATATCTACATCAGTTAACCCAGTCACTATAGATAGAATTGCAAAACTCTGAAATTCTGATAAATTTAAATCAACTCTAGCGCAGCATAACTACTGCAAAATTTGAACGTCTAAAACTGTTTAAAAATCTACCAAACCAAAAACCTAATCGAACTACTAATAGAATCCATAAAAATCGACAAGTCTAGTTCGTTTTATTCGCCCATTTAGCCATTACAAACATGTAACTTTTCTAGATGCTTATAAAACGATATAGAAATGAAATCAAAACTGAGCTGTAAAAAAATATCACGCTGAGCAATGACGAATGATTTTACAACGCATTATACGTCTTGGACAAAATACTTGCAGGGACATTGGTCACCTGACCTGCAAGCTAATTGGCGTTTCACCTAAACGTAGAAGAAAAGCCGTAACAAGCCATTCTGGATTTGATCTCATATCCATTTCCATCTCCCCTTTTTTTGTTTTGGCCCAAAATTTTGTGATAGCGCTTTGTTTGCAAAAGTTGTAACAATGGTCTATGTTTGAATGCGCCAAATCCATTTGCAGAATTTTCAATTTTTACCAAATTTAGTTGACAGTTTGAAAAATACGTGGCATTCGATTTTAAGAATATTTTTTGGTGAATAATAATAATAATAATAATAATAATTTTTATTTGCCCAACAGATTGCTCCAAATAAAGGACAAAAGATACAATTACTATTTTACAATAAGAACTACAAAAGTTAAGTATAAATGATTACTTGAACTCAACATAACATTAGAAATTCAATGAGAAAAAAAAATTACATAATATTGTATTGCGTCAAAGAATTACAGAATCACGATAACTGATCAATTGCTATTGACAATATTGTCTGTAGAGGTGTAAAATGTATGTTGCAAAGTGATGATATTAGATTAAAGCTGCGTGACGTTGACACTATAGGGAAATTTAGTGAAGAGTTTAGGCGAGCATATGGTGTATAGAATGTGAACGAGGGACAAGAAATCGAAGGCGAGATAAGAGGTAAGGAGCATCAATATTGTTATTCACAAAATTAAACACAAATTTTATAAGCTGTAATTGTCGTCTAACCTCCAACGATTCAACATCAAATTGGTGAAGCAGAATAAGCTGATAGTCATAGCCACGCTCGGGGTAAGAACCTTCCTGCTTGAAGTATAAATATTTTAAAAGTTTTCTTTGAACTTTCTCAACAGTTTCCTTGTGGGAAGTGTAGAATGGATGCCAGATCAGAGAACCATACTCCAGTTTAGATCTAACGAATGCGAAGTAAAGTAGTTTAATTGTTTCAATATGAAACAAAGGAGAGCTTCTAATAAAAAATCCTAATATCTTCATAGCTGACATTACGATGTTTTCACGATGAGTGGAAAAGGTAAGGGAATCATCAGGATAAATACCCAAGTCTCTCACAACCTTTTCTCAAACAAGTGAAGTTCCATTGATGGCATAGTCAAATGGAATAGAGTTACTAGTTAGCGAATGCAGCTTCCAAGCTTTATTGTCTGTCACACTACCACGCAGTTCTTGATCTGTACTTTTGTGTATCTAAATGTGTCTTCTTGAATATAATATGAGATTTATATATTTAAATTATTTATTATAGACAGTTTGATGGCACAATGTGTCTGAAGAAAATACTTTGTTTTGTAGTTTAGTAATGTATACATTTTTTTATATAAAGGTATAAGCATACATTTACAAAGTCTATGTCAAAGAAATGACATTAGTGCAGATTTTTATCAACTATAGTGCTAATTAGATACTACTGTAGTTCGCATTTTCAATATTACTAGTGTAGAGCTCGATAGTTTGATAGTATCACATAGATAACCTACATACATATTTGTAAGTAATTCTAACTACGCCACTGTATCGCGCTCGTAAATAACATTCCACCATCGAATTAACTATGTACCATGCATTATACAACAAATAACTTATTCCAAATTCAACTTTAATAGGGAGGTGTGCGATACAATCAATGAAATTATACGGTGTCGTTCCTAACTACATGTAAATTATAAAGCCATTATCATACAAAGACATAAATGCATTAGCGCATTTTAACGGAATAATAATGAAGATAAGAGCAGTTTGTTGGTTGGATCGGGTTTCTTCTTACAGGCATGCTGATATGACGTGGTTTCGTTCAAAACCGCATATTATGCGCATTCAGTGACAGGAAACCTTTATTAAAATCACGCCATCTACATGTATGTCACGAAAACAATGTGCGCTCGACTATCAATTGAAACAATAAATATAACGCGAGACAATTTCAGGGAATACTGAACGCCGAGTTTTATGTTTTTAAAAGAAATTGTCATTCATTGCCAGTGATGAAGCTTTCAGATACTGTACTCGGGGTCTATTTGTGGATAATATGTTTGTAATACGTAACTTAGAAAATGTTTAATTCCTGTTTTATAGACCCGAACTTCTTTATTAGTGTAAAATTATAATATGTATATGCGGAAAGTTGGAACTATGTATATTTAATACTTGGTACCTATTTATATTCATTATTTTTACTTCATCTTTTGATTCTTTTTCAAATATTAGCTGTGAAAGATGTTTTCATTTGTTTTACGCATATTTTTTTCATATATGGAATCACTTAAGTAAATACATTGTGCGCGAACCATTCTTGAAATAGTAAACTTGGTTTGTGTACTTTAAGAAATTTCTAAGTGTTTTTAAGGGTAAATATGGGAAGCAACAAAGTATAACCCATCATATGATAATGCCAGCCAAATTTTATTACTGCTTTCAATCTTTCACTTAAATCGTTTTGATGCAGACCACTTCGCTTCAAGAGTGGTGTTATCACTTTTCCTGAAGCAGATTAGATCTTTCTCAAAAACCCAATATCTGTTTATTCGAGGCCTACTAATAGGCAACTGGCGCCACTGAAAACTAGATGAACTTGCGCAAACAAGATGATTGCTTCACGACCATTTTTACTGCATTGCTACAACCGCTAGACCAAAACGATACACGTTTGGCAAAACTATTTGATAGAAAAAGTTTGCTCTAGAGAATTGTTATAAGTAAAGGAAACGAAATGTGAACACTGCTCAAAAACTTCCATCTTACTGTTAAGCTTATATAATGAAAAGGTGACACCATATTCTACAGAAATGTTGGGATAAATGTTTGCTCCGTGAACCAATAGACAATACAGAAGCTGACTCAAACGATGCATTACCATTAAGGTCAATTAGAAATAAAATTCTAACAGAGTGGAAAGACATAACTGTCATCACATAAAATGATGAATTTCTCATGCGATGAGAATATTCCCGCAACATTAAGATTAAGACGGATACCCACTGGAAGGCACTTTCGAGACAATGGAAAATAAAGATGCGCAAGAAACCATTAATAACAGTGAACACTGAAGATGCAATTAACCTATATGCAAGACAATACTGTGGATGGAAAAAGGTATTATTTTTTTGGGCTGGTTTCAAATTACTTTTCTAAAACCCTACAATAGAATTTATTGCAGATAATATTTGCTATATTATGTTTATAAATAAATTTGCAGTTTTTAGGTTTTTTTTCAGGAAATCTTTGTCTTTCACATTTGCGGTTTCACAAAATGTTTTCACTTTTAAAAATACGTTTATTGATGTTTTGTTAGTTTCTATTCTGATTAATCAAGTTTTACTGTCGTAATTCGGTTTGTGTAACACCTTTGGCGAATGTAGGGAAAACTTTAGGGCTGGTAGAAAATTTTTGAATTGACATATTTTCTGGAAATAACAGAACCACTAAAAATTTTTATTTCAACAGTTCTGTCAAAAATCAGTGACTGTGCTGCGTAGTATCAACATGACGATAAATACTAAATTTAATTTTAGTAGATCAACTAACATAAAAGGATTCTATAATAAGGTTAATGCTGGATTTTATTACGCAGCAATTTATAACACTCTAGCCATTAGGATAATTTCATGTAATCGTGCATTCAATGGAAAACGAAAGTGATGTTAAGCACGATGTTCCCCGAGTTGGAAGTAGTCACGGTATACGGTAGAAGCGGGTATTCATCTTTGTCATTCAACAGCTTGTCACCGACCGCAATGAGACCAACGCACCGGGAATGGTCTTGTATCTGTCTGGCACACTCGAACCATTTATCATTTCGCCATATTTCTCTCTCTCGGAGACTGTCAAGTCTGCGGGTCGACCTCCTGCCACCGCGTTGTTATTCTCCGAAACAAGCCACATACAAAGACGGTACCCCGCAGAGCCTTCCTTCAATTAATATTAGAAGTAGACGTTTCCGAACAAATAAGTATCAATTAATAATGTCTGCCGTTGACACACGACTAGAAATAATTTACGTCTTTCTCTTCTTCGGAAACGGGGCTCTATAATGTATATATCTACTACGTATGTATGTGGATATAACTCGACAACTAGAATTTTTTTCAATTACTCACCATCATAATCACGAATATTGTACGTCAGAGCAAATAGTAGAAAAACATGGAAAGTGCCCTATTTGCAACGTTCGTAATGGAAGCGGTTCTACTTTTATACACATTTCATTAGAAGTAGGCTAAACGCCACGTAAAAGAACTAATTGCTTGCAGGACCGTTGAAATATAAAGAAAAAAAAAACTGAAATAGGAAATGTGGTTAGTCTTATTTCGTTTAAGTTTCGAAAAAACCTAGATTTTCCATTATATCTTAAAATACCACTAAATTGCTTATCACAATTTTTAAATCCAAAATATTCGCAAGAAAGATATCACTTAATTAACCAATACACCATTGCTCAATAATATGAAAGTTAGCAATGGTAAAAGCGTAACCTTGGACACGCTATGTACAAAAAGTCTTTGTCCCAAATGATATGTTACCGGCTAACACAAATTTGAAATTTGGAGAGGCCTCTGAAAAGTGAGTAAAGGGGGCGGTAAAGTTAATATGGAAAATAATATCTCTATAGTATATATTGTTTGTGTAATTTGTTGAGTTATACTTCAAGAATGGGTGTAGCAATATTTAAATTCGATTAAAAAACTTTACAGAGCTTACAGTCTACGCAAGCAAAAGTAGAAGCAGAAAATCTAGTCTTCAATAAAAGGCAACGAACAATGACTACTTTATTTCAATTCTCATTTAGCAATTAGGGTTGCTAATATCATAAATTCCCAATCAATTCTAGAAACCGTTGAAATCTATCTGGATGACTATATTGGATTTGGAAATGGCAAATTATACTTTTTTCAGGGCACCAGATGCAATGCTTCTCCTACATCAAGGAGAACAACTTTTACAATCACTTGGAATAAATTTATGGAGTAACACGTTTTTTTCTGCATTACATTAATGCCCAATTATTAAACCAGTCTTCGGAAATATTCTGTAAACTAAAAGCAGTAGTAGTAGTAATTTATATTGTTGCAATTGGAAAGTGTTTCCAGGTTCGACTTTCTACTATCATACGGATTTGATTAAACTCGGAGGATTTCTACTCATTGCTACCGTCATCAATCGACCTCCATGTGATACTGGAGGAGTGCAAGGAATATTGGGTGACTGTAAAAACCAAGGTATAGTAAATTCTACCCATAAACTTAAAAATAAATTTCTAAATATAACCTTAAAGAATTTAAGACGACATAATTACCCTGCGTATGCTTTATAAAATTTGCTATCAGCATGCGTGCACTGACGACATTACAAAACCTTACATGACAAGCGCGTAGAAAGCCAACATAAAAATATTTTGACATATGCATGAGGAATAAAATCGCTTCGCTATTCACATCATGTAATAAATTTCGTGTGTATCCATTGTATAAAATGAGGAAATAATAGCCTGAATTATTCATGTTAACTACCAAACTGAACGGCAGGTTTCACAATAAGGTTTTTCCTTTCTGTTTTTACTCGACGTATGGCGGCCGTTATGATATTTTCCATCCTTTTTCCTAACACGCCGACGATTATCAATAATTCCTGTCATCAATATATTATTATCTCGGCCGTATTAATTCTCAGAACGATCTTGGACGTCCTTAATGCCGTTCGCCACCGAAATTAGCATTATTTTTCCATTATTCTAATAAGCCTGAATATAAATGCCTCTAATTATTAACGTGTCATCGTAAATAACGCGTCGTGATTATTTAATGTATGTTTTTCATATGTAAACAAGTTTATTTGCACCTTCGGAATTCACACAAAATAGTCAACTATACCTATATAATTATGTAGATCCTAACTTCTGTATGACATTTCGCAAAATCTAACGTGCTACATGAGAATTCTATTAATGCTAATCACATGTGCGATTAATTTTTAAGGAAATTGATAGCGAAATCTTTTCAATGCTAATTAGACGAATAAACTTGTAAAATGAATACAGGTGGGTTTTTGAAAACTTACGAAAGATGTGATTATCTTTCATGGCACTTACGTAGTCCGTGATAGACACTATCTGCACATTAGATTATGGTTCCTGGTCATTATCGTATGTAAATCCTTTGACTATAGTATTGAATTCCTACTAGAAAAGCAACTTAGAATGCGGAATGGCAATCGTAGTAAAATGACTAGACGAATAGCTTGATAGATATAGCGGTAAGAGTGTTTGGCTATAAGTAGAACAGTACTTATGGTACGGTGTTCGAAAATCATTCCCCTTAGCGACCCTATTGGGGGAACCAGTATATGTATAAATTGTGAACTGTGACACTAAATTCCCAACACAAAAATCAGTAAATATCGTGGTCCAGTCAACAGTTTTATTTACAAGGGGCGACTAATACGAAAATTTAAAATGTGCCCAAAACAATAGATATATATTATTAAGTCCAACAAATTGAAAATCTTACAACTTATAGAATATTCTGAAAGGGCTTTGCTTTATACAAAAGCCTCAATATTTCGTTGATGAGTACTCTTATCTCTATGTACACTATCTTACCAAAGCAAATCTTTGGCACACAGAACTGATGCAATTATTAAATTGCTTGAGCATTGCAGCTTAGCAGGCAGTAATTGATATATTAGATTTTCGATTCTACTGTTACATTTTACCTTCAGAAAAGCTCTGGTGGCTTTCCTGACAGCTATTATTCTTTGTCGATAATTAAATGCATTGTTCTAGAATTCTGATTATCTAGAATAGCAATAAAAGCTAAATGATAGGAGAAATTAATGCTCGTTCTTGCTTTAGATTTAATTTGTGTTTTGCATGCAAATCGTCTGCCTCCTCTAGCTGAGTAGAGAGCACAGCCTATCTTACTTGAGCTGCAAAAAGGACCAAATAATGAAGTAATTGCACCCATTTCGCACCTCAGAGAAAGAACAACGTGCAAGCATAATAGATAGAAAAATAGATCCCATATCGGATTTATGGATTCACTTATGTCATGGGAAGTTAGCGAAATATATTAAAAGGCTTTACTTATTTTGAAAATGTATTAAAGTATTTTATTTTAATTAAAAGCAAAATTAAAAACATAACCACATATACTTTATATAATACAGCCTACGATATCAGAACAATTGAGCAGGACAAGTGCTAAACAATGACATAAGAAGGCGGTAGCGGGTAACATTAGGGAACGTTGCGTACCGTAACAACGGTGCCAGAGCGGGACAGACTATAATTATCGGACGCAACTGTTTGATCTGCTCACGCAAAGGAAATATTAACGGCGGTCGTTTGTCACGGAAACTGCGCTGTCATTATTACAATTGAACGAGCTTAATTAGTCCTTTTATAAATTATAGCCTGCGTATAATTTTATAATTTACGGGCGCGGAGTGTTTTGCCTATTTGGCGGTAATTTTCGAAAGCGATGGTTCCCCTATCCTATGCCCCTCCACTAACTCGTCGTCTTTTCGACGCATACTGGTAATTGAAATATAATTATTACGTATATTTTGGCGGTTTACACAAATTACCTTCTAAATTGAGGGAAAGCGTTTTTTCGACGATTTCCAAGGGAAAGATTCCAGTTTCATATAAATACATTCGACATGATTAATTCTGATAAGTATATAATAATCACTATTTAGTTTAATAAGCCGTCTTCACATACTGCTAGCAAAGAAAAGGTATGTATACCGCAACAGGTTGTCCGTAATTAACGTTTCCGAAATTAAGTTGTTCTTCCGTCCTTACAATAGTATTATGTGGAGTGAAGCATAAATTAGTAATAATTATGCAGATATGAGACAATCTACTGTTCGTGTGGTGTCATTTTTAAACAGCTGAAACAATGAAAGACATATGTTGTACACAATGCCCTGCACATGGGGCTGATCGAAATATGAGAAATAAGTCTGGTGATTTACTTCCTTTTGCTTCCGCAAAATGCTTTGTTTCGATATACTATTTTATCCAAATTTACAATGCGAACACTGACTATTTGAAAGAATAGCGTAGATAGATCTGATGATACATTATGTTACATTTTGCAATAAGTGGCTTATAAGTATTAGCTTATTTTGATAATGCTTCGTCATTAAATAATATGTGTTACTATTTTCTAGCATAACTTTGGACAATAGAAAAATTATCAGAATAAATGTTTTTGGACGTAGCGCAGGCCTTTGGGTAGGCCTGCTTTCGAAACTTCTTTCTGCCGAATACACTTAGAGTCATATTTATAGTTCATGCTTAAGGTTGTGCCGATGTTTGAGCACGCGACCCATTTGTAAAAGGTTAGTTTTATTATCGCCTTGATAATGACAGCATTGCTGTTGAAACGCGTCGGTGTTTTAGTTAAAACTTGTTTGGTGTTTAGTGGGTTAAAGTGTTTAGTGTTCTACTTCTGTACCAAGAGATCCAGTGAAGATCTTCGCAATATGGCTACCAGGTCCAAGGATCAGAACTTATACCATAAGGTTAGTGCTAAAATTAGGTTTATTAGCGAAGATATTACATTTCTGAAAACTTGTAAACGTTTTTTCTGTTTTTCCAAACTTTATTAATGTTACTGTTTCGAATAATTGCAAAAGTAGTGATAAAGTCATTCGTTACGCGAAAGAAAAATGGTTGCGTTCAGAAATCGAATATCTTTTTGCCAAACGCAGTAAACTTGAGATTCAAGCTTACCAACTTTGGAAATTTTTAACATTAGATCTTAATGATGTCGAATATCAACTATGGTGTAATTTTCAACGGAACATGTTTATTTCAATCGATAGGAAAGTTCAGAATAAGAATTTCTCTCATGATATAAAATTAAGAAAGTTAGGTTGTTTTTTTTTTAAATAAACATCATGTTCCGATGAATACCATTAACATAGTAGAAAATCATTCTTCGCAAACTTTTAGTGAACGGGAACTTAATCTTTTGAATAAAGGATTGAAATTTGGTTTGCAGACTCGTGAATCGAATGTAGAGTGGATTATTGCCGGGATAGAATCCTCTATCCAGTATTACAATTTAGTTTTATTATCGCCTTGATAATGACAGCATTGCTGTTGAAACGCGTCGGTGTTTTAGTTAAAACTTGTTTGGTGTTTAGTGGGTTAAAGTGTTTAGTGTTCCATTTGTAATGACATTTACGTCAAAATGGTGTGCTCAAGCTCAAGCACGAACTATAAATATGACCCTTAACAGGACAATGGAAACTGTTTTAAATGCATTAACGGTGACATGGTTGACCAACTTTTTCTGTCTATACACTAGATTCTTCAAAGCAAGTTAAAGACCAACATTAAATTACCTGAAAACAGAGCTCTATCTAACAGTTTTTGTTTTGTGTTCATTTGTGCTAAATTAAAAAAAAATGAAATTCAACAACCAGATAACAGAAAATGTAATGGATGTAAATGGAAATTTATGGAATTAGTAAAATTTCCCATTCAGTCTTCTCTTTTGTAAGATCACGGATCACTTTAAGCTTGCTTTGTTCAACAGAAATAAAAGAAGTCTATTTCTAGATTAAACTTAGATGGACCAGAAAAACAATAGTTTTATAAATCAATTTCATCTTATGGTTACATAGTTTATAATCATAACAAATTTTCTTGGCAGAATTCTAAAAATTCCCTGCTTAGTCGTATTAAAAGTAAAAAGTTTTATATTGTTACTCAAATTGAAATAGGAATCGCGTGTCGTAAATTCACCAAAAATCAATTTCAAACACATTTGATTTATTAATTGTCGAATATTTTTAATTAAAACTGGATTATACAATTTGCATTGTTGTCATCGTGTCAGATGAAATGGTGGTTATATTGAAAAACATTCATAAAAATAAAAACGAATCCCTGCAAATTACGGTTGTAAATGTGTATGGTTAGTTATTTTTATCGGTGCAGTTAAATAAAATCACCTTTTTGTACTCAACTATCAATCATTTGCAATTTCACATCGTATTTGTGAAAAAAATAAATATTTCCGGATTTACAGTTTACTACTGCATAAGTTGTTTATATAATAATAATGGCACTTATAGGAAGTATACAAGCTCATTCGTTGTTTAATCTGAAGGAGTACGAAATTTATACAATCAAAGGCTCTGCACGAGATATGTACTTCATAATATGCAACTAAAACTAAATTGTTTATATTTTATTAATTCATCATCCGGGATACATACACATACTTATGTCTTTAATTTAACTTATTCTGTAAAAAACCTTCATCCATAAAATTATTTAACTGGAAATGTATGTAGAAGCATCTCGTTCAAACCATTACAAGAAGTATTGTATACATCGGCTTCATTCATTTCAAGTTCCATTGTACTACTGTTTCCTTTCCAAACTAAAAACAGAATACACTAGCTTCCATTGTAGATTTTCGTGTTTATTTTCTCACTTTAATTTACAATATAAAGATTCAAGTGCTACTACAGTACATAGAATATTAAAGCTTGTAGGCGATTGCCGCACTTCTTATATTCTAATCTCGTAGTTGCTGCTTCCAATCGACGGCTTGATCTTGTAATTTTTGTCTACCCACACGAATACTTGCGGTTATACATGAAAAAAAGAATACAAGAGATATGAAAGAAGAAGTAATATACGATGAAAGGACAACATGATGGCTGAACGCAGGCGATAGTTGAATACTGTAGCTGTAGGCTCTTCGCCCACGTGCATACAAAAATTTGATTGATGAGACATTGTATTCACGAAATGCAGTTGGCGGACGTCAAAACACTATTCTGCTTCTTTTGATAGCCGGCGAGTTGTAGTAGCTGTCTCCCATTTCATTTTATTTTGTGCGAGGGTCTGCTTCTGTATATAAATCGCGATCAAGGCACCTACTTAAATCGTAAGTTAACTTCTATCTGAGATATCTCACATTTAAATGGAACATGTTGACATATTGTTAATTGTGGTATATAATAAAATAATAATAATATAATTTTCAGCTAGTAATGTTTGTAATATTATATTATATGTAATAAATACGAAGTATGTATGTATTTATGTAAGTCCAATGTAGTACATACATACATACAAATACGAAGTAAGAACGCTACATGACAACCTGTGTAGCGCCACTGTTCGATCTAATCCATAACTTTTTTGGGGGAAATACGAGTACAATTCTTCTTTATATGCATCCGATAACATGTGAATAAAGTGAAATTCGAATGATGCACAACGATCATGAGATCATTGGATGTAATACAACGATAAAGCGTGATCTTTACAACACTCGCGATGGAATCTATGAAGGGAAATTAGAAAACGGAATTTGCAAACCAGGTTTTGCTAGACTGCTAGACTAACAGACTACAAAGAAATAGACTATTCCATGATAAAAATAAAAAAAAAAAACTGAAAAGGCAGCATTTGTACGACTCGCCATGGAGAAGAATTAAACAACTTCCATGTACAATTATTATTTGCTAAATGTTCATATAAAATAGGTCACTTAATATTTAGAAAACCATCTCCAACGGCTCCATTACAGATTCATAGCTTTTCAAAGACGGTCTAACCAAGAAAGATCAACGACTTCTTTGACCAGAAGTTTAGGAATAATGGAAGATGTAACATTACAACTTCTAAAACAATATGGTTTCAGCACTAAGATGCTTCAAACTACAAGCATGAAGTAATGAAGCAAATACTGGTAGCATGGCCAGCTATGTGTGCAAACTACGGCAAACACACAAGAAAACCAACTTGATGACTTACAGACGTTAATAAACGGCCTAGCTTTATTATGAAGAATATTTCATCAGAGTACATCGGAATAAATGAAGAGATTTATGTTTAGCGTGGATCAGTCACTGATAGAGTAAACACAGGGTTGGGTAAAAGCAGGCAAAGTTGTATGGACTGTACCACACCCTGTGGTTTTGCTCGAAGTAGTAAAAACCTATATTTGTTTTTTTTTATATATATATATACTTGTGGTATACCTAAACAGCACAATAAAAGCACTATTATTATTATTATTACTATTATTATAATACTGACAAAGCTATAAGCGCGATCTTGACAAGAGCGAAAACTTTAGATGACAATATTAAGCTAAACGCGTTTATTTAGATCACCAAAAAGTTGAATTTAGAAACGAAAGAATCTGTGGAGAATACCCAAAACAGCAGCTTAGAATACAATACCCAAATTTTCTTAAATAATAAAGAAAAACAATTACCCAAAAGATATTAAAACCGTAATACCAGAAAATGAAAAAATCCGAAAAAGTGGACAAAAATTAGAAACGAGATACAGGCAGGAAACTATAAGCCCATTATAGAGTGGAGGTAGTGCCACAATTGGGAAATTTGCTAAAACCTATGAGAAGAGACTCCATAAACATCCAAATATCCTAGTCTTCCAACAATACGGAAAAACTAGAGAATTGTGCGAGTGTGAATTTGATTAAGACATAACTGTAAGAGCTACACAATAAGAAATAATTGAAAGCGATGAGGGAGCATTAGACGTAAGGAACTCTGCGAACCCAAGTTAAAATGAAAATAGCGAGTTAGTTAGATGCAGCAACGCCTTGCAGGCACTACCTCCAAAGACGAGTCTTATCCCTGTTGCTTTGGTATTTCATCATTGATGACTTGCTCAGGTGGCTGCTCAAAAACAACCTTAACGACCGAGGCTATGTACTCGACCTGGTTGCCACAACAAATAGACTTAATACTATCAGCAAAGGAGCATTAGAGGCCAATTATCTCAGCGTGTTCTTTGACTAAAAGCAAAACGGGAACATTCACTTACAGAGTCCTCAAAACAGCCATAATAGCTTTCTAGACGTGCCAAGGACTTGCTTGAAAAACCTGGGAACTCAAATCAAAAATTATATATTGGTTATATAGAATGGTAATACCCCCCAGTTACTTCAACGGAAGTGCTACTAGGGCTAATGTCAATGCAACCGCTAGTCAAAGAAATAGCCGTTCCTACCACATACTAATTGAAATTAATGTAACCTTTTAAAGATGGCGATTTAATCGGATACAAAAAGATTCTAAAAGAAATTTCCGAAAAGTCATATACAAACTGCCAAACTAAATCATGAACAACCATTCAGAGTGGTATTTTCAAGCCGTGTGAAATAGAGTTCTGCTACACCAAACTTTCTAGTCTAGTCATTTGTCTAGTCTGCAACCAGATAAGGACAGATACAGACGCACCATATATCTCTGCGTCTGGACAAAGGCATGAAATATATCTCTATCAATTGCCAGGCTGCTCTAAAAGCGTTAATTTACTGTAGCTTTGACTGTAAACTGGACAAGAAATTTTATGCAGCTGGTCAAAAATAACAGTATGCTAAGTAATGCTAAAGGAAACGTTAAACAGGTAGTTAACGTACATTTTCTTGGACCAGAAACTTTCTTTAATGCTTCCAAAGGTTAACCTAGGAACGAAATCCAACATTGGAAGAAAAAGAAAACAACACTAAAACAAACTCAAACAAAAAAATTCATAGACTTCTAGACGAATAAGATCAATAAGTTAGTATCATAATAACTGTATTTGGCACTTGGAATCTACTTTTAACAAAATTAAGAAATTAAGATTATTACGTAATATAATGCTACGTATTTAACTAATTATCTTTTCTTCATTACAATATGTACAGAATATAATCATTAACTTTAAATTAACTTCCAAGGAACATCTATTTTTTCGTTCGTCATAGCCATCTATGTTTAAATCGAGGCTTCCTAAAAACTACGAGTAATTACCCATCACCATCACCTAATAACAATAAAAGGTATCGTAACGAAACGTGCCCACATATAACACAGCGAACAAGTGGACTGTACAAAATTGATTGGTCATCTTTGATCAGGAGCTCATTGTTCCACCTTCCTGTATCGAAGCCGTCGATCAAAAGACCACTCCGTCTCACTTATTCAGCAGAATCGCTGACAGAAGACCGTGGAAAATCAAAGAATAATGTCACGCCATTAATTTCAACCACTGACAATGGATGCCTGATAATGACTGTGAGTCTGCTGCTATGATGAAGTTGAGGTTGGAAACCAGTGAGCCGATGATTATAATACGTGTATATACCCAGAATGATTGTTAAAATCGTTATAAATGTGATATGGATGTGAATAATGGTGTAGCATTTAGCATAAAAACTTACGTATCAATCCATGTAAAATTTCTTAAACTGCAGTCAATTCTACACCCGTTTTCGGGTGGTTTGTATAATAGTCTGCCGTGCAGTTTTTGTATCTGATCCCGTCGATTCGTATTCGATTTGCGGTCGTTTCAATTCAGGACGAGTGAATTACTGAATGAGTTTGGTCACCACATCAATAGCCCCGACGTATAACTTCGTAAGAGATCTCGTCTGAAGATATTGCCATTAAAACATATGTTTTTAATGGTCCGTACTAAGTTTCAACAAAAAATATACTATTCGATTACTGCAGTATAAGTATTCGTGTGAGAGGTATCGAAGCGTTGCAATATTATAATATCAGTAGCCTGTGGTCTACATTATGGAACGACCTAATGCAATTACATTCTTTGATAACACTTTTATTTGCATACTACATAGAGAAGCAACTGAAGACATGACAATTTTGGTGTTAAATATTTAATAGAAAGACTTTTAACACTGTAGTTGCTAAAACTTTTATACCCAAACTACGAGTATTATATCTTTAACAGAATCACAACGTGAAATAAAGAAAAGTATATGGAACGGTAATTAGTAAGGATGGAAGAGCATGAAATACATGGTGGGGAGCATTTAATCTTGGAAAGAGTATCAAATTTTATCTAGTACTTTTTGCTGTTTTTTTTTTGGAAAAATCTGCATAACCTCAACTTCTTGCATCGATATTAATCTTAGCCGTTCTCTTCTCTTGTCGTTACGCAGCCACCAATCCACCATCGAATACATAATTGCTTTTCCACCTGCTCTCTACACTTGTCCTTACAAGTTTACTCTTTGTTCTATAATTTTTCTCAATTTGGTCCTCAATTTTACATTTTTTCTATTTCTGTACTTTCTCGCCAGTATATTTATTAGTCCACTTACTTTTAGGATTTTTTATGCCTAGTTTGCTTTCTCCAAAATCTGCTCGGCTATATATATACCTTCGACCCCCCTTTTATAAATCAGCACTAAGATTGATTTCATTGAGTTATTATAAACCGGATAATATATTTATAGGTTTGTAGTTCTCACAAATTTATTAGTCTCCTTATTTATAGATCCCCCCCAGGCATTTTTTTCCTCCCATATTCCCTTTATAAGATGGTATGCCCTTTCATTTATCTCCTCTTCCTGTGTTTTAGTAATTCTCCATTAATAGCACTGCTTCCAGATGCCTTTTAGTTGAGAATTTTCTATTATTTCCATTACTTCTTCCTTTGTTAGCTCTGCCAGCATTTCTTTGTCTTTCTTATATTATAGTTGTTGAACACAGTTGTATGAACTAATCTGTCACGTAAATTACCCACCTAAATAGTCAATTGAAAACTTACCTACCCCTTGGATTTCATAGAGCACCAACATATATGTACGTATTTTAGGCATTAAATACTCACTTTCGCATAAACCAGGCCTCATCAATAAAGCGAATATTGGTAACTAAATTGAAATCGTCAGCATCATTACGCAAAAATCTGCGACAAAAAAGGCAAAAATGCTTAGTAATCAAGTGCATTTAAGACCTGGACTTATTGTGGTCAACACCTACCATAATCAACATTATGGGACCGGTTCTTAAATAACCCAGTACAATGCTAATTGATGTGGTCTTACAATAACATGATCTGAAGGTATGCGGTGTTCAGGATGAGCGTGAGCATGAAGAAACACTCTTGGCACTACTATCCATTAAATGTCGAAAAGAACATGTTTGACGGAACATACCATAACAAAATGAAAGTTTTAGCAAATGTAAAAATAAATAAGCCAACACATGTACAACTACCACAACGAGGAATAATCTTGCATATCTACCGAATCAAAGATGAATACAACGCGTGCTACTAGAGTTAATGGTAGAGCGGGTACTACAATGTTAGAAAATATTTTGTAATAGTATTCAAAAGGGTGGGGCTATATTTTCAACAAAAGGATGATGTAGAACTAATTTGTTTTTGTAAAAATATTAGTTTCGTGAGCCAGCATGAAAGATGTCAAATATGATACACTTAACTGTCACGTTCTGTCACGTACCGTGCCTGTCAACCTAGTCGGTTATTTTGCGAAAATATTCCTTAATATATAATAAATTAGCAGTGCGCTGTATTCGTTTTAATCAGAAAAAAAGTTTCCCAGTGCTTACGTATACATATATAAGGTTCAAGACGCTGGCTGTAAGTATTTCAAGAAACCTGCATACATAAACCACCTGTACATAACTCAAATTCTGGTTTCTAGAACCACTTCGTGTGATGTAGATATTATAAACCATTGCATAATTACACATGCTGTTTGTTATTAAGATACATATATTAGTTATTCAGGAGGCCTAACTAATGGACTTATGGCTGATAGAGTAAAAGCAAGTAGAACGCGGCAAATAATGAGGAAGTTAGTATACTTTCTAGTGGATTGCATCAGTTGCCTGATAACCACGTTTAGGGATTAATTAATGTATTTCGCTAAGTCGTGTGGAACATATTCCAGTAATTGATTCATTTTCAACATTAGATTATACGAATGACCTGGAGACACTCTCTGAAAGCATGGTGTTTAAAACGATACAAATTACATTCATATATACGAGTTCTAGTACGGACATAATTTATGTCTTTTCGTTAATTAAATTTTAACCTTTCGGCTCATGCATATTATAATTAAACTTCTCACACATGACAAAAGGTGAAGACTATTACGTTTCTGGTTTTTCGTTTTACTTTTACTGCAACGGGTTCTCCGGAAAACCTACAAATAAAAGAAGTACACGAACAGTGTCGGAGCGAAAGAAGGAAAGAACTACCATGGTTTATAATGGCTCATAATACCTACATATAGCGGACTCGAATAAACACAACAGAAAGACGAGAAGAAACAGCGCGTAAAATAAATTTAAAGTACGGGTGAGGCGAATGAGCAGATGGGACCGAGATCTTGATAGACCGGTTAGTTATGAAGGGACCGAGGCAAAGAGTAAATTAACACCAACAAAGAAGATTGTTTTGCTTCCACGCTCGGTCGTCATTTATCTAACCTCAACAATACCTGTCCCGGATTTGACACATCTATCAAAGCATGAAGAATGGCGGGACCTATGTTAGAAGTCGACAGGGTATGAAGAACCGTGTATAACATTCATATACGCATACACACACACTCTCAGACAAAACAGATTATATTAGTCTACCACTGAGGCAGAGAAAAAAGGGAGATGCATTATAGGAGGGTCTTGAACAAATTTATGTATTATAAAAAAGCAGATTAAAATGTTTCTTAATATCTACTTATTCGGTTGAAAAGCATACGTTTTTGAATGACATTAAATGAGGCAATACGATTATTCACAGCTAGAATGAAGTATTTTTTATTTTGTGTTCTAGATATGTTTAAAATTAATTGCATTTGGAAAAAAGTAACAGAAATAGTGCACTTTGTGTGGCTCCATCCTTCTTCAACAATTACATACTGACTGTAGTATATGTAAGAAGGTAAAACTATATTGCCCACTTCGTCAAATATTTGTAGATATTTTTTCTTCAAGAATATATATTTTAAACGATTAAAATGTCTTTGCACTAAAATTCAAAAACGTTTTAAATATCCAACTATTAATTATTGCAGAGAATATTTTATCCTTGCAGGGCAACCGGCAGCAATGAACAGACTAGAAATCATCAATCATACTTGTCATTGGTTGAAAACAAACAATTAATTATCAGATGAAAAACATCATGAGTAAAGATAAAAATCTCGGCTGGGTAACAATGGGAACCGAAGGTGGAGTTTATTGTTATTATTATTGTTTTCTTTAATAACAAAAAAAGTGAGCATGAAACAAGAAAACTTGTAATTGAATTTATGAACAATAAACTATGGTACGTACATATTAGAAGTAATGTATGTTAATTGTAATAATAGTATATTCTTCAACGAGCGTATAATGACGGCTATTATTAACGAGGGTGGGAAACCCGAGTTAATAATAGCCAAATTATACGCGAGTTAAAGACTATACTTTCGTTACGGCTGCAGGATTAACTTAAAAAGAGAATGGATAGGTATGATAGGTAGTCAGAAATTAATGCTGTGAGCCCGCGTTTTTGACATAAGTGTCATTACAATTAATTGTGTCAAAACCGCGAGCTGACGTTTTAAATTCTGAGCACAATTATGAGTTGTTTAGCGATTGCTAGGTAACGCACACTATATACGTCTATACCGTATCACTTCTGTCTGCTAACCGTTGAAGAATGAAAATACGAGTGATGTGATTGGTCTACAGCCCGTGTGTAATAATTCATTACACACAGGGTGAAGAATTGATGCCATTATACAATTGGATAAAAAGGCAGAATGTATATATTATTCAACAGCCGTAGAAAAAATTTATTACCACCAAGTATCACTTATAATAGGATTAGGAATATATACATAGAAACAGTTGCTGTTGATGTGCTAGAAAAAAAACTTATAGGCATAGCTAATTTAACATTATCCGTACCAGTATTTCCATAAATCCTCTAACTGCAACATAAATGTGTGCTGAATTTACCTATTGGGTTATGCTACCATTCCGAATCTCAAACCATCCCAAATGTGTTCCCTGGTAAAGGTTAGTTAATATAATTGTGAATAAATATTGAGGATTGAAAAATTGGAAAAGAGACTGAAAATGTAACAATACCTCTATTTGCACTAGTATACTGTTATTCAAATGTTAAATAACACTGTCAAAATTATGTAACTTTTATCCAATCTCTCGCAAATCATCAAAAATTCTGAGGGATAAGAGTAAACAGTTGCATCTTCCACTTGGATGAAGGAATTGATGTTGCTTTAGTTTAGTGATAGATGAATCCTTAAGGAAATCCAACACCAATTCTAATTGTAAGCAGTTGCCAAAGAAACATTGACTTTAAACTTTTTGGTTTTTAATACTAACTGGTGGAAACGTTTCTAAAAATGTTGAACCAAATGTTACTTATTGATTTATCAAAAAATATATTATGTTCAACTTAAAAATATTTCGATTTTGTTTAATCGAGTTTGGTGTATTCTACAATAAGTTACCTAAGTTATTTCTACCATATTCTGAAATTACACGAAATCCATGCAATATCGAAATAAAGTGTGGATACACCTCAATCAATTCACACAAGAACTTCTGTCCAAACCAAAAAATTGATAAGGTACATTGCTTTCGAAAAAGCTTTACATTACAGCAAAATGGAAAATAACCTTAATTATTTCGACAATTACACCAGACAATTAAAATTTAAAGAAACTAGAATGAGACAAAGAATTCTAGAATAGTATAATATACAGTTTTTCTATTTAAATTGTATTACCTACCGCCCAAAATGAACACTTTGTTTAGTGGAGTATAATTTTACATTGTTCATCCACTATTAGTTAGCAAGTTCTAAATATAATTTGCTTCATCACACATTAGGCGGACGAACTGTATATAGGTACCCAATCGTAGAATTATTGATTGAATTTACCATAAAGAAGCTTTTAAATGGATGTTTAAACTTTTAAAACAAATTTATAATAGCAATATGTAGGACACTGACACTGCACTAACTATTTGGTTAACACAGCTACCTCAAAATCTCTGCACCAGATTACATCAACGAGTATTCTCATTGGACTGTCTACACGCAATTAGCAAGGAAATGATGTTAATACGAAATGGAGATAAATGGAAATAACTTATATCGTAAAAAAGCAATAATATTTCGTCACAAATAAAGAAAATTATACCATACTTATCGACACCGTACAAGGTATAAAACTTGTAATTCCTGCAATTCTCGTAATTATTCGAATACAAACCACTTTTATCGTAATTATCTACGACGGTTCAGCGGAATTATTTGCAACTTATAATCTGTGTCATTCAAGTTATTATTTTATCATCGTAAACGATTTCACGTTGTAACTTCTAAGGACGAAATTATTATAATTGAGCGAATAAAAACGCCAGCTGTCATATTAACGCGGAGAAAACATAAATAAAGTAATAATTAATATGAGGAAAAGATATTTTTATTAAAGAATAAATTACAGGCCACGCCGAACAACGCGCATACATAAAAAATCGTAATTACTATACGAACGGCCTGTAATGAATGCTTTTCGAAGCAATTATAATAAGATATATGAGATTTTTATGTAATGCCAATTAGTGTCTGTGTACACATGTAGTATTTACGCGTCGTGTACATTTAGTGGTTTGAGTATGGATAATTCTATATCATTTAGTACGGGGAAATGTTTATTTAGTTGTCATTTATCTTAATTAAAATAGCGGCTATCATTTATAAATGACATTTTCGATTGGCTGTATTTCACGAAAGTAAACTTACCATTGCACAGATGTACTCTTCTGAACGAGACCTTAATTATTACAAGAGAAAGTTTGGGAAATCAGGAAGATATATATTTTGACAGTGTTGCTAATAAATGGTTTCTGCAATAATGCCATGTTACCTAATTTATCTTATACAATTTCTTTTCATTTTAATGGTATTTTTCATTCTTTTGAAACTGTATTCATGACATGCTTAACTAACTGACCACGTATAATTTATTGATTGCTATGGGTAGTATCAACGTGTCGTTTTTTCAATTTTAAATGGAATAGCTTTCATTTCTGTTTTGTTGCTATCACCATATACAGATATCCTAATTAAAACGAAACATTCTGAATAACTCTTGAAAGAAGTATCTCATAAAAAAATTCAGTGACACTTCAACTTTTATTTTCGGTGATATGATAAAAGCGCAACAATAATCTATTTAGTTAGCCCAAATTGTAGACTAAAACAATGTTTCTACTCTTATTTGATATCGATAAAATGAACCGTCGTCGAGAAATACACACATTTTGGTTTGAACATAGCTTTTGTTGAAGAATTTCGAATGCAGATTCCATGTGTGCTGCTTGTAAACATGCCCTAGCTCTCCAAACTGACGACTATAAATATGTAGTAATCCTTTCTCCTAAGTTTTCACTATTTTCAATTTCATTGAAATACGCTAGTGTTCCTAAATGCTCAATCGAAAGTAATTTAGAGGGAAGTAGAGGTAGAGTGGAAGTACTGCCTGTACGACGTTAAGGACAAAAGGAAAGGAAACTATTGGGATAGGCAGCCAAAATCAAACGATGATTTAAAAAATCTTCATTTAATATTTTAAGCTTTTGGTAATTAGTTTTTTTACCTTCTTCAGAGAAAATTATAGAGATAACGATGCTAAATAATAACTATATTAAATGGAGATTTTTTAAATCATCGTTTGATTTTGGCTGCATATCTCAATAGTTTTCTTTCTTTTTGACCATAATTTAGCGGGTTGAAGCAGGATGACCAGTTGTGCCAGCTACATATTACACCACATTCTAGAAAGTAGATCTTCTAAAGGTGCATTTAAATTAGAGCGAACATAAGCGAGCAAATGAAGGAACCAATATACAAATTCGCTAATTCCTTTCCTTGGTTTGCTCACTGATACTCGCAATAATTTAAATGCAGCTTAATAGTTCTGATAAATTGTTTTAGAAAAATCTAACTTAATCTTTTTGGGAACACAACTGGTTCTATCAAATCTTGTCTGCTAATTCCCAATCCACAATTTAAATTCGTGCTGATGATGCGTCACAATGTAGCATAGAAATTTTCATTTACTCAAAAATGCAAATTATGAGAGTTCGTGATGAAGTTTTTCGAAAATTAAAGTTCATGCGTAAAGGGAACAAAGTTTGAATGTCCCATCGCGCGAGAGAAAGAAGAAGCTCATGTACTGTTTGATAATGATAAGGAGAATCGATTTTTCGGAATCAACCTGGATAGACAATTTTCGATATAACAATCTGTGGGTATGCCATCTCGAAGATTTTCGTCAAAATGAAGGAAATCGAATGAATTAATAAATGAAGGGCACAATTACTGTGACTAGTTTTTTCACTTTCTCCTAAAATATTCAACTGTATCAATATGTCGCAAAAAATCCTTATTACTCTCTTCGATTTCGCTGAGGCACATGACAAAAAAAAAAATTCTAATCTGTTTCTTTTAGATGGCGATTCATTCTTTCAAAGGTTTTCCTATCGAGGATTATGCGATCTGGAACACTGCACACAAGCTTCTTTGAAAAGTAATAGTTTTTCTCGAAAAGTATTCAGTTTATCTATATGAAACAAGAGTGATCAAGAATTACCAATGGTACAGGCTTTTAAATATTACATCTTGCTTGTAATGATCATTGCAGTTGTATTTCACAAAATTGAAAGTTTTGTACAAAGAACATCTTTTTCTTCAACTATATCATTAATTAATCAACAGGACCCATTGCACGATAATGCTAGATCGCAATCTGCGCTACAGCCTATACGACAGTTTTCTTCCGTTACTATATGATGTCGAAAAGGCCCTATGAGGGATCCCAATGGAGAAGTGATATATGTATATTTAAGATTTTTTAAAATTAACACACGCTAACTGATTAATCCTGCTCAAATCACATTGCAGACAATTATTGAATAGGAATCTTCAAAATATATTATATAAATGAGAAAAAAGAAGTGCTAGATTAACCGGCCTCCTCCAAAAATAAGCGTTTGCTGTGAAGATACATAGTATATATGCGTTAATTTAGTGCTTACAAAACCAGACATTTCCCATACAACTTCAATTTCTTCAATTAAATTAAAACATACATAAACATAAAAGATAATTAATGTTTAAAGTCTTGGATATTTTGATTAATAACTAATTGGAGGGAAGAGACTACTAAAAAACATTCGAGTTGCAGTCACTCCATTACTTGGTCCAAGTCGAATATCTATTAGCAAATTTGATAAAATAAAATCCGCTATTTTTATTTTTATTTTAGATACATATATTTCACTATTACGTAGTCACGATATAAAGTGATTTGACATTTAGGTGGCATGGCGTAAATACTGACTACTTACAAAGTACTGTTATGTGACTTTGTATAATCTACACAACATATGTTTTGATAGTGTTTTATGTGCTCATTAGATTTGCAATGTATCGTCATCGCATCTGGAATTTATATTTCCTTTACCATTTTATTATCATTCAAAATTACTATTTGGAGTAAAATTAGAAATATTTTTCTTAACTGTAGAAATCTTAATTTATCCTATAGAAATCTCACATTTCAAAATCATTATCGCATTTTTGGGTGAATTCGGGTGCTTTATATAGGAATTCAAGGAGAGATGGCTCACCTTTTTGTTTTTCACCTTTCTTGAAACCTGAATAGAAAAAGTTGTGTGATTAAAAAAAATCATCTTTATCATATATAAGCTAACGATACAGTGTTATAAAACGGATATAATACTAGTATTAATGAAAAAGGAGCAACATTCTATTTTAGTCAAGTGAACCATCTCTCCTCCGGCATCAAGATGAGATGGCTCTATTGTTTAGAGTTAAAGCGGATAGTAGATGTCAAAGCTTTTGGCCCACATATTTGGCAAAAATTGTCAAACGCTGAGCATGATTCATGAAACCATTTCTTGCAATTAATACATTGTATCCAGTCATCTGATTTCCGAGTTTCTGCATAAAGTTATCCACAACCAAGGCAACTAACAGCACTGTCTTCGTCGAAATTATCTGATGACTCGTCATGGAGGGACATATTTTCGGAATCGTCTTCATCAGATGATGACCTATGTCTACGATTCTTCTTTGAAGATTTAACCTTAGATAAAGATCGTCTAACCTTTTTTGTGGTTTTAGTATTTGAATTTCCTCTTTTACTTTTCAGTGTTTCTGGTTTTTTTTTTGGCTTTTTGGCTCGATTTTGCTTTTTCCTTTTGTGCTTTAATGTGTTCGTTATCAGTTAAGACAGTGGCAAGTTGTTTACCTTTCTTTCTAACTGAAGATAGTGCACTGGGAATAATAGGGATGGGGATATTTCGTTCAGCAATTTTCCAGTTGTTTCGTGAGCACTGTGAACCGTCAAGATTGTTTTCTTCTACTTCCATCATTTCAAGGCTGTCTTCAGCTGTGATATGACTACGACCGGCATGTTCAGTAGTGCTGATATGTGTTTGCTCATGTGGATTGCTCTGTAGTGCTGCACCTTCATTTAAATAAGCGTAATTCGGAATAGCACAAGGATTGAATGGTGCAATACCAGTAGCTGCAAAAGCTGAGGTTGCATTATCAACAGTTGCTGAGTCTTTCCATGCTGTCGCCAGTAATTTTCCAAATTGAAGTCTTGTGATCTTTCGTCCAGGATTATTTTTTATGTACAGATTACAGGCGTTATAATAATGTAACTTCAGCGATTTAAAGACACATCTGTCAAGGGGCTGCAAAAATTGAGTAGTGTGGCTTGGAAGGCAAACTAATATTATGTCGTTTTCAGGGCAGTACTCTAATATTTCAGTGTCGCTGTAGTGTGATGAGTGCCCATCATCGGGATGAGTTGTTTAACATGTTTCTGACTTCCATCCTGCAGGTTTCCGTGGAACAAAGGTTGGCTGAAAACACCTTCGAACAACATTGCGTTTGTAGAAAATGAATATTGTTGTTTACTATCAGGCCTGGTTTTATTAAGACAAGGCGACGCTTCTATTTGAAAATACCAGCTTTATTTCAGTTCATTTTCATCCAGAACGGCTTCCAGCACGTGGAAGAAATTCTGACAATCAGTTCTATTCATTCCTTAAGCACGATTAATCGACACTCCTTCTGATTTTTGAACAGCAAGATCGAGATTTCGTCGTGAAAACGACTGCAGCCACGGAAGGCCTACCGTTCTTCTGTCTCTATTAAAGGTATGTTTAATTTTAAGTTGTTCAGCTACTTCAAAGGCCATTGAACGGACATCGTCTCTTCTCCGCGCAAAATCATACTTTTGAAACTTACATATGTGGGCCACAATCTCTTGCTCTATTTCCACACCTAACACAGAACTTGGTCCACGGGTTTTTCTCTTCTGTCATTTCTATCTCTTCTTCGACGTAGTTAAAATTACGAGCGGCTTCATTCACTCCCATTCGATTTTCTTTTATGGCACGAATTGCTTTCTCTACATTATTTTCCGACTAAGTGGCTCTGTTGCAACTTCCTTTTCTTTTATATGGAGTAGGCATGCTTCCTGAAACCCAATAAATATTTCACAAACGAGAAACTAACTAAAGACAATATGCGCCATCTCTCCGTTACATAAGTTAAGCCATCTCACCTAACCGTATGAGGATAGATGGCTCATTAAATAATAACTGAACCGTTTGAAATTTGCAAAAAAATTTACGTTAGGAAGGTAATGTAAACTCCGCTTACCTGGTTAATACGAAAAACGCCTTCCCAAATAGATAATTTGTTACTTTCTGATCGCAACAATCTATGTCACTAAAAACTTTGGAGGCACCCAAAACAAACAACAACACCGATCATTTGTTGACGCACTGCTATAAGCGTCAGGTTTGTATACCGTAACAAGCAATCACGTTTACACCGTTGGTAATGTAGAACAGTAACATTACCTTTGCAGTTTCGCATCTGCACTATTGCGCCATCTCACCTCGTGGGCCATCTCTCCTCGACATCTACTGGTTTTCTCCTATTTGTCAAAATTATACTGACATAACACCATACACATAATCTGGATATCATTGATACCTTTGTATTACAAACAAGACCGCAATCTATATGGATGTACCTTGTTTTTTAATAAGAGGCACAAAATTTAAAATCATCCGCCAAAATATAGGCTTATAATTGGCTAGTTGCCAGTCATGTTTACACTGCCCAAATTTTAGTGCCGCCATATTGCAAACACAGCTCATTGAGTAAATGTTTTTGTAAAGTATTTTTTTGTGTTCCTACGGCATTCAAGCAATAAAATTAGTTCTTTTTAACACTATTTGCTTGTGATAATGGATTCACAGCCTAATACACGTAGATTATTAACATCGCTTCCAAAAAAGCATGCTATCTTGGAACATGGACATTTGTCGGTACAGGAAAAGCAAGCTATGTTAAACATGTATAAAAAAATTATTTGTGGTTGTCCTAGAAGAAAAAGGACACAGATAGCATTGCAAAAATCAAACATTTTAGGTAGTTTTTAAGACGTAATCGCAAAAGTATGCTACTTCGTCGTGAAGACATTGTTTTATAGAGACGAAGATATTCATCTTCGATTAAAAAAATATAGAACTGAACAACGTCCAATATATTATTTAGATGAAACTTGGTTTAATGAAGGAAACACAAAAGCAAAAGTGTGGATAGATATTGTTGTTACAACACGCAGACAAGCATTTATAAATTTTGTAACAACAGGTCTGAAAAATCCTGTTGGTAAAGGTAGACGCTTAATTATTTTACATATTGGCGGGAAAAATGGTTTTGTTGACGATGGCTTGTTTGTATTTGAGGGAAGAAAAACAGCTGATTACCACGATAAATTGGATGCAGATGTTTTTGATAAATGATTCAAACATATTTTACAAAAATTGCCTGAGAATAGTCTGATTGTAATGGATAATGCATCCTACCATAGCAGGAAGAAAGAAAAATACCATAAACATAAAAACATATTGTCTATACTATTATTGTATTTCGTTACATAAATATTAATAAACATAACATAAAAGCATAAACTACTACCATTACTTTTTAATAAATGTGATCTGTTCAGGAAGTTCAGTACTAAGTATATATTTAAGTAGTAACTTCATATTATATACTCATATTTCATTTCATTCTATCTATCATTTAAATTTACCGCCAAAATTTTCAGTTATTAAATTTACCTAATGTGATGCGGGCTGAAGCGTTTTGTCCCTCTTATTAAAAAACAGGGTATAGTAAACCTCAAATACGCGGAATCCATGGAGATTTCATTGTAAACGATTTAAGTTGACAGAAAGAAGATTGGACAGAGTGATCTGGGTTAGTTTTTTTTTATTGTAAAACGAAATTGAAGCAATGAAAAATGTCGTATCCTGGCAAAATCATCTCAAAATTGTAATATCACGACGAATTAAAAGTGAATTTATGTATTTAATGTCAATATAGTGAATTGAGGCATTTGTAAATTTCATTTATAAGATATCATTTACATTAATTTACTACCGAAAACGGAACACCTCAGTACGTATCTATCCTCGTCCGCATAATCATGTTAATTATATGTTTGATATCCTAATTGAAATCGTACATGTAATACACGTTATATCTCCAATTGTAACATCATATAAAACGTATTTCTTTTATTTTTCTCGGGAAAAAAATTACTTGTACTTACTGTGTCTACATTGAATATACAAAGTAAATTAGACCCCGAATGACTGCAGTATTTATAGTAGTTTTTTCAGCATTTGAAAAATCGATGTTTATTATCTGGAACAAATTCAGCATGCTACGATTTAGTTTTCCGGCGAAATTCGAAAGACAATGGGACAATTGCGCTTCCAGGAATGCATGCTACACGCTTTAATGTAATCGAAAATCAATTAGGCAATTTCACGAACTAAAATTGTGCATTACAAGAAGATAAAACGCTCGCGTCCGATGAACTCAAAATTTAATTACTTCATCATTTTATAAACCACAGATATTGTTCTAATAAATCTAAAATAGTGCATGCACCTACCTAAATGAATGCCCGTGGCATATACATACTATATACCTTACATTCGAAGAAAGAAGTATCCGTAGATTTCATGTAAGCGAGGGTTTCCCTTACCTACTGTAGTATTTATTGGTAAAAATACATATTTCATTGACCTAGATTTATTAGAAAAGAACGTTATGTAAAGTAGGAAGAAATTAAGTTTACATAAATTCTAATAAGACAATTACAGCTACTTATAATCTATAACATCATGCAATGCCCGAGGCTTTAAGCTTGCGGTGTTAAATTTTTCTCGGCATACTAATGTAAACGCATTTGATAGCTGAAACTGATCTTGCAGCTACTGTAGAAGTAGAAAGTAGCACGAGTATTTTGTACACGAAGGTAATTTAATTATCCAGTAAATTAAATTTTATCCTGCTCTACATGCACAAAGCGAATGTTTTATTAGTTCACACGTCAATCAAACTTTGTTAAATACTAGCATTTATACGTCTTCTCAAATTACCTACTTTATATACATGGGTACCAGATGTTTCTCTAATCAAATAACAAACCACAATCGCCTGGTAACTCGATCACAATACGTATGAAACCACATCCTCTATAGAAATGTAAATGAGTATTGAGCATACTAATTTCTAACTTATTTCTTTAATACTCTATTATTACGGAAGACATATGCGGATGTCGTTATGATAATAAAAATGATCAACAGTCGGAATTAATTACAGAGAAAGATTAAATTAAGTTAATAATGAGAGCATAAGAAATAAGGAAAAGACATATGTATGTAGGATGTTGTTGAAAGAAAGGCAGATGGGATATGTTGCGATATGCTCTTTCTGACAGGTTATGTAAATTGTTTTAACATGAATACAAAATCTTATTTGTTACTTTGACTACTTTGCTTCTTTTTGGGAATATTTGACATAAAATACTAAACATAACGATATCGATACAGGAATACGTTTTAGAAAAATAACCTATCGACTAACCAACTGACCGAATCTCATAAATTTGGCACTGTAAATAGTATATGAAAATATCAAGAGTGACAGTCTGTCAGAGTGTCTATAACTGCCAAAAAAGTTGTCTATAAATTTATATTCAATTTCGAAGGTTTCTCGGAGTTCGTTTTCAATTTGTTAGAAGTCTAGATATATCGTATAATATATCATCGCTGTACCCTGACACTACGCCGCTGTGCTAATTCTCATTTATTCAGATTTTTTAATGACGATAATTGTTTATATAAGAGTTTGCAGTTGTATCACTTCTAAAAAGTAGTTCCAAGGATGTCATGCCCTTGCTATAATTTATGCAAGACACTAAATTACATATTGCTAAAAAATATATATAACGTAGTTGAACATAGTTTATTTACATTTTTCTGTAGATTATCATGCAATGTAAAACAGAATATGACAATTATTTTTGTTAAAATGTTAAAAACAATTTGAGAAATGCACGCAATATGTACATTTAAGATAGCATGTAGCTATTGAATTCTGCAATAATTTGAAATATTTTTCGATAAAGAGTTGAAGTTACATATTATACTAGTCGGTGTTTTAAATCAATAAACAATTGCATTTTTCAAACAATTATTCATATATCTCAAGGAAACATTTTCATCGGACCGCAATAATTACATAGTCACCCTAAAGTATACTACAGTCTGCTATTAGTACTACTTATTTATAAACACATGTATCTACCGATAGGCCAACTAAGAATGGCGCTCGGCCATATCTCAGGAACAATTTATAGTACAGCTTCGAAAAAAATATCACTGATTAAAGTGGTCCCAAGCAATTACTTTGGGAAGTGTAGGATGACCGCTAGATGGAGTAACAAAAATT
Organism: Holotrichia oblita; assembly: GCA_023690525.1. Taxonomy (NCBI): domain Eukaryota; kingdom Metazoa; phylum Arthropoda; class Insecta; order Coleoptera; family Scarabaeidae; genus Holotrichia; species Holotrichia oblita. The sequence goes on from CM043020.1 coordinate 63,278,615, forward strand.
AGTTCTTATTTTATACAAAATTTACCAACTTAAGGTCTATCACAAATATGAAAATCGGCATTTTCTGAAAATTCCGCATATTTTACAATGGACAATTTTTTTGTATTTTGTCAAATGAGGAGGAAGTCTCGTGGAAAGCAGCTTAACCCTCCCAATCAAATGCTTACAAATTCGAACCAATTTAATAAGTGGCGTGCATGCTAGGGGGCGCTGTTTAATTTTGTTAGGAAATTTTGTATTTTATCGAAAATATTAAAATTGAAACATACATTTTTGACTGTAGATTAAGATAAAGTAGCCTAAATTACCAACAAATCAGCGGAACCCGAGTATAAGTATTACGTGGTGCCAAAGAAAGTACTCTTAAGCGGAAGTAGTAAGATTTTCAACAATGAAGGTGATATGCAGTTGGTTAGTCACATGAAATTGCTGAAAATCAGAGTTTTTAGCTTAATATCTTCTGAATTAAGGACATTTGCTTTTGCATTATCCGAGTGGCTACAATGTAAATACAGTTTTAACCAAGAAAAGCGCATGACTGAATGGGACGGGATTCATATTGTTTTAAAGAGGCAACCATCGATTACCGTACGATGACCGGAGGCCATGTCCGTTTGGGTGCAAGCCTTTAATAAAGTTATAATAAGAAAGTACTTCTCTACAGATAAAAAATAGACACCAACACTACAACATTTAATTAATTAATTCCAGACAAATGTTTCGAGGTCTCATAGACCTTCATCCTCAACCGAATATCGAATGAGTAAATAAAACATGTGTCCCAAATTAATTAATTAAATGTTGCGGCGTTGGTGATGCTGTTTTTTATCTTACAAGCCCACAGTCCTTGAAATCACAAAATATTTTCCTAACTATAACATTATTATGATCCAATACAAATTTGCGCCAGATCAGATTCGTAATATGAATGTGTCGAGACTAACAATCGTGCAATCAAGAACCGATAAAATCTCAGTCACAAAACGAAGGAATCAAGTAGAAACTGTGCAGAAAGAGAACAGAAAGAGAGCAACATTTTACATGAAACACGATTTATAGAATATTGCTCCGCTGGAGTGTGTAGGGTTTCAACAAGAGGTTTTCGCTTTGTAACCAACAAAATATTATTAAGCTTGTAAAACCATCAAACGAAAAAAAAAAAATTAGTTCACGATGGCTATTCTGGTTACACGAATCCAGACGTTCTAGAATTCGCGAAGCAAAATAACATAATTTTTTTTTCCACCACAGTAACACATAGGTAATCTTTTATGCTCCTCTAACTACTTGCTAATCAGACTGTTAGAAGGTGATTATAGGACGAACAGGCCCTTGTTTTCAACTTGGTTACTTATTCGGACAAGTCCATACACACGCTGCTACATTGTATTCATGGTTTTTAAAGAGGAGCGATATACATACTTATTTCATGAAAATTTATGTGCTGTGGACAGTTCCTTTCTTTTTTCAGAATCAACTAATATAGTGGAATGCAACTGTAATTTTGCCCCTAGTCCAAGACAACCATCACACCCTTCAGTGCAGAGAATAATATTGCCGTAGTAGAGAGCGTCTACGATGCGCAATGATAAACTTACTAAAGTGGGAAAACTTTCTCAAGGAGACGAAGAATTAAAACTAAAAGGAATCAGCAGGACGACGTGATCTGCTTAGCCGTAATATCGCAAATATCCCCTGTTCAGCAAGTGTGACGTTTTGGCAAAAACGAAAAGGGAAGGGTAGTGAGTAGGAACTCGTTAAACAAAAAACTACCAGCAGAAACTTTTGCAGCCAATAAAGAAGAGGATCATGCAGCTCGAATATATTGCGATGGATTTCATTATCCAGATAAAAAAGAGACTGCACTGCCAAAAACGTAGAAAGTGTGAAAACCAATACAATTTTTAAGAAAAGTATTTTGCTATGCCATCATATCCAACATTAAAATGGTACATTGTACAACTTAGAAGAAATTAATTTTCTCTAGAGTAGTATAATCTATATGTCAACACAAGGAAAACACTTCATTACGTGTATAAATGCAATTAATTCTTGATTATTACAAATTTAGCGTTATATGTGACCATGGCTCACGCGTACCACATGCAATGTAGAGGAGTTAGGAAGTTTGCGGGCGGCCAACGTACAGCCGAAGAATAACAGCCTTGGATTGGAAATTAGTATGCAGTCCTGCCGTATATAAATATGTCACAACCGATGAGCTTACTTAACCGTCCAATAGTGAATATATTGCGTACATTTTTTCTTATAATTTGAAATAAATGCAAAATTGCATGCGTACGCCACTTGCATGTGTACCAAACTGGCCAAGTTTAGTTATAAGTTAACAAAATCTGTGCCATCACAATCGTATTTCCCCTACCGCTTTCCAGTATAAGATTTTCTTTCAGAAATTGTTGATGTTTCTACCTACTGTCTTGATTATCTGAATAAATAAATAAATATGTGTAACCATACTTTGGTACTTTGGAAGCATCAAATTTTAATTATATACATAAATAATTGCTTTGCAGTTAGCATGATGATGTCACAATTCTGGAGAAATTACATATATAGAAGTATGTGGGAGATTTTATATGAAATAAAAATATCTGGGTTTTAAGTTAGATTTTATTTAAGTTACAAGCGATGATTCTAATACGGGCGTTACAAAAATTAACCACAGAATACCCTCTCCTCTTCCTTGACAATTATTTAAAACAATCTATGTCTCAAAATGTTAGTTTAAGATGACAATGAGTACATTAGTCCAACTAGAAAACGGGTCGATGCCCGCAGTGGTTAGGCGGCTGACTATTGTTGTGAGAGAACGATAGGTGCCGGGGTTCAATTCTCTGGAGGGACGGTGACATTTTTTCAGAGAGTTTAATCCCGGATCGACTTGCCATTCGCTGTTGGGAGCAAAGTGATTAACAGCGCGGCATCATAAAAGGCGATATGATGCTGTCACAAAGCCATTTAAACACAACTTACACACACTAAAACTACACCGCAAGAGTTGCAGTGATAGCCAGACAAGTAATACAGCTTACGGAGTCACTGCAACTAAGCACCCACCACACATTAAAAAAAAAATTGTGTGATAATTGAAATAGAGAATTTTCTACTATTTGTTTACGATTATTAATATATATACTATTCTGAGTAATATGAAAAAGAATGAGAAGTTTACACAGGGATAATTATGGAAATGTACCGAGACAATATACTATACAAATGATCTATACAATATAACATATGTCTCGGCTTGGTTTTGTTTAGTTTCCTAGAACCATTGCAGGACCATTTACAGTTATTAATTTACTTAAGCTATGATGCTCATTAAGTGCAATACCCATGACGCTCCAATAAATGTAATATTCCAAAATTTAGTATATGTCGGCAGCAATGGTCAGGAATTGGGAGAGAAACATTGATGGTATTAACCAAATAAGAAATATAGAGAATTGAGCTGATCATGTCAATATAATTTGGAAACATTTTCGTGGCCAACAGTTCTGTGAAAACATAGTAAATTCAATGAGACGTCGATTAGATGCATGTTTACAAAACAATGGACGTTATACAAAATATTAATTTAATTCAATTGTTTTTCTTGATTAGGAAATTTTTTGTATTTTAAACTTTTAAATGCATTTTATATGAGTTTGTCAATGTTATATACATATATCATTTTATTATTATCGTCTACAGTATTAATATATCTTGAAGCTCATTTTAGATATTTATTGTAAATAGGTATTTCTGTTATATAGTCAACTGTAAACCGAAATTATATAACTTAATATACTTTCGGTTGCAGGGCGTCTGTCTTTATCGTATACTGACAAGTCAGTGAAATTTAAAATATCAACAAAAACAAATTCTCATTTATATTTTCTATTGCCAGTGAATTATTCAATGTAAGCTTAAATGATTTTTTTGTATTATCTCTAAATAAATAAGTTGTGAAAAGCATATCGAATAATTTTCAATTCACGTTTTCAAATATTACTATTTAAATGTTGATTGTAAAATTTTTACCAAACGTTATGTATACAATGTAATCTTTAATAATATTTTAGTTTTACACAATAAACATGTAAAATCTCACTCAATAAAATCATTTAATTTTTTTCAAATTAATTCAAAACAAGATAAGAAGCTTATTCTTCACTTCACAACATTCAAAAATATTGAGAAATGATTTTTTAAGGATAATATACATTTAGAACACTTAAATAAATAAAAATTAAGAATGTACTTTATTAATTACATCTGCCTATAAGTTACAACATCATACATAATATATACCTAGCAAATAGGAAGACACTAATATTTGTAATATTCATCAAATGAAAACTTCTATATCGAAAACAAAAGTAACTATATCATTACACCAAATATAGCTAATAGTAGCAGTATAAAGGGAAATATATATGCGAAGAGAGAGACAAGTACCATTCGTATTCAGTCATTAGAAACCTCTCTGTCTTCTGTATACCTACTCTCTAACCTGTAGCTTTAAACGCAAATGTGTAATATGTATATAGACAACGACCTTGTATGTATTACATACGTACAATATTCGCTTGACGGTAGAACCGATATTGTATCAGGAGAACAACAAATCGTCAACATACTCGGTCATCCTCTCTGTCCAGGATTGTACGTCCGATGCTCCGATTATATTGTCCAAAAGTATCAAAGCACTTATATCATATTTGCTGCGTAAAAACATAACACGTTTAGTAACAGATAATTTCACGTCAAATACAACGTGCGATTGGTAAATAATGTTGACTAATCAAGGATAATGATTGAAGTGGCCTGACTTGTTCGTATTACAGTGTTTAATGACTATGCAACGCGAAGTGAAGCCACTGCTTTCCGCATTCCTTTACACAATTGCCATTTTACTGATTATTATTCTTTTGCAGACTAAATTATATGATGGAGAAGTGCAAAAAGTAAATTGTTTAGCTTAGATAATACAAATATTGCAGTACATGCAGCACATTAAGAATATACATATGTTTGTTGTTTATAATGTACAGTCTAGAGCATGATTCACGAGCATATCTTTATAACCCGAACGCATAAACATACTGCAATTAAATTTGGCAGAGAGGTAGTATTAAATCAGTATAGCATCAGGGGAGTGATACGCGTTGATATGAGGGAATAAATTAAATTGAAGGTAATCTCCTCGAGCTGTTCATCTCATACCAGGTGTTGCATGGTACGCGGAAGGATGGTCACTCTTTCCACTTCAACGCGCTCCATACTTTTCAATATGAAAGTGATTCAGTGAAATCCGAGTAACATTGGAGCGTTTGACCGATAGTGTTACAGACATGTTCGATCAGATTGGTATGCGGAGAACCAACTGGTCTAGGAAACGCTCGTGCTGTTCATTAAAAGTCCGTACTACATGAGCTAAATGTATTCACGGTTTGCCGTACTGCTGCATGTATGGGGCTACGATAGTACTAAGCACTCTATCTATATAACAGCGACCCGTTATTATCTGTTCTACACGCATTAATTTGTAGATCACGCTTATGGAATACTATATAGTATAGTATGCAAACGCTTTCTTATACAAACATAGAACACTACACACTAAGAAAACAATCATTGTTGAAACTTTTCGTTTGCTATTACATGGAAATAAAAGTTGTCCACAGAACTATCGATAAGAAAAATGAACAATCTTCATAATGGAAAGTGTCAACATCTAATACGTTGACTTCACTAAATAAAGCTTGCCTACAAAATCAACAAGTAGTAGTACGGTGGTATTGTCTGAAACGGAACCAATTTCTACTACTTCTACTACAGTTTTGGAAAGGCAAAAGATAAAACTTGATTTTGTATTCTAGAGGATCTGCGATAGTATTCCCTACCGGTTGCAAAAACGCTTTCTTTACAAAATCCATACATACAAAACCAAAAAACAGGGTCTGCTATTTCTCTTGCGTAAAATCACCCACTTCGTTTAATTAAAAAAAATATAATAAGGACTTTTAACCAACTAATGGCTGCTAATATTTAAAATTGTCTTTGTTGTAAAAACTCAAATGTTTACTAAGCCATAGAAATAAAAATATTTGTATGCGCTTGACAGTATCTTTAGTGATGGCTAGTAATCCCGAAAATGTAACTTTTAGTTGTATGCGTAAAAAGTGTTTTACGCATTTTTTTAATGGTTACTACACAGAATTATGTTTACATTAACTAACAATAAAGTTAGCACAATACCTTGTGCAGAATTTACTGTTGAAACTAACAAAAAGTTACAATTTTCTTTCATTCATAAATATAAAAGGAAATTCATATACAAGGTTGGAGTAAAGTATGGAACCAAGTAAATATATTCAAAAGGAAAACGACGAAATTTATGACATTTTGTAGGTTAGTGCAATGGGACAAAATGCATCTTTGCATTTTTTGTTAATAATGTACTTCCGGTTTAACCGGAAATACCCACAACTTTTTTAATTTAAATGGGACATCCTGTATATTTTTTTGAAATATACATATATATATTTTTTTGAAAGAGCTTGTTATTTCGAATTCGTACATACTAGATTTAGTGGAAATAAATGTGTAAAAACGAGGAAGCCCTTGTACAGGGTGTCCAATTTTCGATGGTTTTTGGGGGTATCTCACTTATTCGTAAAGATAGAGAGCTGCGGTTTTCGCATTACTGTGCTACTTTTTTGTGAAACGAAAGATGCCGCCAACAAAATTTTCATAGCTCACTTCGTTTTCGAGATACAGGGTGATTTTGAAAATATTGCATTTTGGAACCCCCCTCGTATCTCAGTTATCGTTTAACTTATCGAAAAGGTAAAAAATGTTTTTTATGCAGTTTTTTACGTAGACTCCAGTGGCGTAGATAGATTTCCGCTGAAGACTGTAATTTCTTAGATATTAGTCAAAGTTATGTTTTCTTAAATGGGACACCCTATATATTTTTTGATGGTTTGGTTAAGCTTTTTACAAGCTTTTCAAAAATATATAACACTTTAGATATATATGCATTTGAATGAAAATTCTAATTAATAACTACATTATAACTTACGAAAGTAAAACATAGAACTTAGTTTTACAAGGAATTTAAGAATTTAGAATAATAATAAAAATAATTATGTTTTTATAAATATTGTTCAAATTGTTCCCCATTATATCTTACACAAGTTTCGCACATAGTGCGTATGCGCCTTAAGGCATTTAAAATAATAAATGGCCGCGCCTGTAAGCTTCTAAACGCCTCTTCAGTAGCATTCCTTAATTCTTGCAGTGTTTGACACCGCACCTTATAAATCTTGTTTTGTAGATATCCCCACAAGAAAAAATCCAGAACGGATAGATCCGGTGACCTTGGTGCCCATCTTATGGGTCCATTTGTTCCAATCCAGTGACCTGGAAAGTTATTGTCAAGATATGTTCTTACAATTTGCGCATTATGAGCAGGCGCTCCGCCTTGCTGCAAAAACAAGTTATTGAGGCGCGCCAAAGGAACATCTTCAATTATTTCCGGCACAACGTTTTCCAGAATGTCGAGGTACTTATTCGAAGTAAGGCTGCCTTCGAATATACGATATACGATTTTACTTCCGAGAATAAAACATTAAAGCGAAACCTGCCTTGCCGTTCACGTGGAAATATAACATAGTTATTTTCCTGTGACCAAAATCTACTATTCTGCCGGTTTAGTATACCAGCACTGGTAAAGTGCGCCTCATCCGACCAAATGACGATTCTTTCAAAATTATTTTCTATGTTAACCATTTGCAAATACCAATTACAAAACTCTATCCGTCGTTGTGCGTCACCAGGATGTAAATTTTGAACCAAATGGTACTTATACGGTTTAAATTTGTGTTTTTTTAAAATTGTTTGAACTGTTGATTTAATAACTCCGACAGAATTTTCTATTTGTCTACAAGAACTGGTTGGAATTGATTCAACAGAAGCCAATACATTTATTTCATCAATCACACGATTTTCTTTATTGTAGCTTTTAGGCCGGGGTTTAACGAACGATCCGTGTTCGATTAAATTCGACTTTAGTCTTAAAAAAATCCTTTTATCTGGTTGCCTTCTTTCTGGATATCTACAGGGATATCATCATGTGATTTAAGTAAAATGGAAAAAATATATACATATATATTTATTTTATTACCTGTTGAAATATAATTCCAATGCCTCGTCTGCGTTTTCGTTACATTGGATATAAGTAACAAGCATGTCGAACTTTTCATTGTTTTCGAAGACCGCGTTGTCGCCCATGATAAAGAAAAGTTTCTTAAAATTCTGACACAAAACGGTAAATAATAAATATAAAACTAAACAATGAATATTCTGACCGATTCTGACACTATTCTGACATAAACCACCTAAAACTCGTAAATTGACATAAGACGCAGTTATTTTTTTTATTCGCCATGGCCTACTAACAAAAAAATTATATTTGAAATTTAAAATGCAAATATATCTAAAGTGTTATATATTTTTGAAAAGCTTGTAAAAAGCTTAACCAAACCGACAAAAAATATATAGGGTGTCCCATTTAAAAAAACATAACTTTGACTAATATCTAAGAAATTACAGTCTTCAGCGGAAATCTATCTACGCCACTGGAGTCTACGTAAAAAACTGCATAAAAAACATTTTTTACCTTTTCGATAAGTTAAACGATAACTGAGATACGAGGGGGGTTCCAAAATGCAATATTTTCAAAATCACCCTGTATCTCGAAAACGAAGTGAGCTATGAAAATTTTGTTGGCGGCATCTTTCGTTTCACAAAAAAGTAGCACAGTAATGCGAAAACCGCAGCTCTCTATCTTTACGAATAAGTGAGATACCCCCAAAAACCATCGAAAATTGGACACATATATATATAAATCTTTTAGATTTGATTCGGTTACCGTTATAATCTATAGTTTCCCCAAGGAATTCTTTCCTCAAATACGGCTTTATTTGAGTATTTATTAAATCAGTTTTAATAAATAACATGGAATAATCTAAGTCTAATACACTTTTTGCATCTTTCTCGAACTCAAGCTGTTTTAGAAACAATTTTACCAGTTTATCTGACGAAATGCAATACCGGAAGAAAAAAAAACCTTCAGTAGATAATTGTAGGTAGCTGTAAATAAAGAAGACGACGTCTTTGAGGTGTCTCCATCTGTAGTTCTTAATATATCTAATTTGTAATAATGAAAACATCTGATTTATTCGATACTATATAATACAAAGATAATCAGATGATAAAGTACTGCATTGTAAAACATGGAAAGTACAGAGTTGCCTATTAAATGCAATAAGCGGTTGGCGAGCTTAGTTTCCGTTTTCTCCAGCAAGCTCGGAGAGAAATAATTGTTTATATGGGTAATTATACATCATTCACTTTAAGAGTGCAGCGTTAGAAAAGATAGGACCTTATTTTACGGCTTGTGATTGGTCAATTATCGAGGCACGTACACACTGTGTAAAATACTGTTCTTATACGTATGAAATTTGAGGTTAAAAGCGATACGTCAAATTTGTTTATGCTGTTTTGTTCGTATATATTTGCTGTATTGTGATATTTCCTTACGTTTTTCTTTGTATTTTCAAATTTTGCAAGCACCTTACATTAAAAGCAAAGTTCTTTTCAGTATTACTTGCAAATTCAAGGTATCTATTATTATCCGTATTCATCTAATATTACTATTACACTTGAAGGATCCTCAAAAAATCCTTCGCAGGAAAACATATAAGTAGTAGGCAGAGGCAAATGGCATATAATTTATATTTGCAACAGAAGCAGAACAATTCAAAGTCAGCTTTTATTACATTGACTGCGAAACAACTTGGACTTGGAAAGAGAACAGTATTGAATATTGTGAAGGATATAGATACTGCAGGTGTGTCTCATTCACCTTGATAATTTGGATGAAGGCCAGCGGTCAGCAATCCGAAGACAAGTGCATTCCTTTTTCTTGAAAAATGAGTTACCTACGTGTACAAAAATATTGAGCGTAAATATATTTCAATTAACGTTAGCATGATCTAATTAATGTTTGTAGGTTGTTAATGCAGATGAGAATTTGGCAGACTTTAAGCAAACAACATTATGGAAAATTCTCAAAAAATTAGAACTTATGTGGGTGAAACGCAACCAAGAAAGTGTGCTAATGGAGCGACAAGATATTGTTTTACGGAGACACCTTGAAAAAAAGAAGCATTAGTTGAATGGCTTAATTTAAAAGAAATTGTTGTTGATAATTTTTTATTAAAAGTTAAATTACTGGAACTTACTAAAAAAATATATTACTGACAATCCTATTACATACATTATTGACAAAATAGTAGCAGAAAGTGTTCGCACAATATTACGATTGTCCCCACATCATTGTAATTTGAATCTCATCGAATTAATATGAGCTCAAGTGAAGCATCATGTTGCTAATAATAGAACTTTTAAGTTAGCGGAAGTAAAAACTTTATTATTGGATGGAGTTAATCATGTCACTGCTGAAGTCTGGACTAATTGCATCAAACATTCTATCGCAGAAGAAAATACGATGTATGATTTGGATTTTTGCGTGTTATATCATACAAATATTTAAATATATTTCTTCTTATGTACAATAAACTTGAAAAATACATTGTGTATACAATTATTGTGTTTCTATACATAAATATTAATAAATATAACATAGTTATATATCTTATATACAATTTCTATACATAGTCTGAATAATATATTACAAACATATAAATTTTACGTTTTAAAAATCAATCTTATCATTAGTTGCCTGTAAAAAGCTGTAAAAAAGTTCAACAAAACTTAATAAAATAGAAATGTATTGATTCATAATGTTATATAGACATTATTAGCTAAAATATACATACGTTGTAATAATATTTGTATATTTACCGCATTTGAAGGTTAGGCTACGTCAATGTCGATTTTGAATTGAGCGGTATATTTAAATTCTCTAGTGTAAAACCAACGCCGATTGTGGCGCCAACTACTGCACTCTTAAGTTGAATGGAGTATAGTGTCGAATAGATCGTGAGATGGTGTATAAATGAATTTAATTTACAATTACATTCTAATTGGGATCCCGGATCGTTCACCGGCTATATGAAAGGGAACGACGACACATTGAACTATGTGGAAAGAGAAGAAAATAAATGACATCGTAGTCGAACAAATGATAGAACATAGCGTTCGTTGTGCTGATTTATGTCCGAGATATTCAGTTGCTCGAAAAGGTACGCCGCACACCATTAATCTAAAGGTCTAGCTTCTGTGCAACTCACGGAGGCAAGCGACTATATTTCCATAGATTTATAATTCCGTGTAGATTACTGGTAGTGAAAAGTTTTCTAACGTCAAACAAACCACCTTTTACAACAGTTTCTTAATACGATCTATATAATCCATTGCTGTTTAAAATTTAAAATACAACAAAAGTTCAATAAATACCTAGCACCACTTAAGTATACAATTTCTTGAGTAATCAGATAATTCTTATTTTCGTCTTTCTGCGAAAATTGCTTTATGTCATTAACAAAACAGGGATACTACTAGACAATATGCACTTTTTTCATAGACAGTAAATAGAAAGGAAAAAGTTGTGACTGGGTGCAACTAATCATAAATAGGCACTGATTATAGTTAGAAATTTCAAAAAAAAAGACATTTACGCTGCATAGCAACGACAATCATAAGGATGTGAAGAACTATTTTTTTGACACTTTCTGGTTAGACATCTACTTCTTGGATTAGTATCTAATACGTAGAAAATATCCCCAATTGCCTACCAACAAAAACTACTAATCTCTTTACAACGTCTACACATACATTGTCGGCCGTAAGCATATTAGATGAGCTATTATAAAATTTTATAATTTCAGAATGATTTCCTCTTTAAAGTAGTTGCACGTTAAGAATTTTATCCGAACTTGTGACTGTGACTCTCTGTTATACTTTTATGACTTAATAATTGTGCAATAATTTATTGAAGTGCCTGTATTAGCAGCTTATACAATATACAGTTTGAATTTTTTTTCTCCTCTGACAACACTTCTTTTTGATTTGAAGCTAGGGGCTTTTCAATCTAATGGTATTCCAACACATACGTTTTAATTTTATATTCAAATCGTCTTCATATCCTTATATTGACCATCCATCTATATTATTTAATATCTATGGGCGGCCCTCTGCTGTGTAAACGTAAAAGTAGCTGTCTGTACGGATACACACACATATGCTACCGCTGACACGACCGTAAAATATATGATGCTCTGAAGGATAACAAATGCATTATTACTAGTGTTAATGGTTATAATAAATAAAATGCGGACAATGGGTTCTTAATCCACTAGATTTATTGTATTCAAGCCGACTGTTGTGCCCATAACACTATAAAGGACGTCGAGAAGTGAATAAATCAGTTTTACAGCTGTACATTTGTATTAGCCTTTTTATTTATTTTTGCACCTGTACGTCTTTTCTTCGCAGCCATGCCATTTGGAAGACATTTGCATGCATGAGGAACTGCAAGAAAGAACCTTGGACATTACAGAACTCCTTAACTTACACGCTTTGACGAGCATAGACACAGCAACAAAGTATTTTGTGACAAATTGAATTGTTTTAATAAGGTAATACAATTCTGTTCATGTAGGTATAATGATAAATATACATAGTATGTAAATAGAAACATTTTAACTTGAATAGTGAATATAAGTACTGCTTTTTAACCTGCGTCTGTCCCTAGAATTTTTCGGTGCCTATTTTACTTTCCAGCTTAAACTCTCATGAATCTTTCTGAATCTGTTTAAATTATCGTAAAACATTTTCTATTCGCGGTTTGACCCAAGGATATTAACAAAAATGAAAGTTTCAGCATAAAATTCTTTTCTTATGTTAGATATATAGGTACATCCTTTAATTAACACAATTGCACTAAACAAAGTCATTTTGATTTACTAAATATATTTCTTTATCTATGCGTTAAAAGCTAGTTTATCAGACGCTCTTTTGATGGTCGTCATCCAAAATTATTTAATTAACACAAATATGATAACAAATAATACAAAAAGCTCTCTTCTAATGAGCTTTTGGCTAGACTTATATTAACTTAACTTACATTAATTAAGGATGCATCTTGTTGCAGCAGATGTTTCCTAGAAATGCTTGCCTAAGTACATATGAGAAACCAAGTTGCATGACCAAACCTTATATGAAACTTTTTATTTTACTAGTTGTGTGTACTTCTGCCTGAGTGTGGGCTCTACACGCTCAGTTTTGCCACCAAACTCAAAACATTAATACTAGTATTTATATTACTTGATTTTGCTACTTTAAAAATAAGAATTAATATTGCTTTAAAATATACTGAACCACTAATATTTCCTAAAATCAGCTGAATGCATATTAGGAAAATTAAATTTTTGGGCTTTTAATAATGTTAAAGTTTCTTTTTTCGAGTTGGCTCCTTACTTAAACCATCTGTAATTTATGACGACGAAGATCTTATACATATATCACAACTCTCTCCTCTGCAATACTGTAATAAAAATATGATCCTTTAATATTATGAATGTTTTCATTGTAACCTCAAGTTATATATCCAAAACTTATGCGGCAGCCATATTACAAATATAGAGAAGATGGTGTTCCTACCTAACTTAAAGGTGGAGACTTCTGTATTCCTTCTATAGCAAACATATTACATATACAGACATAGGCTTTTACATTTAATATAATAATAGGAAGGTGTGAACTATTTTGGCGAATACATGCGCGAGATATTCTATAAGTGGCGTACCGTAATGTTTTCTGTAAACATATAGATACATTGCAATTATTGACATTTTCTTACCTCTCGCCATAATTCAACATGTCACTCCTATGTATACTTTACATAAATCGAATACAGAGAGCACATCTTTTTTATGCAAAGTCTGTGTTTGGATAACACATTAGCAGTATGAGGCATGCAAAAATATGCCATATTTGAAACGCTCGTCATTGGCTAGTTTATTTCTTTGCTGAATAAACGCGATAATATGTGCTATTCTACCAACAGATTTCGGTAAACAGTTCAACTGTACTTTAGCTCCATTAGTAGACGAGATGGAACGGTAGCAACAGCCAATAAGTAATACGGTGTTAACTGGCACAGCTCGGTTCATATAATAGATTGTTTGAAGGCAAACACAAACAAACGGTAGCCTTACACTGTCAAATAAAAGGGCAGACTAAGAGGAATAAGTTGAAAAGAGATGAGAATGTAAGAGCAAAAGACCCATTCTTTGATACCTATTTACTAACCTAGCGTATGTATCGTCTTTAGTTGCCACTTAGAAAACTAAAACGTTTTAAGATACTTTTTCATACGTTTTGTTCTTCCTCTTTCCTTTTCATCGTCTCCGTCCTGCAACCGAAGAGAACTCATAAGAGATATGGGCGTATAAACGTTCCGTAGGATGAATTAAAGTTTATAATTCTCTTCGGATAGTTTTATGTTACTCGGACGCACTAAACAGATTGTGTGCGCTTTGTGTTATAATGTAGGCCCATCGCATTAGTATATTTAGATAAATATGTCTTAGTAGAAGGTCGTGACTCTTTCACGTCTCATATTCGTGATAATAAAATTAGCTCAAACTCAACGTTTGCTTGATTAATATACAAGCATGTTGGACTAAAAAAGGAAACTGGCGGAAAGTAAATTGACGGTAAAATATATTGGAGATTCATAACACGAACTTAGAGGCGTATTATCCATCTGTACAACGAATAATCTATCAACTAAGTATTTTGTAGAACAGACACTTACATATGTAATATTATCTAGAATCCCATCAGATTAGGGGGCTTAAAGAGACAAGAGAAAAATTATACAGGGTGGGGCACCACATTCGCCTCGGTTGATATACAAAAAACGACATACTTCAACTCTTTTTGTTGGAGTATGTGTAGGTCCATTAGGAGCACGTTATAAAATTATTTTGGAATATACAGAGTGATCCAAAAGAAAGTTACACATTCAAGTTATAAAAATTTAAATGGAACACCATGTATATTATTGCATATTTCGATGAAGCAGACTAAATAAAGGCAAGTTACTGTTATATTCCCTATTCCTAGGTTCAACATTTACCAGTATATGGAAGCTTTTCTATATCAAGACATTCTAAATCTAGCGATTCAAACTATCGTATACCATGAGCCATGAGATATAAATCTGCATGTATTCTTTGTCTACTTTGTTAGAAGTAGGTACAGTGAGGTGCCAAGGTATCCGGACACGTCTAGATAGAGAAATACCCTGCTCTCAATACTTTATTCCAAAGAGCCGCAGGGCAGCTTAGTACCTGCCGCGTGGGACCGTAGTTTGTCACTCGTATAATAACATTGTATTATACATATAAACACATGCATGTAGACATATTATATAAATTCAAATGTTAGAATTTAGGACGGTTGTTCTATATCACGAATAGTTTCCGAGTTGTCCGTTTTACTAAAAATTAATAAATATATGACTCCTTTATTGAATTGTAATCATTCAATCTACTATGAAGAGGAATAGCATTTTTGCAAATACATGCCGAAAAAAAAAGATTGTTGTCCTCCGATACAAAATAGTAATATATGTATGTTCACATTATATATCTTCACCAGGTGAAAAGCCATCAGATGCCTTTTTTTATAAGATGCAGTAATGAAGCGTTCGCAAAAGAATACATTATCAATTTTTTTTACCTAGGCTTTAGTGTACCTACCTGATTATTTATGTTGAAAACTCATAAAATATTTTGTCAAGTTATAATACAATAGAGGTCATAATAGAAAGTTGATTGTTTAATTGTTTAATTCTGTTTAGTGAAAATCACTTTATTTATATTAACAATTTTTTAACATTAACTTAGTGTTCATTCATGACTCAATGTATCAATGATTAATTTGGTTATACATATTTTTAACAGGCATGTCTTTAAATTTTGATATTATTTGTCATTTACCTTCCAAAAAGAAGATGACGATAAAGTTGTAATCAACGATGTGAACTAGATAAATTTAAGTTGTAATGAATGATAGGGAATAAAATATAAGTAAAACTTCATAAAAAATGTATATTAGTTTTCATAGTAAAATACATTAAAAGCAACAATAAGAATGTTTATGTATAAAATAAATAATTCATGCTCAACAGAATACTACACTTTAATTCTAGAATAAGATATATACATAGATTAATAGACTTGTGTTTGTGGATTATCCAATCATACGCACCTATAAACTTGATAAATACCTACTCATAACATACATACATCTTTAATCTCTTCTGACGCATTTTTTCATATAATATGTATATGTATTTCGGTTTTAGTAATACTAAGAAGTATTTAAATGAAATTTCTAATTAAACAAGTTACCTGTTGTTACCTGCGCTTGTATTAAGTGAATCATCTTCAGATGAAAAATGTTTTTAAAACTAGGTACGGTATTACTAAAATGATATTGCTATACGGGCACATTCGGTTTTACACGTAATTCGCCAATACGCGTTTGTATATGTTTAAAATGTAATTTTAATTAGTGCAACATCCTTACTACGTGGAACTGGCTAGGTTTTGAGAAATTTTGTTTCGAATTTTGTGCTGATATGAGCGTTTTTATATTTTGAGTAAGCGATCGGCGAAAGCTCCAGATCGCTTTTATCATTTTAAACAATATTTATCTACTATTTATACTAATTATAATATAAATGAAATATTTTTATTCTCATTATGTAACTGAGGTAAAAGGTATTAATCTGTCAAAACACTTTTAGTAAGTTGTTTTCTACTTTGCCTTGCAACTAACCTAAAAGTTATACAACTAAATCATATAGAGAACCATAAATAAGAACACTAAATACATGTTAAAAAATATAAATAAATATAAATACATTAGTTATTATTAAACAGAATTGAATTATCTCTATATTACTAGCTTTATGAAGCCTTAAAAATTTATTTTCCAGTATAACTTTTATTACAGTAAGCTGAGTGATTTATTGTTAACTAAAGGAGTAATATGTATATTTTAGATATTGACAAATTTTCGTTAAAACTAACAAGTCAAATAATAGTCGCGATATTCATTTATAAGATGTAATTCTTTATGTAATGCTACTACAAGGAATAATAAAATCATCTACTTGACGCTACCGAAGCTTAAATTCCCATATTTTAATTTATGCTATATCCATATACTTATATACATATATGTATATACGTATTATACGCATTTGTATATTGCAATGTTATTGTAAGCGGGAAAAACTACGGTTAAGCTCAGCAGGTACATAGTAATGTGCCCTGCGGCTCTTTGGAATAAAGTATTGAGCGCAGGGTCTTTCTCTATCTAGCCGTGTCCGGATATCTTTACACCTCACTGTACAACCATAAATAACATCCACAAAGGATCGTTGAGATAGAACTAATGTTTTAAAATAAACAAACTATTCTCTGTTATAAATGTTAATATTCTCATTTTTTTTTAATATGAAATTATGAAAGAATTGTTTTGGGAAGATTGATCCGTGATAGGAAGAATAACTTCAGAAACAAATTTGAAATTGTGTCCTGAAAGACGGAATGCCATTCACATGACATATATTAACTCCAGTACCGTCACTTTCAAACGGATAGTAGTTATAATAGCACCGAAATTTAATCCAATCAAGCCAGCATTTTTATCTGTACAGATTGCACAACAGAAATCGTTCGGCACTGACCCTCTAAAGTACGTGCATCTCTGTAGACTTTCATCATTACATAATCTATTCGTCTGTTCATAATGACATTTAGCCTTTTGGCGCAAACTTGTTCAGAAACAAATGAACCTCTGGAGCTGCAGCTTTGCTTGGAGGTTTAAATAAATACCTACTATTACTATTTTATACCATAGCTAGCCTTGCCAGATGTATTAGACCTATTATCTTGGCAACAGAAGCACCCACCACGGAGATTTTCAAATGATTGGTAAACGAGTTTAATATTTTATTAATACAGCAGTGTAACTTTGAGCTAAAATTTTAACAAATTTATTAAAATGATATTAAGTTGCTTGAGGGTGAGATATTGATTTAATTTAACGTGAATTCTCTTTTTCCTAGTGTTTCAATGCCAGTTACTTTAAGTTACTTTCACAACTTGAAATTTGTACGAAAATATATTCGCCTAACTGACATCTGCAACAATGTAATAGGAATTTTTATAAATAAGTAGAAGGAACAACAATGGTAAACTCCTCATTCTTTGAATGTTTTGGCTGGTTAATGTATGTGGATGAGATTTTGGCTATTTTTATTATAAAAAAGTGTAATCTTGATGTTTTTTGTAATAGATTAAATAACTGGTTCGAAAGCGTGAAACTTCACGTAACTACGAGACAGAGCAAAATGGTCAAGTACCATTTCTAAATATGTTAGTTATAACAAAATTTAATATTTCAGACTTTAAAGTGTATAGCAAGACAACACTTCACTACATTATCTAGATTTGCGTCGTTACGTCTAGCACAAGATAGAAAGTCTGAAGTTCTTTTCACCTTTTCCCTTAAACGGTCAGAGGTAAGAGAGCACCTGATCACCTTATTTAAAAAACATTTGTATTTGTTAGCCTTGTAATGTAATGCAATAGGTGTATAAGAGGATTTCAAAAACTCAAAGAAAACAGTTGGGAAGATCAGTAGCCCTTGAAGTTAAAAATTATCCTATTATAAACTTATTATTATAAAACATACTGAAACTTACCACCCCTTAATTAGTAATTGACAACTATAAATACAAAATGTTAATTACAAAATTAAACTACTTGTTGGTACCTATATCTAAGAATAACAGCTGTAGTATTTTTTAGACATACATAAATCACGACTTCAGGTTAGTTTCAACATTCCTAAGCATAATTATAATATAGCTTAAACAAAGCATAAGCTTTGTGAACAGATTATTTTGGAGTTAAATCTACTTAACATTGCAAATAAAACTATTTATACCACAGTTACAGCTGGGATACCAAAAAATCAAACCAGTATTATTATAGGGGCGTATAACCTAATCATTCACTTTATGCCGTCGCAATTCACTTTCAAAGACATCGCTGACACAACATTAGAGATCTACAATACCTTCGGACATCCTGTACAACTGACATCCTCGTTGACACTTCATTCGTATCAGATTAATTCACGAAAATCCCTGACGGTATCCGCTTTCTTTTTCTTCTGCATTTGGAATTCCGGGAAATTCACGAAACACTATTCAAAGCGTAAGATACCTCAAGTCAACCGGCGACGTTAACTCGAATCTATTTGGTCGATCGCTTCTCCGGTTTAATTGAAATCTAGTGGTTAGTCATGACATCGCCCGGCTGAAACGCCGTAACGCATCCGCAGGCATGGAAAAAATTATCTTCGAATTTTACAAAGAAAAACTTAAATTGAATTAGGTTCCCGGAATGATGATGTTGAAGAATCAACAACTATCGGTTAAAAAGATGACTAAAGAAGATGTGTTGGATGTGGACTATTTCGAAATGGAATATGATAAGTGAAGAATTATTATCATTAATTTTTCAACAGAATTTTCTGTTATAAATCTGTCATCTTGTAATTATTATTACTGCGAAAATATAGTGTTCATATTGTTCTAATAAGAAATATATTCGGTATTGTGTTTCCTCTCAGCGTGATTATTCCGTGAACTATAGAACCTGATAATAGCTGGTAAACTCAGATAAAGATGTGAAATTAAAGCGAATTCGCAAACTAATTCTGGCAGCACATTAAAAAGAACTCCAAAATTTACTACATAATCTACGATTGCATAATATAGGACAAGGTGGTATAGTACGCTAGTCGAGCAAAAGCTGCGTACTGTCGACTGAGTAATTCACCGCGAGGGTAATAGAGCGCATTAACACCATAAACCAGCCTTAGTGTAATGGCTACGAGTCGTTGAAGTCGTGAGAGGGTAATATGTTTCTATTATCGGCGCAAACTATTGCCGCTAGCGGGCGCGTATTAAGGTCGGAAGGCGGCGCGAGGGTAAAGAGAGACTCATCTCAGGCGCGAACGGCAACTCTCTGTGTTCCTTCGCGCAAAATTGCTTTCCATATAAATATATTGAAGCAATAAATTCCGGGGTAAACGATTCACTATAAAGAGAACGTTTATTTTATACAGTCGCTTTGAGATATACATTCCTATGTGTATATGTAGCTAAGGGAATCCGTGAAGGCGGTGAAAACGGGTAGCATATCGCTTTACTCACTCGGCGTAAGATGAATGTATTTACAAAGTTTATTCGAGAGTAAAAATAAATAGGTTAGAAAATAAAGTTATAATTATAATAGAAGTATAATTTTTTCGTATCCCTATCTATACACCCTCTGTCCAGTTTAAACTGCAGTACATGGGGATATTGAAAACCGTTGGAGATACAACGTCGGTTAAATGGGAGAAAAGTTGCGTATTCATTTGTCCATGAATAATCCGACATTAGATTTTGAAATTTTTGTGTCATTAGGCAGATACAGGGCGAAAAAGAAAAAATGCATTTTTGAAAATCTTCCATATTTTATTTCCTAAAAGAGATAAATTTACAAAAGTTGCAGGCTAGGGATAACAAGTCATGCGGATTTTAAAAATGATTTCAAAAACAATCTAGGTATACTAGATTTTGCGTGACAATAATCAACTTTGGATATTGGATTTTGAGATTTTTAATATCTTAAAAAAATGCTATTCAATGATATATAACATGTTTATGTTCAAGATAGCAAAAACATGAAAAATAGAGAAAGTAAGATTTTAACATAGTAGGCCATGGAACTAGATAACTTAAGTGTAAACTGATAAAAAAAATAACAAGTCTCCATGTACTGTCAAAATATTTTTAACATTTTGTTTGTTAGTGTTCATTAAATAAACGTGGTTAGGTAGCTAAACCATTAATGTAACAACATGTTCAAATAATCCACCGTTCATTTGTATGCACAATATACATCGTGTTAGTACTGCCGCACAAGATTGTCTAACCATGTTCGGTGTCATTCCATTCACTGCTTCTTCAATTGCTTGACGTAATTCTTCCACATTTTCATAAGATCTCGAATACACCTGGTTTTTCAGATAGCCCTATACAAAAAAATCAAGAAGTGTGAGGTCCGGGGACCTAGCAGGCCACCCTATTGGTCCTCGGTTACCAATCCAGTTATTGTAATATTGATTATTTAACTAATTCGTAACCAAAAAGGAATTGCCTGGAGGTGCTCCATCTTGCTGAAAATACATATTTTGCAACGTGGCAAGTGTAAGTTCTTCAGTTCGTTCAACAACATGTGTGCGCAAAAGTTCTAAATACTTTTCAGAATTCAAGTTCTCATTGAAAAGGAATGGACCAATGAGATGGGTATCAATAACGCCGATCCAGACATTAAATCGCCATCTGACCTGCTGTCTAATGCCACGAACTAAGTGTGGATTTTCATCGGACCAAAAGATAGTATTTTTACGATTAAACATTCCAGAGTTAGTAAATCGACTTTCATCAGAGCATAAAATTTTCGAAAAGAAGTTTGGATTTTCATTATGTTTTTCGATGAACCAATGACAGAATTGTGCTCTCCGTATTTCGTCACCATTTTGAAGCCCTTGACTGGCCAAGGTTTGAATTTGGCACGCTTTAAAATGGTACCAGCTGTTGACCTAGCGACGCCAAGTGTATTTTCAATTACCCGGAAAGATGTACGGGGATTTTCAACTACTGCTTGAAGAACAATATTTTCATTATTTTCATTGTTTTGCCTTCTTTTGGGTTTGACAAAACTTCCATGCATTATAAAATTATCACGCAATCGGCGAAAAATGCTTTTTTCTGACTGTCGCCTTTCAAGGTATCTATCGAAATACATTTCTGCAGCTAATTCATCATTTCTTCCACACAAAATAAATCACTCCAGCATTTGATATTTGTCACTATTTGTAAAACGATTCATCTTAGGTTTGCACAGTACAGATACTTGTACCAATACAACGAGATTAACAATATGATTACTGACATTTCAGAATAAACTTCACAGCTTTTAGAGTTGTTTAAGACAAATGTCACATTTATTATCACGGCGTACTACGTTAAAATCGTACTTTCTCTATTTTTCATGTTTTTACTATCTTGAACATCAACATGTTATACATCATTGAATAGCATTTTGTTTGAAGATATTAAAAATGTCAAAATCCAAAATGGCTGCCATAAGGAAAACAAAAATTGATTATTGTCACGCAAAATCTAGTAGACGTAGATTTTTTTTTGAAATCATTTTTAAAATCCTCATGACTTGTTATCCCTACCCTGCAACTTTTGTAAATTTATCTCTTTTAGGAAACAAAATATGGCAGATTTTCAAAAATGAATTTTTCTTTTTCACCCTGTATCTGCCTAATGAAACAAACATTTTAAAATCTGATGTCGGATTATTCATGGACAAATGAATACGCAACTTTTCCCATTTAACCGACGTTGTATCTCCAACAGTTTCCAATATCTCCATGTACTGCATTTTAAACTGGACAGAGGGTGTATAGGTAGGGATACGAAAAAATTATATATTATTATATATATTATTATATATATTATTATATATTATAATTATAACTTTATTTTCTAACGTTGTATCTCCAACGGTTTCCAATATCCCCATTTTAAAGTGGGCACCTGGGTATATGTACTAGTGATTCCCTAGCACCTCTTATGCAGTTTTTAACAACAAAATTTGATAACGTAGGGCCGCTACGGGTTGAAAGAAATTGATATAAAAGTTTTGCAATACGGTTTTCTATTTTATATGCAACAAACATAAAAAAATGGGTATCAAAATAGTGAAGCAGCTCGGATAAAACTGTAGAGATATTCAGCTGCTACCGACAGTTATGTAGTAGGTACAGCAGCTTGCCTCGTACATACATAGCAATCACCTCCGACTCCAGTCTGCGCTCTATTTCGTTTACAGCCAATGATTTGTGGCAATATTCGCGCCACGTCCATATTCGGAAAAGGCCCAACATCACCCTCAATCGTCCAACCAACGAAAGTATACGGTCGTTTTTGCGTTGAACAGAATTCTCTTTCTGTCGATGATCTACGGCCTGATAAATTAAAAACGTGCACTATTCGAACCACCCCGCGTTCCACACTAGAGTTATGAAATCGAAACGGTATCATAAACATCGGAAAACAATAATTCGCCTGGCCCTTCTGAACACTCGGATACTTCTGCTGCCCTTACTACGAAGCCATAATCGTAACTCATAAAAATTGAACCCCTCACTATAGAATGAAACTCTAAAAGAATACATGTAGTCGAAGAAATATACGAACGTCTGAAATTATATTTTTGAATAAAGATAGATAAAATAAAGTAAACGTTAATAGAAGATTACCGTAGCGTCAAAGGAAATAATAAGTCGTTATGGGTATATATGTAGTTTAAATCAAACTCTTACCGAAAATTTTTACAACACATCGAAGAACTTAAGTTAACACACCTCGCAGTAGAAGTATGGCTATTTTCCTCATGCGACATTTTATCAAATTACGTTTTTTTTTATCTTTTAGCAAATTATAGCAGTTCGCACCACTTTCAAACTGGAGACGAATTGTAGGAAATTCAACTGGAACCAGCACAGTAATGTTTCTGTAAGATAGCGTGCCGATCCTATAATTAATGTCCGGCAAAAAGGATTATGAAACAACAGAAGGTGGAAATGTCTTAATTAGGGATTGTACCCTATTAGTGCGTTACATAAAAAGCTTTGGAATGTATGGAGTAATAGGAATTCTTTTTATTGAACTTAATCCCCAACTAACATATTTCCATCTTCTGTTATGTTAACTGGTGCGTCGACGAACACTTCTGCTAAACTATAATCAGAATAAGGGCTTCGCGGTTTCGACCGCCTCATAGTAAAGTAAATATGTATATGCAAACAAAAATAAAATAAAAGTAAAAATTAAAATTTAAAATATAAATAATGTTTACAACAACTTGCTCAAACTCGACGTTTTGCCACTAATGTAAGTAGCTTCTTCAGGAGCAAAACTAGGTCAGGAGCACCAGAACACTGACAGGGGCAGAAACTTGGTGAGTGGCTCCTGTCAGAAGGTAAGGTTTAATGTATGACACCAGCTTTTGAACTGCACTATATGATGAAAATATTGTTCAATCTGGTGCTAATTTATGTATAACTACTATGATGTTACGTGGGTTCAATTAAAAAATATATGATTACGAATACAAATAACAACTCTACTTATCCTGGGATTAATCTCAATGAATTATTAAAACTCTTTAAAATCAAAGAAAATAGATACGGTAAATAAATTTGCTGTATTCTTCTACTTTTTACAAAAAAATTTATTTAATTAACCTGATTCCTTACGATAGCTCCTTATAAATAGCTATTATCTATTGTAGATCGCTTATAATGTAAGATGCGCACAGAAGATCTTCTTATTGCATCCCTCGGTGATATGCCCCTGCCTATACACGGATTCTATATGCCCTGGATTATGGTTATTGACGAGAATTTGTTTAATTTCGCTTTTCCAAAGGATATCAATATTGTAAATATAATTTAGTCTGTCAAACAATCTTCCAAAAAAGGATATAGATATTGTATCTTCTTGATAACACCTTCAAAGCACTAGGTGCATGTTTATAAAACTAAAATGTCCATATATACAGCGTGCCCGGATTTCGTAGGGGGAAAAACTGAAATCTTCTCATTTCTTTTAATTGCCGTAACTTTTTTGTTATTTGAGATATTAAGATACGATTCGAAGCAATTCAAATTGTAATCTAAATACTTTTATTGACAATTAATAAAACAAATTTCTTTTGCGCAAATTTTTAGGAATCCCACCTAACCTCAAAATTTTTAATTGGAACCGTGCAATTTTTGTGGCTCTTTTACAAGGAAATTTTTTCCTGAATACAATCATGTATCGCATAATATGGAAATGTTGTCAAAATTTGGAAAATTAAGATAATTCTAATTATGGGCAGACATCACAACTTTTTGTTTATCGCGTTATCTGTGAAAACATCACTGTTGTCATTATACGAACCTGTCAGAAGTGTCAACGTTATTTGTACTTCAATTTATAATGAATAATTGTGAAAAATACGATGTATTTTGTACGTACTTATATCAAAAGATTGGAAAGCGTAAAACTTACATTTAATAACACAAATTTCATGTGTGCTTATAATTAGTAATCTAATCTCACCTCAAAATTTTTCATTCAAATGCTTCCGTGTTTGGTGTTTGTAGAGTGTTCTGCTATTGCTGATTTGAGTGTATATTCGTACTTAGTATCTCGTATATGTCCTTTTAATCTGGTGCTGATGTTTCTGCCTGTTTGTCCGATGTACGCTTTTCCACAAGTGCAGGGAATCTCGTATACTCCTGGATTTTAAAGCGGATATGTAGGATCTTTAGGTGTCATCTTTAAGAAGTCAAAATTGCTGAGCCAACTGGCATTTCTCAGCAGATGTAGAGACCAGAAGACGACACCACCATTCCTGGAAATCAAACACCACATCGAGACTCCAGAAGAATACTTCAGAGAGCAAGCGATGCCTTACTTGGGGAGAGGATAGACTACAGCCGAACCCAACTTAATACGGCGGGGAATAGTTTATACGAATTACACTTGCACCTGAGCAACACGCTGAACGACGACATATGGACTAGCATTGATCGCCTAACTACAGACAAGGCCAGACATCAAGCGGAAGCAGCCACCAAGAAACAGTAGGCAAAATTCACGCAACTTCAGCAGAAAACCAGACCACCTAGCTCAACCTTGGATTAAACTTTGCCATCACCCCAAGAGAGATACCGAAGGAAGACATCATCTGCGCCATAGAAACATCCATCAGAACGCTACCAGCAGGAGAAATAGAGGAGATCAGATCAACTACGCGACACATTCTGAAATCAGCTAAATCACCTACTTCAAACCTGTCTAGAGAGGAAAGAAGAGCCATCATGGGACTGACGAAGGACAAAGACCGCACTATAATGTCTGCAGACAAAGGGAACGCCACAATCATCATGAGCACACGAGACTACAAAGGCAAGATCCAAGTATTACTACAAGATTCTATTTATCGCAAACTTAAGAAAGATCCGACAGCAGTTCTGGAAAAGAAACTATCAGCAGCAGTTAAATCATCATCAATACCTAAAGAATTACACCGGAACATCATCATGACGGGCTCCAGAACACCAAGATTATATGGACTGCCCAAGATACACAAAGAGGGAAATCCGATGAGACCCATAGTATCAGCAGTGGGATCCGCTACGCATCCTCTAGCCAAGTACCTGGCCAAGAGCCTACAACCGCTGGTGGGGAAAACAGAGACGTAGTGAAGGATGTGAAAATGGAGGACGTTTTAGTCAGCGTCGACGTCAAATCACTGTTCACGAATATCCCAGCAAAAGAAGCCATCAACATCATCCGAGAACGTCACCAAAAAATTAACATGGAAGATGACATCGTGGATTTAATAGAACTTTGTGCTTCATCAACTTACTTCACCTTCGATGGGAAATTATATGAACAAGTAGAGGGAACCGCCATGGGTTCACCACTGTCACCAGTACTAGCAAACATGTTTATGGAAGCATTTGAAGACACCGCCATCGCATCCTGTAAACTTAAACCGAAGTGCTGGTACCGATACGTCGACGACACCTTCGTTGTATGGCCACATGGGAGGAACACGTTACCGAAGTTTCTGGAACACCTCAACATACAGCACAAGAAAATATAATTTACTATGGAACTGGAGAAGGATGGCACCCTACCTTTCTTAGACGTGCTTTTAAAGAGGAAGGAAGATCAAACTTTGGGACACCAGGTGTACCGTAAACCGACCAACACAAACCGCTACCTCAACGCAAACTCTCACCACCACCTAGCACAGAAACGCGGGGCCAAGACGATATCAGATAAAGAACATCTTGAAGCTGAACTCCAACATCTAAAGAACACACTACAACAAAACTACAGACTCAAGGACATCACGGCAAGCATGAACAAGCAACCCAAACATAAAGAGGAAGCAACGAACACCATTGGAACGACCTACCTGCCGTACATCAAAAGATGTACGGCTAAAATCGGAAGAAAACTACGCAAACACAATGTCAAAGTAATTTTCAACGCTCCTGAGAAACTATACACCAAACTACCTTCACCTAAAGATCCTACACCTCCGCTCCAAAATCCAGGAGTATATGAGATTCCCTGCACTTGTGGAAAAGTGTACATCGGACAAACAGGCAGAAACATCAGCACCAGATTAAAAGAACATATACGAGATACTAAGTAGGAATATACACTCAAATCAGCAATAGCAGAACACTCTACAAACACCAAACACGGAATCAATTTCGACAAATGCAGGAAACTAGCGACGGAACCACATTACTGAAGAAGAGTCTACAGAGAAGCCATCGAAATACAGAAGAATCCGAACAACATCAATGGAGAAGACGGATTACAGCTACCCAGTATTTGGAAACGACTCTTCCAACCGTAACGAGGAACTACGGACACGCTTCAACAGACCGGAACGGTCACGCCTCAAGCAACGCACAGCTATATGTAAACCCGATCCTCGACCAACCACTTGACTTCTGAAGAAGATCACAAGATTGTCGAAACGTCAAGTACCACAACCTTTCTACCCGGCAGAGAATCGAGGAGCAGCCACCCTGTATAGTGTTACAGCGAAGAACTTCAAATGTTGTGTAACTACACAATATCAGCTGTGCCTATGCAAAATTTCATTCTTCTCTTTTACTTCTGCGTGACGTAATATCACTATAAAGTAATATCGGTATCTATCACTTTTTTTCTTTAATCGCGAATAACTCAGAAGGAATGGTATTTAGGCATAGGTATAGGTAAAGGCCTTTATTTTGGATCTAATTGGAAAGTGTATGTTCATAACAATTTAATTTCTTATCTCCGTAAGTTCGCAAAGTACTTCCTGCCGAAGTTCATTGTTACGTAACCTGAATTACATGCAAATAGAATAATCGAAATTACTTCCCGTATCCCACGTTCCTTTAACCTCTTCATAATTCTACGCTTACCATCGCGAAACGCCTTGCACTAATAACCATAATTCATATTACGACAAGATTATTCCAAGTTAACGGCCAAGCAGCATTAAAATGCACACCTATCAAGCGATATAATTGCTATCTACAAATCGGAAATAAGGCAGGAAGGAACGCGTACATAAAGCATAGCTGACATGACAGCCTACCTGAAACAAATATATCCCGCTTCCTTGTGGGAAGGAAACCGTGCACATAAGAACTTCTCGTGGAACGTAAGCGTTGGTTGGTATATCCTCGAGAAAACAGTACTTTATGTATTTACATTTTATTTAATTACGTACTCGTTTGTCGGTAACGAACACTCTTACGACCTGTTTTACAAGTTGAGCGCAAATAGTGAATATAAATAAGAACGTTATTGCCAGTTGCGTAATTCACTGTGAAAATATCATTGTGAGCAGTTGCACGCATCCGTAAATGTCGGGTGAAGTTAAGATCAGAACAATAAGGTACTGAAAATATTCCCCTTAATGAAAATTTATTTGCCTTTGTGCTTTGTTGGGTAAAGTTTTATGAAACACAATCTAGAGCTTCCATACTAAAATATTAAATTTAGGATAATGCTTCACGACGATTCTACATTACCTTTACAATGTTATTTTCATTGAAATTATAATAATTTGCTTCTACATCTAAACTTCATCAAAACAATTTCCATTTAAATTCGGGTTCACAATCTGCTGTTCCACTAATATAAGCATTCTATCTGATACCGCGGACAAAAAACAAACATAAGTAATGTAAGTAACTACTAACTTTGAATTGGTTACTTACACATTATAAAAATGCACATCACAAAAATGTGCTGTCGTTGATTTAATTAAATAGAATATACAGGTGGCAATGCTTAAAAAATATTATCTGTACTAGTACAAAGAAATCTTCTCTTACAACCACATGCTTCGAAACATGATGGAAACTGGTTCTTGATCCAGAGAATTCAAAATTTGTTCTATTATATTCAGATGCAGGTGTTCTAATAGCTGCACCAGAGTTTTCAATATTTCATCTTGTACCTTAGTCATTTCTAAACTTCAAATTTTGACTTACCCTCAAATGATAAATCTTGAATTAATAACTGATACAGACGAGTACAAATAATGAACTTATTATTCACACATATATTTATTAAGTAAATTCGTGCTCTATTGGCGTCGATGACTTGTTGTACACTATTTTCCATTGTATAATTAGTGTTTTGGTATTATCTGGAGTTATTTCTTTCCATGGTTTCCCAAAGTTTATCTCGATTAGTCGCTCTAAAATTATTTATGTTTTGTCAATTGTCCCCGAACGTTTCCAATTAAGTTAAGATTGGGTGTGGAGGTGTGAATTGGGAAGTTGTGAAGAATGAAATAACTTCCAGTTAGTGTGCATTCAAAATTCTAGTAAACCATGCACTGAAAATCTACCATTATGGCTTTATAAACCGTTCTTCATATTTACTGTACTACTAAGTCTGTACACACGTATGTCATGGCATGACTGGAAGATCCTTTCGTCTGAAAAGGTAAGGCATGCTGCAACCTTAGCACAAACTTCTTGGAAGCAGAATAATTTTTCAGCCAAACATTTCGAATACGTTGCTTAACTGTTGAAATGGAACCCGGAAATGGGTTTGGTAATTCGTTTCCAGGGCCATTCTAAAAGGACTTCTTTGAGTCCAATTTACCTACAAAGCATCATTCTTAAAAGTTGAAATTCAACTCACACCACCACCATGCACATTTGCTGCTTTCTTTTAAAAGAGCACACTTTATTAAGATGCGATTTATTTTCTATCATTTGCATGCCTCAGCCGCTTTTTAGGAAACTTCTTACTCTCATTTTTTTTTAGATTCACTGACACGGGGTATGATATAATACTTAGAGAAGTCTCAGATATTGTAATAACACGTTTTTGCGACATTTATGGCGGTTTACTAAGATATAGAAGTAGGAGATCGTGCTAGATGAAACCAGCTTTGCACTAGGTTATGAATGTATTCAGTAATCGTTAACTTTCAAGCTGAGACAAATAGAACTCTCTTAAGCTATAAAATTTTTGAAATGAATGAAATTATGCTGTTACCTGATAAGAGAAGTGTTTTGTCACTATGCAAGGTCTTGACTTACAATTAGTGTATTAATAGACACAATTATAAATTAAACAATTACCGTCGAACTTACAATATTAAAATAAGGAAGACTTTCAATATATTACTCCCGAGTTTTAGTTTACATCATACCTTACAGCACTGAAGTATTTTAAGCATCATTAGACACATCGAAACCTATTTTTCAGTTATAATTGCTTCCACGTCCTTTAACATGGTTTTCATACTTCAAAACGCAAGCAAACAAACAGTCAATAATTCAAGCTGGCACACTATTGTTCAGAAAAACCTAAAAATAAGAACACCGACTCGTTTTCGAGTGCTTTGTTTGACCAGAAACATATAATTACACACTAGCTGTAGTTCAGTCATCTTCGGTATAATTATCTTGCCTTTTCAAAAATCAATCACAAACTTCAAACTTCCGAAACTCGTAAACGAAGAAAAGCGGCCTCTAGGGCGATTATTCATGCAAAAAAGTTACCTTTAAAAGAAGGAAGAAAAGGCGACAGCGGCGCCAAGACGACATTAATCTGCCAAAAATACAGAACGCTAGATAATTATGTGCGTATATATAGAAAAACGAACGGACCATTAAGGGAGAATAATAGAAGAGCGGTGTGTCTATAGGTCACAATGGATGGTGGAACCGTTACAAAAGCAGCATGCTCACCTTTATCTTATTTCTAGAGAGACTTTTTAGCCTTAACGTATTTAAAATTGCACCTAATCGTTTTAAAGTATTGTACCTTTCTTTTCTTTCTTTCTCTTTTTATGCAAGTGTAAGCATTTCAAGCTTAGTAACTTTAGATTTTATAAGCTAAAACTCGCAAATTATGGTCGTTTTCAAGTATCAAACCTGCAAGATACTCTCATAATAAGCTGTTAAATAAAAAATTAAGAAATTGAAAAAACACTATACAATGTAGTAATACCGTAAATTTCCATACATCTAAGCATATAACATTATTTATGTGGCAATTGCCAATAGGTACATATTTTTACAGCAATTAGGAACGTCTTTAAAAAATTTCTGATTAACATCGTTATCAAGACGCGTTACTACATCTCAACTAGATATGACTTCAATTTGAACATATTACCTAGAGTGTTTATCTAACTTATTCTAATAACCTCTCTAATAATGTTACAAAATGTGAAATGTTAATAAAATTATAGCTGTCGATCCTGTTTATGTGAAATTTTACAGTTCCACCCCAAAACTCTCACATAAACTTTACGACTACCCTAGAACTTTATAATAAACAAATATCTGGAAAATATGGTGTCTTTCCTGTGTAAAATCATAACCTCGCAATCGTAAAATCTGGGGCTATGTTTGGAATCCTCCATATTGTAGACCGAGTGTTTCCATGGAAGGACCAGCGCTTTTGTATCGTTTGCATTGATGTATTTTAGTCATTGTAACTTGAACACAATATTTATTATCTGCAGGGTTATAATTTGCCTGTATTTTCTTACTATCGCCCACACAAAGAACTGAGTTGTCCGGTAAATATACACAGACAAATAGCTCCTACAGAGTAGGTTCTATTCATTCATTCTGCCGCATAGTTGTTTAAGAAACCGAATTGACACTCATAAATCTCCTGTATGTGAACCAAAGGGCAGCGCAAACATAATTAAAGTATTATTATTGATGAAAAAGGAAACGCTAACAAATTGCGGTCTTTGTAATATCGTAAATCATATAATTATTATTGTAGAAGGAACAAAGACCATAAAATTCATTTATTATTAGAAATATCAGCGGTATTGTTTGCCTCCTACAACTTAGCGTCATCGTAACGTTCTTACTTAACTGCAAGCCTTAATTGGTTAGCGATAAACTTGACTTAGACAGTGAGTGTTTGGCATGCCTCGTTCATAAAGTGTCGAGAGTAATAAAACCGAAAAATTCATACAGGTTACATTAACAGATGATTTATGTTCCCGTACTTCTTTGTAATTTAGTATGTAATACACATAAAGATAGGATAGGAACAAACATGTGGAACGAATGATTCTAAAGCTTGTAGTGGTTCAATGAAAACTAAGCAACGAATTTTTGTCGGAAAGCTGAAATTATTAAGATCTAACCACTCCTATCAGCGACGTAGACGGAGGCGTTTATATTCTATATGTCTTTAGAGATGACGAAAGCTGCTTTTATACCAAAAAATTACAAAGCAATTACCGTCGTGAATTTGTGATCCAGAAGATGTGATTTGAAAATTGAAAGAATTGAAGTTTGAATGTGTTATGATAAATACGCTCTACCATCATTTACAAAGCCGTTGCAACATCGAGCGCAGTAATCAAGACATCGAGATTTTGAATATTCTATAACGATTCAATACACTGCAACCGATCTTCATGTTATACAATTGCGAAAAGTAGCACTAAAGCAGCTAAAGGAATACCTGAATGCTAGGGCCGAAACGTATAATAAATTCTGAAAAGTAGAGATCCATAGTAAGTTGATTGATTGAGAAAAAAATAGATTCTAAATGAGAGAGAAGCTGCTTATGAAGCACAAAAACGTGTGGCAGAAAGAATGCAAATGATTGAGTTCCTCCTTCCACAAATTGTAAAAACGGTGGATATTAAGCTACCATAAAGCATGATTTCCTGAACGGTTAGTATAGACACAACGTATTCCAAACAGCTACGTCCAGTTTTTTTTAAGAAGAACTTATGCCGAAACGGCTTTCTCTATGAGTAGTGATTGCTGGAAAACTGGACAGCCAACGTGTAACAAAATGTTCTCACAAACATTCATTGCAAAAATAAACGATACGTTTCTTTTACGTCCAATAGGTCATGTATCATCCATTGTTACAATCCATTGTTTTAATTATATAGAAAAAGTGCTTATCGAAATTCTGTTATCTCGTAGAGTTTCACAATTTGGAATATAATGTGTTCCATGTCATGGAATATATAGAACTTTTCCAGGTGGCAAATTATTAAATCACCGATATGATATGCTTTTCGGGGCAGTGAAGTAGTTGAGTGACGACCGCATCGCCAGCCACAGCATTATATATAATGTTATAACAATATTTCTGGTCTGCATTGGACTTTATGGATTAAGATGAGTTGTGACTTCAACGTGTTGGAAAAACCTGTCACGCTACGCTAGAAGTAAAGTAAGAGAAATGTCCTGGTCCTGCAATGGCCAGAGAAATCATGCAATTTAACGTCGTGCAATTCCTTTTTGTGGGATTTTGGAAAGTCGTCTGTTTATGCTGGCCAATCAGCTAGAATTCCTACAGTAAAGGAAAATAATCAACGGATAATTGGCGGTATTGAAGAGCAAATCTGCGAAATCTTTTGAAGATGATGGCAGCCCATCTTTAAAGTACAAATCTTTCCAATAATAACCGTGTATTTGTGTTAGGAGTTGCCTCACCTTTTTGACCCAGAGCTTCTTTATATGCTAAGTGACGCCGAATAGAAGTAACATCAGCATCTCTGGTTAATTTCTAAGAATGATTCAATATTACAGACTTCAAGGAAAATCCTATATATATATATGTATATATATATATATATATAGCTGTCGCCCAAAATGGACTCCGTACAGAAATAAACCAGTTTGGCATCCATTAATATACACAATGTATATACTGTATACAAAGAGAGGGAGTGCATGCATCCAATATATTCAGCGCATCTTTTGACATCACGCTGTATATTTTATACCTTTTATTGCAATTTGACATCCGTATATATGTTAAAATAGACGAAATGGCATCCGGGCGACGTTGCCACATTTACAGCAGCTTCCTGCCAATGAAATAGTCTTTGGTGAGTTATCTGCTATAGCTACTACAGATAGACAGGATAGTTTTTGTGCTTTCAGGGAAGGTGGTTTGGTATCAAATTCAGAACAAAATCGATAAGATTTTTAATTTTTATTACACTCAACAACAAACTTCTAAACAAATCAAATAAACGAAGATTATAGGCAAGGTGATTAGTCTTAATATAAAAATATTATTAATTCCGATTAAATTTGTTACAAACATAAACTTTTATTACCGCCCAAGTTTTATTCTTAAACACTTCTGGATGTTTCTCGATCAAAGACATTACTTCTTTTTTTTAGGCGCCATTCTCTTATTTATGTGTTTTTTGAAGAAACCTTCAGCCAGCTTCTTTTGTGTTTCTGTCCAAGGTACTAAATTTCGCTTGGTTCCTAGATACGATTAGTTTGCACTTTTGCTTTCCTCTTTCTTCCCACATTGTTAGGTAATGAGGCCTTAAGTTGACTGTTAGTTATACTATAAGTCGTTTCTAGATGCTTTTCTGTATCAAGGCAATCATTACGTATTTCTGGAGGAGAGGGAGTATCAATTGATATTTGCTGGCGTATGTCTTCAAAGGACGATGGGTAACTCGGAGAGGATGATTCAGGAGAACCACCACACTGATATTTACGTCTTGGATCATCTTCCGATGGCCAATATTCAGACCCAGAACTTACAGATTCTTGTTCTGTGTCGGATAACTGGTAAAAATCTGTACACAAACGTCGAGAACTGTATACTATAACATCATTTAATTCTAGGCCCTAATTGGTCCATAATTAATATACAAATGCCAAAGACTCTTATCTATTTTCGAATCCACAATTTGTTCTATAATTCTCACAAAACATTTAATTAAGTAAATACACTGCCCAAAACAATTTGAGGATAAATTAATACACAATTATATCCTCCTTAATTGTTTTGAGCAGTGTATACAGGGTCATTCACGGAACTGGTTCGTTAGAACTTTTTGATTGTTCTTGAAATTCAACATTTCTCAAAACTTGTAATTATAACTGATATCATCTGAACTCATCAGGAAAATTATTTACGTTATTGTACCACTGCCGGTGTACCGGAAGTTGACGTCAACTTTCTTAATTTAAATAGCATGGTATACTTTTTATGAGTTTTCTGTGTCGGGCATACAATTCTGCATCAAAACTTACTAAGACACCCTACGTCAAAAATCAGCCGTTTTTGAGTTATTCAATTTTTTTCAAATATAGGACCAATTGCAAAGTTGTGTTCAAAATTCTGTATTTCTGAAGGCATTGCAGCTAAAAATCTCATATTTGGCATGTTATTAGCCAAAATAGTATACATCAAATTTACGTTCTAATATTTATCATAATTTATACAGGGTCGTCCAAAATTAACGTTCATTTCAACCAAGTTAACTTCAATGAAAGGCACTTTTTTTTTAATGGAACACCTTATATATTATTACATTTTTGAATACACTTAATAATTCTTTATATTTCATAATTAAACATATTAGCTTGTATTTTTTACGGTTTCCGAGTTATAAGTACTTTGCGGGTGAAAGTCCGAAAAATATGCTTTTTAATCCGTTTAAAGCCTTAGTAATCCTTAAATGTCAAAATAATTGATATTGCATTTGTACTATAAATACACATAGATTATATCTGTCAAGCAAAATAGCAAATTAAATGTTTTACAGAAAAGAAACGACATTTTAGATTTATTTTCCGTTCATGGAGAATGTAATAGGATTATAAATAATACATGTACAGTATTTGACGACAGACATCCAAATTTTTGCAAAGTGATCTAAAACAATATTATTACAAAAACTCAAACAAGAAAATTAAACAAAATAGCGTTGCAAATGAGAAAATATGATCAGATCACGATGACATGCATATAAAACACACTTAACTTATTCCTTTCCAAAGCTGATTGATATTTTGATTTTGATATTTTTTAGGTCATTTTGTATAAATGTGGATATCTGTCGTCATATACTCGACATGTGCTACTCACAATTCTACTACAGTCTTCATGAATGGAAAATAAATCTAAAATATCGTTTCTTTTCCGCAATGTATTTCATTTGTTATTTTGCTTGACAGATATCAACTATGCGTATTCATAGTACAAATACAATATCAATTATTTTGACATTCAAGGATTACTGAGATTTTAAATGCATAAAAAAGGCGTATTTTTCGGACTTTTATAAGGAAATCTCTAATAACTCGAAAACTGTAAAAGATCGAAACCAATACATATGTCTAATAATCAATGGTAGAGAATTATTAAGTGTATTCAAAAATGCAATAATATATAGGCTGTTCCATTTTAAAAAAGTGACTTCTATCGACGTAAAATTGGTTGAAATGAACGTTAATTTTGGATGACACCGTATAAATTACGATAAATTTTAGGACGTAAGTTTGATGTATGCTATCTTGGCTAATAACATGCCAAATGTGAGATCTTTAGCTGCAATGCTTTCAGAAATACAGTATTTGGAACATAACGTTGTAATTGGCCCTATATTTGAAAAAAATTGAATAACTCAAAAACGGCTGATTCTTGACATAGAATGTCTTAGTAAGTTTTGATGCAGAATTGTATGTCCGATACAGAAAACTCATAAAAAGTATACCATGCTATTTAAATTTAGAAAGTTGACGTCAACTTCCGGTAAACCGGAAGTGGTACAATAGCGTAAATAATTTTGCTGATGAGTCCAGATGATATGAGTTATAATTACATGTTTTGAGAAATGTGGAATTTCAAGAATATCAAAAAGTTCTAACAAACCAGTTCCGTGAATGACCCTGTATATTTTAAAAGTATAAGAAATAAGCTTTATAATAAAAACTGCACTAAAAACTATAAAATAAATAAATATTTAATTATTATTAATTCAAGATTAATTTAATATTTAATACAAGTTTTATAAAAATGCACTGAAAATTATAACATTATAAAAATTATGATTCACAGCGCCTTCAATACTAGTATAATGAACACAATTTTTCTAAATTTATTTCAATTTTTCTAAATTAATTTTAATTTTCCTGAATTTATTTTAATTTTCTCAAATTTATTTTGATTTGCCCAAATTTATTTTAATTTCCCCGAATTTATTTCAATTTTCTTGATTTTTTTTAATTTCCTGAATTTATTTTAATTTTCCTGAACATATTTCACATTTCCTGAATTGATTTTATTTTTACTGAATTTATTTGATTTTTCTGATTTTATTAGTTTTCTTGGATTTTTTTATTGTCCTGAATTGTAATTACTTAGAAGCTTTCTCAAATTAAGTTATTTGCAACAACTGAAATTTTGAGGTTATCTAGAACTTCAGTAATTAGTTTAATTCACTTTTACACTAATAAATGATAAATAGTACAAGACATTCACCTGAAGGTTTACTTCCGAGAACAATTGACATCGTACGTTTACTTCTTTCCATTAGTTTTTCAAATTAAACAAAAATAGCGGTTAGTAGTAATCACTTAAAACAGTGTTGTCACTTTTACACGGATGTCAATCTAAGCGCTTGCTAAATTTAAACTATATTCACGCGGTTCGACTGGTGCGCCTCTAACGCTAGCTGGTCGCACTAACAAGTTTAGTAACATACAGCTTGTAGGAAAAATGACTTCCGCCATATTTTTATTTGAATCGTCAGATTGCACCACTATCTCATATCTGTGAATTTTTAAAGGATGGATCAAGTTGGCATCCGTATATCGGATGTCAACTTTCCACGGATGCCACCTTTACCGCGATTTATGCATGCACGGAGCCCAACTTGGACTCTATAAGTATATATACATATATATATGTATATATATATATATAGCTCACGTACATATTGGCATCCTGTTCGCAATAATACAAATCGACATCCTTCAGTATACTTTCAATGTATTTAACGATTCATATAGCGGTCATATTGGCATCAACTAGTACAGCGGCTAAAGTAACAGCCACTCGCGTTCGGTGAATCCCCCGTCTACTCTTATAACAGTATGCTACGGTTGAATTTTAAATTTCGATTATGTTGGCTTCGGCTGGATGTGACAAATAATAAACGTCATTTTGTAAACAGGGTATGTTGTTGATTAAAAAATATAGAGCAGAAGTAACAAAAACTGCAATTTTAAATTTTCAAGTAATAATTTCGGGCTATGTTCTTTCCATTTAGAATAACTTTAGATTTCTGCTTCTCCCCATTACAATGCAACTTCCTTCTTTCAACTATATATTCTAATTTTGATTATAAATTTGTATTGCTGAGACAAATTTAAAACTCGTAAATTAGCCTTTTTTGAATTATTGCATTTGTTACAAAAATTGGCAGTTGCAGACTATTTAAAATGCATGCAAATACAGATTTTAGATAACTATCTATCGCAAAATAACATTATTATAAACTTTAAAAAATAAGTCCATTGGGAGCACGTTCTACAATGATTTTGAAATATACAGGGTGTTCCAAAAAAACTTACGCATCAAAGTTGTCGAAATTTAAATGCAATACCATAAGTATTACATATTTCGATAACGCAGATTAAATAAAGGCAAGTTACTGTGATATTCCCTATATCTAGGTTCAACAGTTTCTGAGATATTTGACAATTTTTGAAAATGTAGATCAATATTTAGAATGAGTACCTAGCGTACGTATTTAAGTTACGTGTTTCAAGTAGTATTATTTCATTAGCACAACCATTACATCTAATGCTAAAATGAAGATGTTGAATTATAAAAGGTGGTTAAAATATTACCTCTAACTGTAGCTACCATCAATGCTCAATAACTTTCTTATTTTAAATGAAACATCCTATATCTAAGATAAGTAATTTTGTAAAGGGGATCACAATAGACCTGTAAAGGTCGCGGTGAAACAGGCCCGCATGCCACCCCACTCTTAACCTAACCTAACCTAAGATAAGTAATTGGTTTTTAAATGATTTCTCTTTTAAATGTTGTTAAAGTTCCCAATACATATGTATTTCTCTTGTAAAAGTCAATTTAGTGTTTTAATTGGCGATTATGTATTAAAAATTTGGTTAAATCGAAGTAACTTTGACATGATGACAATAATTTCAGGCATTAATTTTGTTTAATTTATTATTGAAAAGTAGGCAGTATCGTATTGGACGTTGCTTTATATTTATGCGAAAACAAACAAAATTTAACCAATACACGTCTTATCACATACAAATTGTCACCATAATCATATTACAAAAGAAAACAAAGAAATTAATGATTCAAATATCGCTCAAATTGATGACCGTCATTTTCAATGGATAAATTAATCTACATTGGATGGTTGAGCGAGCTAACATACCGTGGAATGTTTATGCACGATATGACTACATATTAAGTCGCAATTCAAGGCTGCTAGCATACATACGGCTAGTTGGTCAATCGCAAACGCGATAACGCTCGAAATATCTCCCGCTACGTATGTGGTACAAACATGCCATGTTTATTTGTTACAGCAGTTTTACCCGTACTTTTGGAAAACGTGCCTCTGAATATCCGCCAAAAGATGCGGGTACAACTAGATGGTGCTCCTTTTTTGAGTTAATTAGATAGGCAATACCCTAATAGGTAAAAGGACGTGGTGATTCACAGACCTGACCTGCAAGCTCCCTAGACCTAATGAGTCCAGATCTTTTTGTGGAGATGTATGAAAATTAATTTGGTACAATATATATGCCACAAACAACACCTGCCAATATAAAAACATTTCAACCAAGTATTTATTTATGTATTGAAAATAGCGGACATCCATTGAGTGATATTTGAATCATTTGTTTCTTTGTTTTATTTTGTATTAAGTTTATGGTAAAAATGTGTATGTAATAAGACATATGTATTTGTTAATTTTTGTCTGGTTTCCAATAAATATGAAGCAACGTCTAATGCACCACTGCCTACTTTTCAAGAATAAATTAAACAAAATTAATGCTTGAAATTATTCAATCATGTCGAATCATCATCATCATCATAACATGTCAAAAATATGCAATAATATGCATGGTGTTCCATTTAAATTTTGATAACTTTAATGTCTCCTTTTGGAGCATCCTAAATATTTCAAAATAATTTTAGAATGTGCTCCCAATGGACTTAATATGCTCCAAAAACATTTTAAATGTTACCATTTATTGTAT
Organism: Holotrichia oblita; assembly: GCA_023690525.1. NCBI lineage: Eukaryota > Metazoa > Arthropoda > Insecta > Coleoptera > Scarabaeidae > Holotrichia > Holotrichia oblita. The sequence goes on from CM043020.1 coordinate 63,318,983, forward strand.
ATCAACCGAGGCCAATGTAGCACCCCATCCTGTATATCTTATAATTTTTAAATACATTGCTACGTTTTTGTTACCCCTTATGGCATTTTTATTGAAAAATTGGGATAGTATATGTTTATCCTATAACAAAATACCTATCTAAACTAAACTAGTTACAAGTTATCTAAGACCTATTGGCGTAAAAGAGAAAGCTATTTTGCGAAGAAATATAATTCTGGGCGTCTAGTATTTTCACTACAAATACCAGTGTGCATCCAAGTTTGGGCCATCAGAAATTATGAGTTTCTTTAATTAATTGCATTGAATATCTAGAAATGTCGAAATCTATTTTCAATTACTACAACGTACTACTCCTACAACATTTAGTTCTAGAGAAGCAATCATTACTTTTTAATTTACAATGCAATAAAAGTAAGGAAAGCATAGCGTGCCATTTAAAAAGAATGTTTTTCTACTCCCATACTTTAATTGTACATATTATTAGATATACTGAACCTGTACTTTAATGATGTCCATTACAATACAGATTTTCATTATGATACAAATTTACTTATATCCAATAGGAATATAGATTTTTCATTACGATACAAGTTTATGTCCAATAAGAATGCGACATTCCAATATTCAATATGGCCGTGACTACATATCTGGCAGATATAAAAATTAATTAAACTCGACAGTTCTCTGTATCTATTTAAATATAGTAAAAATTAAAGAAATACGTATATTATGGGGTCGTAGAAAAAATAGTGTATGTAACTCGCATTTAATGGCTATTAAGACACTCGTATTCATTACAATACTCGGCTTCGCCTTGTATTATAATTTTCATACTCGTGTCTTAATAGCTATCATTAAATCCTCATTGCATAATATACTATTACGTTACCGGATAACAAATTTTGAAAAAATGTTCTCTGAGCATCCACTATAGTTCTATAAAATTTATAATAACGCAGGTAATGCAATAATATACTTTCCTAAATAATTACTTAAAAGTCTAAATTTATATATGTATAAACTTTTTCGAAAAATAGTTTGCATTTGTCAATGTTTTTACAAAATATACAATTCAAAACGGGTTGATTTTAGTGGCACCATTTATTTAAGAAACTAAACTTAGAACCGTCTCGACAATATGAATCATTAATAAAAATTAAGACATTTTATTTAAAATATAAAAGTTGAGATGCAAATACGCGTTTCTATAATAGTTACGCAAATAAAATACGTTGGATTATATCAACTTCGAAATAACAGTAGGAATTCTATCGGTTATTCCCCGACATGTTCATAATTCCGACAAATTTCCACATGTTCCAGCTGGTACGCGCCCTGTATAGCACCTCTGCCCAAGTATATACAACTTCGACTAGACTGCCCTCTGGTCCATATATTCAGGCACTACTGTGTATAAAAATATGCATATAACGGTAAAATGTCCATCCAGCTGGTTTTCATTCTACGCATAAATGACGCTTAGAACAGTTCATCAAAAATTTTTTTCATAGAAAACAAGTTGGCATCCATATATCGGATGCCACTTTACCGCGGATGCCAATTTTACCGCATTATTTTCATGGCAGGACGTCACTTTGATACGTATATATATATATATGTATATATATATGTATATTGCATACTTGACAATATTGTTAGCTTGCTTTCATGAAAACTAGCTATTGGTTAATCATATTTCGCAAAACATGAGGAAAATTTATACTGTACAGAAGTGAATTACTTTCTTACCAACTTACCAAATTTTGTTGCTATGTGATCTATTATTCTTAAATATATTGATTTAACTTTTACCAATTGCATTGATAATTAGGTTATAAAAATTCATTTTATTGAAGTTTCACATAGAAAATGACGAAAGAAACTCTAATATCTTTTACAATCACACTGTATAAAACTCTCCGATACTTATACATTGTGTGTGTCATTTATCATGCTAGAAGGCTTTCAACCTATCACGCACATCCTCTATGTTTCGACAAGCAACGATCATTAACTTAACGACGCCTGTGATCTAGGACAACGTCAAGAAAAGCAAAATACTGTAAGTGCGGAAAAAATCAGGCGTAACTCTCTCACCGGACATGTCACTTTCTCGCTTCCCATCAATCACTCAACTAATTAGGTCCAGCTACAAATCATTTGCTGTGTATTTTTATACATACATATCTCATCCGTCAGTACACTCGTAACTTTTAGAATAAGTAGAATCTTCAAGGTTTAAGAAATAAAACGGTATTTGCAAATTGATTTCTCTAAGTTTTCAACGCAATTTTGTGCTTTATTTTAAAATATGCTATTTTGATAAACTTTTTCAAAGTAATTAAATTCGCTTTAAAATAAAACCTATGTTTACTCAACACACATTTTCCGCTAAAAAGTTCGCAGTTGGAAAAGATAATAATAAATGAATGGTGATGAAGCAGAATAGGTGTTAAATTCTGATTACGAAATTCATGTCTGTACATATGTATAACTCTCAAATCTGTAATTATAGAAAGTTATAAATGTTGAGTTTTATTTACATTTGTTGAACTTTATAATTCTTGTGTTAGGGAACGCAGGAAACAAGTAATTTCAAATATGTAATCACTAGAGGGAGGATCGCTATCTGCTGGACCTGAGTTCTAAACAGTGGCGCTCCTGAATATCCTAATGGATAGATGAACAAAGTATAGTTAACGATTACTGATATCACAAATATTGATAATAAATCGATGAATTTTATATCACATAATGAAGGGTAGTTAGACAGAGAAGCGTGCAGAAATGATAATGTAATATCACAGTTTCCTTCCCCATTATAGATACAGCTGGTGACATAATTATTGGGCACCCATCGAAATTGGAGTTTTATCAAATCTGAACAATGAGAAAATAAAAACAACTGAATACATGCAAATCTTTATTTAAAAAAATGATAATATTAATATTTTGTTGCACCTCCATGTATGTACCTTGATAAGGGCATTTACACGTTTTGCTAACTTTGATATTAATGTCCGACATGTAGTTTCTGACATCTCGCTTCAGATTTGTCGAATTGCTCCGACGCACATACGCAGTCCCACGTGTGCCAAAAATCTAAGAGAAGTTATGTCTAAACTAATATTTAAGATCACTGTCTATTTTTTTTTTTGTAAACTGATACTTCAATCGATCTGTTTTACTGTTACTAGCAGCAGTTGAGGAAACCTATAAATAGTGTTAATACATGAAGTTTCGCGCATTTTCTTCTAATTCTCTATTAATTGAAGACTTATCACTGAACTTACTTTCTAGCGTTGCATACCGCTCCGAAAATATACAGATAATTTATAAATTATAGAAAAAAATATCTAACTACTTGAACTTCACTTCACTCATTTTCTGAAAAGACCATTTCAAAAACGAATTTACCCATGTATACATATTCAATAAGATTTTATTCGAACTAATGAACTTAATAAACAAGTTTCATTCAGTTCCATTATCTTAACATCCATTTGCAGAGATTTTACAATTAGCAACAAATAGTTTTAACAAACACTCGTGTTGCGTTTTACACTATTCTGTAGATTGCAACATAACTAAACATGATTAATTAGCAATTTAAATCGAATTTAACAACATATGCATTCGTATACGCAATAGAGACGCATGCTCTTTAAGTATGTCAATTCACAATCATTATCGTTCAAAGTAAATGTAGTGATAACGTTTAGAAGTACGAAATTGTACACTATAGATATATACTAAATCATTATAAGTATGCAAATTACTTTACGTTAAGTTGTGAACATTTTATTTAGAGAAGATTTTATTTCTCTAATTGCGCTAATACTATAAATTGATATAATTTGTTGCTGCAATAAAATATTTAGAATGTTTCAGTGTAAATTCCCAAACAGTCTTAGTTATATGAGAAATAACTGAAAACATGTTTTTAATATTTTTGCAATTTTTTTTAATGTGTGGTGGGTGCTTAGTTGCAGTCACTCCGTAAGCTGTATTACTTGTCTGGCTATCACTGCAACTCTTGCGGTGTAGTTTGGTGTGTGTAAGTTGTGTTCAAATGGCTTTGTGACAGCATCATATCGCCTTTTATAATGCCGCGCTGTTAATCACTTTACTCCCAACAGCGAATGGCAAGTCGATCCGGGATTAAACCCCCTGAAAAAATGTCACCGTCCCTCCAGAGAATTGAACCCCGGGACCTATCGTCCTCTCACAACGATAGTTAGCCGCCTAACCACTGCGGCCATCGACCCGTTAATATATAATAATATAATAGTGGCAATATTATTACACTCGGGGAATGATTTCTTGTAAGGATGTCAAATATTCTTAGGCCTCTTGATTGTAATGTATGTAACCATAATTACATTTATGTCCTTATTATAAAGATTAATTTTAAAATTCGTTATAACTTGCTGATTTTGGGCCCCGCATTAGTAAAGAAGAACACTAGAAAAAATATTAAAGTTAATTAAAATATATTCACTCAGCCAAAGTTAATTTGGAAGCGCTAGTTGAAAATGTCATACTATTCAAACAAAAATTTCTATATTCTGTCTACTAATCAATTTTGTTATCATGTTGTACTGTTTCAAAATAAATAACTCACTAAATTTCTTTTATTATAAAATAAATTTATTTATTTACAGCAGAGATATAAAACGTATATTGTTTCTACGTGTTAGACGTGCAAAAGAAATTGAATTACTACAATATTCGGAATTTCTGCTACTAAACATGCATGTTGGGCCCTTGCACATTTTGCGGAAAAGCCCAAATTTTTTTATCTGCAAATAAATTTTGACTAAATCTGAACAGCATTAAATACGAGTACATAGTTTCATTATGAAAGGTAATATAGTTTAAAAGGCATAACATACATATATTTGATAGCAATACATATACTAGAGATTAACCTAAAAGATACTTGATGGCAATAGTGTAGAATCTCTAGCCCAGAATGATACCAGGAATGTTGCACGTTGTAGAGAGTCTGGTGGCTCTCCAGGTATTTCGTCTCTTCGAATCTGTCAACATAGTGAAAACTTCACAAAAGCAATACACAGGATAACATCCGTAAAAAAACAAAATACACGAAAGCAAAATTAAAAACTAGTGAACCCTATATAAACTAGTGTGTTACAAAAAATTGAAAAGCCCTTATGTGAAAAGAAAACTAAAATTATTACAAATACAAAATAGCAAAGCTCAAAGGAACTAGAAAGAAATATTTATAACAAATTTATTATGACTGAAGAGAAAAAGATCAATCTCTAAACTCAATTAATGAGAAAATCCGGGTTACAATTAAGAAATGTCGCTGGTTATGACGAACGCTTTCTAGAATATCACGCCAACATATGCGTGCAATTCTCCCAAAGGAATATGAAATGATTTTCCCTAAAACAGAAAACTACGGCAACTAATACACAAAATAGTCATTCTAAAGTGACGCTATAAATCTGCAACTACGTGTAAAATTGGACTTCCAAAGAAGGCATACAAAAAATAGCATAGATAGCAAAGCGGCATGAAAAGTAACTAGTTACATGTATATATAATGCATTTTTCTACCGCCAGTTAATCAAACATATTTTTATTTTAAAAATCTGTCGACCGGAGGTGGAGTCGAACCGCCAAGTATGGCTATCGCGGCCCACTCACAACACCGTTGCGCTACCCGACGACTCGACTCCACTTATAATTTTTTACAATTATATGTGAACAAAATGAAAGGCCTGGATAGGCAACAATTTTAACACCGTAGTATTTATTTTTCTTGGCGTAAGTACATGTATAAATAATGCACATTTTCCACCGCCAATTAATTACATATATTTTTATTTTACAAATATGTCGTCTGGAGATGGAGTCGAAGCACCAAGTGTGGCTATAATTTTCAAAATTATATGTGAACATATTTTTAAAATAATTGGCGGTGGAAAAATGCATTATATATACATGTACTTACGCCAAGAAGAATAAATACTTCGGTGTTATAACTACTTACAGTTACAAGTTACTCATTCGCTTTTATTCTTTAACAGTATTATATCTGCGCAAAAAGTAACTGTAACAGCTCTGTTAAAAAGCAAATCAGCACCCGGCAGCAAGATTACTGTCCCATAAAGAAAAACTGAGCTAAATAAGCATTTAACATAAAAGTGCATCAACCTTATAGGCTTGAAAAAAAGAAAGCGAATGATTTCCCGAAATGAAAATTTTCTGTTCGCGAAGCTCTCTGTGCAGGAACATGCGTCATTCAAAAAAAAATTTACTAATTGGAGAAATTTTATATTGACTTCCTGTAAAAGGGCTCTCTTTACATTACAATCTCACTGGTTCACTTTAGCATTTAGTCCGAATGTCCTGGGGTAACATAAAATGTGGTGACAGGAAACAATATTAAACTATGTGGCATATTTGGGTAATTTCATATAAATAGAAGCCAGACAAGTGACAAGAATATGGCAAACACGACACAGCCTGTGAATTTATTCGAGAGGTTGTCAAACATGCTATGCTAATGCTGTCAGCTAAAGTAATGCTTGTGTACTTTCCGCTGGCAATTAGTACAATGAATAATTGTGAATAGGTGCTTTGTAAATGAATGTGTTTGTAAAGGCGATGTAGTTCATAGTTAGTAGTTACATCAAAATGGAGACTTCTTGTTTGCCCAAAATTTTATTTCTGAATCCTTAAATAATTTTATTAAATATGATATGTTATGTGACAATTTGACCAGTAACTTCTAATTAAGTTTGTATGCGCTTTTAGTTTGATTTAAGATCTAGTAATATGTACTTGTTATTCCTTAACTACTACATTAAATAATGAAGACAAATCACTTATGAAAAAGGAGATTGTTCAAATTAGTAAACAGATATATTCATAATGTTTTAAGAAATTTTGGCATTTGAATATTGTTAGATGCTGTCGACAATACTTCAACTTCTACAATTTTACAAAACCGAATACATGTATACCACTCCAAACATACCACAATTTATAATAAACAATTAAATGTACAATCGATCATTATATGAACGACATTACAATAGACAAAAAATAACAGCGATAATTACGATATCTTAGCTAGTAGAAACAAGTTGATAAATATACAGATCACAAGGCCGTCTATAGACGTTGTCAATAGATAATTGACAGCAGTTCAGATGTGATTAGATTTACGTTTCAGCTTTAAAAACCAGTACCGTACCTATCTCACCATACAGATACCGCTGTGTTCATAAACGCTAAAAGAACGTGAGCTGTCAGACGTTAAAAGAAGCAGATGATGACAGCACATTGTGAAAGTACAGCTTGTCCGGCTTGATTAGATAGCGGAGTCGATTAGGGTAACTCGACACATTCCGAGCTACTCATTTTTAATGAAGAGAGAAGAGACGTACAATACACGCTAACGAATCAGCAGGGATATTCAAGTAGTTCTTGTATGTCGTATCAACATAGCTTTATCAGTTAGTCATCAAAAACAGTGAAAAAGAAATACTTGATTAATAGGGTATTTAAAGATAAGAAGGTGATTATTAAGACCGTATACAAGAAGTATGTGGTAAACAAATAAAATAATGGTTCCGGTTGAAAGAGTTCAAGTACCAGAAAAGAAGATCTAGCAATATTACGCATCTTATGGTTCATTTAGCAGGCTACCTATACCTATTTCTAACCCCGGTATTCCAGTATTAATCTTCTATGCTTAAGTTCTTAATTTATTATGTTTGTTACGTCTTTTGCTATTTTTAGATTACCTTTGAAATTATCTTTTTATAGGAAAAAACTATAAATTTATTGCCCCATGAATTAAATGCTATGTCTGTGTGTATGAATACCTACATCTCACTAGAATTCGGTTCTAAGTATATATTTTCTTAAGGCGATTATAAAAGCTTATATTCTTATAAAGTTTGTGTAAGGGTCGTATATAGCTATTAAATGTCCTTACATCGATGTATTTAACTTTGGTTCCTAATATATCTTCATATCCTTAATATTGCTGAAAACATTATGCTCTTGTAGAGAAGCAGATTATAGTAATAGACGCTTACTATTTTGCTCTTTACTGTACACCATTAAAACGATATACATAGAAAACAACATAATAACCCATACATTAAACCGTTCCGATAACCAGGTCGTGTCTCGAAACAGTCAGTCGTCTGAGAATCATAAATTTCTTTTATCGTTAAAAGTATACAGTATATTCCAGAAGAGACTGTCAACTATCGAAAACACGTCAGTGCGTATATAACATGGTTAAAGAAACGGAGAAAGTAGTAATTGGCTCTGAATGAAGTAATAAAAAGAGGTCGGAACGTTTCGAGCGGATAAAACGAGACGATTATTCATATTTATGACCGAGTTGAAAGTCGATTTTCGTTAAAACGTCGTTGGCCGGACGTTAATTTGTACGATAATTAATTACTGCTTCGGCTTCGATCATATCGCTTCGGGTTTTACTGTAAATTAGTGAGTAGATAAAGAATGATTAAGGAATTGACGTTTAACATATGTACCGATTTCCAAATAAATAAGCTTGGGAATATACCTATGACATGTGTCTACGAAAATCATAAAATAATCATTACAACGTTTTAATATTATAATGATTAGTTTTTTGGAATCGCTTTGATTTTTAAGTGGCTTATAATGAAGACGATTATATAGCAGAAATGTATAAATTAAGTTGTGTTATTTCCTTTCCCTGAAATATTTTAATTTTCTCATGTATGGGGCTAATTCTTTTGCATAGTAAATTGCTTCATTATTCTAAGACCTTATAGATGTTTTGTTATCTGATAAGCTATTCATAATTTTTATTCATGTCAATATAAACAGTTATATAATTTGCAAAAACTCGAATAAAGCCGGGCATCGTAATGCACATACATAGTAAAAACAACAAATTGAGCTAGTCTACTACTTTGTGTAACACCATGTTTAACAGTAGCCCCTGAACTATATGCGTTACTATACACCCTCACATCTGTGGGCTAAATATGACACTTTCAGTCTATCAGCATGAATACGCAAGATGTCAATGCCTTAACAAGTATTTGAGTGGACACCAAACCAAACTTCTTGACTAAATCAAGACAAATACGCTCTTTATAATTCCGTGTTACTCTATTAGAAAGTTTCAGGAAGACAACAGTGGTAGTATAGCACATGTAAGCATTGCATATGCAGAATTAAAGCGTAACTATCCTCTAATCCACAGCAATATAAAGCCCTTTCATGTTCACATGTCAGTAAACCACAATAGTCCATTAGTTTACATCAATATACAGCCGGTTTATGTTCACGTGTAGCTAATGCTTGTAGTCAAGCTTCTGACTTTGACACCAAAATGGATATACGCACAGAATCTATCACCACTCAAAATTGGTTATTAGACATAGATGTCACACAACAAAAAGGTACCAGTTGAGAAAAGTAAAACAAAATTAGCCTAAATTAACCACAAAGCGTGACATTATCAAGACAGTCATAGTTCTGAAGTAAAATTTAAAAAATAGACATTGAATCATCTACTCAAAAAGGCGTTTTAGACAGAATTCATGCCAAAGCAGTAAATAACAAACAATAGCCAATGTATGTATTATTTGCAAAATATGTTGCTCATAAAAGTAACCTAGTGTCAATACCGTTTCCTTACACTAAAACGATAACGCCATATCGCTTGTAGAAAACGCAAGCAATTGGTGATTCGTTTTGCAAGCAACATTCTTGTTGTGTTGCTGCAGATAGTATTTCCAATCCAAAGCAGACAAAACGAAAAGAAAAGCAGAACATTACGCTCGTAAAATAATTGAAACGTACTCCTATTTAGATTATTATAACATGTGTGTATGTTTTAAATTCACTGCTAATGAAAGAGCATGGAACTTGGTGGCCAACGAAGCAAACGTATCAGATAAGTAGACAAAAAGTTGAAATTAAATATATCTATTATTTGTGTTACTATTTATTAACCTGTAACATTAAATTGCAGTTAAAATATCTAAATAAACCGCATGATTCGCTAGTCAAAATTGTCATCCATGCACTAGTTCCACTGGAAAGAGATTGCTGCTTCAGCTAAATAATTTGTCAATGAAATTGCAGAAATATGGCCATTAAATTGTAAATGATAGTAGGGTAAGATGCAGTTATATAAGTTTTTGATTTCTTGCTCCAAAGAAGGCACAGAAAAGAGAACTTTCTTGTTCCATGAAATAATCCATTACTACCTATGTTTTGTATCATCGAAACATGTTCTTGGAAAATAGCGGAAAATATTTTTTCGCAAGTTCACTAAATTCAAAATATGCTTCTCATAGATTGGGCCTATGGAGTTTAGTAAACTCTGAACCTCAGAGTATCGGTTAACTATGGATGTGAAAGTGGTTATAAATAGCTAATGTACTTGCTTGAATAATCTTATTAATCGTGCTGCATCTACGAAATATCTGATTAGTATTATTACCATTGATCCATAATTTGTATTTAATTTCTTTGTTGTTTTAGTACTAGAATAGAGAAAAAGTGGAAATAGTAAAAAACTATATTTGCACGTTTTCAAAAAAAACTTCTTTCAGGATCAGATCCTATAACAAAAAAGTACTACCTGCAAAATTTAATGCAATTTATTTTGCAATTTATAAAATCAAAACAACAATCTGGTGAACATGATATTGATGCTTAAGAAGAAGCCATGGGTAATTTGAATTTTATAGATTCAACATTGAGGGAAGTTGATAGGCAAGCTAATGAACCAGAAAGTGAGTATAATATTACTGAATCGCATACAGACACATGCAAAAAAAGAAAATTTATCCCCCGCCTTCAACTTTCAACTTATCCAAAAGCTGAAAAATGTGATATAGATTTACACACGAGAAATTATTTGAAATTATACCTTTAGATTTGTACACTTTACTATTCTTATATATTAGCTTTGCTCATAGAGCCATATGGATAATCAGAAACCGTCAAACAGTTCGAACAAGAGTACAAGTGATAACCCGCAAGAAAGAAACACTACGAATATTTGAGCTATGAGTTCTCATAGTTCCAAACTATCATTCATTCTTTCTATAAACACGTTATGTGTTATAAATCCAAATTGTACTTACCTTACGGTAGTCATAAGGTGTTCTTCAGGAGTCGCAGTCAATTCGTAGTTAGTGGTTTGCTGTAGAAAATTTTTAAATTTTTGTGGGTCTGGACACAGTATAATGTTAACCAGTTATAATATTAACTCAGCTTGCCCCATCTACCATTTCGTTATCACGCCATACACCCTCTGTTTTTAGTGTAAAATATCTACACGTCTTAAAAAGTAAAGTGTTGAGTATATTTTACTAAAGCCAAGTAAGGAAAATATTTACTCTATTTTGACTTTGAATAGAGTTACTTCTACCCAGCATTTTCGGTGCAATTGCAGTAAATTTACTTGTGCATTCTACTCTCAGAGTATTTGATTTTATTAACAGTGAAATAGGAATAGAAATTATTTGCTGCATTCTTTGCTATTATTTAAATCATCATAGCAGATAGCAAAATGGTTAACTTCTTTTTATGAAGCGTTGGGGTTTGTTCCGTTTCGTAATAAAAAAGGCACCTATATCGCTATTCTGGTATAATATTACCATGTCTAATCATAATTATACATATACTTATATGGAGGTGTGAAGTCTAACGCAGCTACTAAAAACGAATCAATCCTAGTTGATGAGAATGACACAAAACTGTACACCAACTTATACGACCACTGTTGTATAAATGATGATACGTCATACTATCATCATTTATCTAGCAGTGGTCGTTTAAGTTGATGTATGCTTTTGTATTCACTTAGTCTGCGGCGAAGATACGATTATCCAGCTCTATTTGTCTTAACACCTTACGTATAAGGATTCTCTATAAATAATATTCTGTTAGTTCGTTCTTGTAACGAACCTGAAAATATAGCTTTAATCATTTGATATTACAAATATTTTCTATTAAGTTACTAAATATCAAATATTTTCCAGTAAACTTTACTGAACAGCATCAATGCGTTTTTCAGAACGTTATATATTGCTTTAATAAAAAGAAAGTCAAATAACAGATTCCTTTCCGGCAGAAGGACTTTCACGTTATATGGATTTATATGACTTGAAATCAAGCAAGTATCGATCATTAAATATCCATACTTGTTTTGAATTAATATACATACATATGTTTGAGTGTACATATGTACTAAAACGCGGCCCAACATTAAATGTTAAGAAAATTAGGAATTGTACATCGAAAGTATTTCACCCATTATGTAAAATATCCAACCAATTTTAATAAGTAAATTACTAACCTATTCCGATTATGCAGTGCCAACCACTTATCAATAGTACTTATAAAATTTAAAGTTTAGTATTTTAAGTCAAAAAAATGTTCAAAAATCTGTTGAGTTTCGGTATTCTCAGTTTGGCAAAATACTTACACTGCAATACTAGGCTACCCTTAACAATATTATAGTATATGTATGTGTGTATATTCGAGCTAGGGTTAGGAAAATCCGTTTCGTTGTATTAACAACTCTACCCGTCGTAAACTTTAGTAAAATAAAGTGTTTATACGTACAAGAACGATAGAACCAGCGGGTTATCCATTAGGGGGCAATATAAACTGACTCAGGCATCGCCATTGTCGGTTACCTCTTCAAAGGAACCGATGCTTGTGTCGGCCGACGAGACGGTCCAATAAATACAATAAATAACTTAGGGTGTAATTGTGTTTTACTGATTTGTGAATGCCAATAAGCGCGTATATAGACAGTGTTTACCGTTCCGGCCTGGTAATAAATCCGTTTGATATTTCCAAGCCGCCTTTTATTAAATTTATGGCTTTGCACTCTTGACAATAAAAATCCATATTTCAGTACAAGAATTATTTATGGATGGAACAAAGCCATATACCACACGCATACACCGATTCGTTCGTACATGTGGAGGTAAACACTTGCACACACCACCACATGAAAAATATAGACATATGTGTAGAAATAAATGGTTTATGTTTGTATATAGTAAACTCCCTTCTCTTAAAGATATAGACGATATTACAGCTGGATATTATTTATCTCGGACATAAAGATATGCTGATAAATAGGGTATAAGTAAACATACACTTTATGGTACCGATAGTTCAGGTTGTTTGGCAATATCTTTTAAGAGTACTGTTAGTGATCAACCATTATTTAATAAGAAACATCAATGTCAATTCTATGAAAGTCTGTATCTGATTTTCTTTTCTAATCAAGCAATGATGCATAGAATTTGTTGTTGCAAAGTATCCTCACTTATTTTACGTATTCTGCATCTGTCAAAATTCATACTAATAGGACAAACGTCAAATCAAAATCTCACTCGCCTCTTGTAATAGTTGAGCAATTGGTGTCGCACTACAACATGACCTAAGATAGATGGAAAAATGGTTAAGGTTGGATATACCAAAACACCGTTAAATTTCTTTGCTTAACGTACTTTACAGCTTTAGTATTAAGTTTAGTTGCTTTCTGGACTCTAGACTTATTATCTACTACCTAACCATTCGTAGTAGATTATAAATCTAGAGTCTTTTGAGGTAAGTTTACGTGCCAAAAAATCATCATAGGTGTATTTTCTTATATTACTTATTTGAAGTATATTCTCTTGCCAAATGGTTCAACATAAATTGATTTCTTTTCTAAATACAATTCAGATAATATTCATTATAAGTCATAAGATTCGCATATCAATTCCATTTTCTCATAGAATAGTAGATAATACCTTAAATCAAACAAAGAACTGCTACTAGCTCTACGTTGGTATTCAGTAGCGGTATTATATACTACGTTTATTATATACGGAACCGAATCAGAGAGAAGGGTTTTAATACGCGGCTACCGGTGTGTGCATAATACGTAAAATACCGATCTCACCTGAAAGATAACACAACGCGCAGCTATGCTGCGGTATCCGAGCAACAACTCTATTTAAAATCCGTCGGTACGATCCGAAGATTCGATTATTGATAAGAAAAAGTGCAAGTCAACATTTGATTATAATACACTGAAGACGGTGAGTACGTGTAATTTCACGACAATGGGACCGTGTCGATCCCGTAGAATGATATATGATGGATATCCTATATTGTAAACTCAGGTTACACCATACTACAATAATATCTGAAATTACGCCAGAGCAATTATTTGCAACTTAAATGGCGAGAATTAACAAATAGTGCCCTGTATGCCCATACAATTAAACATATTTTTTTATGAAGTAGTATTTAAAAAAGCATTTTTCTGGTAGAATCTTTATGCTTCTCTATAAGATCCAGATTTTATTTCAGTTTTCTGTACTATAACATATGATCGTTCTGATGGTTGAAAGAAGAGGATGAGAAAATTCATTTCGTTTTCTCTTTCTCTTACACGTTACGTTGATGGTGTTCGGTGTTCACGGGAAAAAACAAATAGGCCGTGAGGCCAGGAAACGCCGTCCTTTTGTTAGACGGATAATGGAGAAGTGGTCGTCATTTACGCAGTCCAATATAATGGTCTTTTGTGCCGGGTCGCGCGGCATCTTTTTCGAAAAACTGCTGTCTAATCCAGCAGTACTGGTGGAAGAATAATTACTAGCAGACGAACTCTTATTCTTCTCTATGTCACGTCCGCTGGCTTCTATTTCTCTCGCGTGAATACGAGGGAAAACAGATGTATACCATCATCATATCACACATATTCCAAGGCATTTTCATGTTTGACATAATACAATAGCTTCAACTAATTACTTAGAAAAATGTGATTGATATTTAATGTATAGCATAATGTGTTTCTGTAAAAACGTTCTGCCTAATATTTGTAGGAAACGTTTACAATATAATTAATACTTCAGGTACATTATTGTATTAAAAAGACTAGTGTACCTTTTTGTGTAGATATATATGAATTATTATAATATATAAAGTAAACTTTTTATAACTTTGGACAACTATAGCCAAAAGCGCTTATAAAACAATTCCGAAAGATTAGTTGTAAACCATCCTTTGAAGGTATAATTTCTCCATCTTTATTAGAGAAACTTTGTGACGATCCAAAAACGATGCTTGGCACCAAATCAATTTTATTATAGAATAGTTGATTATATTGATTGGTCGCTTTGTAAAACAAGTAAGTAGTATAGACACGCCAATGATAAGTATTATAAATAACTGAGACCACCAGCATACATCATAAACCTAAATTGCGATAATAGATCCATAAAATTTTACCAAATTCGAAAATTCTGGACCTCTAATGGCTTAGTATATGTTTCCGACCACCCTAGACGTTTACCTTTCTGGTTAAATGTAGTCGATATAATAAATGCAATGTAGACTACAATAAAATAACCCTCAATAAAATTTGGCCTCTAAGGGATTTAGCATACCCATAAAAAGTATAGTTTCACACTTGAATCATCTCCAAAATAACTTACGTCATTCTATTTCCTACTAACATCAAGGTTTGAGAAATTACTGGGAAAAGTATATACATATATATATATAGACAATCCGGTCTCCTATCGAACTCATTAATCAATATTTTACTATTGCTTATTTGAAGAAAAAAATTTTCCCATAATATCTATTTCACCTAATATTTTTATTTCTGTAATATTTAATTAACTGCTATAGATCCTCGTTATTCTGGAGTAAATTATTTTTCTAAGAATTCTAAAATTTAATTCAAATAAAACTAAACTAATCACACTTGCACATCGGCGTGAATTAACAAAAAAACAACGTATTTTTGCCGCCATTGTAACTGTAGGTAGCTGAAAATGATTTACATTTTATTGGACCCGTTTTCTAGATTAGCGCTTCGATAGTAAAGAATAGAACAGTATAAAGTAGATACTCCGGGAAAAAAGAAACCCGTCGTTTCAAAAGGGTACCGTTTTTGAGCGGGGTGGCAGAAGAATCGAAATCGAATAAAGGCGCAGAAAGCCAGTAATTTACAAAATAAATTGATTTCTTTTTATCTTGACGAAATTCTTTATAATCTGTCAGCGCCGCGCCAGCAATAGAGATAGAGAGGTTCTTGTTCGGTCAGAGTAGAAGAGCGTGACGTTTGTATACCTATTCCGGAGGTCTTTTCCTCCTAAATTGATGAATGGACACCAGCGGCGGGATGAGAATGGATCGACGATTGGAAGCAATTGAATAAATTATACTAAAGGAAACCTAAATGTGTCTTTTTGCTTATCACGTAAGACAGTAACATTTAAGTATCAGTTATGAGGATGACATATTAAATTACGATTTCAACAGATGGAATCACAAATTTCATAAAGTGCCAGTAATTAATTATGAAGTAACAAATTGCAATTACGTACTGTGCGAATATAGAAAAAATGTATATTTAATGTATGTATACTTATATCAGAAATCTACTGTAATGATATTTAGCTACCGTATAGAGATCTGTAAATGTGGGTTCTGCGTACACTCAATAGATGGCGCTGTAATTGTATTTAATTTTGTTTTTCAATTTTTCGATTCATATATAAAGGCAAAATTTCCAGATATTATTATATATATATGCAGAGAGCACGGTTAAATTAAATAATAATACTATCTCCAGCCAACGATTAACCGAGGGTAGATGAGAAAACACTGGTATATAAGGTATTCTTCTATTTAGCACTTTTTAATGTAAATTACAATGTAAAACAACATTCCAA
The DNA here is from genome assembly GCA_023690525.1 of Holotrichia oblita. Classification (NCBI taxonomy): domain Eukaryota; kingdom Metazoa; phylum Arthropoda; class Insecta; order Coleoptera; family Scarabaeidae; genus Holotrichia; species Holotrichia oblita. Next base: position 63,335,749 of record CM043020.1, read on the forward strand.
CATCTAGACTGTCCAAATTGTGAAAGTGAACTTTAAGTAAGCTGCATCCATGGATTCGCAATTTCATTTAGTGCAGTTAATTTCGCGTGCGATGGTACCTACAATATATGTCAGAGTTACTATGTAAACACAAGAAAAGACATGATTGGTTTCCAAATAGAAATGTATTTAGCACATATTAATCTAGCAAGTAAAATGAAAATTCCATGGAGATTAAGAAATAAAGAAGTTAGTTGGAAAATAATTGGAACAGAAAACCATCAAAATTGAGTTATAAAAAGATAAATATATTTTAAAGGTCATTAAAACAGCATTTTGGTATCGTCTACAACATATGAATGGAAATTTTAGTTATGTAAACATGCATTTAATGCTTTGAAGGTGACATAAGAAGATATATATAATATCTATATCCTTTTTTGGAAGAACATGTTATATTTACAATACTAATATCCTTTGTAAAAGCGAGATTAAACAAATTCTCGTGAATAACCACAATCCAGGACATAGATCCGTATAAATAGGGACATTTCATCGAGGAATCCAGTAGGAAGATTTTGTGTGCGCATCTTAGGTTAGTGATCTACAATAGAAATAGGTATTTATAACTAGCTATCGTAGGGAATCAGTTTAGTTAATAAAACAATTTTGTAAAAGAAGTAGAAGAATACACAGTTTATTTACCGTAGATATTTTCTTTGATTTATTAAAAGAGTGTAATGATTCAATTATAAGTAAAATACATTAAAGGTAGAGTTGTTATTAGTAATTATAGCTTTATTTTGGTACTGAACCCACGTAACACTACATATATACATATATGAATCGAAAAATTGAAAAACAAAATTAAATACAATTACAGCGCCATCTATTGAGTGTACGCAGAACCCACATTTACAGATCTCTATACGGTAGCTAAATATCATTACACTACCTTTAAACCGACGACAGTCCTACTTCGTTTGGTATCGCTGATAAAGAACAAAAAGTGAATTTGTATCTTTTTTTATACATGTGGTGGGTACTAGTTGCAGTAACTTCTAAGCTGTATCGCTTGTATGACGGTCATGAAACTCTCGCTGTGTAGTTTTGTCTGTGTATAATAATTGCGTTCAAATGACCTTATGACAGCATTATATCGCCTTATAATGACGAGCTGTTAATCACTTTGCTTTCAACAGCGAAGGTAGATCGATTGGAATCCATCTTTTCGAGAAAAATTTCACCATCCTCTCGGAGAATTGAACTCCGGCTTCTATTGCTCCGCCGCAACCATAGACAGCCGCCTAACGACTGCGGCTATAAACCCGTTTCTACTGTATGTATATGGTACAAGATACCAAAAAATGTAAGAAATCAGTTTAGTTGCAGACATAACGTAACTTTGAAAGAAGATTTTATACCTTACTAGCAAAATGGTAGCACAAGTAGTGTGTTAGTAGAACATATTTAATGACAAAAAAATTCTGCACACTGCATAAGATGCTTTACACCACACATTGGAAAGAGAATCTCAGCATGTAACTAGCAGATACTATAGATACATAACTTTAAAATAATATCCAGTCATCCTTTTATCCACAACCTTTATTATTTGCTGTGGACTTTTACTTGACATAAAGCAAAACATCAGATGATTCACCATACCTCAATTACATGACATCATAACATAACTTAAGTTACTCAATTATGGCTTATTAACAGGTAACAATTGTTCAAATATAATTTAAAATCCTTGAAAAATCCTGCTGCATACAAGGAAGTAAGCACTTACTAATCTTAAAATCCAGCCTACTGTACATTCTAAATGCCGTATGTTTCCGTACTGCTCCAACTTTATCGACAGAGATAGCTTCATTCTTGTTGCAAATAATGTTCTAAAGAACAGAGATACGCCCAGAGCTAAACGGTGCTCCCGATGGTACGACCAGGACAATAAGGACCATCATATATTCAGATTAAGGTCGAGCCCGGTTTACATGAGCTTCTCTGACTTCGATGCTCCGAAGCAATAAGAAGTGTCAAATATGTTAGCGTGTAGGTAAAAGGAAGGGAGATTCGGTGGGTTTTATGATGCTCTATCCGAGTTAGAATGAGAATGTATGGCGAACAGTAGTTGTGTTCTTTATTATCCAATGCAATCAGGAGCATCCAGATTTTAAGAAATCTCTCTGAAAATAAGTAATGAACAATGTAAAACTCTTTTATCTTATTGAAAGTTTCAAATCTAATACCTTGTATTATTTTCTGATATTAATTGTCACTATACACGCGATAGTTTGCTCTTTACTGATCAATCACTAGTACTATCAATATGTATATATTGTAAACATGACGCTTGATATTGTGTTAAAAACAAAAAAAATATATTATATATAGCTTTTATGAAAAATGTGTTCACAATATATGAATATAATCTAGAATTTCATTTTCCGCGTATAAGATAACGTCTATAATAGACGTCCAAGATACCTGATTGTTATTTGAATATTTTTTATTAAAGTTAATCTGGCTTTTCTCGTTGTTAGGAATTTGCGTTTGTAAGTCAATTAAAATGGAACTCTCTAGGAAACCGACTGGTGACAAAAGGGATGGATAGAAATCGTTGAAGAAAACCGTTGCAACATGGGCACCAATAATTTGAAACGGAAACCATCATGTAGTGCGACATATTGACAAAATAACAACATATTGTTATTATTTTGTCTATTTTGTAAAATCTTTGCGTAGACCTCCAAGGCGTGTTGAGCAACGCTACTGTTATAATATATTAAGTTTTTTATGTATGTATATATGTTTGGGCTACATAAAGTACTTTGTCTTTAATAGAAAATACTGCATAGAAGAGAAGCACAGTCAAACTATAGTGATATTCAAAACATGTTTCTGGTACTGAACTTATTTCAAGCCATACAGATAGGAAGACGTTAGTTCTTGCAATAAATTGTACTTTTTGATTTAACGTTTATAAAAAAAAAACCAACAGCGAACACGTACACTTGAAATCATTTTCCCTTCCATATATAGTGTTCGGAATAATAGGAGTAATATTTTTTCTTCTTTAAATAGGCAACTAACTCAAATGTTACGGAAGCTGCTTGCTGAAGTTGAACATTCGCTGACTCTCCGCATCGCGCTACTGTTCATAATAGAATAACCAGTTTATTTATTGGGGTGTTATAATATACGTCTGCCAACATTTATTATCCCCTGCGAGTCGTGAGTTTTACCGGCGGCCGTATATTTTCCAAATGGGCCGTACGTATTTGCCATAAGTCATCTTATATTGGCTGTTTAGTTCCTTTATGTAACATAACCGTCGCACTCGCTGTTATTTATCCGAATATATATATAATTTTTCTGCGTTGCGTGATACCTATACCTAACTCTTAAAGTATACCATTTGTTTCGAATTCATGACTTGTTGCAAATCGGGAATGGGACTATTTCGTGAGCTATATATTTTATGACGGGAAGCGAACGGAGCGTTTACGTCTTTTTTTTTCTTTTTGTGCTACCTCGTTTAAATTGATGCATTTGACATAGGATAGGTAACTATGTTCGTAAAAAAATGTTATCAGATTCAGAAGACAACCACTATCGATTTAGCAATAAGACGTTGCACAGTTACAAAGAGGAAGTTTCTAGAAAGAGAGCTATTTTTTGTGATAACAGAATGCAAGTAACATTTACGGTGCTTCTCATTGTATCCTACTACCCTTCGCCCTGTAAATTATTTCTAAAGTTTATATTTGTATGGATCGTCAAATTTCTGTGTAAGCGAAAATTTAATTCAGCAGTTTATATTGCCCAAAAATGGCCCAGCCGTTCTTCACAAAAATCACATAATTCTGAAAACGTTAGCTTTTAATGTAACGTTTTCTTTAAACGGCTACTGCCTACCTGTCATATCACCAGTATTCGTAATGGAATTCAATATATCCATGTCTATGCAACCAAATACAATAATTAGATTCTGTAAATAATGCAGAAAGAAAATTCTTAAAAATGCTCGGACTCATACTTTAGCCAAGACCTTTAAAGATACCATAATTGGATTGCAAATGCCCTTCATTATTGCCATCTGGCGAAGACACTAAAGAATAGCTGGGTGGATCAATTAAGCAAGAAACTCTATGGATGGAGACTAAACTTAGTTAGCAGCAAAGAACATCCTATACCCATCCTCATTAAGTTGTTATTCCAAATAGAGAGAAGCAATGAAGTAAAGAGAAAGCATTTGGTAGTATATACAGACGGATCTACAATTGCGCGCAAATTTGGTTTTGGGGCATGCTCGCCGGACAAGAGCGGCTCGATATATCCTTTCAGTCGCGGTAGGATGTGGCATGCTACTGAGATAGCGGCAGAAAATTTAGAGATAGAGAGCAGGAGAGGTACGGAAGTACTCACACACACACTCATTCCTAGGGCGTCTTAGAGTATTGCAAACGCTAGCTCTGAAAAAGCGGTTTGACCTCGTATGGGCTCCTAAGCATTTTAATATAGAAAGAAAGCAAATAACCGATAGATTAGGAATGATTTAACTATACCTCTTATAAGATCATGTAGGATATGCCAGAAGATTATTATCAAAAGATGCTAATCTTCAATGCTAATGCAAGAATATTATGTCTACCAGTGAAAGATCGTCTGCCAGGAACTGTTAACGTACAAGTACTTCCACTTGCTGAGGCTATCAGGTCGAGAATGAAGCACTTTTTTACATACTCTGCCGTTGCGAAGCATTCGCTATCCACCAAATATGTGCTACAATTCTTGTCTAAGACCGGATTCTATGAGGAACTATAAAACAGGGGAACACAGTAAACCTATTACGGCATTGCGAACACCACCTGGGACCACTTTACAGACAATAATAATAAAGATATCGATAATCATTTTTTTTGTACTGATGCAAAATTCACATCTAAAAATATACGTAAGACTAATTCAAGTTCACACGTTAATAAATGTTTCAACTAGATATATTACTATATTTAATACTAAGCCTCCGCCTTACACATTTCTAATCCAACTAACAGTACTGTTCCATCTAATTACTAAATAGAATATTGGTCTCTCAGCTACAGCTCATTGTCAGTCATCTGGGGAGCACTAAATTCATCTGACTAATCGCTTCTAACTGACGCAGACTTCGCTTTCGATTAAATCATCAATTCTATTAGCCAAGCAACGGCAAACAAAAGGGTCGCAATCGAATCATCTGATAATCACGAGACAGGATGGCAGAAAAAAAAACGGGGACTTAACAAGATTTCCATCGATTATGCAAACTGTCAACGCATATATCATCTAGTCCGACGTGATACAAGAAAAGAGAAGAGGACACCGACGTCAGAAATGGCATAGTGAACGAGGGGAGCAGCGTAAATCCATCACCGTAGTCGATAATTTGCGGTGACAGGACCGGGTCGAGTTAGTGAAGATGATGTATCTCTGCAAACAACCCTCTCACCCCTAGCACGCTACGCTCTACGCGGTGCGGCATCAATCTTCATTGTAAGTGTCGACGGTAATACGAAGAGAGCCAGCCGTCCGACACCAGGAGGGATACAATTCAATGCGTATAATCGCCAGTGGCGTCTCGCCAATTTAAGCGGATGCCAGCGAAAGTTTGTGCAAACTTAATCTTATCACCTTTAGACAGATTGACTTCCAACCCTATTACGACAAAACGGTAATGACATAAAGTTAATTTTATAACAGCACATATTTTAGTGTGTGAGTAGTATGTAATAAGAAAATCTGAAGTTAAGTAACAGGAAATATCTAGGTCTGTTAACAAATCCGCTGCTATAAATAATTGCATGTGCTGCGAAGGTTAAAAATTACGTGTAAACTTAAAATTGCAATATATTGTAATGATACATTGAGCTCCCTATCTTTTTGAGATTATAATGTAATTTAAATCGACAAAGCTAAAATGCAAATTAATAAATCCCTCAAAACGTTTATAATTGAATACCGGAATTTATGCCGTTACTTAAAAGAACAAACTGGTACGTTATTATAGGCCAAAAAAAGCAATTTTACGTAGAAAAGAGTATCTTGAGACAGAATAATACTGCTCCGACTGACAGAGGAAGTGTGGAATGCTCTTGAGCTGCGGCATTCTCAGTACGGTACGACGGCAATATCTGCAGCAAGTAACCCTCGTTTTGAATTAAAAAGTTTGAAGACTTCCCAGCCCTCAGACCTATTCGTGCAGGCATCCCACAGTGTTCCTTCCTGGGACCTGAACTTTTTATTTTGTATACCTCCGATATCCTACGATTACTTCACACTAAACTGGCGATATACGCGGACGACACCGCCTCGTATACGACGCCACGCAATGATGGCTTGTTGTGCCAGAGGCTGCAGACGTACATATGTCAACGAGGTCATAATGTGGTCCACAAAATGGAGATTGAAAATAAATCTATCCAAGTATGAAGCTTTGCGTTTTTCGCGTAAGCGAAATCCTCCCTAGCTATGGAAGGTATACAAGAACAGCTGCCGCGGAAAAGCTAGGTAACCTACTTGGGAATAACTCTTGATACAAAACTGATACTCAGGTAACACTTCGCTACGTTGCAAGTTCTTGTGGGCGAGGTCTGTCGTCTATCCACTCCTTTGCGACAGAAGCTCTTTGAACCTTAAAATCAAGTTACTGACTTATACGGTATTTCTCGAGCCGATCTTAACGTATGGAGCCTTGACTTGATCCAGTGCTAGCGCATCTCAAATCAAACGCCTCAATGTTTTACAGAACCGGGTACTGCGAATGATAGTCGCGGCACCCTGGTGTGTTAGTAATGTCTAAATTCATGAGCATACAGTTCCCGACACTCACGGAGTACACGCTGGCACTATCCAGAAAAACGTTAGATGGGGCATCTCGGCCGGAGAACCCGTTGATCCAACACCTAGCAGAGCTGGATCCGGAGAGGCCTTCTCGGCGGGTAATGACAAGACGCGTTCTTCAAATGGCGTAGTAGCCCCGGATATAGCCGAGCCACACACATATGAACGGACACCATCTCCAACTACTTCACGTGGCACTTGGAACCAGGCACCCTAAAGGAGCAATAGCTCCAGCCTTGGCAGAACAGATGCCCTAAGAAGACAAAATAATTTTGGCCCAACTATCTTGTAATACCTTATAGATAAGAATTAAAATCACACCTTTGATTTCATGAGTTTAAACTGAAACTGCGACAGGTATAATAGTAAAATCTTCAATTCTATTTTTTTCTATCAAAAGACCAACTTTTAACAACCTTCCACTTTGTTCATTATTACAATGTTGTCATATTTGGAGAATTTTGGCAGTACTCACATCGGCATAATCATGTCTGTTGCTGTGGATAGAATTTTGTTACGCCGCTGGCAATCGGTAAAGTGCAGAGACTAGTTACGTAAAACTATTATGGTTTTAAGTATGGGGTCCAAGCATTTGAAATATCACTTCCATACCGAAGTGAGCACTATACGATATAGCATTGTTACAGCTGTCTACTAACACATGTAAAGAGGGTATACATAAATCCGCAATAAGCGAATTGGTTCCGTAAAAGAGGGACTGAGACGCGTGAAAGAGGGTACTTTGGCGAGAGGACGACGCCACGCTATCACCGTTGTCTACCGCACCTCGCATCTACCTCGAATAACGCTTTAATGGGATAATACAAAATTTATTGCCTGCTGAATCTATGTGACGTGCCAACTAAAAAATTTATGAGTTTCTTTTTTTATTTTATTATTGGGTTGGTATTCTTCTCTCCCCTTTTTGCGTTCTACGCTGTTGCGTTTTCTGTATCAACCTCGCCACATTTTATCATGTTTGTTTAAAAGAACGACGTACCAAGCGAAGGTAACTTGATTTCAAATCGTAGCCTGCTTTCTTTTGTCGTCGAAACATTTCAGAGTAATAATATTTTACCGGAATAAGTTATACTATGCATTGAACAATCCTGAGTATTATTCATAAAATACATCGCTAAGCACCCACCACATTAATAAAAAAAAACTTTCGATTTGATTTGATTGCTTGTCTCTATAATTGTATCAACAAATATATTGGATATACAAGGTGAGGTATTAGTGCGTCAAAGCTCAATATACCCATTAATATTAAAGATATTACAAAATGTTATGTACATACAAAAATCAAAATCATAGACAGTCTTAAGCTACATATCTTAAAATTATTTTCATATATACAGAGTGTTTCATAATGCCAAGGTGAACCAAACATGCATTTTCTTAAATGAGACATACTGTATATTATTTCAAATTTGTATTAGGCATATCTTCTTCATTCTTTCCATATCAGGTTTCATTGAGTTATACCGAGTATTTCAAAAGTTATGGTCAATTGTGTCTGAAAATCATCGAGTGTTCAACGTCCTGTGCATTCCACAAACAACTTGAAATACATTCAGAATGCAGAAATGTTAAGAGATGTAAATCGTTTAGTCAAAGAATGGCTACAACGTTGTTTCATCTTTTTGGTGGACATTTATTGTAAGATCCGTTATATCACGAACATTTGGCTTAAATAATTAAATATTAATTACAGGTATAAGTTTTACATTTTGTAGTTGTGTTGTATTTAACAAGTTTATCTCAATTTATGATTTAATAGCTTTTTTGTGTCACTTTTTCATGGCTATATATCTCAGAAATTAACGATTTCAGATATAGGAAATGGTTAATAAAAATTAAAGTGCATACAGTGTCCTTCCCTTTCTTAATATAAAATATAGGTAGGTTGTTCCATTTAAATAAGATGAAAAAATAATGCATTTGTCTTTTGAATCGCCCTGTAAACAGTTTTCGTAATATTGACAAAATTTCACTTTGCTGTAAAACTGTAACAATATAAAAAAGTCATTCCGGTACAAAAAGCATTTCAAGTTGTTTCGTGTGGAATACACAGGACGTTGAACACGCAATGATTTTCAGATAAAATTGACCAGAACTTCTGAAACACTCGGTATAACTCAATGAAACCTTATTTCGAAAGAATGGGGAAGATATGCTTAATCCAAATTTTAAATAATATATTGTGTGTCTCATTAAAAAAATGTATGTTTGGTTCATCCTGGCATTATGAAACACCCTCTATATATGAAAATAATTTTAATTTTTTTTTCTATGTAGCTTAAGACTGTCTATGATTTCTGTACATAACGTTTTGTGATACGTTTAACATTAATGGATATATTAAGCTTTGACGCACTAATGCCTCACCCTGTATGTATATATTTACTATTCTTCTATTTTTCTGGTCAATAGTATCACTTCTGTTAAATATAATACGTACATACCTAAATACCAAAAAATATAAAAATAACTGCACTAAAAAACTAAATATTCGTGCAGGCACATCTAACTTTTATGCATAATATTTAGCATATTGCTTAAAGTAGGTTACATTTCGGTATGTTAGCGGATCGAATTATATTTAAGATCATATAGAGAACTCACCTTTGCCTTAATTTCGCACAAATATACTGAACATTAGCTATAAACAAAAGATAGCAAGAACTGAAGGCCAATTCAGTTAGCATCGCATCGGTTTGATAATGATTCCAGCAAACCAGTTTTACTCACCATTTCCGGAGTTTATTTCGGCATAATATGCAATAATTCACTTAATCTACCGCGATTTTCCGTTTCAATCTTCTCCTCTTGCTCGCAGAAATTACCTTAACCACTTAGTTTATGGTAATCGTCGGCTAAGACGATAAGGTCGGTCACGAAGTGTACGTGGTTAGGCGTAATACAAAACAAATTGACGGTAATTGTGATAATAATTTGACCTCTTAATGTTTAAGCGACCATAATATCTGCGCCAGCTCGTATATTTCCTCTGCAACGGTTCAACGATAAAAGCGGGCCCGCTCAAGGATTTTACTTACACGCTCGGCATGTTCGATAATAAGAATTACACAAGAATAATCACTACAAGTCCTTACAAAGAGATGCATATAACTGTATGGGTATTTGTTACACATTTTTCGTTCATGTATTTACTCCTATTTTAAATCTCATATTAACGTTCTCCAGATAATATCCGTTTGAAGTCTTTCAATGTTATAAGTGCGTTGTATAGAAAGCGGAACCTTTTACCGACGATAATTCATGTCACATACCAATCAACTTATTAGCTCCCATTATGGTACTTAACACATTACAGATAATAACGCGTTTATGTTATTCGTGTCATGTCAATTATTTATAACTTATACGATAACTCTTACTTATAGTGATAATGCACATCAAAAATATTGGCAATTTGATATTTATCCAAGCACTTGAAGTCAATTTGAACAATTTTCGTTGTTACACGTAGTAGATGTTAATGAGATCTATCTAATAAAAATCGAATTTAACATTTTGTTTTGGTGTACTTACATACATTAAAACTATTGTACGTACTTGGAGAATTTGTTATTCAAACATAATAATGTGTACGTTTCATATTTTTCTGTCCAAGAATAAATTGAAGTTTTGGCCATTCTATTCTAATGCAATAGCGCGTTTTTTTATCTATCCCTACTATCCTATTCACTTATAAAATAACAGAACTATGGACAGCTAAGATACAAACCAAGAGTAAATACAACAACCATTAAATTACCACAAATATTCTATTCATACACTGAATATTCAAGCTTTCCTAATGCAAACATAAAGTTTTCATATATTTCTCTCATACTAGTAACTAAGGTACTATTTAGTTGTTAGCTCCTGTTTAACTACTTTAAACTCTGTTAAAGCTCGTTAACATACTGATAAAATTAGCTTTTCCGTGAGGAGTTCGAAGATGGATGGACACACATATCAACTTCGACATATCCACTTGAAATGATTTTAGATATTTTTGATATAGGATTAGCCAAACTATCGATCACCTTGGAAAAACGATACTAATTATACTAAATGGAGATTTCATTTCTTTAAGTAGATTTCTTATCAACTCAGCTTCAGAAAATAACCATCACGCTGGAGCGAGCAGCCAGAGCGATTATAAATAGCGTTTCCTCTAACACTTGACTGGGAAACTTGTTACATTACTTAATAATTACCCGAACTGGCGCGGCGAGGTGATGATTAATGTCCTGACACTGCACATAATAGATGTGAGGCCAAAGTTTTTAATGCTTTGTTGAACCCTCCGACTACTCCGGCTCGGACCCCCTAATAGAATTACCAGTTTACATCAAACAATTAACAGGATGCATCTAACAATGAGTGTGTGTATAAGCGCGATGTTACAATTGCCAGTATATTCCTTTTACTAGTATCACGTGTTAAACTTGCCTGTTATATAAAGTTAGCATATACTAGTCGGTAGTACTATTTGGAGTTCATTCGAAAAGTAGTCCGAAGAATTTACTCTTAATTTGTGAGTTACCTTTTCTTCAAAAGCTTTTTTTTTCATAATTTATTACTTTAGACTACCGTGAAAATAAAGATCTTAAATATATTGTTCTCGAAAAAAAGTGATGAATATGTAAAGAAAATTAGATATCGGAATTACAGTGTTTTGTCAAGCATATACTGTAGATAACTTCAGTTCTAATTTTTCCACAATACCCACGCCCAATACAATCATCATTGGAAGCAGGTTTCTCAAACGTTTTCTTTCGAACTCCCGAGGGTGACAGTAGTACATCGGATTAGAGTAGCCGTCGATAGAGGATTCGCATAAATCACGAATTGACCGGACCACCAACTGGATCTATTGAGTTGGTACAGTCTTCGTTTGTCGATCGACGAACGATTCGACATCCCATTCAAGATAGCACCCGCGGGACCGCTTCGGTAATTCCCGTCGCTTCGATGCACTTTCTGGACATTTGCCCTTGCGGTGCTTTTCTTCTTTATAGCGCAACCTACGCGACACATAAAACTGAAACCTGGACGATTCGATCACAATTGAACGTGCCTTAGTGTGAAATGCTTTTATGTAAATTAAACTGAAAGGTATTCTACAGTGAAAGGTATTTTGTAATATGTACAAGTCAATAATGATTTGTTTATTTATAGAAAAGAATACTTCAAATTAAAAACAGTTTGGAAATGATCGGCCTACTTTGATAAAATGTAATATGAAGTACATTTCATTGTAAAATTTTGACTTTATGAATATAGTGAATTGATGTATTTCTGTATTTCATTTTTATAATATCTTTACGATTAATACATTTCCGAAAGCGGAACATCTCAGTAGTTTACCTAGAACTAAAATAATATAATAGATTAGATAGACAGACTTACTGTTAGTCCTCGTGAAACGTTACACTTTCGAGTTTTACTTAGCGTTGTTAATATTTTTAAATATGTTGTTTGATGTTTGATATTGATGTTACCGGTTATTAACTGCATATGAGTCTTGTGATGTTGCCGTACTTTTATTATCACCATTTTTGTTCTCTGAAGAAGCTAATAAAGAATTAGCGAAAGCTTAGATACGAAAAAAGGTTCACGTCTTCTTAATTCTAACGCCAATAGCTGCAATCCCATTAATTCCCTTTACACTAAAATAATGTTTGCTCAACTGTAAAGGCCTACTGACTAAGAAATACATAGCTATTTTAACGCAAACACAGAAAACCAACCAAGTTAGCAACAGAGTGAAAAACAAGGCGGCATGTATTCTGAATAAATACAAAAATGAGGAGAATAAAACCATACTGGTACTGCTAAAACAAAAACTGTCAGTCAAGGCCAACCGACTCAGACGATACAAAACCAGTGAAACTAGAAAAACACACAACAAAACGAACCAGAAGAATTTCTACAGGGCTTTGAATATCAAAGAGGAAAATAGACGAAACAACGAACAACACATACTACAAAAAGAAGAAGTAGTGCGATTCTGGATCGATATATGGAATATAGAAACCCATCATCAGTCCACAGCCAAATGGATAAAACGAGAAAAGAGCAAGACACTTATAAATTGGAAAACACCAGGTATAGACAATGTTCACAATTTCAGGCTTAAGAAATTCACCGCCACACATAGGAAAATGGTAGAAATTTTCAACCGACTTGTTGAAGGTCCGAATCTGTCCCCTTCTTTCTTTACCACCGGGATAACCTACTTACTATCAAAAACTACCCTCCTCAGCAATGACCCTAACGATTATAGGCCAATCACCTGCCTTCCAACAATATACAAACTCTTTACTGCAATTGTGTCGAATAAAATCTATGACCATCTTGCAACAAATAACATAATAACGGATGAACAGAAAGGTTGTCGTAAGCAAACGTATGGACGCAAGGAACAAATGATACTGAACCTAATCATAACCGGAGAAGCCACAAAAAATAAAGAAGATCTATATTGGGGATACATTGACTATAAAGCCTTCGACAGTGCGCCCCACAGTTGGCTTGAAGAGGTACTAGAAATCTGCAAAATAACACCCCAAATCAAAACAGCGATGACAACATTAATGACACAATGGAAAACAACACTACACATAAATTCAACAGAAATAAGAAACAAAGGAAACAGGAGAAATCCCAAACTCAATGCATGACAACCTAAGGATATTGGACCTGCCTAAGAATCGATACATAGAAATGCAAAAAGCTGTAATACTAGCAACCTGCAACATTGTGAGAAAAACCTTCACATGGCACACAGAGAAGTATGAACGGCAACATGGAATACATGGAAGGATACAACACCCGAAGAGGACTCTACAAGAGGAAAAACAAAATAACATGTATTATTCTTAGTGGTGATGTAATTACTATATACATAATTATATAAACAGAATAACATAGAATGCATTGTACTACTTGCCCTATAGGGCCGTGTATGATAATTGTATTCCTTATAAGAGAGAATAAAAGATGTATAATAATAATCCGGATCCTTCGCGACCTCCTGTTTAAGAAAGCCTTCCCGTAGTAATGCAAGGTCGGCAGATATGACAGCAGAAGGAGTCACAGATGCCAAAGCATGGGAGGACGAAAATATAGGAGACAGACCCATATATAGTTTGGTGGGAAGTGATAGAGACGACATAGTGCAAAGCGAAAAAAAGAGGAAAAGAACAGCAAATTCGCCACGGCAGAAGGAGCTTATGGAGCTCGTCTCTATCGGGCAGAAAAGTGCAAAAATTGAAAAAGTAGAAGAAATGCTGGCCAAAGTGGTGCAGAAGACAAAAGAACTCAGGAAACTAGTCACCGAGAGTATCAAAACAAAACTAGAAATAAAACAAGCGGCGAGAGAACTGGATTATCTGCTTGGAAACCTAGACAAAGGAATCAAACAATATAAAGAGAGTAGGTCACTCTAGACTAGAAGGTCGACAGAAAAGGGAAGGATGCATGTACAGGAAGAGAAAGGTAGTACCTGTGAATGCTAGTAGCGACAACGAGCAGGGAGACCTCGCAATCGTAATGGAGCCTAAGGCAGTGGCTGATAGCAAGGTGGTAGAAAGTCTGATACCACTGTACCCGGAAATAAAGGAAATGGCAAGCAAAAATACGGCCCAAATAGATTATGTCATTAAAGTCGTGGCAACAAAACCAGAAGACCTCCGAGGTGTCGTCAGCCTTATATGTTCTACCTTTAAAGATCAATAAAGCAGGAATTAATAATATGAAAGACGTGTATAATATCTTATTAGAGCTGTAGAACACTATGAGCGTGCACCCGACGAACACACTGCGCGTTATACTAAGTGAGGGTCTGAACCAGGACTACATTAGTAAGCTGTGCGAGAGCGTGTTCGTAGACATAAACGTCAATATTACCATATTCTCGGATTCAAAAATTCGCCAGTAAACAGGGAGAAATAGAACATCAAAACCACAAACAGAGAAGGTGGTGATTAAAAGCGTGGGCAACACATACGCAGACCTTTTAAAATCAGTCAAACAAAACGTGGATCTTGGGGAGGTTGGAATTAAAGTAAAGACCATTAAGAAAACCATGGCGGGAGATTTAATGTTAGAAGTAGAAGGTAATAGGAAAAATGCGGAGGAGTTCAAAGAAGCAATAATTAAAAAGGTTAGAGCGGAAGTTAAAATTCCAAAGAATACAGCGACCCTTCACGTCCTAGATATAGATGCAGCCATTACAAAGAGTCAAGTGGAGGATGTGCTGAGCAATCTGCTCTCAGGAGACCGGCAAGAGTTGGAGATCAAGTCAATGAGGCCAACCAGGGATGGCAAACAAATAGCAACGCTACAAGTCAGCAAGCCAAACGCTAATATGCTAGTAAAGCTGGGAAGATTGAAAATGGATCGGGTGAGCTGTAGAATCCGCGAGAGAATAACAACAGGGAGTGTCAAGGACCAGACCGTTCCAACTTGTGCCTCAACTGCAATCAGCCGGAGCACAAGACTAAAGATTGTAAGATTGATTTGCGCGACGTATAGTTCAGGCAACTAATGAGTGTACAAGGGAAACTGAAGGCGTCCAATAACAATGCCAGATAGATCGCCAAGCAAAAGACTGAAGATATTACAGGTCAACATGGGTAGGGAAGGGACAGCTAACGACATAATGTATCCAACAGCGTGCGCGCAGGTCATAGACCTCGTCATACTTAGTGAACCTAACTTGAAAATCGTAAAGCAAAACAATTTTATCGTGGACACTAAGAACTGCGTCGCTATATATGTACATAAGAAACAGAGGTCTGGGCATCTGCGACGGATATACATATATATCTACACTGGGAAAAGAGGTGCTTGTACGGATGCTATCTTTGTCCAAATATCGACTTACAAGAATTCGACGAATGCTTAGGCGCAATCACGGTAGACATGAGAGTAAGGAACAGAGAAACAATTATCGTAGGAGACTTTAACGCGAAAGCCGCGGCATGGGGTTCACCGGTAACAGATAATCGCGGGGAACACCTCATGGATTGGGCAGCGGACCTAAGCCTCAATGTTATCAATACTGGAGAAACGCCTACTTTCGAAAGGCGATCTAGCATTTCCATCATAGACACTACTTGGGCTATAGACACAATGACCCGGCAATTACAGTACTGGAAAGTAATCACATGTGAATTTCATACCGATCTCAACTAAATCTGCTATGAGATCGGACGGGATATCAAGGCGAGGAAAGAGAGAGGCTTGAGACATATCTTAGACGAAGCAAAGTTTACAAAAAGGCTGTAGGAAGTTTTTGGTGATACACCTGTGCACGATCCGGGCATCTTTATTCAATTAGTCACCGCGCTTAACAAGGAGTGCACAATCTCAGTTCCTAAAGGGGAGCGACTTATGCCGTACTGGTGGGATGCGGAAATAGAGAATAAGCGGAAAGAGTGCCATAGAGTACATCGACAATGGACAAGAAGAAATAGGCACCGAGCGAGCTTACTCACAACTTCGATGGAGGAAAAATTATATAAGGATGCAAAGAGGGAATTGAAACATAAGATAAATAATCAGGGCAAAGAAGCAGCATTGGCAAATATACTTGCAGACCTGGGCAATGACATCTGGGGCGATGGATTTAAAATCGCCATGAAGCATGCTGGAGCTCTTACGCTACCATATAGTTTAACAACAAAACAAAGGATACAAGTTGTAAGAGATCTGTTTCCTCTGAAAAATGATTCCATGATAGGAAATAGCCGCAAAGATACAGACGTGGAACCTTTCACATAAGATGAACTGAACGCGGCCCTGGATAAGATAAAGGGTAAGGCGCCGGGTCCAGACCACTGAAGTTCTGAAGCAGTGGGAGCAATCGTGGATACCATCCCCAAAGTCTTGCTAGAGGTACCGAACCAATTACTAAAGCGACAGAGATTTCCAGCTGAATGGAAAGAAGCCATGGTAGTTTTTCTGCCAAAGAGAGAATCAACAGTATCATCCTCAAACTTCAGACCTATTTGCCTGCTCAACATACTAGGGAAAATGTACGAGCGAATCATTAAAAATTGGCTGGATAATGAAATCATGAACACAAGTGGACTATCAGGAAAACAGTTCGATTTTGTGAAGGGGAGGTCAACGGTACACGTTACTACTAAGGTAGTCAGGACGGTTGAAGCATCCTCGAATACATGGGTAGCGATGATAGCGCTACATATTAAGAATGCGTTTAATTCTGCGTCCTGGAGTGGAATAATTGCCCAGCTGAAGAAAAGAAATATCCCAACATACTTGGTTAATATTATTGAGGACTATTTTCACACGAGAAGGATCTTGCTCTCCAGTAAGATGGGGATGGAAGACAACGCCAGAGTGCCGCAGGGTTCGGTGTTGGGTCTGACTTTGTGGAACATCTTATACGATCCAGTATTGCACATCCACCTGATAGAGGGATCCACTACAACAGCATACGCCGATGACATGGCACTAGTTATAGGGACAGACGGCTCAAGAGACCTTGCCTTTAAAGCAAATGAATCTCTGGAAAATATAGCAAAATGGATGGGGCAGGCTGATCTTCAGGTAGCTCCAGAAAAAACGGCAGGTCATACTTAATGGACCCTACAGATATGAAGTTCAGTTTATCGGGAAAGGAAATAGCTCCAAAACAGTAGTTGAGGTATCTTGGGGTTGTCCTGGATTACAGATTAACATTGGGACTACAAGTAAGGCGAGTGGTGGGAAAAGCGGACAAGACTCTTGTAGCGTTAGTAAAAATTTCACCAAATATTGGAAGACCTAGAAGCAAGCAGAGGGAGATACTATACGACGTTATACAGTCGCAGGTACTCTATGCAGTCCCAGCATGGGCAAATGCGTTAGACAGCAAGAGGAATAGGGTGGCGCTTGATAAAATACAAAGGAGAACATTGCTCCATGTAATAAGCGCATACAGAACAGATTCTGCTGAACCCGGGCAGATAATAGCAGGTGTGTCGCCCATGTCCCTTTTGGCGGAAGAGCAACGGAGAATTTTTCTCTTCAGGAGCCCTCAGAGGGAGGGTTCCAGAATAGAAGAAAGAGAATTTACTCTTCAAAGATGGCAACGAAAGTGGGAGACACGGAATCCTACGGAGTTTAGGACGAAAGCCTTAATCAGAGACCTACAACCCTGGGTTAAATGCAGGCACCGAAAGGTAGACTACTACCTCACACAGTCCTTTCGGGCCACGGTAACTTTAAGAGCTACCTCAAGAGGTTTGCACTGCTGAAAGACGACTCCTGTCCATATTATGGAATAGAAGAAACGCCGGAACACGTAGTGTTCGAATGCCAAAAGTGGAAAATGCACAGAGCCACTCTCAAAGAACAACTGCATTGTGATATAAATAAACAAAACATGAATGGGCTTATGCTGCAGAGCGAAGATAATTGGAGAGCAGTTAGTACCTATATAAGAAACATAATGACGCCGAAAGAACCTAGAGATAGACTGCAAGTCAGCAGGAGATAAATTAACGTAGCATAAACTAGAGTGAAGTGACATCTGTGCCAGCTGAAGATACGCCAACAGCAGTTCTGGTAGCACAGCAGATGAAGAATTCAGGGGTTTTTGGTAGGTATGCTAGTCACGGTCAGTCTCACACTACCGGCCATTAACACCTTGGTCCGGTATCCATAAAGCATTTTCGCCTGGCAAAAAAATAAAAATAATAAAAAATATTTTATTGTCGTCGTTCACAAAAGGAACATGGACATTGTCAATACATAGTAAAAATATTAAAAAATATATATATATATTGTAGTGACATTTAATTCAAAGGTTATTATGATGAGTAACCCTGTATGACAAATGTTTTAAATCATTACATCTAGGTTCCCATTCAAACGACCAAATTTTATTAGGTCAATACATCTGGTCACATAAAATTAGGCGGTGATGGAAATCGCTTTTCCAGAAAAATATTAAAAACGGAAGTGTCCGATCTACCAAAGCATCAAGTCCTATATTAAATGAGTTCCTGAAAAGTAAAAAAATCACAATTTCACATAAAAATTATCATCGTATTTACCCTATCCGAAACTCAATTCATGTTTAATCACCAACATCTGGTGGAAGACGACAAGAATTTATCAAAAAACAATATTCAGAGGAACCAGGATCCAAACCTTTTCCATTCCCGAGGCAGTTAGGAGGAATATCTTCCTTGATGAGGTCCCGAACACATCTATATCCTGATTCCCAGCTCGTACGTGAGGATTTTTATGCTACCACTACAATTGTATATGGTTATCATACTAGATCGGCTCTCCCAGCTGAAAATACATGAAGGCCAACTAACTCAGTTCTTTCAGTAGAAGACAGATTAATTATATCAGTTGCTGATAATATTGTCTTAGTTATTTTATTCTCACCAGGATTTTGATCTATTTCCAGTTTATTTTATTTGGTTTACCAATTTTATATCTCTTAGTATACAGTGAAATGGTATAGTATTTCGTCCCCCTTTAACTTTTCTACTGAAGCTCCTAGCACTAGAGGACAAAACCGAATTTCTGGATATGAATATTGGGAACTCTTCTATTTGAAATAAAGGTTAAAATTGCCTCCTGTAAGATCGAAAGTGGAATCGTCGCCCCAAAGCAGTATCACATTACATTCAAAAGTTAACGTGATTGGGAAAGAATCGTTTAATTTAATTTTGGTTGTGGTTTGGTTGTGTATATTGTTCTCTTGACGAATCTGAGTTTTACATTTTCCTTGAACAGTTAGCTTGTACAACCTAGTTTGTAACTCTTCGCTGATATCTTTAATTAGTTCACTGATTACTGAATCTAATCCGGGTGTTTTATTTTACTTCAGGATTCTTACATTTTTTGTATTCATATTATTGGTAGCAATGTACATTATGAACTAGTGCAATTGTGAACTACTTCTCCCATTGCTTAATTAATAACGCTTAGGTAATCTACTGTACATTTCTTCCTCGATGGTTATTGTACATTCAGCTTTCTTGTTTGTCTATAGTTTTGACCACTCCCATTGTTCTGATTTTCTGCATTCCATTCTATCTTTTCCCTTGTCTTTTACGAAATGGCAGAGATATCCTGAATATTTAATATTCCAGAATATAACATTCAACGAAAAATATCTAAATTTTTCTGCCAAAAATTGTTGCTGTAGAGCATGCCTTTAAATATTCATGGTGTATACAAACTTTTGGCCAGTAATATAAAATTATCAATCGAGCATCAGATTTCAAAGACATATGCTGTGTCAGTGCCAGAAAAGTGATTAAATAATCGATTTATTAGTTTTACTAGGAAATTGTCATCCAAAATACTTCTAATGGCTATAGTTCTGCAAATATGCTATATTCTAATTACATACTTACCTATTGTTAACGAATAATTCGAAATGAACGTCATAGAAGGTGTAATAAACAATTCTACTAAAACCAGCAATTTGACTGTAGAAGCTTATTTTAATGATCATTGATCTAGACTTAGCTTCACCGTGCGAAACACAGAATAATAATAAATAAATACAAACATACCAATGCTATAAGTTCACATACCAAATCTTTTACAGATTGTTTTTCAAAAGTAAGGTTTCCCTGTTGTACACTTTCCGGAATAAGTAGATTTAATTTTACCTTTAATAGAAAGTTTTTTTTGTTAAATTTCCTTACTTATAATTTAGTGAAAGTTTTGAAATAAAGAAACCTTTCAGCAATATAGACTTAAGCTAGTTCCTAAAGTGTTCTTTTAAAGTTTGTCCTAAATCCGTTAATTTATTTACAGACTTTTGTATGAATGCAAGTTAGTGTAATCACCGATTGTCAAATGTTCCAGCTAGGCTATTGTTGTCACACAGTACAATTGACTTAAAAGAAGAGCTTTCCCTTAAAGTCGACACACCACCAATATGATGTATTTACAAATCGTTGTCTGGTGATTTACGACTGGACCCTTCGCTTTACGTAACTGAGGTACCACATTATCGTTGTTGCTACATACTGTGGAAAGTGAATAATGACCGTCGTCTTTGACAATTGATTACTTCGGTCTGCTGAACAAGCATAGAATTTCTATTATGCGGAGGTCTCCACGAAAAGCGAACCTGTCCTAATATATCATCGGCAATACACCGGGCGCAGATCGGCCATGGCCAAACCAGAATGATGTATTTTTGCATTCGTTACGCAGCGGCAATACGGGGCTGGTTTTCAGAAAAAGAAGTGACAAGATGACCGGACATTAGTGAAGTGAGGACGGCATGTATACTGTTGAACAGCTGCACACGTAATACGTATATGAACATAGTACACAGTATAAAGCTTTAACGCACATAAAGGGAGATGTGTCGCCATTAATTTTTGTCAGCCGCTTCGCTTTTATAATGCGGGAGCTATTCAACCCAAAACTCTGAACGTTCAGGTTACTTGCGTTGGTATTAATTCACCTACAAAATAAGTGACCGTGTGTAATTTTGCGAGAAATTTGGTATGTATAAGATTTACGTCGAGACAAACTTGATATTAAATAGTCACCAACTATGGGAATATGTACACATTAAGCCTTGGATATACCATCTCAATACATAAAAACGGTCTCAGATTAGAGATTTTATTAGGAAAACAAGATATAGTATTAGCTCAGAAACTTGGACAATTTTTACGTATCTAGATAAAATACGATATACTCAATAGTTTGTTTGCATGAGTATGTGGAGGAAGGAACAAATACTAAAATGGTGGAACAATTTTGCAAAACTATTATGATTAAATCTAGATTTTTTTTTAATGTGTGGTGGGTGCATAGTTGCAGTGACTCCGTAAGCTGTATTACTTGTCTGGCTATCACTGCCACTCTTGCGGTGTAGTTTAGTGTGTGTAAGTTGTGTTTAAGTGGCTTTGTGACAGCATCATATCGCCTTTTATGATGCCGCGCTGTTAATCACTTTGCTCCCAACAGCGAATGGCAAGTCGATCCGGGATTAAACACTCTGAAAAAATGTCACTGTCCCTCCAGGGAATTGAACCCCGGCACCTATCGTCCTCTCACAACAATAGTCAGCCGCCTAACCACTGCGGCCATCGACCCGATTATGCACTTATATCGAGTATACATCGTTTCTTGGAAATATAATCAATATATCATTAACCCCACAACGAACAAGTTCAACAGTGTCTCTTTTTATAGTCTAAACAGAAAGCTTTCCTCGTACAAACCTTCCAAATGGTTGTTATTGTTGCATATTACATTTCTTTCATTTAAAGGTTCCAAATAATGTTGATAAAATGTTATATTGAAGGTCAGTTATTTTCAGTATTTTCTACTAGCTAAACATGATTTACATTGTGTCACGATTTTTGGCTCTGTTTCGACACAGCTGCATCTTTTTTACTATACACTTCTCACACTCCTACAATATTTAAAATTTATTCATTTGTTTATTATATCCCAAATAATTTGCTTCGTAACGTTTGAATCGTGCGTCATCCCTTGCCCCTTGACGAACTCTAATTTCGTTTTTCTTCTTCTTACATTTAGTACTATAAGAGAGAATAAATTTTAATGTGCAATTATGTCTCTCTTTCTCGATTTGCGCATCTCAATGTATGAACTTTTTTATAATCCATTGGATAACGGCGATCCATATTTCTTTGTTTATTGGTTATGCGGCACTATTTGCACTCAATCATTTCCACCGTCCATCCGTTCCTGCGTTATCTTTTTAGGAATTGTTAGCGCATTCGAAACCGTTTTGATCAATGTAGAGTAAGACAGCGAATTTTCGCTGTAGGTTCCATCCAGTTGAACTGATGCTTTCAGTTACTAGAAAACTAATAAAACCGATTTTATTTTTATCAAAAATAATAAGACTCATTATAGGTAAAACTTTAATCTATTGCGAAAGCTAAATTAATCTGCAGTCGAGTACTTTTGACGCCTATCACGTACATATATATCACAGCTGTTGCCTTCCTTAAAACAAGATAACGTAATGCTAAAACGAGGCTTGGAAAGCTAATTTGAAAGACCAATATAAAAATAAGCTAGTATGTAAGGTGAGTACAATCAAATTAATGCATGGTATATAACTACCATGAATAACATTGTAGATACAATGTGAACAACAAACTTGACGAAGCAGTTTTCTGCAGATTTAGAAAAAAAAGCTATCATATGCGAATCATATAAGAAAAAGAAACAGGGAAGTGGCATAATTGTATAGTAAAATAAAAATGGTATTGTTGCTGTGAGTAGAAAAATAATATCGTAAAATTTTTTTTTCAATGTAGGTGTTGGAAACTGGGATTAAAGAAAAAGCAATGCTGTGACGCCGTTACTTGTATCTGTAAGAAATTTGCTATGGTAAGTGTATATGTATATACATATATAACACTTGAAAACGTTAATAAAATGTAAATTCGCTTGTTTAAATGTGCGTTTGAAACTATTATAAAACCACGGTCATATTTCAACAACTATAAAAATATTGTTTGTATTTTACGATCAATTACGACAGGTTCGCATATGAGACATTGGTTCAACTGGAAGCCATCTGTCTCATATATGAGTCAGTTACCCGCGAACATGTCAATACTATTTATCCGTCTCCTGAGTAGAGCTCTGCCGTTACTCTTCTAACTAACTGTACCCAATATAGAGACCAGACTAACGTGTCAGTATAATTTACGGCTGAGCAGCCGTATCTTTATGGCCTACTTGATATATAGTTCTAGGAAATGCATATGGTGTTAAAATTTAGATTGACGTAAACTGTTTTAGACGATCTTCTGGGGGTGAAAGTTAAAGTTCTAGTCACGCATTCCTATAAACAAAAGGTCTACTACTTCTGATCTGACAAACAACATCTATTACTATTTTGTCGTTTAAACGACACTGAAACAGCTGCTAAAGCTTGACGGCCGCAAACCAATACAAGGTTATACATACATACATACTATTCTGCAGCTTTCGTTCTAATTTTAAAGTCATTCTCTCCTCCAATAACAGGTACATACAATATTTCGCCTACTGTGTATACACTTACTAATATTAAGCTAAGTTTGAAGTTTATTACTCCAAAATATAAATTATACATTTTGAGTTGAAGATGGCCTGTCAATATACGTAAATTTTTACGTTTTTTCGACTTCTACGACAAGTAACAAAACTCAGAAAAAGCATATGCAAGTAAATGTGCTTTTCACTACTTTATTTTAACTTATTAAGTGGTCCCTGGGAAGATTGGAACTCGTGCGTAGCAGGTTACCGCTATTGTTAGTCAGTCGTTCTTACCACTACAGCTAGCGGCCCGTTTAACAATATCTTAAGATTTCGTACAGTTATGAATTGTAAATAATGCTAAGACTTCTCTATACATATAAAAGGCTTTGACTTGATTCGCTTACCATCAAACTGGACGCAAACAAATGCTTTATTGTTAAGCTTCAAGATTTGGCACACACGTCCGTCCTACTTTGTACATGTTGTTTAGATAATAGCGCTTCTCTAGTCCTATTCCTTTTTTTATACGCTCTTACGACCTTTTTTTATAAATCTATAATCTCACACTTTGGAAACAATAAAAAGAAATACCATAATAATTGTCAAGAATTTGGTGGAGATGATTCATCTTCGGCGACAATAGAACGGTAGCGGTGAACCAACGACATGTAAATGAAATAAAGAGAAAGATAAGCCAAGTGCAATGCGGATTTGTAGGTCAATCTACCCCAGAGAAATGTTGGGCAAGTTGTAAATTTTAAATAAGGCATGATCATCTGTAGCAAAGTATTAAAATATTTATTAATTTATGATGTGGATATCTGGAAATTACATATGAAGCAACATCTACGTGGCGGCTACGGCTTTGCTGGTTCACGTGAACTTTTTTGCCAAAATTTTCAATAACGGGTTTGCATCAATTTGACTCTGCTTTGTTCGTACAGCATTCAATGGCGTCTCTGAATGCTTAGGTGGTCGGGAGCTTGCATAATAAATCTGAAACTTAGGAAAGTTCTACAGAAAAAGTTCATAGATGTTAGATCACAAGACTGTGCCGGCCAATTCTGGTCATCAATACGAATGATACGCGGGCCTTATAGCAAGTGACCCCGTTCTACTAAAACCAAAGGCTTTAAGAACAATATCTTTCAAGTGTGGCACAAAAAACTAGGTCATCATGTTGTGAATAGTGCAGTAGTTCCTCCAAGCCTCAATGAACACTATAAACGTGGCACTGTTTATAGTGTTCAGTGAGGTTTGGGGATGTATTTGGGTCTCAGGTGCAACAGGGTTTGATTACTACTCAACCATCAATGTGAAAATGGATTTCATATCCTTAGATGATTTTGCTTCATTTATTATACTGTCTTTCGTAAATAGATAGTACTAAATGCTGCCACTCTTTTTATTAACGTTAGCTGTTAACTTGTGCGTGGTACGCTAGTGCATAAACTTTTTTCAGAAATTATTATGAATGCGTCATATGCTACCTGTTACAGTAACTTTTGCGACCGTTACGGATTCTAGCTAAACCCATGTTAGCATCAAAGCAAAATTTTTGCCGCTTACTTTAAGCATGATGACGTGTCTCACCTTCATTTTAAAATTTATTTGTTGTGATCGGAACTTTCACCAATATTGTTGGGTTTTTATGATTATGCTCTATTAGTTTTACCATGTTTTATTTCAAATTAAAAATTATGAAATTTGGGACGATTCATACAAAACATAATAATAATAATAATAATGTTTATTTTCAACGGGCAAAAAAACCCAAGTACAGAAAATTTGACAAGGCAAACAAAAAAAGAAATATGTATGCGAATTAAATAATAACAGAAGGAAATAAAATACTTTAACCAAAACATATATCCATATAACCTAAAACTAGGTAATATAGTAGAATCCTATCAGTATCATAACTATACCATCATCTGGGCAACAACATTTTGTAATGAGGTAAAGTGTACATCTACATTTTCACCGATCGAATTATAATTCCTACACATAAAATTTACAGGTGATTTAATTGTTACGTTAGTTTTGCATGTTTTAATATAAAATGTTTGTTGAGACCGTGATTTAAGACGTGGCATGTTGAAATTTATTTGACTAAGGGTAAGTTTATCAATGTAAGGATAAAAGTGTTAGTTAAGTAATTGACAGATATTGCTAACTGGCAGATAAAATTTAGCAACTACAATGCTCCATCTTGCAGATAAATTCTATTTAACATTCAATAAACGTTTCATTGTAATTATCTTACGAATAAAATTTTATCTGCAAGTTAATTTATTTATCCTCACATTGATAAACCCACCCTAAGAAGCATCGCACAGTCAATCCTATGGTTAAGAATGTTATACAAAAACTTTACACTTAATACTTTACGTCTTAGGTCCAATGACGCTACATCAAAACAAGGATGAAATATTTAAAAAATCGTGGCAATTTCTATAAATGAAACCATACATCCGATATGCCGACCCATAGTGTTATTAATGTGGTTTACGAAAGATAAACTAGTGTCAAATAATATTCCCAAGTCCTTTACCTCATTATCTTTCCCAAATACTGAATTCCCCAACACATAATCAAATATGACTGGGCTCCGCTTCCTGGAATACGTAAGAACTTTACACTTACTAACATTCATGGTTAGGCTATTTCTCTTACACCAAGCACCTACACAATCCAAATCATGTTGAAGTGTATCAGAATCATTGTTGTCATCAATTCTGCGAAACATCTTTAAATTGTCGGCAAAAAGAAGATATTCACATCTCAGGCCTTCTCCAATATCATTGATAAAGATCAAAAACAAAACTGGGCGAAGATTCGAACCCTGAGGGACTCCAGAAGTGGACGAAAGGAAATAGAGCTAGGCCTCCCGATACTCAATATATTGTAGCCTATCCTTAAGATACGACTCAAAAAGAACACACATAAAGTCCGTGAGCATCCAAAGCGTGCCAGCTTATCCAAAACAACACAATGATCGATACGATCAATTGCTTTCTGGAGATTCAAGTACACAGCACCTACCTGACTGTGATCATCCATCGCTTCTGAAACATATTGTGTAAAACAGCTAAGATTTGTGATAGTAGATCGTCCTCGAACAAGCTGAGCTGAGCTGATTCGGAGATAATACCACCTTGAGATGATTATAAACGTGGCCATGTAGTATGGTTTCAAAGACTTTAGAAAAGTTACACAAAATAGAAATTGGTCGGTAGTTCTTATCTCGGCTACGTCGCCATTCTTAATTCTGGGCAGACTTCCGAAACTTTCCATATATCTGGAAATTTTGACATAGATGGGATATATTAGTTGGATAATTACATTGAAACTGAATTTAAGAAGTTAATACAAACGTTTCAATAATGTAGCAGTCTTGGAGAAAATATAGTAACATTAGATTGCAATAAAGTATTGCTATTATAAAAAGTAACACTGGTACAGTTTTTACATTAAAGAAAAGAATTTACTGATTTCTATAAAAGTGTTTCATAGTTGCTTAATAAATTGCTATTAGCTTTATTACTACCAATTTGTTATTAACATTTACAAAGGTAGATGATATCTCTTGTATTTTCGAAAGTTAAAATAAGAAATATATATGCATTAATCGCAATAACCCGGTTTCAACCAATCTACTCTCCAACTAGGAAAACTTAAAACCTGTGGTGTTAAAAAAGAAACAACCATTAAATCACATATTTCTCAAATTATATCTAACAATAGTTTTGTAATACCGTTCAGAATCACTTTACACAGCAATCAACTATCGTTTTCTTTTATCGCCTGGAAATACTTCGCAGCACAGAGAAAGAGGAACAGGATGTCAGTTACATATGACGAAGTACAGCACTCAATCATCGGGTATTAGAAGCGGTGACCTTGGTTCGTTGCTACTAAGCACAATAATGAAAATACAAAACGCTTGCAATAGCCCAACTTCGTGTTGCGTGCGGTCGTGACAAATGGCCCTCTCTCGTTCTTTGTCCTATCCCGATAGGATATTATTCTTAGCGTCGCATTGCCATTCTTTACAAAGGCAGTAAATCAATTTGACGATTGTGGATGTATACAATAAGGGATACAGGGGTATCACTGAAGGAGAAAGATGGGCAAACGTTTTGACTTCAACAGCATACGGTTCGTTCTAGTTCCAAATTACGCATACTATTGTGCCTGTGACTATTGGTTTCGATGAAGACATATTGTCATTGTGATTCACGTAGAAGATTCTCTCAGAACACTATGAATTTATAGCACTTATGATTTTAAAATTAATTTCTATGTGTATTACTGTAAGTACGAGGTCCAACTGCTGACCTGTATCAAAAGCTCAAATTATTTGCAGAAATACCACGTTGACTATTTCTTAAGTCTTATGACTTCTGTTACCCCAAATGGTTTATGTTGCACAGACTTGTACAGTCTCTTTCTAAAGTAATGTCTCCCCTGCTGATGGATTGATATCAATAATACTTTCCGCTTAGCGTATTATATTCATCGGACATCTTCGGCAAGAAAGAGGCCGTAGGGGATACATTACAGATCGAACGTGTATATAACCAGTGTAATTATAATTTTAAATCTCGATATGTGCATTTACCTGCTAGCGGTAGAATATACGACTTCATTAAACCCTACTTTTATACCTGTGATGGTCAGTTTTCCTAAATATATAATATATAACGTGTACTTTCAGTTATTGTTCCAGACTGTTATTAGAGACAATTTTTAATGCATATTATAAGAACATACTTATTTGAATATTAAAATAATACTTATTTTATTGAAGCATACGCGTTTATTGATGGACAAATCTCACAAGAAATCCGTCCCAACAAGGATCTCGTTCAAAGTAAAAACAAATAACTGATATACGGCGTTATTGGTGAGAACGGCATATTAAAAGTATTATACAAACGAAACGGGATTTTGAAACCAAATTTTATGGTCGGATATGATTGAATATGAAGTATTACGTGAAAATATTTTTGTATAAAAATATTGAATTTGAATTCCTGTTAACCGGAAGTGGGCATCAACTTCGATATTTTAAATAGCACGCTATAAATGTAATTACAAATTCAGCTTCTAAGATACATTTTACACATATTTCATGTATCCCATGCTATACCTAAATATAATACCATTCCTTTTGAGTTATTCGCAATTAAATAAAAAAGTGACAGATACCGATCTTACTTTATAGTGATATTACGTCACGTAGGAGCAGAAGAGACAAATGAAATTTTGCATACACACAGCTGATATCGTGTAGTTATACAGAGTTTGAAGTTCTTCTCTGAAATATTATACAGAGTGTTTAAAAACAGTTGCTTACAAAAACCTTCAAAATTCGGAAAGTCGGTCTTTTTTAATGCAACGGTATATATTTCCTTAGATATTCTGATTTTACAAAAGATTACTTTTAATCGATATTAGGTGTTCTTATATCTAAAATCTAAAATGGCAATGTCTGGCCGGCCCCAGTGCCGCTACCGTATGCGGAAACGGTACAGCCAGTGACGCCAGCTGTCTGCTGACCTTCACCCTTCCTCTTCCCTTTCCTTTCTGTTCCCAGGTACAGATCGGCAAGCGTTGCGGCGACTCCGGGAGTGTCTACGAACCGACTGGTCTTCTCATCCGGCTGGGGAGTAGGCTGATGTGAGCTTGCTCTGCCGACGAGGATCCGCGACGCATTGTGAGGAACCAGCCACTTCGGGCCCTGATCAGGTAGTGTATGGTGGATGCAAGATGTCGGAATCTGCATTGCCCCGGGCGAGTTCCAGTCCGTCCGCGTATTCCGGGATTGGTGAAGCGAAGGTCAGGCCTCAGGGAACTGGGGTAGGATCCAAGGATCCGAGGGTATACCCGCTTCTGATTTTTTCGGCCCGCCCCTCCATACACGAAGCGCTGGCAAACTACTCAACATGGCAACTTTACCAACAAACAAGAGAACGCCGAAGAATAGTACAGAAGAGAGCCCCAACGGTGCCTTCAAGACACCAACGGCGCAGCACGTTAGGTCGCCGATTACGATAGATCTGACGACATTTAACATCGTGCAACCAGGAGATAGCAGTGACGACACCACATCAGCTCCAGATATGTCGTCGACAAAAGAAGTTATCTGCAAACTGCGATGCCGTGAAGAGGAGCAATTGCAGAAGTGCATAGGTGTCATCAAGACCATGAAGGCAGCTATCGGCAGGCAGAAGAACGTCTCGATGGATGTAAAGAACGGCTTGAAGGAGCTAGAAGAAGCAGTGGAGATGATCTCAGACTGCAGGAAGAAATGGAAGAAGGCCGAGCTGCAAGCAGGAGAGCACGTGCAAAACGCTTTAGCGCCTGCAACTAAGACGCAGGCTACTTCTGCTACGGGCAACAAGAACGTGGAGAAGAAGGAAGCGCATCCCTCCGAGAACGTGTGGAGGAAGGACCGAGCAGGCAGGAAAAAGCAAGCTCAAGAAGAGAAGAAGGCAGCTGCAAAAGCTTCTGACAGCAAGCAACAGCAGAAGATAGCCGGTGGCCAGAGGAAAGACGACGGTGCCGAAAAGAAAAAGCTGAAGAAGAACAAGCAGAAGAATCGGAACACGAAGCCTCGACTAGATGCGCTTCTCGTAAAACCTGCGCAGGGGAAGTCGTATGCCGACGTATTGCGAGAGCTGCGCAGCAACGCCAAGCCAGAAGAGACAGGCACCGAGATTAAAGCGGTCCGGAAAACACGTGCGGGAGATATGCTGTTGGAACTAGGACCCAGCACCAAGGATACTGCAGGTTTCAGCAGCGCGCTGAAGAAGATCCTGGGCGAGAAGGCTAACATTAGCACTCTAGAGCCCAAAGAGACTTTGGAATTCAGAGATCTAGACTGCTTGACGACAACGGAGGAAGTCTGCGCAGCAGTCAAAGCAAAGCTAGGAGTCAGTGACGCCGACGTGAAGATCAGCCTCACTAACGCGAACAGCAGAGGGCTGAGAATGGCTATCGTCCAGCTGAGTCAGCGTCAAGCCCTTAAGCTGCTGGAAACACCGAGAATAAAGATCGGCTGGATAAACAGCAGAATTAGACGCAGGGTAGAAGTCGTCAGGTGCTTCCGGTGCTTCGGCTACGGACATCGACAGGCTTCTTGTCCGGGACCAGACAGAAGAACACAAGGCCTTTGCATCAACTGCGGAGAAAAAGGCCACCAACGGAAGGATTGCAAGAACAAAGCAAAATGCTTTCTCTGCACGGGAGACACCGCGACACGCAGCCATGTCCCTGGTTCAGGCGCATGTCCCTCCTTCAGAAGGGCATTAGATCAGGCAAAGAAGAACCAATGACCAGAATCCTACAAGGCAACATTCACCGAAGCAGAACAGCGAACGATCTACTCATCCAACTACAACTGGACACCAGAGTAGATCTGCTGCTTATCAGTGAGCAATACCGGGATAAGGAATGCACCGGGTGGTACAGGGACACACTCGGCACTGCAGCTATATGGATCCCGGACACGAATACAGTCATCGTCGACAACCACGGAGCCCGAAACGGATACGTGTGGGTAAAGAGCGGCACCATCACCTACGTGAGCTGCTATCTCACACCCAACGAGCCGATTGCGGACTTTCAAGGCAAGCTCGACAACCTGGAAGACGACCTTCGAGAAATGGCAGGGTCCATTATTCTAGGAGGAGACGTCAACGCCAAAGCCGTGGAATGGGGTATGGAATACACCGATTCTCGAGGGAGGCGTATACTGGACATGGCGGCCAGACTCGGACTCAACGTGGTAAATGTCGGAGACACCACCACGTTCAGAAGACCAGGCTACGGAGAGACAATACCGGACATCACATTGGCCTCGGAGGACATTGTGCAGGACATCGTGGACTGGCGAGTCATGGAGGACTACACCGGAAGTGACCACCAGTACATAAGCTACAACGTGACGAGGCAGCAGCCGATCAGGCGAAATCCTGCTCCGCCCGGTCCTCGATGGAACGTAGCGAAGCTGGATGAAGACGCCCTGGCTCATGCAATCGCTCGGGGAAAGGATGCCGTCATGGAATGTTCCGGTTCGGCGGAGACTATTGCGGACGCGACCATGGCCCTCATACGGCGCGCCTGCGACGCCTCTATGCCGCGGAGAAGGAAACGCAATAGAAGATGTGCGTATTGGTGGAACGACGAGATCGCGACTCTCCGGAAACAGTGCTTACAGCTTAGGCGGAGAATAACCAGAGTGAGACGACGAGATCCGAACGCGGCAGAACTAGAGTCCGAGGACTTTAGGAACGCCAAGAGAGATCTCAAGAACGCCATCTACAGGAGCAAGAAACGTAAGTGGGAGGAGCTGCGGCAGGACGTTGACAACGACCCATGGGGCCTTGGGTACAAGATCGTCATGCAGAAGCTTACGACGAAGACGGCGAATCCAGTCCTCGAACGAGATCGGATGCGGAACATTGTCGACACGTTGTTCCCTACCCACCCGGAGAGAACTGCGGAAATGGAGGACGAGCTCTTGAACGACATCCCGCTTTTTAGCGGAGATGAACTGTCAAGAGCGGCGAACTCCCTACAAAACCGGAAGGCACCTGGACCCGACGGAATTCCGACGGAAGCTCTCAAGATTGTGGCGCGCGTCTGCCCAGATCTGCTTCTGAACATGTACAACCGCTGTCTAACAGAAGGAGCGTTCTGCAAGAGATGGAAGGTACAGCGACTCGTGCTGATAAGCAAAGGCAAGGGCGATCCGACCACGGCATCGGCATACAGACCGCTATGTATGCTGGACACGGCTGGAAAGCTACTAGAAAGACTGCTCAAAACGCGACTGGAGAGCAGCATAGACGACGCGGGAGGCCTGTCCGAGAGACAGCATGGCTTCAGGAAGGGACACTCCACCGTCGGCGCCGTAGCGCAGGTAGTGGAAACTTTCGAAGCCGCTCAACGGGGAAATCATTACTCGAGACCCCTGGTGATGCTCGTCACATTGGACGTAAGAAACGCCTTCAACTCGGCGAGATGGGACGTCATGTTGGACGCCCTGCAGAACACGTTCGACACGCCATCCTATTTACTTAGGATGATACGCAGCTACCTTAGCGACAGGAAGCTGGTCTACGATACCGCAGGCGGGCCGTGCACGAAGAAGATAACAGCGGGAGCGGCGCAGGGTTCCATACTGGGCCCCGACTTATGGAATGTGTCCTACGACGGGATCCTCCGAATGGAGCTGCCGCAAGATGCGTATCTGATAGGATACGCAGACGACGTAGCGGCAGTCATCCTAGCGCGTGACGAGGCGGATGCCCAGAGAAGGCTCAACCAGGTAATGAGAAGAGTCACCACATGGATGGACGAACACGGCCTGACCCTGGCAACGGAGAAGACCGAGGTCGTTCTACTGACCAGGAGAAGAATCCCTAGGGAGATCGAGATGACGGTGGATACGGAAGTCATAACCACTACAACTTCCGTGAAGTACCTCGGACTGCGGCTCGACAGCAAGATGACTTTCTGGCAACAGATTCAGTCGTCGAGCGATAAGGCCGCTAAAGTAACGACGATGTTGAGCCGACTAATGGCCAACGTAGGAGGACCGACGGCGAGTAAACGCCGGCTGCTAATGACCGTCACCCATTCCATACTGTTGTATGGAAGCGAGATCTGGGCTGACGCTTTACAGCAGGACAAGTACAGAAAGCGGATGGCTTCAGTACAGCGACGGGGAGCACTCCGGATCGCCAGCGCATACCGTACGGTTTCCGAACCGGCGGTGCTCGTGATCGCAGGAGTAACTCCGATAGACCTACTAGCTCTAGAAAAGAAGAGAGTCTACGAGACACGACGAGACGTTGGTTCACGACAAGCAAGAGCGGACGCTAAAGCGCTCACACGACAACGTTGGCAAGAGCGCTGGCAGAACGACATGAGAGGACGGTGGACGGCCAGACTCATCCGCAACATCACGGAGTGGATGAACCGAGACCACGGCGAGGTAAACTACTACCTCACCCAGTTTTTCAGCGGACACGGGTATTTCAACGCATACCTGGCTCGAATGGGTAAAGCAGAGAACGCGACATGTCAGTATCACGACTCTGCGGAAGATGATGCTCACCACACCTTCTTCGAATGCGAGAGGTGGAGTGGCTACAGAGACGCTCTACAAGACGAAGTAGGACCTCTAACGCCGGATAACGTCGTGCAAACGATGCTGTCCGGACACGACCACTGGCAGAAGATCGCCACGTTCGTCGAGAAGGTGCTGAAGGAGAAGAAGAGAGAGACCCAAGCAATGGAGGCAGCCGACCGAGGCTAACTACGAGGTGCCATCCTGAAGTAATGCGACCAGCGGTTCCGGGATGGATTCTACACCTGACAAAGTGAGGTTTTTTAGTGGGTGCGAGCCCCACACACCGGGGACGGGTCTCGTCCCTGATGGTGCGTTAAGGCATTTTTCCTCACTCAAAAAAAAAAAAAAAAATATCTAAAATGGAAGGCGAATAAGTTCTCACGATTTAATTAGCCTCCGTATCTAAAATACTCAGTCACGTGAATTTACGGAAGCAAGGGTGCTTAGCTTATTTGTTTTACATACTTACTTACTACTTATTTTGACGTCTGTCATTTTGGTTAGTCGTTCTCGCATAACAGAGAAATATATCTGCACCGGTATAATAATTATCATGCCCAATACGAGAATGTATTTTACAACAATAAGAATAGTATATTAAAGTATGAGTGGACAATAGGGTCATTAAAACATGCCCGATTTATCAAGCACGACAGTGAAGCCGGAGTGCTTGAAATATAGCAAGTGCAGGATTTACTCTTTCATATAATATCAATTGCACATTTCACGTTCCTTTAAAGTAACAGTTTTTTCGTTAAAATTATTATAAAATATCTCATTACAGATTTTGACACATTTATTAATAAGTTTTTATTTGTAAAAGGTTGTTTTGACAAATCAATTAGTTGACATTTATACTTCATTTATTTTTGAATTGTGGACGTTGCCCCTAGTAACTTTAAAACACGCGCATGTTTTAATGATAGATTTACGCACGCGTTTGCATGTTTTAAACAAGCAAAGTGGTCTACCAATAGAAAAAATTATTGTATTTGTTACAAAACATAATCTTAGTATTTCTTGTAATTTTTATTTTACCTGTGATAACATACATATTGTTGTAGCTTCTGTACAATACGTTTCTCTCAGTGTAAAAAATTTAGATTATCTAAGAATTTTCCCAAAAAATTAATAATACAAATATAGCAATATACGGATATGTTTGCAATAATTTTGCCCACGAAGATTATGACCACCCTCTTGAAGATTGGCGAGCGCTCATACATTTGCCGAGTCTACAAGATTTTTCTAATATGTAATTAATATATGTATATCTATTAAAGAAAGTGTTATTTTGTCTAGTGTATTATGTTTCCCTATTATAATCAACAGTAAATTCAATTGTTTATTAAAATCTCACATTAGGTTCCACCACCTTAAACAGAGAAGAAACCGATTTGATCCGATTTATTTAATCCGCTTATAATTAAACACAGAAAATGTTTGAAAATTTAAATTAACCAATATGTAAATCTAATATTTAGGTATACATTCAATGATTTTAAAGATTAAGCACTACTATGTTATAAAATTATATTTTATAATGACAACTACACAACTAGGCATTAATGTAAGCAGGTTTATTGTCTAACTGCGTTATCATCTATCTACTCTATTTAAAACCATAATTACAAAATATTGCATTTTGTAATTAGAAATAGATTAACGATGTACCAGACTCTTCGAAACGACACTATTAAAGGGATAATAATGGAATTTCAATATATCAGTTATTTCTTTTCTATAAAAAAAGATCTTTGTTGGGACGGATTTCTTGTAAGATTTATCAATAAAGGTGTATACCTCAATAAAATGAATATTATTTTAATATTCTAATACGTATGTTGTTGCAATATACATTAAAATTTGTCTCTAATAAATAAAACCTAACAATAACTAAAAGTATACGTTATATATTATATATTTAGGAAAACTGACCATCACAGGTATAAAAGTAGGGTTTAATAAAGTCCTATATTTTACCGCTAGCAGGTAAATACGCATATCGAGATTTAAAATTATAATTACACAGGTTATATACATGTTCTATCTGTATCGTATACCCTGTGGCCTCTTTCTTAGCCGAAGATATCCGATGAATACAATACGCTAAGTGGAAGGTATTATTGATATGAACCCGATGGCTGTGGGAGACATTACTTTTGAAAGAGACTATACGTACAGATTTTTTCAGAAACGAAATTGTTTCTCTTCAATGAAAAAATCATTCCTTGGGTAATCTGCTCCGGATGACGGCTTCTTCTTCTTTCTTAGAAACATAAGAAATAAACCAGATGGGATAGTAGAATAGACGTATGTTTGTGTTTCTTGGAAATAGCGGCCATAACAGTTCATCTTTTCAAACAATTAGAAAATGCGCGATGCGAGAAGTAACATTGCGAATTAATCTTATCTAGAACGCCACACAATCGGTTTCAAAGAATTATATTGGTCACATTATCAGAACTTGATGCATATAATAAAGATCTTGATCTCGGTGGTTAGACTTAAACAACCCTGGCATCAAACTCCTCAGAACAAATCATAATTATTGTTGCAAAGCCCAGGAGCCATAAAAGAAAAGGCATGGTAGCTACAGAAAAAGTTGTTCGTGTATGGTACCGTAATCAGGAGAAGTAATCATAGTTGGCTTATACTTGAAAGATGGTCCCGTAGGCTTCGCAGAGTTCTAGTGTTGAATTGAATGTAGACTTTCAAAAATTGCAATCGATTTTTCAAATCATGTTTTATTAGTAGAACGATGACCATTTCACTGAGTCGCAGTATATCAATTGATCTGTATCGGCAGTCACTATGGCATTTCTATTCTGTCCTATGTTAGTGTATTAAAAGTATATTAGTAACTAATCAAGCCGCCATATACAATGTTAATTGCATAGAATAGTGGTGCAGTGGTTAGTACACTAGTTTCTTACTCCGGCATTACCTTATTCGATTCCTGCTACTTCCTTTTTGAAATTCGTTTTCTATTATTTCTCAAATTCTGGAACAAATGTGGGAAAACGTCATCCTAAGTCGATCTACAGCATCAAGCCTAATAATAACTCTCGGTCAGCTATCTGTAATTGGTGCAAGCTATTTGAGAATGTTAAGGGCTGCGTTATTATTATTTTTATTATATATTAACGTTGCGAGATAAAATATTCTTATCTCGTTCTACATATACTTTTTAATGTGACTGTACACACAACAGAAATAACGGAACCAATAGTGTAACCCATACTATTTCCAGATCGTTTTTTTAATGTTGTCAGTCGTCGTAATTTAACAACACTGGCGAAATGAAATAGCATTGATTATGAGAAATTTATGATGACGAAACTATTGCTGTCAGCTATTTTATAAAAATACCCAATAAATTTTTTAATATTTGTCATATAGAAAACAAAATTGTATAATATTCTAATTAAATTCAGAAAAACAAAATAGTAAAATTTAATAGTGTCAAATTAGCTTCGCATGGAGCAATAATAAAATTTTATTACTTTCCAGATGCCACCATCAATAAACAGCATTAAACGATATTTCCATTATAAATAAGGATGGTTTTATAACGTCATAAATCATTTTATGTAAATGAGAATTGTTCCATTTTTCTTCGCTAACACTTAGAAGCAACCTGATACATTAGATAAACACACCGCACTGGGACTAAACAAACTTTATGCTCGGAGAAACCGTTCTACCAGCCCACTATTGTTCGAAATTGTTAAAGTTGAAACGTATTTTGTGGTATTACTTTTATCTTGATGAGCGTCCTTCGTAGTGAGTTATTACCTAGATAGTTCCAACAATAAATCAGCGACATTATCACAAATTATGGTCAACAGAGATTTCAATTAAGTTTGCCGGAAAGAAAAACAACGTAATTTTGACATAATCGAAACGATTTCTAAATGCATTATTCATGTAAAGTGTCTGTTGTGTGTAATTTAACACGCTTTAGAGCAATCTATGTTAATGAGGTTTCTATTGTGAAAATCAGGTTATAAAAATGGTCCGATACAGAAAAACTGTTGGGTAATACTTAATGTTTTAAACAAAACACAACCGTAGATATAGAGAAGATAAACGCGTTATTTTAAGATTAGGATGTAATGAAAGTAAAGGTGCTGTGTAGTTAATTACTTCCACAGATTACTTTTTACTTTTCATAAAACGGCGCAATAGAATTAGCTTCTCCATATAAACTTTATAACTGGAACTGATGTATGTGATATAACCATTGCATACATATTCTATTTAATTATATACAGTTACTCACCAAAGTGTGACTACATACGTACAGTTTAAAAAAACTATATACATAAAAGCCAGAGGTCGAAATATGGCTCACTTCTAACTTCCTTTGTTATTTCCGTTTTTTGTTGCAGCTGTGATATAGAACGACCTTGTAACAATTAATGTTACATAATGCTGTAGTCCTTAATGTATAAATTCTAAATAATAATATTAAAATTGTGCGTTATAAAATATGACCAGTTTCAGCAACTTTTGCCAATTGCCTGACTCAGAACTGGATTGCATGTGCAAATCTCCAATCTCATTAAGTATTTGGTCCGCTATTTCCTATAATTTAGACTCTATGCTGTAATGGGGTGAAGGTCATATACACCACTTCTTTTATTAATGACTCACTTTCGATAGAATTATTGCTAGTTCCTATGTAATCCTGACTCTGTTCCCAAGCATGCAGCGTTGATTTATGGTTTGATTTATTTAAATTCGTATTGCCTAGAAGAATCATTATACTTACCAGTTTCGCCGATACATGTACTAGCCCCCACATTCACAAGGTACTTTGTACATGAAGTTCTTCGTTTGTTTCTATTTATCCGTGGTGGGTGCTAATTGCAGCAACGATTTCTTAAGCTATATTGTTTGTCTGACTACCGTAACTCTTACTCGAAGAATTAAACGCCGGCTCCGACCGTTCTCACACAATACTGAGCAGTCGCCTGACCACCATGGCTATCGAGGCGTTGTTGTTTGTTGCTTTTGGTTATCCAACTTTGTTCTTGCGACAGTTATCTGATGGTAATGGTTGTTCTTATGGGTGTTCTGAAATTGTGGTAGGCGCATAGTCTTCTGTTCTTTTCTAATAGGCCTCTTATGTGTGGTATCTGTTGCTTGTATGCTTTGTGAGTTGTTCGCTACTTTCGTCTGTCAAACATTTTTGAGACGGTTAGGTACACTAAAAACATATTGTCAAGCTGTAGCTATTGTTTATCCATACAACATTGCTTCAAAACAATTTAAAAAGTGTACCACTTAAAACACAAGAAACCGCCTGCATATCTAGTGAAACGCCCTGTATATTAATGCACCTGTATCTACTATTAGTTTTAACGCAATCTACAAAGATTATTAAATATCCTAGCCGAACTGCAATTATATCTGCTGTTCACATTATTATTCAACCCTCGTATACCAACGTCCTTTATATGCTGCTTCAAAGAGGTATTCAGTGCGCCTTCGTAGAAACCATAAATGTATGCGTAATATGGTAGCCAACCTACACATACGGTACAAGACATATAGACATACATATATATATTAGAATAACGATATATATGGTCTTCATCAAACGTCAAGTACCGCTGTTATTATGTGTACGCTTCGTTAATAATTCAGAGCGTTATCGTGCAGGGGTCTCCTGTATGGATCCTTTCCGAAGTACGTAATGTTCGTATGCGTGTATGTAGAAACGTACACATGTTGAGTCATTAGTGGGTTTTGTACATCAGCAACTGGATCGTAAACACATCATCGACGCTCCGACGTTGCCAGCCATCATTAGCCGGGTACTTTACTCACTCTGTACGAGATCGGTTGTCGGTCAACGGAAGATTGTTGTGCTGTATTTTTAGGGCATTTTAGGTAGTGAGTGACTTTCTTCTACGACGGATGATTATGTTGAACAGGCCGCTGTCTCATATTTGTAGAAAACGTATTAATCATTCGGTTTTGCACAAACAAAAACCTCTCTTCGAAAAGATCAAAATAAATAACATCAGGAAATGACTCGAACAAACCTTTCAATACAAATTTGTTGAATGCATTGTTCGGAGATAGCTCTTATGATAGGAAAATGTTCCCTTAGGTTTCGTTTCATTTGAAGATAATAGTGAAATTGAATTAGCCAAATAGAAATCAAAATTAAACCTAAAATTTTTTGATCCTTGTATATCTGATTATAAATTTACATCTGATTCGTTGCACAATCTATATTTTAGATAGGAGCTATAAGATCTCAAATCCATCAATGTTGTCTAAATTACCTTTACATTTTTAAGGTTACAATTGTGTATTTATCACAGACAAATTACCAAATCATATCTCGATTGAATTTATTGAACTTATGGTGACAATTTCGGACATTAAAATAGCGCGTGCAATGATAACACAGGAAACATTGGTTTCTAAAATTGAATCTTTAAGGTTATTCAATAAATGCTTGTTCAATGTTGAATAAAGGTATATTAATATTCGGCTTCTGTATTTAATCTATAGACGAAGTTAAAACAGTTGTTTATAAAAAATACAATATACAATAAAAACATTTGCTGATATAGCACTGACTTTTATTATGTCCTCATTTTTTCAAAATATCTCGATTAATATTAATTTGAGATCATATGTGGTTTACTAGTTTTCTATTCACAACTTATAGCTCTTTTAGAATTTGATAAAAAAATACCATATGCTATTTGAAAAAAAAAAAAAAATAATTGACCTTGCTATGACCTTTGTATCTTTCTTTATAGCGACAACAGTAGTGCCATAAAATGAGCCCCTTCATATACTTAAACTTTGGTCTAATACTCTTCTTCATAACACTAATTCTTTCGAAGATATTACAGTGTTACACTTTAAACTTAAACGGACCAACTTGTGTAAATGATCTCTTTCACTTTCCACTTCGGATTATCCGTGGTGATCACTACTTCATTATTCTAAATTCATAGTGAAAGGCTTATGAGACTTGAAAAGGACTATTGTTCATACTATTGATTATGGAATTGTTTAAGACTAGACCTTCATCACATGTGATGTATATCGTTCTGATTTTTAAACCTTTATTTCCTAAAACAATGTCCATGCACAATATCATAAAATGAGAAACTTCAACATTCTTCTAACAAACACATTCTAACACGCCTCTAAGGACCAATCTTCATTAGCTGTATTTTTTTGGCGCAAGAAATATTTTACTATCAGTGGGTCAAGCTCCTTTCATACGGATACATTTTCACGTGCTTAATATTATATCACTTTCAAATCTTTCTATGGAACACAATGTTTATTGTCTGATACTTCTGTGCATATGAACAGAAAATGCAGCTAGTAATTAGGAAAAATAAATGTGTTTGCGTTAATACTACTTAATAATGATTGGTACTATAGTTTCTACGCTTGACCTTGTAGACATGGCCAAAGCATAAGCATCGCCTGGTGAGCTGCGTTACCAAATAAGATTTGGAGAAGCTTCCAACTAGAATACACGGAACAAGAACGTGTAGACTTAGTTATAATGTTATTATTTTTTCTAGTAATAACTTGATGAGACAAATAGAACTGAGAAGCTATAGGATTCACCATTTATCCATTCTTAAAATAGAAGTGAAGATCATGGAAATATCTGTCAATTCAGTATCTCTTTCTATTGATATTTTAGATAAAATGAGATTCCCTCACCTCTTGTACAAACAAAATAAATTGGTATAAAAATTATATCTTCAATTTTGAGACTTTTAAACTTTGTTAGAAACATATATACGAGTATAAATGTAATCTACTATCTAAAATTGGCTTGATGTTAATTTTATATATTTATATTCTTGATGTTGTATATGCTTTCTTTGTTTCAGAAATTCGTAACGCGTTTGCTTTCTCATTTTTTTCAGTTCCTAGGGGCTTTTATTTCCAACGAAGAAAATCGCCCAATCAGGAACATCCATACCTTAATTCAATTTCCATTTCCCTTGCTCTACTATCTTTTAAAATAAAACATCAAATTCAATACCATATCCATTAAAAACAAATAACGACCGAGGGGAGAAACTGAGTTTAAAAAACATCACCGGTATCGCCGGGCCATCATCAGCAAATCACGCTGACGTAAATAATTACATGTTAATTTTTTCACCGTCTTTGTTCGTTTCCGTTCTACAACCAGAGAGAGCAATATCATTACCACCGCTCCTGCTACCACTACTCATCACCAGCTCAAATTTAATTTGAATTCGGCAGCACGTCTCGTCATCTACCACAGAAAGGGCACGTCCAAGAGGAAATAGAAGAAGCGAGAGTACCATCGTAAGGAGGAGGAGCGAGACGAGACGAGTCCGGGGTGAAGAGGAATAAAACGTACGGAGCGAGGAAAAAAGCAAAGCAAAGGGTGTCGACAAGTAAATAGAAGAAGCAATAACACGGTGATCTGCGGTTGAGGGTGTCAAAGCTCACGCGGGCAGTGGGGATGAAAGACCGACGACGAGAACTATACGACGCATGACGTCAACCGTGTTCGGTTGTCGCTTGTTTTCCACGAGCGTCAGTCAGTCATGCTGCCGACTTCGATGAGAACGTTTGGATGGAGCGTACTTTGAACTAACCACCAACGAAATTCTAGTGTTTTGACTGTGTGTGCGTGGTCGTCGTGTATGCATACTCGTATCCATACATATGTCAACGTACGAACAATTGACTATTTGACTGACTGATGGCAGTGTTGCCGTTTATAATTGTCGCTCAATTGTTATGTAGCGACGGCAAGTGTTGCGAGTGAACGGAAAATTAGTTGTGTTATCGCCAAGTGCCCTAAAGGAACGTATTTTGTGTTTCGTGATTGTTTATCTTCGTTTACGCATAAAACAGTACACTTCCGTTCCTTTTATTATCTATCGTTATTTACAAGCAGCGAACTTTAAAAATGCTTACTTCGAGTAATCAGTATCTTAGACCGGAATATTTAACTCCTCTACCGACAACGGTAAGTAAACCCTAATTTTAAATATTTAATTTAAAATTAGAATTTTACTGAATTAAAAAAAAAGTAAAAAAAAACGGAAAGTTAATTTAGGCTATCAATTGGTACTTGTATAAATAAAAATAATTTGAGTATATCTAATTTAAATATTATATAACTAAAGAAATGATGAAAATAAAAAGAATCTAAGGCGCTATTTCTAACTACAGTAGTTTTGATACTATTTAGCGATGCAAATGATAACAAAAATGATATAAACTGCTTAAATTTAATTGTATTAAATTTTATTTTTCCATATGAAATTTCATATATAAATTATACTTATTAATACTATTACTTGAATATCAGTGTTAGGGGTCTTCTAAAGAGTTAGAATCAGACACTGGGGAATCCAGTCGATCTGTACATGCATATATAAGTATAAAATGTTTTCCCTAATTCGTTTTTTTATACAATATAATGAAAACTCAATTTGACAGAAACGCAATTTCAACTTATAATTTCTAACTTTGGAAAAATATAGGTATTTACATATTTGTATATAGGTATATATTAATTTTTTTTTTTTGTTGTTTGTATGAAGTTTGTAACTAATTACGCACTAGACATAAAAAATAACCTACGTCACTTGTTCTAAAACTGTTTCTTGCGATGATATGTTGACTGTTAGTAATATAATATTAGTATTACTAATAATTAGTAATATTATTTCTGTTAACAGCTAGACATAAAATAAAATTACTTCCGTAACCAACACTATTTTAAAAACATAATTCTGTTTGCATCTATGAGACTTAGAATAGCTAGACAAACACATGATAATAATACTTTTATAATGTCATATTAATTTCATTATTTTCTCTTAATTTCAGTTAGATGCCAAGAAAAGCCCTTTAGCACTCCTTGCCCAAACCTGCAGTCAAATTGGTGCTGATACACCAAATAACAAACTATTCCAAGCTGCTGATAAAAGTGGAAAATCGAATTCTAAATCTGATTCGATTAAAGAAAAGATACCATCTGAATCGCATAAGATGAATTTAAAGTCTTACGAGTCCTCCTCGAACAGGGAGAAGTCTGGATCACCTGAAGATAGATCATCTTCAGCGATCAACC
Organism: Holotrichia oblita; assembly: GCA_023690525.1. Lineage (NCBI taxonomy): Eukaryota > Metazoa > Arthropoda > Insecta > Coleoptera > Scarabaeidae > Holotrichia > Holotrichia oblita. The sequence goes on from CM043020.1 coordinate 63,379,929, forward strand.
GTGTACGAACTCCTATAACATCTAAATCTCATAGCGCTAATGGACGATGCAGTAGCAATCAAAGTGCAACATCATCAAGATCTTCACCAGCTACCTCTGAAAGAAAAACGCCAGCGGAAGCTGCGAGCGAAGATGCTTGCACTCCGTCCAAATCTAATGACAGAACCACTCCGCATTCACCAAGTACATCTTCGTCGAAAACTACAACGTCAAGTATTTTAACTTCCGCTTCAGATCCAGCTATTAAGGATCTTCCCTTGGGGACATTTAAACCTGGAGCCATGCCGCCTTCTTCTGCATTCTTGGGAGCTTATCCACCACCAGGAATTCCATTAGGAATGGATTTGATGACTAGTAGTTTAATGTCACATCACGCTTTAAAATCAGGCGGATTGAGTCCATATTTAAATTATGCTCGCATGAAAAATCCTTCAGATTTAGTTCCAGTCTGTAGGGATCCATATTGCACAGGATGTAGCTTAAGTTCGCATTTGTTAGGAAGTGCTGTTAGTGCCAAGACTGCGTCGTGTCCAGCTGGTTGTTCTCAATGCGATCATGCTACTTCAAAAGCTTCTAGTTACCTTGGGCACAATCCTGCAGCAGCAGCTTATGCTCACGCTCAATTAGCCGCGCTAGCTGCAGCTTCTCATCTACCGTACGTCTGCAACTGGATTTCTGGAGATGCTTCGTATTGTGGTAAACGGTTTTCCAGTTCTGATGAACTGCTTACTCATCTACGAACACACACTAGTGTTGGTTCGGTGTCCGAAGCAAGTGCTTTATCTATGTTAAGTGCCAGTACTGGATTACCGCCAACTCATCCTTTACTCCACCGTACCTACCCAACACCTCCGCTAAGTCCTTTAGCAACAGCTCGCTATCATCCATATAGTAAACCGTCCTTACTTCCTCCTACATTAACTTCTTCACCTTTAACTACTTTTCCACTTGGACATCCTGGTTTACCACCATATCTTTCGCCTTATTCCTTATACGGACCTCGCTTAGGAGCTACGCCCGGTATGCATCCGTAGAATTTATGGGATTTTGTAAAAATGTTGAATTGATAATCGTGTTTGTTCTCAGACTAGTCGTCTATATTTTTTGCGCATAAAATTAAACATAATATGAAGTGACTGATGATTCCCCATATAATATTTTTGTGAATGTGACTGTGTGATATTAATTTTTAATTGTCCTTGTATATTTTCAATCGGGATTGTATATATTTGGTCTGTTTATAATAATATCTCCTGTTTTCTTGTTTATTTTTTTAAATTACTAGATACTATACATAGATGTATGTAAATGTATATAAAATTAAGACGCTGAAGAAGAACTGATTTGATCAGAGCGAAAGAATTGCGAGGATCGTGAAGAGGTAATTTTTGTATATTAAATGTACAGATCTCATATCTGCGAATATATTTATTTGTTACATTTTATCTTGTATTACAACATTCATGTGACTATTGGATTAAAAAGTAAAGTATATTCTTGGTACCTATCAATTGAATTGCTATTAACGGTTTCATACAAAAAGTATCTTCATATTCATTAGAAGTAAAATTAAAATTTAATTCCTGACAGATCTGTTAAAATGAAATACATAAAATTTCATAGTGCTGTAGAAACAACACTTTTAACAATAATTGGTACCTTTGAAGATAAAATCATATTTTCGCTTATTGTCTGTTGTATTTGTGTCCTTTGATATTTTAAAGGGATAAAGAAACTTGTAAAATTCTCTTCTCTGCAACATATTTTGTAGGGGACGGAGTACCTAATCACTTATAATCATATCACTGTGTAATTGGTATAAAGATGCTATTTTTATTGTTAAAGATGAGATACGAAAAAAATGAAAAATAATTAAACAAAAAAATATAAAAAAGTGTTATTTAATTTCGATTTTTTATGACTATTAAAGTTATTATATATTCTCTTTTGTGTATTATTTCCCTGCCCAATTAATTAAGTGAAAAGGATTTAATTTAGTCCTTTTAGACCAGACATTGCTTCTACCTACGTTATCTAAAATTAAACTACTGACTAGAACAGCTAAATGTTTTAAACAAAAGGAATATCGCAAGAGCATAACCAGTTGTAATCTAGGCATTCAGTAATTAAGATGTGTTGTTACCAAACATATTTCACGTTCTGTTTATTTTAGTTGTTATTTGCCAATTAGATATGCTGTCGTGGTTTTGGGAGATAGTATAGATCTTGAAGGTTCTTTGGCAGAAGAGGAAATTATATGTTACACTATATCTTGACATTAATGAATTTCTTGAGGTTCTATTTAGATGGAATGATGTCTTAATTGGCACATATGTATATAAATATGTATATGTTGGAAATTTTTCCTGCTATTTTAATTGTTGGAATATATTATACCTAAATTACGATTATTAAGTCACATTTGGAAACTAAGCCGATGTGAATGTAAATACATATATTGAAATATCCTTAAATTTTGCAAAAAAAATTATTGAGTTAATTTTATATTATGCAATTTTGAACATGCATTTTCAAGCAAAAGCAAAACTGTTCGTCGTCATATATTTATTTACAGCTCTTTCTAGGTGCAAACCCCTAGTAACATCAGAGACAGTGCTATATAATGATGCATGGCTAAGCGATTCCTGGCAGTTGCTCTTGTTGACAAAAGCACTACTAATATTAAATTTTTATTGCTATATAATGCCTGCTAAATTTATTAGTACCAGGATCTAAAATTAATTGTAGTAACTTAATAAGTTAAAATTTTATCTCATTCTTAACTTGTTCTCCTTAGATTAGGTTAGTCAATATCGTTACAACTAATTAATATTTTGTTGTATTAGCTTATACAATTTCAAAATAAAGGTTCATGTTCATAATATGAAAAGTGCTGGCAATAAGAAAACAATATACCTACCTATAATATATTGACATGAAATGATTGCTTATATAATGTAATACATCTATACGAATCACATAACAAGATGATAATTATATAATATTATTCCCCTGCCTCTCCTATGCCGTATATTATATTTTATATCAATGTTTAGGAAAAGCTCAGTGTGAGGAAAAAATCATAAAAGTTTTATAGAGGGAGCAATAATAAAAATGTAGGTAATAAACATTTCTGATAATATATTATGAAAGTCCAATAAAAATAAGAAGAATTTATAAAATCGCCCCTTGTCAGATTAAAAATATGTAATATATTAACATTTCATCGAACATAAAACAAAAATAATTGGGACAACCTAACAACTTGGCAGAGCCATCTATCTTCGCTTAGAATAGATCAGCCAGTGCAGCTGCTGATTTTATACGACCTCCGTTTAGGTTGCTATCTCTTCAAGCGAACTGTTCACATCTTTCTCGCACCTATGTTTAATAGGGTACCACTATCTCCGTTGCAGTGGGCGTGGATATAAAATTGAGTATCTCCTCGGTTTCCCAAGAACACATTAATCGGCATTTACTTGACAACAGTAGTGACATATTTATGATTCTTTCGCTTACATATATGAATGTTTACCATACATTAATGTAATTTATATCTATTCAAGTTGGTATTTCTATTAGTATACGGTGCTATTAAATCGCGCACTACCGACGAGTATAGTTCGTCTTTTTTTCTCCAGATTTCAGCTACCTATCTCCATCTCTTCCATCTTCTTTTCGCTTCTGCACGTATTCGTTTAATTTTTTCGCTACATATAATCCACTCTTGGTTATTATAATCGGATAGGTTGCGGAGAATTATTGCGCTTTATTTTTTACGATCGAAGAGGTGTTTCATCTCAGTCTCCGGCACCTAAAAAGGCATACGACATAGAAGATGGAAAATAAAAAGGAGAGTAGAAACTTAAAAAGTCGACAATGCGTGTAATTGATTGGACCAATTAGTAAGTTTCAGTGAGGTTCATTTATTTTCGGACACTTTTTAATTAAATGGCTTTCTTGTGTTGACGTAAATTACTTAAAATTAAGTGTTTTTCTATGCCCCCGTCCTTCTCGGTAGAGAATATACATAGGAACTGTTTCTTTTTATACGATACGCCCGGTTTATTTATGAAAGATGTTTGCTATAAACGAGTAAATTTAGCGTATATAAGCTAACGCCAGCTTCAAAGGAAACATTTTATTAGAATTATACTGATTTGTTTTGACTGGTATAAATGGTGAAGTCATGATTGATAAGCTGTCGCTTGATTTACTTCCAAGTATTTCTCTTTGCCCTAATCGTTTCCATATTTTTCCGGATATGAATTATGTACCGCTATTATGGCAAACGAATGTAATACTGGAAAATAGAACCAATAACAAATTCACCAAAAATACCGTCAATAATTTAAATCAAACATCTCTTATACTTCCACTTTTTTTTATTTTAAGACAGAGAACATGTTCATCTTCGTCATCTTTGATTTTAAGAATTACCAAATATTAGTATTAAATAGCGCTAGTAAATTAAAATACTAGGCGTTCCCAATTTTATCGCCTTTCACAACGTTCAAAATCAGTTACATTAATTTTTGTTTTTATATAATACTTCAATAATCTTAATGCATTTCATTATACCTCAAAATCAACTTTTCAATACCCTGTCAAAAATAACTTTCCTCCTTTTCTGCGAAATTCCCATTTATTGGCGACTTGAGCTCTTCATCGTAGGAAAAACGTTTTCCATGAAGGTCTTTTTTCTAATTGGAGAATAGAAGGATATGGATTATATTTTAATTACATGTTGGTTAATTGATTTCTATTAAATTACACATCAGCTTGGGAAACACGAACTGTGTAAATCAGCGATTTATGGCGAAAAGGCAGTGTACCGGCGGATAGCTTTTGCAATGTTTTCTTTAGTTTTCGTTAGTTTGACTAACGCAGCAGTTAGTCAAGCTACATCGATTATTAGTAAATCAAAAATCACCTCGGTGGCGTAAAGACTTTGAACGCCTCTCGTATGTTACTTTCTCCAATTCACTAACTAACGAATTTATCCAAAAATTCTGAAATGTAGATTTATTTTTGTCGTTCGATCAAGCGTTTTACTATGTTTTCAAGCTATTCGACAGCAATTTATAAGGATTACGTACCAGCTTAATATGTCTGTTATAATTAGTTGAACGTCTCTCCTATAAAATGAACAGCTCGCCAATTTCGTGTCGTAAAATATTCATCTAGGCAACAGTTTCCCATCATAGTCCGATGTTCCAATTAAATAAGTTATAAAACGGAGATTTTACCTTACACGGATAATTAACTCCTTTGCGGATGTCAAAAATCAACTATTGCTTCCTCGATTAGTTTGCCGCTCATTAGCATATCGTTACAGTGTGAACATCAACTATATCACAGGTGCTTCGCGCTTATCTCCTGCCGCCGAAGAGCATAGCTAAATAAATAGAAATATTAACTTGATCGGTCATGCAGAGGTTAGGATCTGGATCGTATTACGGCATAAACACGCGATTCGTTGATGCCATTAAGATAAATTTAATTTCATATTTATAGATATTTTATAGGTTTATTTACGTTCCAGTCTGGTTCCAGTGCTTGTGTTCGACGTTTATGGCGCGATTAGAAGAGTGGTTTGGGAAAAACGAATTTTATTACGCTAATAATTTGTCAATTTGATGTTTTCTTAATGAGACTGTAGATGGTCTAACAGGAAGTCAGCTAAAAATGTCGAGTTTTTATGGTGCTATTACATTAATAGAAGTATTTATATTACTACGCTACAGATGCTTACCGATATACGGGGTGTGTCATTACTACGAGCGATATCTAAACTGTTCAGTTTAAACTATTAATCTTTTATTAATTTTCGTATATTAAAGTTTTCTACATCTTTTTCTAGATTGCTATGTTAAGTAAAATTATAACCAAATCGATAGTGGGTTTATTAACTGGCGAAAGCCAGTCGAGTCTTGTTTTGGTGATGATAAGGCGTTTATCATAATTTAAGTTATGCTTTGAGCAAAATAATTGCTAACATTACATAACGACTTTTTAAATAGTAATTCAAAAAGAAAAATAAGACACAACAGTTTTGAACTAGTCCTCAAATTTACTCTTAAGTAGTAGAAATAGCAAGTTAAAATAAATTTATTTTTTGAATAGATATAGCTGAAGAGTCGACGCTGGAAGTTTGAATGGTAAACCCGGTTTTCGTCGATGTTTTTATGGTGGCTGATGGTTCTAACTGCTGTAGCACTGCTATATGAAGTATATTTAGCCATCAGTGGCCTGAGATGATGCTACCAAACTTTTAACTTACGACGTGCACCGAACAGATCACAAGAAGAACAACCATTATTTCGTAGGTTCTTGTTATCTGAACGACCCACCAACAATACAATGTAATACAACCTGTAATGTTCGATATTGAGTTTTAATGGCAGCTTCTCCAATATATGTATATTCGTGAAAAACTATCCATATATACTGATGCCTAAAAGTCGATGTTCACTGTAAAACCAATAGCTAAAGCATGGTTTGGAAATAACAGCATCAAGAAGAATCTAAATCAAATCCAAAACTTTTAATGTCAAATCCAATGTGCAGTTTTTTGGAGTAAATACTGACAATAAATTGAGCTGGTTCGTACACAACTGAATTGTGAAAGAGACAGCAGCAATATATAGTATTCACCGGATAAAACATCTTTCAACCAATAGCGCTGCTCGGTTGGCCTATCACACATTCATTGGCATCATAGGGCATATTCTTCTGGAGTAAATCCACGGATAGCATCAGTATTTTCCGATTACAAAAGAGCAATGTTTCGTCTTTGAAGCATAGGGACTCGTGTAGAATGCATATATTGATAAAATGCTGCAAATCCTTACATTACCTTCAGTATACATATTAACAGTGCCCAAATATGTATATAGCAATAAACATCGATGCAACACACGCGATGACATTCTTCATTGTGGAACAAGAAATAAAAATTTTCTTCGAATACCATACCATAGTTTGAAGGCTATGCAGAATAGTTTCGATCACTGAAGAAAAGAAGAACCCTTTCAGTTAACAGATTTGCGATAATAGTGAAGAAGGTACAGGGTGAACAAAGTCAAGTGAAGGGTGAATCATCTAAAATTTTCAGTTGGGAACACTGAGTAATTGGCTGCAACCACAGCGCGAATTAACTTGCACATAAATTGTTTTGACAGTGTATATATTTAGTCATTGTTATAGCATTTAAATATCTATTATTTCTAACAAATTTAGTACTCTTATCGCCATCTCTGGTTGCTTCAGTGATGTGTTTTATTTCTTAGATTTCGATTTATTTAAATACTCCTTTATATTGGTCCACTTGGTAAATTCTTTTTTTTTGTGGTCATCTTCCTTCTCTTTTGATCTTGGTCTTATCACCGGCCTAGCTCTGCGGGACATTCCGGTGTGTGTAGTCTCTAAAGTCGGTACACGAATTATTACTGCGGCCGATTGCCGAAATATTGTGTTAGCATTTGTGTGATTTGGTAATACACTTGTTGCGACGATTTTGGGAAAAGTATCACTGCTGATAGCAGGCTTTATTATTTCTGCAATAGGTATAATTAATTTTACAACGGCATTGCCGGATTTAATCGCCGACAGATGATTTCGTTCCTTTTTTTTCTACACATTCCAGATATTTTTTGCCTACCACCATCTTAGGTATGTTATTTTGACCTCTACTTCTTTTCTTAGATTTAATTGGTTCTCTTTTTCATTATTTTAGGCAGTTAGTACTTAGTAATTAGTACTTACAGAATTTTCGATGTATTAAGGGAGTACTTAGTCTCCGTTTCCGATAGGACGAAGATTCTTTTGCTTCGTCTTTGAATGACCTTTGGAGTCCTTGTTGAACGCCCCAGCAACGACCTCGCATGGGCATCTCTATTTTTTTTCTTCCCGGAACGTACGGCAATTTGGACGCATTTTCGCACCCATTTCGCTGGAGGACAAGCTAAGTTTAGATTTTAAGATACCTTTCCCTTCCCTCTTTTCCTTTTTTTTACTTAATATACGTATCATTCATTATCTGGCAAATTAGCTAAAGGTAAAACACATTTTTTTTAGAGTATTATCCTATTATAATAAACGGAAATCATATTAGTTGCTTCATTCTTTCATTTTAGAGCAACTAAAAGTTAGTATTATTACAGTTTTGAGGTTTGTGTAAAACCGTTACATTTTATTAAAATTATTACATGTGATACAAGTGTAACAGAAAGTTTGGACCAAACCATTCTGATATATACATATGTATGTACATATATCTACATACTTGTTGGATTTTGTCAATGTAAGGGTATATTGTATTTTTTTTTTGCTCGTTCTATATAGTTATATCGTATTTTAAACATAAACTGTGGTAATGTTACTAGTAGCTGAGTTGATCAATATTTTGGTTTTAATTAATTATTATTAAAATACTAAATTACTCTCTAATAAGAATGTTCTCTTTTTAATATTTTCTTTAATATATTTTGGTATTTATATTTACGCCTAGTTATTGTTTTTTTTTGTATCCAATCTTATCACCACGGCGGTACATCTGCCATTCTCCGTCACGCGTTCGGGTTATCAAGGTATTTCTCTTTATTATTTTTTTCTTTGACGGAGTGGCGCCCATTTATAAATTGATAGATATCCTGAGTTGTGGAACCCACCCCACTCACCGCATAAGCTGGCCAAAATCCGAACTACTAAGGGTAGGTGATAAGGGGCATGTTTTAGTTTCGTATTATATATATATATTTTTTTTTACTCACCCATTATTTATTTGGCGGCATTTCTGAGCGCTGCGCTCTACCTTCTTTTTTTGTTTCCGTTTTGCATCGTTGAGACGTTGCAACAGATTTTATAAAGGTTAGGTATACTGCGTCAGTAATCTACAAATATGCCGGAAACCCGATGAAAACCGCAGGTAAATAGCAATATATAGACGGTAACAAATACAATAAAGAAATAACTACAAAATGACAGCAAACGAAAACAACCAACTGACAGAAAGCACATATTTGTTCAATGTAGCTAACTGTAAAATGTAGAAATCAAGCGTGTCAGGGATTTTTATGCTACCACTACACTTCACTTGAGATTGCTCGCATTGTATTTCTCCATCAAGTTTTCTACTCTCTTGAGAACTATCTTACAATTGATAGACTTTAATATGACCGTACGTATTACCTGAACATATTCTATATTGTGTGAATGTTAATTTTTCGAAATATTTAATGCTTGAAAATTGCTGCAGTGTAGAGTTTCCTGGATATTTTATTCGATAAAGGTGTAATTAAAGTAACGATTTAAAGCCCAGCTCCGGTGGCATAACTTGTATATCTTTGTGGTAAAACATTTGATATCTTCATAAGGAGCTTTTTGCAAGAGTTGCCGCTGCACGTTATTTCATTATTCTGCCCAAACATCATCAGACTTGCATGCCTTTAAACCTCGAGTAATTTACTTTCGTTCACCTGGAACATTTGTGTAGTTGTATATTACAAAATAAATTGTTATTTATTTAAAGAAACTAGTAACTAAAGTAAATTTGTACTGGTCAACTAACTGCCAAACAAGAAGACAAGATGTATCTGCACAGATTGGTGTAATAAACCGTATGTCCAAACTCAAAGACGGTTTTATAATAAGCATAAGCTTCTGACGTAAAACTGACTGGAATATAATTAACAATTATTGTAGCTATTATACCGGATTGCAGAACAATTAAAAAAGTTGGCACTTGCAAAAACATTCTGGGCATCCCACCAACGCTCGTAAATTACTGCTAGATTTATGACAGAAAATTGGTGTCGTAAAGGCCATAGTTTGATTTATAATCACTTAGTCTCGCCAAAACGTTTAAAAAAATCAACTTTCTTATGTCTTATTCAGGATCTAAGTCATATATAGAATTGTTTATTGCAATGTATTAAACTGTAACGTAATAATGAAATTATCCATTTACAAGATCTCTACAACTTATAATTAATAATGAAATACTTCGCTTGATATTCATTGCTGTTCATTAACAAAGGGTATTGGTAGCTTGGTTTCTAAGTGACCGCAAATGAATTAATTGTCTTACAAAGTATACCAATATGTGCAATACTGCCGATGAAATGAATTTAGGATTTAATTAATGTAAACGCGTCGGTGGCCGCGGTGATTAGGCGTAGTGGAGGACAATAGGAGCCGAGGGTCAATTCTCTGGAGGAACGGTGACATTTTTTCAGAGAGTTGAATCCGGGATCGACTTGCCATTCGCTGTTGGGAGGAAAGTGATTAACAGCGAACAGGGCAATACGATGCTGTCACAAAGCCATTTCAACACAATTTACACACACAAAACTACACCGCGAGAGTTGCATGATAGCCATACAAGTAATACAGCTTACGGAGTCACTGCAACTAAGCACCCACCACACGTAAAAAAAAGTTAAGATAATTAAATGCTTCAATGTAATTACTGCAAAAGGACATAATTATTATTGTAATGCACTCAATCAATTTCTGTAACATATCAGTAGGGCTAAAGGAAAAGTATATTGTGTTAATAATTCATATTATAACAAAACCAAACTCCATAAATCAAATGGTTTAGTAAACATTTGTTACAAAAAAAAAATAAACCTATGTTGCCTAAAATATATTACCTGTTCACTAATACATTTTTCTTAAAGTTGTAAACTTTCTTTTAATTTTTAATTCATGCTTTGAAAATGAAATATTCTGAACTACCACGTTTAATTCGAATTAAAGATAAAATACTACCGAAAAATCAATATCCTGACATATCTTGTTTTTATAGAGTGTCCTATAATATTCAGACATCTTTCAATTAATCGTGGGCTTGTTATGATAGACGCTTATCGTTCAAAACATTAATATCCATCACAAATAGCCATCGACTAGCGTATTAGTTTTAAGTGAAACATGTTATTCTTAAATACGTAACAGTCTGATTTATTATCTAAGTATATTTAACGATTGAAGTCTTGCAAAAGATTAATTAATTAATTTAGAAATATATTTAAGAGTAATGTGGTCGTTATTACTTACATTTCACGAAGGTTATGTAAATATTGTTACACGATTGCATGATCTGATTTTAGAACATTGTAAGGAGTTGGTTTGTGCTCTATGATTTTTCTACAAATTGAATAGTTCTATAATTAAGAATAATATTAAGTTACGATCACGATAACAAATGCGCATCAGCAATAGATAAACAGTTATGACCTTTCAAGATTGACTAAATTGAACCAGAATAAAATGGTATTAGACTGATGTTTGTTACATGTTTCTTGCTCTAAATATCTTATAGTGTAGTTGCATAAGCCCAAATACAAACTGATTTTGAATAGAACCGTAAAATATAAAAAAAGCGTTTGATAAAAAACACTGTCTAGTTTGAATTAAGAATATAATTATTATAGTATACAGTATAATAGAGTTAGAAACACTCTTTCGCTCTAGCTTTGACACATTTTGCTAATATTTTTCACACGTTTTGAGAATTAAACATTACCAAGCTCGTGTTTTTTTCGTCGTCATTTATATACTGTTTGAAACTAGTGTTCTTTTCGATACAGACACAATATATGGTCGGAACAGAAAATGTTCTATAAAATTAGATTCTTGCAAATTTATAATTTCCGCACAACAAAATTGAATTCTCAAAACAAAATAAAATATGATAACAGATACAACTAGAGATGATTGGAAAACCAACCCCAATATTTTCTCATAATATCATCAACCATAATTCAGCCATGACAGTGGCTGTAAAAGGATGAAAAAGCAAGAACGATATAGACAAAGGCGGCGAAGAACGAGAACCAGCAAGCTTAGAGTATGGCGGGGAGGTCGTGAGTGGCGGCACTTAATCCAGTGGAACTGAAGCGATTTGTGAATAGCGATCAGGCATGCAGCGTTTAACGGCCCGTATCCTCCATTACGAAAATAACACCTTACCCACACTCAGCTTACAGCACCACCAGTCAAGTGCTTTACGGTAATAAAGTTTACGCTGTGCTCGCCACTCGCCGCCTGTTCGATCTTCTTCATGAAAACGTAATTTTAAAATTAGTGTCATAATGTCGTAAAAATATCTTGTGCGGGGTTGGCTCAAGTATTACCCCTTGTGCGTTGTACTATGATAAATTACAATATCTTGACTGTATTATTTAACGTAATAACAAATTTCAAAGTTGGTTACAATTTATACGACAACCTATTACAATAATTTGCAATTAAAACTGAATAAATTGCTAATATAGTGGATTGATTCAGAAAATTTACTCGGAAATTTCTTTTGAAAAATTTCTTTACATTTTAGACCGACAAATTCCATATTATCAGTTCCTTAAACATTTGAAACTAAAACCAATTGTACGCAGGTTACCTTCTGTTTTTATTAACGGCCCCATCCGTGAGTGATTTTAGCATTAGACTAAACGTGCTCCACTCTCTTATGGCACTTCACCAGGTTCCACTAAATAAATATTCGTTTTCTCAATTGAATTGTAGTTTTTATTAATATTGATGAACTCAGTCTGTTTGCTTTCGAGTGCACTCTCCACAAGCGTTGGTGCACCATGTGCTTTATACAGATATTCACTCGATGCATTAAAAGCATTGTTCTTTTTATACAAATTAGTAGAATAGAAACTACGCGGTATCTCCGTACAAGTCCGTATTTAAGTTATAAACGAAGATGGCACAATCAGCACTGTAGTATAGGAGTGGGTGGTACCGGACAAATAAATAAATATAATCACAAACTGAATAAAATCAGTTAAATATTTGAAACGTTACCTTCCACAGTTGTTTCAGTAAACACTACTTCGCTATGAGGAAAAGGTCTTATATATATATATAGCAGGAGACAAACAGTTGTTAATATCTGTACACGAACCAGCTTAAAATTATTTTAATGTAGCAAAATCTGAATCTTTACCACATTATTTGGTTTTAATTACACTACTTATAATGACTCCACTAACTGTAATTGTTATACAGCTTAAGTCGATAGTCGAGGCAGGTCGATAGTCACAGAGGTAAGAGCGGCTAGCCATAGGTAGGCGAGTATTTATAGTCCGGAATTAAAATCTTTTCGATGACACTTGTGACTGCATTTTCCTAGTTCGATACTCCGGTTGAGACATAGTTAATAGCACAGCATTATTAAGGCGACGTGATGTAACAAAGCCATGGAAATATATTTAGACACATGATTTATACAGCACAAGCTGCACTAGCTAGTCTTGTCAGGCAATACAGCTTACGAATCCGCTGCAGCTGCTCTTACCACAATATATAAATAATTTATAAATTTACTTCAACTTGAGCATTTCCTCGATTGTCTACAAAAGTTCAGGGGTGTAGGAATATTATCTGTTAAATTATTGCTGGATACATTATTGATCCATCTATCTCTGGGTAATACGAATAATTTGTGCCAGGTAAAGAGATATACCTATAGCATGAATCGTGAAATTGTTTTAGAAGTATATTTTTGAACTCTTTTAGTGGTTAATGAGACTGAACGTCCTTATTGCCTGATGCTAAATAATATCACCCTACTAGTTGTGTTCCATCAGCATATAGTAGCTAGACCGGAGTAGTGATTTAGTGCGACACTACAATATGTGTCACTAACAAGTGGGGGCCAACTTCATACTAGTGTACAAGGTAAAATTTTTCAAGTTTTAGTATAGAGGTCTGTAATACCACCAGAGATAGAGGAACGACTAAATAGGGAAAAATTGTAGTTTTGTGAATCTGCTCCAAAACCCTTGTTGTTTGACTTTGAAAGTTAAAGTTTTCTAGATATTTACAAAAATTGAAAATCTTTCAATTTTTCCATATTATTTGCTTTTTTTATTATTTGAGTTAGAGAAACTTTTTCTCTAACTCAAATATTTGTTGGATATTCAGAAGCCGAATAATCAGTTATTATTAACATTCTAGTTTTAGAGACGTTATAATTGGCTATGATCTCATAATAAAGCTTGTTTTTTTTTCGATTACAATAGTTATTACATGAAAAATTTATGACTGGTTTATATATATATATATATATATATATATATATTGTAATGTGAAATATGATTTAATAATAAGATTAAGAAAATTTGAGTTTTACTCATTAAATTAAAAATTGGGGTTTTAATTAAAAAAATTATCTCAGGGTTTCGCGAATTCTTAACACTACAGCAAGTGTAGAGTGTAGAGAACAGAATACGAGAGCTTATCTTACGTTGAAACAATACCCAAGTGAAAAAAAAATTCTAAGATACAAAAAAAATTACAAGACAGAAAGATGTTTTTCAAAAAGAATAAATTTATTAAATTCAATAAAACCTATAAAAAAAGTTTGCAGTGAGCAGAATGGCATGGCAATCACCACAAACTAGTTGACTAACCTATTAAACCTTTTTGAATTTTTCACACTTTGGGAAAATTTTGTATCTCAAAAAAAATTAACTTAAAATTAAATTTTAATTTTAATTAAAATAAATAATTTTTACCTTTTAACTAATATTCTTTTTATTAAAAAAAATTACTTTTCAAAATTTACTAAAAAATATATATAATTTTATATTTTTCTATTATTTTTCATATAAAAAAATATTTTTCTTAAATTTTTGGAACTTAAAATTAATTAAAATTAAATTACCTCATTTTACGTGTGAGTGTGTGTGCGTGTGAGATTTCGAAAGCTTTCTGTTCGAGTTCTTCGCGCGTCTGGATGTGATGATGGTGGCTGGACGTCTTTTTCATAGGAGTATTAAAATTCAGTGAAATTTAGATGTTAAAAGTACTTTTATTCGAAGATAACCGGTTATTTTAGCTCAATGGTGCACCGTAGCTATTTAATAAAATTTTACGTAGAGCAAACTTCTGTTCAACGATCTCTGCAAAAAGAGGCAGTTTTCGCAGATTGCACGGCTATAAATAGATAATTTGCAATTGTCTCCAAATCTCCTTAGAAATATATTTCGATAGTCATATGTCAATAACGGAAATTAACGGTCGTTGCTGGATTAATTTCCTACAGGTCCAGTCAGAAATCGTGGTATACAGGGTCACCGTAAAGTTGTTAATTTTAATTACCGCCTACTTTCTCTTCTTAAAATGCCCCTAACTGGCTGGTTTGTCTTCTTTTTTGTGTGGAATTTAATTGTGTGATTTTGTTACAGTATTTTGTGTGTAGTGGTGTACAAAATAAATGATATAAAATTAATTAATTACCATAAAACCTACAATTTAACATATTGTTGTGAATTTTGACATCTGTCCTTGTCCTTGGCTGGACTTCTAATAAGGCCTCTGCTAACCATCACCCCCCTTCTACGTCAGACGGCCACTGGGCCAAAATATGACATCGACTCGTATATACATATGCGAAGAAAATACCGATGATGCCCAACTTGAAGAGTTTCACATCCTCTATCATTTAGATAGGGTTGAATTAAAATAAATGATTAATGAATTTAGAAAAATACTTCGCATGTGTGCAGTCGTGTTACTGTTACGTACTTTTATAAAATTGAATTAAATTGAATAAAAAAAATACACAGGTCAGATAGCTTATTGAAATTTTATAACTATAAAATTAATTTAGTACTTTTTATGTTTTAGATTACTTACACCTGGATGCTCATCTTCTGTCAAATGAAAAATGGATAAACAGGGATAGGTGTATAATAACATTACAATATTTATGCAATTGGGTAAAAAATTAGGGATATAAAAAAATGTTGGTTGATGATGATCTGAGGATATTGCAATATATCGTTATTAACAATATTAATAAACAACAAAAACGCATAGGAGCCTTACAGTTTGATCATGAAAATACTTAATTTGTGTTATATTTATAGAAATAATTTTCATTTGTGGAATAAACATTGTGTTCACTTTATCATTATTCTTTACCTAAACACTAAAATATTTGTAGTTGATCTTTATGTTTAATTTCAGTTCTCTAAGTAATAAATTAAACATGTTTTATTATTATAGCCAACTATACTTTTCAATTAAGAAATACAAATTTCGAGATAACTTGTTTATTTTATGTGATAACCATATCCATTGGCATCATTGTAATCAAGAAAAATAAAATTGATCATCGCTAACTATGATTTCCATTCCAATAATATAATTTATACGAGATACAAATAGAGAGCTGCAGTTTAAATAAAAATATTGGCAGTAGAGCACTGTTCGACATATAATCTAAAATTTATCATTTACACTTTTGCTCTAACTTTAATAATGAAAGAAATAGACGATATTACACAATAGAGAGCTTTACAGATTGTTACACATATTTAAAAGAACATTTTTTTTGTTTTTAGATTTTCGTATTGCTCATCAGCACGAAGGCATGCCATGAAAAAATTTTTGAAGCCGCCACTATAGAAAGTCTTTTGCCATATTTGATATTTAATATCTTGATAACAAAAGTAGTACAAAACGACTAGGGCAAAAATCAGCACAAGTCTATATGAGGTGTGTATAAAAATTTTTCTCCCATCCTTCACATTATTACTACTATCATGACAGAAACAGAAAATTAAATAACTAAATTTTGAAATATCAAAGGTGGCGATGGCAGTTTGAAGTCACACGCTTGTGCCATTTTTAGTTATTACATAATAATATAAAACTACCGTTAAGAGAACATTTTTATGCTTTCAAATTTTATTTAGTAATCCTTTAGTATGGACTACATGTGAGTGGAATAAAATCCTTGTACATAGATCTTTTTGTTTTTTTAACATTGCAAAATGAGCGAGGTTTATAAAGTTATGCAACATTTCACAAAATTTTTGCATTGTATTCTTTTCAGTACCTACATTGTAGTGAATTTGAGTTCTTCTTGTCTTACAGTGATCCAAGATAGTTTTATGTAGTCTTGCGTACATGTTGCTTGTCTTTAAAATGTGCAAGTGCGATCGTAAAATTTCTCGTTAGTCTATTAATAGTCAGAGGCATTAATAAAAACCCACACACTGTTGCCCGATACATGAACAGAAGATACCATTGATGGAGAAAACATTCATCCGGTCGGTTCATTTATTACATTTTAGGCTACCACAAGCGCTAACCGCTTGTACCTTTTCCCATTCTTCGTATTCTATGTAGGTATTATCGCCCAAGCTGCTGCGCCTTTTCGAGTTTTCCCGTTTGGTTTCAGTAGTATATGTAAGCCGCGCCGACGTTGTGTGCGTTAAAGTTGTTGTTAATTTAATTAGGTGCAATTTAAAGTCGTAATAATTGACGGTTTAGTCAGACTGGATGTATATTTATCGTAAGTATACCATTAGCACTGCCGTAACTATTGCCAGGCCCTACAAATCACTACAATTTGGCGGCGTCGCTCCGTCGGCGAGATAATGGGGCGAGGGGCTCACTTAGCCGTTGTTTGGCGCCGTTCCCTCTGTTCTTGTGTGTAAGCGAGGAGCCGGGGCCAGTCAGTGTAAGGAGGTCCCCTCGTCTTATGTCGTTTCCTCTATGTATTAGTGTCTTTTCTCCAAATACATGGTGTAGTACGAGCATTACTTTCAATGTGTGTATACAAATTCAGCCAAGATATCCGGGATAATATTAAGTAAATTTATACTTACGAAGCTTTTATCAATACAAATGGTTCTGACTTCATATTTCGTTTGCTATTATTGCTGCTAACGCAGCAATTCTTCCTGCAATGAACTCTTTACAGTTTGCAGTTGGCTTTATTCTATTCCTTTGCTTTATTCTATCCTTTTGCTGTTTCATGAATAATGTTGCTTCACCTATTTATGTTGTAATACTTACAATAACTATGTATCCACATCATTAAAACTATGACCATTACGTAACTTTCTAACTTAACTTTTATTTCACACAAGGCTATAAATTGACTATTACAATTTTTAGACCATTATTTTATGCTTTAAATGGTTACCCATTACAAATATTGACAAACTTTTTAATTGAACTCATTTTTCTGTTACATAAAATTTAGTAACTTTAGTACCTCTAAGATGTGCTATTTTTTTTTTCATTAATGAAACCATTAGATCATGACGTTTATAGATTCTTTCATGTAATATAAAGCAAACTTAGTTAACACACCCTATACTAAATCGCAACAGTATCATACATTAAGTATGACTAGTTTTTTTTTTAATGATAGGAGATTTTAATATAGATTATAGTAAAGATACGTACTACAGTAGAAAAATTAAAGATATATTCTATAGAAATGATTTAAACCAGATAATCAATAATTTTACGAGAATAACGAACACAAGTTCAACACTAATTGATTATATCGTTATAAATAACAAAGACTTACAACACAAAGTTTGCCTAACGCCAAAAATCAGTGACCATTCCATATTAACGATAGACGTCAGAATTGACTATGAAGCCACTGAGAATAGAACCAATGTAGAAATTTTTAGAAGGACTTTTAGGGATTACAATCTAAATATATTTCACGAATTGCTTCTCAAGTTAGATTGGAATAGCTCACAAAATATAGATAAAATGGCTCGAGATTGGAGATATGGAATTAAGAATATTCTAGATACAATGTGCCCCGTGCAGAGGATTGTCATACCTAAGCAATATTTAGTGAACAAGTGGATTAACACTGAAATAATAGAAGCCATGAACAGTAGAGATACACATTATAGAGCCGCTGTATTTTGTCAAACTACAGAGAAGTGGCGAGAATATAAAGAGTCTAGAAATAAAGTTGTTATATATGATAAAAAAAGAAAAAGAAAAATATTTTACGTCCATGTTAGATGAAAATAGAAGCAATTCGAAGGTACTTTGGGAGAACTTAAAAATACTACTACCTAGTAAAAGAAATATGCAACAGAAAGGTATTATTTTTAATAATAAAGAAGTGCATCACACATTTGAAATAGTAGTCAAATTCAATGAATACTTTGTGTCGAGCATAGATGATATTATAACAAACATACCTATAAAGAATCTAGATGACAATACTATTCTGAATAACATAACTAAGCACAAGGAGTTATCATCATTTACAGAAGTAACAATGACTGAAATTAAAAGTATTATAAAATCACTCAAGAATACGGGAGACGTGGCTGATGATGGAATAAATTCAAAAATACTTAAGGATATATGCTTGGTGTCTGCTAATAGGTTGTTGGATGTAATCAACAACTCTATGCAAACAGGAAAAGTTCCAGATGATTGGAAAACATCATACATAACACCGATTCCCAAAATTAGTAGAACTAACTTGTGTGAAAATTTTAGGCCGATTAATACAGTTCCTGTATATGAGAAAGTGTTAGAACTATGCGTGAAAAGACAATTGGACAATTATTGTGAAAAAAATGGCGTCATAGTGCAAAATCAATCGGGATTCAAAAAAGGACACCCATGTGAAACAGCAGTAGCTGACATTTGTGACAAATGGCTAAAGGAAATTGATAGTGGAAAAATGGTATTAGCTGTCTTTATTGATTTTAGAAGAGCGTTTGAAACGGTGAATCGTCAATTATTATTAAAAAAACTAGACAAAATCGGTTTGAAAGATATAGTGCTTAAGTGGTTTGGTTCATACTTAAATAACAGAACTCAAAAAGTGAAATACAATGGTGTTGAATCATGTTCAAAAAGTATGAGTCACGGTGTGCCTCAAGGAACGGTTTTGGGACCATTATTATTTAATTTATACGTTAATGATATGATCACAACTGTTAATAAATCAGACATCTGCATGTTTGCTGATGATACCATGATTTACATTAGTGGTAACAATTTCAATGAAATGGTACAGGCGATGAATAATGAGCTTGATTTATTATGTAAATGGTTGTATAGTGATAGTTTGAGTATAAATATCGAAATCCAAATTTATGGTTTTAGCTAGTATGTATAAACTTAATAATATTGATTTGAGTAACATTCATATAAAACTAGGTAATTTTAAACTGCAGAGAGTTGATAGCATAAAATATTTAGGTGTAGTAATAGATAAAAATCTACTATTTAAGGAACATGCTAAATATATATAGCATAAAATGTCTCAAAGGGTTGGATTTCTTAACAGGGTGGGTAAATATTTATCGACGTATGTTAAAACACTATTATATAAGACTATCATTGCACCACGCATTGAGTTCTGTACTACAATATTATTAAATCTCAATAAAAATGAATCTGCACAACTCCAGAAAATTCAAAACAGAGCTATGAGAATTATATTGAAATGTGATCGATATACTCCAATAGCACTTATGTTAGATACACTTCAATTTATGAATGTTAGACAAAGAATTTACTTCAAAAGTATAATATTTGTGGCCAAACTGAAAAACAATATGTTGGCATGTTATCTTAGTAGAAAAATAACAATTTTTATATAAATCATTATAATAGAACACAAAATTCTAAAAATGTATTTATTCAAGGACTAAAACTCTATAATAACCTACCGCACGATATTAAAAATGCTATGAGTATCAATTTATTCAAAGATTTACTTTATAGATACACATTAACGCATATCTAATGTAGTAATTATATCTATTAGGCATGATATACTAGCATAGGGTGAATACAATTTAGTAAGAAATATTTGTTTATATATATTTGTATAGATTTGTGTATATACTAATAGCTAACGCTAAATAAATAATTTACTTACTTACTTAGTATGGATTCTAGCTCAAGTATAATATTATCGATGACTTACTTCTATTTACTTGACCTGGAAAACTTCATTCTTTGTCAATTACTCTATCGAAATCCATTTTTCCTCTTTTAAAGGTGAACATCTTCAAAACTATTGCTTTTTACTAAAGCGTATGTTAAATAAACTTACCCAAAAAAAACAATAATGTTTATATGTTTCAATTTTAAGATTCTTTACTAACAAGGTTTTCCAATAAAATAAATAGCTAATCCGTAGGTAATAGACGAATCGCTTACTAGAATAGTGTTCAATATAGAATTGGTATTAAGTTATACCAAAGAAAAACTTTTAACAAGGACTCCTAAAATTGGAGTAAGTGGATCTAGACACAGATAGAAAATGGGCTGGGTGGATATTTGAGGTTATCAAATTAATTGCGAGCTTACAAATAAAATTACCAGAACTTCTAAAATATCTGTACTTATTATTTCTATATCTTCTTTACTCTGCATTAAAATTGTCTATCTGTTATAAAGCAGAGAATATATTACGCTACATACTGGTCAATGCATAACATCCTAACCCTCAAAAGAATATGCAAATTTCCTATAGCAAACAATATATTCTCCGCCTAACCAGTCAAGTTGCCAGGTCACATCAACACTAAGAAGAAGCGGTGTGCGTAATACTTCTAAAAAAAGGGTTTGATTGATGCTTGTCATATATTTTGATAAAGGGAGCGTATTTCAATTAGAATAAAAGTCTTACACATTATCTCTAGTAGTGGAGGGTTAGGTGAAATTATGTGTGAAACTATTACAGGCCGCGTATATTCGTTACAATGGTTAGCAAGCATTATTGTGTGGGAAAATATTGTAAAGATTAAGCGCATTAAGAGCTGCGGTATTTAAAAATTTGTAATAGTGGTTTAGTTTGCCTAATGTTTAAATAGGATCACATGTATCATCATATGCTACCTTCTAAGTTAGGTATTTATTAATAACTTCAAGATGTCTCTGTATACATAGTTAAAAAGCCGAGGTGTGTCAGATCGTTCCCAACAGCGTTTCCTTAGGTGCTCGAGCCTCTAAACCCGATATTAGCTCAGTATTTTAGGTGTATCAACGCCACAGCAACGGAACTATACCTCAGAGGCCGATAATGTCGATAGAATATTTTCAAGAGTGAACTTCCGCCTTCTCCGAGACTGCACTTATCTCGTAATCCCTGTAATATTCAGTTTCAGTCTCCCTTTTTTATTTCCTTTTTGTTTCTAACCTTGCTTCCAACAGTAACTTTTATATATGTGTGTTAGGTAGTTTTACGTACATTGTGAGATATGGTATTACTTGTGAGAATAAATTATTTAAAATGCTTTCACTACTTCTTTGAATCAACTTACGCGAAAATCACATATTTAAATATGTTTTGATTAAAGTCAATACTTCAAACCACACAATTAAATTAATTCTGATTAAGCGTTTTTCAAATTTTGGTGGTTGTGTTCTTTACACATGAGACAAACAACTGCTACATTATATCATGATCATATCTGAACGTAACAGAAGAAGAATTTCCAGTACTAAGAAGTGCGAAAGCCTACGTCTGCTATTACTGCTAAATATTATTAAAATAAAGAATATATAACACTGTTTTATCCCATTGATCTTGATCTCTTCTTAGGCATCAGGAACTAAGGATCATATTGATACACTCAGCCAGAGCAATGAAATGAACATAATTTTTCTTTAATATATTTTGTCCACAGGTAAACAAGCAACATGGGTTTCATAGCGGCAAAAAGAACTAATAGAAAAAAAGATTGCCACGTAAAAAAAGAAAGATATCAAAATATTCAGTAGAAAGCTATAATGTAAGCCCAACTTACGCTCACCGTGGTTGATAAGCTGTCAAGCAGTGTTGCACTGCTAATGTGTTCCCAGATTTAAAAGGCAGACCTTATGTGCTTTTATTCGTCGGTAAAGATTTTCTAAAAGGATAGAAGCTCCTAAACCTTCGCGTAATTACACCTTATGTATGTACCAAGCAAAAAGGGCTTTCATACTTATGCCAACGACAGTGCGCCACACAAATAAATCGGATGTAATAATTATTTGTGCTGCGAACGCAATCTGTAGCTTCAGCTCAAGCTCAACAATCTTGTGCAGTAGATAAGAGAAGTAAAACCAACTTTGTCGGCTACTAGGAGGCGTAATACTTTATTGAATATTGTAGCTGATAGCTACGTACTTTCCCGTGTTAAATTTGGCGATATATCTACTTATACTGAGAGAAATTAATAGCTTTAAATTAACAAATGCTTCCTAGTCTAGTAAAGTTACGGTAGAATTCATAGAATAAAACAAACAGCTATATGAAATGTTAATTGTTCGCTGTATCGTTTACCGCGGATTGCAGAACATTGCATTATACTTTTTAGGTAGCGTTCACAATTCCACCTGCAGGTACCCTTCATATATGTAGTTGTCGCACGTTACACATTTAATTCTATCATCTTCCGAAACGCACCTAAATGCAACATTTTCTAAGTATGTGTGTACTGATAAATACTTACAACGACCAATGGAATAATACTAAACAAGTGTGCTTTGATGCGGACGCTCGAGTTTCCGCGCCACGCAGTTCGCCCCTCAACGTTGTTCTCCGTACTGCACTGAACCTTCCTCTTCTTTGCCGAGTTTAGTTATTAGAGTGGCATATAAAATCATTTGATCCTTTGGTATTGATAATTACAGCGTCCTGAATCTTAAACTCATCATTTTGAATTAAAAAAAATATACCTTGACCCAGCAAGGTGTCAATCAAAATTTACTGCTCATACAATTGTGTTCTATGTGTTCGTGTTTGTTATTTGCGGTGTACATTACATACGGAGTCAAGAAAATACAGTTGGTATCTGTGACGAGCGTTCAATGAAAGGTGAGTATAAATTTTCAGGATTTTCAAGAAAAACTACTTTTTTATTGCTTTCAGCAATATAAACATTATTTATACGGATATGAGCCCTTTTAGTAATATAACAAAAACAGTCGTACTCAGAGTTTTACGTTTAATACTGCTACAAAATAATATACAGTACCAAATATGATATCACCTTCTAAATTCTAAATTATTTTGAAGTTTATATTTTTATATGCATACATACAATTAGTTATTGCATTTTTGCCATCATTAGATCATTATATTCACTAGTACTATCACTTTCGACTACGCTAAACAAATATTATCAATATTAATAAATACTAAAGTCTAACAGTGTTACAGAAATTATTGACAGTAATTAAATCATCTATGAGAAGAGAATCAATTTGATTAAACGATAATCGCATTGATATGTGGACAACAGGATTATGACGCATTTAGTTTGTCAATAAGCAACCTTTTATCTCAGAAAAAAACCGAACCTATCTATGTAATTACGTTTTAGATACTTAGAAAAGAGCATTTTGTTATATCTCATAAAAAGTACCGCCTTGTTAATTAAATTATAAAAATAACCGTCAATTTCTGTTAATCTATTCAAACATGTAGGGCGGCACATATAACGAATCTATCACTTTTAGTTTTATTCTGACGGAGATAAGAAACAAATTAAACGGTTTAAATATATTCTTAGCAACGTTGAGAGGATAGACATGGTAGTGGCATACTGGGGATTCTCATTGTAATTTTTTATGAGTTTATATCCCCTAAAAGTGACAACACACAGGCGAAGCCCTCTGTTGCCGTCAAGATGTTGTAAAAAAGTTCTAACGAGAAAATCACGATTCGTTTTGTTGTCGTTTAATGCCGTTCCCGAGGCTGGCCGTTACAAAGAACACGGTCTCTCCTTTGCGGCATTTTTATTGCGTCTAGTTGAGCCCGCCGCCAATATACCTCAAATCACAGGGTATACGGAGAAATCACCAGTATTTCCCGGTGGAACTATTTTGTAAAATCACAGCTTAGCTGCCCACGAAATTATAGTGTCGCGGTTTGAAAAAAAATACAAGACGATTGATGGGATGAGGGAAGGCGAAGAGAAAAAGTTACCGAATGATATTTATAGTTAACTGAAACAATGTAAGTTCTATATTGTACGTGTATACATTAATGAGGAACGATATGTTACTACTAACAATCGTACAAATAATTAAAAACATACTAAAATAATAAATTACCGTTTTATGTGGAAAAGTTAGTAATTTCGTTTGTTACATAGAAAAGAGGTTATCTTACTTATTTACACTAATTATAAATAATGAGCACACATTTGGAGTAATGCAATTTAATACTAAAAGAGATCACGGTATTAGCAACCGTATGAGGGAAATTCTAAGTTTGTGTGTCCAATGTGACTAACCCGTTTCATTCGAAGACTAGAGGTGAAAAGTCAAGGAGGTATAACAATTTTACCAACATCTCGATATTGACGTTAAATTATATACACCAGTTTAAAATCATATTCAAAACGTTGTGGTCATTCAAAATAGTTTATTTATTTCTTAATGTCACAACATAGAACACATCAAACTAATTTACATACAATGTATAAAACAAAACGATTTAGCAAAACAAACTATGTATGTAGTTAACATTAAAAGTTAATTACGCAATTCATTTTAAACTTTGATCATTTTGTAAATTGTATCGGTGGAAACTTTTTTACTGTAACAGGTAAACAGTTGGAAATTTTTATGAACTGGTGGATAACATTTTCTGGATCAGCGCTAAGTGTGTTTGAAAAGCTACTAAGTGAAAATTATAATAACAGAAACCAAATCATTTCGACAAGAGACTTCGTTAAAATATGGCTTTTAGAATTTCACACCAAAGAATGCAGCACAATCGTCAGAGGTAACTTTCTGATCTTGTTCCCAAATATCGTATTGTGAGTTTTTAGCACATTATGCTATATACTTGTTGTTTTAGTAAACAAGTGCGTTCCACTTGGTCGTTAATTTAATACTATCTGGAAGACAGGAATTGGTCGATCAACCAAACAATGCAATAGGTAGTGTATTACTTTTAAATATTAATTCAGCAAATAAGTCTTTCTTTGGTTTCAAATTAAGATAAGCACAACATTTAGTGGCTTCCAGTTTGTGGGGGGGGGAGGGGGAGGGGAGGGAGGAGTAACCTAGAGACCATAGGTTACTTACCTCACCTTCATTGTTGTATTTCTAATCGTTTTCATATTTTATCTCTAACTTGAGGATCTTACTTACTTCTAGTTTTGTCCAAATCTTTATTGGTTATCTGGTATCAGTTTGACTTATGAAAAAGGTGGCAATAGGTATGCACGTGTTGCCTAGGTTGTCTATTTCCTTTGATGTAGAATTCGCAGTTCGTCGACCCATCATATATTAAGAGGCTACTGTCTATTAATGTTATATAGAAATTCACTATACATTAATATATCACAAAACAAGTAATAGCGATATTATAGCGATGTCATATTTATTAATAGATAATCCCTACAAAATAATCAAATGTCAATATATAAATGTTGTTTTGCTGTGAGATTAATTCAAGCATAAAAACATTATAATATCAAATTAACCTACAATGACAGTTTTCGTTTTCAAGAAATAATTAAGTATGCGTATATGTGTTTCATGTATGTACTTATTGACATACATATTTTTAATTATGTGACAACATATATCGCTCGATATTATTAATTTATGCATGTTTACATTGTCAACTGTGTTTTGTGTCGAAACATAAAAAACTTTAACGCGATGAACGTATCTCGTTTATTGCCAATGATTTCTATAACATTCATTAAATGTCAAGCTAAGGTTATCTCTTAACAAACAATATTTGCAAAATTATGAATTATGGGTGTCATCGTAAAATGCAATGCGACCGGAACGATCTCCGGATTAACAACTGTTAATAAAATCTTTGCCATTAAGATAGCGTTCTTATATTATAATTGGCGCGCGTTTGTTTAGCCAAGTTAATCGATGTTTCAATATCGTACATCTACAAGGTTTATTTATTTTGAATTAAGAGCACGATAAAAATGTGTAAGTCTAATCTTAATGGGTGAGGTCGCTATTTTGTTCAGTTTGTCTTCTAATCGAATTAGTCGTTATATTGTTATAGGATATGAAATGGATAATAAACATTCACGCACAGCGTCAACGATTACTACCAATTAGTGAAGTCTGACAAGGCTTATGTCTACTTAAGGATTTTGCGGACGTTGTACTATATAATGTATTCGATCTAGGGTAAATATACATCACCTTCAATTTATGAAATAGTAAATTATTCCATTCGGTGAATTTGTTTCACTCTCGTACAAGTTACTTTACAGACAGACATGACTGCGATAGTTTACTCTTTTAGTTTATTATTGCATTTTGTTTTGGTTACAACTGTAAAATAATTGATTGGTAATAAATAGTTGCCGCGGACGATCATCTTATGGACACTATCGGATGGTGAGACATCTCTAAGGCATAGTATTGCATTATATATCAAACCTGACATATGTATAAGCAGGGTTCTTTTGCTGATAACATCAATCATAATCTCAAGATTATGAGTGATTATGATTTTATAATCAGAGTTTAATTAACGATACAAAAACATAAGATTTATATACATTTTATGATCCAATAGTATAGCTATAACACAAAAAAGTCAGAAATAATTTTTGATTTATTTATGATATTAGTGACTGCAAAAAATGCCATTATACTGACAATATGATGTTTAGTCAATACTGAAATCTTTAGACAAATTGCCGATAGATTTAATATAACCGGAAGTTACACTCATAGCACAACGGAGAAAGTATTAACAATTTTATATACGTTGAGTGGTAACTACATACATTAAATAGGTAACTGCAAATGAGGATCAAAGAATAAGTTGCAGATTTAAATGAAAAGAGTAAATCTCGGGATCTGTATATGCAAGATATGATTTGTTGTCACTTTATAACGACACAAGATAACACTAGAGGCAACAGGTTTCAAGCATAATCATTCAGCTGCATGAATTGTTGTTAAATTTTGCTACTTTAAAAATCAAATTGCGTCCTTCAAATATGTTCGATAATTTACGTTTACAGTTTATTAGTAAATGTGTATTAAGTGCCCTTGTTGTCCTAGTATGTGTTTTGGCAGATGTACAAGGTAGAAATTAAAAGCGAATTAATGTAATAAAATTTAAGAAATTTGTTGCTCTTGTTACAAACAATGTTCTAATAATTCAAGTTTTCGTTTTTTGACCTCTAATTCTTCTTTTTCTAAACGCATTCTTTTCTTTAGAGAATAACACATGTATTTGCATGGACTTTTCATTTTTTGATAAATTACTTTTTTGTTTTCGCTGCTTCATATTCTTTAACAAACAGATTTATATTACACGTTGAAGGTGAAGTGCAAGTAGATACAGAACTTTTAGGACTTTTTAAAAATATATACTCAATGGGTTAAATGTAGTAGTTTTACAAAAAAATAACTACATATCAATTTCGTTAAAATTTGCTTGAGCATTGACGGCTTCAAAGTACCTACTTGTAATGCACTTCTTCCAGTTTTTTTTTACTTTCTTTCATAAAACATTAAAATAATTAAAAACTTGAACCAAAGAAAACCATTTCAGAGATTTGCCGTGATATTTCCAGAAAAATCATAGCATGGTTTCCAAAGCACTGTCTATATTTTCACTAATTCAATATATATGTTCTTATGATTTTATTTTATTTGCTCATGATTCACAACACCATTTTTTTTAATTATCTTCGTTTTACTGCCGGTATTATAGCAATGGTCTCATCAATTTAAACGAATAACAACTCAGATACCTTCACAACAACATTGTTGATTAACGGGGCAATTTAATAAAAGCACTTTAGAGCAAGATGTAATAGGACGTAAAAATTATAGGAGTATGTATGTTTCATCCGCAAAATTACACACCATTACATGTATCTTAATTTTCCAGCAGGCATTGAACGAACGAGTAGATAACATTTCATTTTAATTAATACCATCGTATTTTTTACAGACATCCAAACTTCTATAATGTATACTATATGGAACTATATAACCACTCGAGCAGAATAATCCGCTTTACTCGTGTGTTTATATCTTGCCTTGATGCCTCAATGGGGGCTTTAATTTTAAAGACCCACATCTGGGAAAAATGGCAGCAAAATTCGAACGCAATAATTACGCTTATTTAAAGTTCAATGCCAGCCCCTTTGATAATGACGTCCGACCGTGTAATAGCCGACCTCGATGATAAAATACTACCTAGGTTAACCGTGCAATTTTACCTAAATTATATTGCCAATGCGTTCGACCTGAACGCGGAGCATAATTTGCGGCCATATTTCGAATTATAATAACACGACAGGAACACGACGATAGCTTTTATGATAAAGATTGATTGTTACAAGATTGATTACCCGTAGAGTCAATTTTAACAAACCATTAAAATAATTGACCGATTTAATCTACAACGTGTTATTAAATTGAGAGCAGTTGTGAGACTTGAACGATCATGGTCGCGTAGACACACCATACATGTATTTACGGTTGTTTTTTTTTCTCATTTTTTATGTGCGAAATGGTAGGCAATAATATCGGTAATTCTAGAAAAATGAACGTCCATGTCTGGTAATGGTTATATTGAAGTTATTTTACGCAAAGGAGAACATTTAGTACCGATTACAGTCGGTTTACAAAAGCGAAGAAAAACATCAGAAGCAAGGATAATGATATCCCGATATTGCAAAGATTATCTTCTTTACATAATGGTGGAGCTTTTTATATCTCTTCTATCTATTCTTATTAAACGTAGGTACATGTATATATGCATTAACACTAACACTGTATATGCTAACAAAATTCCTTCAAAATATTTTTATTCGTTGTCCTAGTTATTCGAATAACTTACGCGATCTATTGCATATTTTTTTAAAACAACGACCCGTGCCCATGCCCAGTTGATACTAATAGTGTTATCTCATAAACTCAAAACCAGATGTTAGATAGATTATAAAACTTTAAGTTAGAAGTAATGCATATAGTATACGAGGGTTCTTGCCAAATTAGTGTAGTATTCACCGTGGCATCTATGATGGTACTGCAGTAACTATAACAAAAATATACAAGTATGTAATAGAATACATTAACGGGGCAAAGCAGATAACATGAGAACATATGAATAAGGTAAGTGCGCCTGACATCAAATAACCTGTAGCTATTATGGTAAGACCAAAAATTTTACGAAATATGATGTCCTCAATCGAATGAATGGCATACTAAAATAATGTAAAACTAAAGTATCAACAACTAATCAAGGAAAAAATAATTGTACGAATTGAAAATGAGAGAAATACCTGAAAACCTAAAATTAACTTAAAACGTCCAAACTAATAACTAAAGAAAAGTAACAAACAATAAAAACAAAGATTAGAGAGATTATACAACTCATAATGTATTACTTCCCTATACCTCTACTGGACTAATAAGTGATAATCAAGCACCGTGCTTTTTCATTAATAAGCGATAATCACCTTTGTTGATTTACCATAGCAACCGGTTTTAATCGTTGATTGTTCATTGCAAATTGCTTGTCAGTTACATTTCCTACCTGATGTCATAAATTGATTGAAAATGTCGCGATACGGCGAAACTATGTTCGAAAATATTGACCAGACAGTTAAAAATAATAAACCTCTTTACAGTGCGATCTGAAAACTACATATGGTCACAACTTATGGAATTTTGTAAAGTTCTATCATATATAGTATTAATTCCTGCAGCGTTTTTGGCTTTATGTATTGTATAAGGTATGATTAGGCAACTCATAATGCTTGTCAGTGGTGACATTTCCTATAATGTATTAGTACTCAGAAATTAACTCAAAATGTCGTACCTAATTTAGCGAAGTTGCTTTATTCGTTGTATAATCTAAAGAATACAAATCTTGGTTTTGTGATTATCTGCAATCGCCGGATTGGCACTCGATATGTTGCCAAATAACAACAAAATACAACAAAATATTAATTCCACGAGTCCGAAGGACTCGTGGAATTAATATTTGGCAACACATCTCGTGTCGAGCCGGCGATTATCGATAATCACAAAACCACTCGTATTATATATGATAATATTCGAACAAATATTGAAATTAATTATTCGACTATAGCAGAGCTAATATTCAATAAACCTATAGTTCTATAACTTCATCAGGAATATTTTTTTAATGTATAATTATACATTTACACACATATAAATGTTTGAGAATACAATTTAACCCGAAACAAAAATATAGAAATGATATACCTAGACAATAACTGATCCCTCAAAAACACACAGCTCTTTATCGCTAAGAAAAAAATGGACACGAAGTTATATGTAGATCATTTTTTACGTTATAAATGATAGTTTTATGCGAATCAAAAATAGGAGCACTAGCCCTTTAACACTTGGTGACTAAATATATAGCTGCCCAAAGAAACTCTGATTGCGCAAATTTCTGTTGGTTCCATTTGCTGTAGTAATTGCATGATCTTTTAGTATGATGTTCAACCATCGCATAGCAAGCTATTTATTAAAAAATTAATTTCAAAATGTCAGTTTTTCTGGTGGCTACATATTTAACAGTAGTTAAACACAGTAGTGTATTTGGGGGCTGTTTTGACATCAATATTTTTGTGGCTATACCGTGTGACAACGGAATAAGGTATGTAACATATTATAACTATTTTATCGTGTAATAGAATTACTTGACATTTAACACTAAGTTATTTCATGTAATCGCGCATATTTCTAACCTTCGCCACCTCCCCTCGCCAAATTTAGAATACGTTGATATGTCACACGATAGGATTTTATCTCAAAATGATCGAGAATAGTTAGTTTTTGGTAACAACAATAAAGTGCTCTTGAACACATATGTTCATAATTATTTCGTAAGGGTCAATTGCATAAACAAAATAACAATGAATTTGACATAATCCATCTACAATTTTTATAAAAAATATGATTTTGGAATAAAGATATTCGATAAATATGAAAAAAAAATTTTTTTACTATTAAATAGCCTTAACTTAATTTTTTTAAATACACTCGTCCTATTTTTATACAATTATATCGTTTATCTTTTTACTTGCTTCGATTTCGTACTAACAGTATTTCAAATTGTTCATAAACAATTAAGGTTAAGTGCAACTATTACTGTAATGTACAAATTAATGAGGCTGACAATACGTGCGTGCATCTTTGACAGGTAGTGTGCCTTGATACTAAACTTCACTAACTGTCATTAATTGTCAGAATTACTAACTAATCGGTAGATTGGATGACTTAAAGCACTTTTGGCAGTAAATAAGTTGGTGGTGGTAAGGTGCGTTTGATTATTAATGTGGTGTAGAGATTGATGCGGCTGGTAGTACCTGCATTTTTGATACTTAGTATGTACTGATACGGCCATAGCATCTATCACATAATAATGTGAATAAATAATTTTTTTTCTGGTAATTAAAACAAATAACCTTTACATTTGAAACAAGAAAACCAATTCCAGTATATTAATATAGAAATAGCCTAGCAAAGTTACAAAAAAAATTAACAAGAACATAATATAAACTATAATAAATGCTCAAACTACTGACCATGGCAATTACAACATACAGTTTCGTGGTGGTTCCCCAACGTTTGTAAAAGAATGTCGCCTACTACAGATCTTCCACCTTTCTTTTGAGCTCTTGTTACAGTGACGTTTGGTTGCCGATCTTTCGATTTTTTACTACAAAAGTCGCCAATTAACTGGTCAGCCAGGATGTTTCGAAAATTCAAGTGTGAAATAGGTTTTATTGGATTAGTAATCATTTTTACTGTGGTTTTATACAAAACAAATGAATTTACTATGGCAGTATCAACGAGGTAATAAAAAAATTTCATCCACCATCTACGAGATTTTAACGAAATAGAATAGCTACACATCATTTGGTCGAATAAATCGACGCTCCCCATATACTTATTGTAATCAAATATAGATGTGGGACAAGTAATATCTTCCCTATCTCCAGTTTTCTTTGTTCTTTTCACAGTAGTTTGTTGGCTGGGATTGTGCATGTTGGAAACGACAATAACAGCTGTTTTACCCCTGTCTTTCCATTTCGTAACACTGATATCTCCAGTTATAGCAAAATCATTTTCATCAAATTTCAAGCGTTTATCTTCTACGAGTTTGTCTTTTGGAAAATACTTTCTGTTTGACTGCATAGTACCATTAGCACAGCCAAAAAGTTTAAAAGACAACAACTTTTTCAACAGTGGAATGGTAGTAAAAAACCTATCGAAAAATATGCAATAACCGTATGTCCTAAATATAGCCGACAGTCCAAAAACTACATTTTCGCTCAAAGACAACCCTTGCTGTCTGTCTGATTTTCCCTGATATAATTCAAACCCTAATAGAAATCCAGTTACAGCACAAGTAATAGCCCATATCTTAAAGCCCCTTTTGGTTGGTTTCAAAGGCATGTACTGTTTTAAACTGCTTCTGCCTTTGAAACCAACCATGCGTTCGCGCAGTGATAAATATCGACTTGGATTGAAAGTTTGTTTATAAACTGTATCTAGGTGAGCTATCAAAGGTCTTAGTTTGAAAAGCATGTCGTATCCTAATTCACATATTTTAGGCATTTTAGTATTATCATTTAGGTGCAGAAATCTTAGAATTTGAAGGAACCTTTTCAGGGACATTATATTTGCAATTCTGGGTACACAAAAACTTCTATTTGAGGACCAGTGCAAGCGAATTGCTGGCACATAGTGAAAACCCATTATAATCAGCATTCCTAAAGAGGCCCTCAATTCTAGAATGGAAGTTCACCTGAACCCCATTTTGTTCTCCATATATATTTGATTGTTCTACTATTGACTCCAACATTGGTCCAAAGAAAATAAGTAAAATGTTTATAGGTGCGCCAATGTCCACCTCGGATTTAGGACCAAATGGCCTGTTGAAATAAAATTGTGAGAATAGTGCAGAATCCCGAGTAGATTTGCCAAAATCTGCTTCTTGCTCACTCTGCGACGAAACTAAGGTCACTCTGAGCATTTTCGGGCCTCCTTTGCTGTTTATCGGCCGTAGGTATATAATTGGCGTCAGCAACCGAATCATTACTGTCGAAATCAGTATTTGCATTGCGATTTGTAATGACACTTGATGTAGAAGTTGCTGCAACTGAGCTACGCGTGGAGTGGCTGCAATTTTCATTTCTAATATCTTCTGCATCACTGTCCCCTCCAACATCTGAATTAACAGATTGGTTATCATCAACTTCATCCAAATCCAAGATATGCAAAAGTTCATCGTTTGGCAACCTTTCTCACTCATCAAAGGTGTATAAGTCTCGCATCATTTTGGTTAATCTAACAAAAAAACATTAGAATTCAACATTTATGCAATGCACAAGTAGGTATATTTATGAATTTTTAGCTAAGAGAAAAATTACACACCAGAAAATATTCCACAATTTATACCGATGCTAATTGGTAAAGGCAACCTTCAAGAATACATAGCAGCCGCTAAAATTGAGCAAAAAAACATCGGCAAAGATGTTATTACGAAACATTTACTTTGAGGTTAGATTGTTAATAAATTGTCAACATATGCAATTTTTGTAGACGAAACAACAAACACATGAATAATTTCATACTTAGCGCTTTGACCATCAAGCAACACTTTTGCCACACTAGGTTCACTATGTTTTGTTATTTAATAACAAAACATACAAAAAATTCTAAATTCACTAGCACGTGGTCGCTTAACGCTCAAACACAGCAAAGTGACTACAAATACAGCCACCTTCCCCTACTTCCGTGAAATTGGCGCGTAACACAGAAGTGTCCACATTTGTCGCCACAGAACGTTCTGACTACCTCAAGTATACAATAAAGTTCAGAATATACGGCACAAAAAGAGAAATATCGACTTTATAGTAAAAGTGGCTAAATATGTAGCCACAGTGCGCTAACTGAAAATGACACAATTCTTTTACGGGCGTTAAAGGGCTAGAATATGCACACTGGAAGTATTTTGTACGAACAAGACATGTAACAATAAAACCCAGACTAACATATTTTCTACAGATAGTATACGAATGAACCAACAAAGGCCACTAAAAATGGGGGCAAGTTAAGACGTACGGGAAGTGAAATTAGAGTGTGCCGAGAAAAATCTGGGAAATAGTTATCGCAAAAGAACTGTAGGGAAGAGAATGGAGGGAAGATAGGCAAAAATACTGAAAGAAATAAAGCTAATGTTTTTGAGCGGGTCATTTTTTTTAAATGTGTGGTGGGTGCTTAGTTGCATTGACTCCGTAAGCTGTATTACTTGTCTGGCTATCAGCGCAACTCTTGCGGTGTAGTTTGGTGTGTGTAAGTTGTGTTTTAAATGTACTATATATTATAATACTATGTATTAAATGAAGTACTTCTGGCCTAAATATTAGGTTATTATTATTATGTAAATGTCAAGCTAGTGGTATATAGCAATGTTACTTGATCTTAGCTTTGCATTTACATAATAGCAGTAAGTAGTTAAAAGCAAAATACTATAGCCTCCTCTACCATCAAAGTATGTGCTATCTTCCACGAGCCAGTACCAGTATACCGCTAAAGCTCCTCTCTTGATTTAGCCAAAAATGCAATCGAGAACAGCAACCTGCTCGACTGGTGAGAAATTTATAACAGCAACGGGATTTATTTCACTGCCAGAATCTCAGGATGCCATTTCTGATCAGCCCATCATGTATTTAGTTTTAGCCCAAGTGTGCGAGAATTTCACTTCGTTAAGAGACTAGGAGGATAGTGTTATGGTTGGAACACATAATGTCATGTAATTTGATGTTCATATCGATGATTACGGTACTGACTGTTTTTTAATGCGAGATTTGTTCATTTTGAACTGCTTAAGTGGTATCCATATAGAAGATCTTTTCAAAATATTATTTTTGTACACGAGTTGTGAAGCTTGCTGCTATTTTGTGTAACAAACATATGAAGCAATCGATTTCCATTTTACCTCATGTATTATGCTGAGAAAATGTTTCTTAATGATTAATGCGTATACTCAAAACTTGATTTTTTTACCAAGGGAGTACTGCGAACTCACTTGAGAGTAACTGACGCCAAGGCAAAGAGTGTCATTCAATACTTACTTGTACTCATTTCATTAGGCGTATTTCACTCAACACATGAAACAACAAAAATATGTTCTATTTCTGGAAAATGGCGCAAATACAAGAAAAAAGGACACGTGGGTCCTAACTAGAAAGTATGCTTCACCCGGATCTATTCGTTTCCACAAGATAATTTATGGTATACATTATTAACGTAGCAAAACTTACTCTTACTCTGTTAGGTCTTTCAAATTAACGAATATCTTGTTTCATAGAGTAATTCGTGAGATCGTTTTTGGCATTTTTCATATAAACCATGTGATCTCTAAAGTAAAACAGATTTTGTGAATCTCATATGTCTTGTATAAAAAAATATAAAAATTGTACAATTTTTTATTAATATTTGCTAATTTGGTCTTCAAGTTTTTTTATAAACTGTTTTACTTTACATAAATTAGCAGTAACGATCTACTTTATGTTTACTGAAATTCTATTTCGATATTAAACAAATACTTACTTGCTGGCTGAGAAGACATCAATTAATGCCAGCACCAAATTCATGCTTCAGCCAATGCTTATTATCTTGTAGAGTAATTTGTGCTTGAAAACAACTTGTTCGACACTATAAACTTTGCGATAAATGCAATGCTCTAAATTGCATACTTGTCTAAATGCATAGTTGCTTGCTCTAAATTGCATAGTTGTTCAAAAAAGAAATGGACTACCTACTTTGGATATCGAAGGAGTCGATAAGCCGGGCAAATATAAGATATTATACCAAGTTTACGCCAGCTAATTTCACAATTACCATAGTAACATTTAAATTGAAATTATCTTTAATATAGAAACACTCAACAATTTCCAAAGCGTTACCCTTCAATACAAATTAAAAAAAAATTAAATTTCCGGGAATCATCGATGTCCATCATTGTGGAGCAATATAATTAATAAACGAAAGTCACGAATTACTGGCATACAAATTTTAACATAGCAGCATGATTGATTGGTTGATTGGCAATGAATTGGTTAACCGAAGTTTGATTTACATTTATCTCACGTAATTCGAGCTAATAGAAGCGATTGTGAGCACGTAAAAAATATATATACACGAAAATTAATTCTGTCTTGTAATTACCTTGTTAGCCGCAATAACTAGCGACCTGTCCATGTTTTTTTCTTCTGTTTCTCTTATACTGCTTCTCACGAGTTTCGAACTTTAATCGAATTACTTTTACTGACGATATCGAGAGCCCGGTGAAAGTTGGCTGTCCCGTTAACATACAATTTACAGATTATTTCGCAAAAACATGTTTCCAAATCCTTGTCAATCAGTGTTTTACGGCGCGATTTGCAATCTTGTTGGCACAATCTTCACATCCACTACATGCACATCCATGCATTTATATACAAACCTGCAATGTAACATGTGTCTTCCATAAATAACAAATCTCGATAGGGTCGAAAGATCTCGCGGTTATACAAGCAAACAACGCACTCATTGCATAATTCGAGATGCATATGTTCCTCTAGCGAGTTACACGTACAACAATAAAATTGAATTTTAGCTCTATGCTCGATTTGCGGTGATGTTTTGATGACGGTTACAATTGAGCAACACAAGTGAAGATACTGCGAATAAAATTACAGTTTGCAGAAAATCTTAGAATGCATAGAAGGATGAATGCATAACAGGATTCACTGCAATAGACAGAGTGTATAAATAATAACTTCGTTCTTTTACATATCTAGCTCTATATAATTCGTGAGATCGATTTTGGCATTTTTCATATAAATCATGTGATCTCTAAAGTAAAAGATTTTGTGAATCTCATATGTCTTGTATAAAAAAATATAAAAATTGTACATTTTTTTATTAGTATTTGCTAACTTGGTCTTCAAGTTTTTTTATAAACTGTTTTACTTTACATAAATTAGCAGTAACGATCTACTTTATGTTTATTGAAATTCCATTTCGATAACAAATACTTACTTGCTGGCTGAGAAGACATCAATCAATGCCAGCCCCAAATTCATGCTTAATTCGCCGTTTACTTTAAAATCAATGCGAATAATTTATCTTGTCGTTATTCATGTGCGATTATAGTCATTTTGCTTTTCGACCTACGGACGCATTGCGAGAATTTTTTCGAATAGAAAAAGAAGAGAAAAGACAGAATTTCTTCCTCGTCTTTCACGGTGTTTTCTTTAGCCCTTCTTCTTTGTCGATTCTTATTCAGCAGATGTTAAATAACGCGACCGTCGGCGCTCAACGTTGGCGCGCTACCGTAGAGAATAAAGACCATCAAAATGCAAAATGAAAAATGTGTGTGTGACTGTTCGGAAGACTGCTTTCAGCTTTCTAATTACGGACTACAAATCTTAACCGCGACACCTGTCAAGCTCAAAAAACGTTCAGTGGGAGGAATTGCGAATCTTAAATTGGATTTTTCCTTCGTCCTTTCCACACTCCTCGCACCCTATCTGTTTGCATGGCTGGTTACTCCCGCCACCTCTAGTCGTTCATTCTGCATTTCCTTCCATCCTAAGGCGACGCACTTTTCTTTTGCTAAAGTTGTACCTTCGAGGGTGAGTCAATCACGAAAAATTCCATTAACTACTAAAAGATAAATCAAAGAGGATTAAATAAGGTGAATGACCTTGATTATTAAATGATGGTATATTAGATACACGTACAGCATCTCATATTTGAGATTACACAAATTTCCCTTTGGTCGATTTCGAATGCAAAGTCTTTAATTTGTTTTTTCATTGTATTGTTCAGGTTAATTACTTATTACTTAGGGGAAATGTGTCTGAGATGGCATGTTAGATGAGATGGCATACCACAGTGTTTACTAAAAAAGATTTTGAATTTAGCAACAACAATACTTTCCCATAGTTCCAAGACAAACGAAAAAGGTTAGGTAGTTTGGCTTCCACTGGTCAACAGCGTACTTGTCTAGAGCACCAGATGCAAACAAGTGTCCAAGAAATATTTCTGTTTGAAAAAATAAACAACCACATTGTGCTTGTTTCAAACAAAAATCGGTAAGTAAATTTATTGTTTTATATAGTATTCTTACCGGTTAATAATGTGTTAGTGTTAAAAATTGCGTCTTCTGTTGGATTGATTCCGAAATAGCAGTTCTTACGGTTCGCTGCACTTTTGTCTTAGATGGCATAGTGCAGTTGCGGATAAGATGGCACAGTATGCCATCTCAGATAGATTGATGTTTTCAGAATAAAAAAAATTGTTCCTGTTATGAGTCGTTACAAAAGAACTTCATCTCGCCAGTCGTGGGCAAAACAATATATGAAAGAAGCTATACTTGCAATTCAGCAGCGTAATATGGGAGGGCAGTTGGGTTCCAAAACATATTCTGTACCATCCTCAACGCTACGTAAGCGTGTACAAAGAGAATCTGGGTAGGCAAAAGGTTACACCTGGGGAGTAGTAAAAACACACTTTAGAAGATAAAATTGTAGAACATTTAAAAACTTTACAAACGAGATTGTCTGGAATGTCTACTGTTGATATTCGAAAGTTAGCTTACCAAATAGCAGAAGCTAAAGGCATACGCCACAAATTTTCTGTTCATAAACAGCCGGCTGGCTGGGATTGGTACAAACAGTTTATGCGACATAATCCCTTGTTGTCATTAAGAACACCTACCTCCACGGCATGGGCAAGGACTTTTAATAAAATACAAATTATAAATTACTTTAAGTCTTTATAAGAGATTCTTGATCGTTACAAACTTGAGCCAAATGAAATATGGAATGTTGACGAATCTGGCTTATCAACGGTACCATAAAAAAATACCAAGATCGTCGCTACCAAAGGTAGAAAGCAAGTTGGCATCTTAAGTAGTGCCAAACGGGGACAACACCGCATCGCCGTGTGTTCTATGAATGTCGTGGACATCTTAGTTCCACCGCCATTCATTTTTCCTAGGAAAAACATGAAATGTGGGTTGATGGATGAAGTGCCTGCCAGTTCTGTGGGTTTTATACAAGAAAAGAGATGGATGACTGCTGATGTTTTTCTTAAGTGGTTAAAACATTTTGTAAAGTATGTAAAACCCACAAAAGATAAGAAAATTCTACTATTTCTAGACGGCCACAGTAGTCACAAAGATTTGGCAGTTCTGATATTTGCAAAAGAACATGGAGTTAGAATGTTTGGTTTCCCTCCTCACTGTACACATAGGGTACAGCCCCTTGAAGTGAGCTTTTATGGTCCATTGACTACATTTTACAATCAGGAATTAACGAATTGGTTACGAAATCATCCAGGCAGGATCATTTCACATTATCAAATCGCAGGCATATTTAAGGCAGCTTATAGTAAAGCAGCTATAATTGAAAATGCTGCAAAAGGATTTGCTGCGACTTTAACCCTTTAACAATGAAGTATTTTCTGATTGGATGTTTTCTCCTTCAAACGTGACTGATGTCGATATGGACGAACAACGATTCAGCTGTCAAGAACTGGTGACGAAGATAGAGCTGTTACATCTTCAGTTGGTGAGTCACCAAAAAATTAACAAACGAAAAAAATAAAAGTGGGGGTAGCCAAATAAAAGAGATTTCCATTGCAGAAATATCTCCTTTACCTTCTGCTTCAGCAACAATTAAGAGAAACAAACGTAAACGAGGAAAACAAGGTATTTTGAATGACACTCCAAATCTTCAAGAAGCAAAAGAAGTTGAAAATCAAAAGAAACAAAAAACTCAAAGGAACTCTGCTCGAACTGTTACCAAAAACCTATTTTTGGACGACAGTGATGATATACAATCTGTAGAAACCGACGACGAAGATGACGCTGCATGTATTTTTTGTAATGAGTTACACACTTTATCTCAAAGAGGCGAAATGTGGATAAGGTGCCAAAAGTGCAAAAAGTGGCGTCACAATAAATGTGCAGGCTTGAACAGAAAAGCCGAAACGTTCACCTGTGATATTTGCAAGGAATAACAAGTTATTTACGTAAATTACCTACATTTAAAATACATTCAAATACAACCATTATTCCATTTTGTTTATTGTAAGTAAACATACGAAATAAATTTGTTTCTGTGTCTCTTTAATTTAGTGTCCGAAGTACCCCGGAGTAGGTGTGCCATCTTATCATGCTGTATTAAGATGAGATGACATATACTGCTTAGATGGATGAATATTTTTTTGAAAGTAAAAGTTTTAAATTATTTGTCAAACTTTGTGTACTTCAACTACAAAAATAATAGTATTGCAATTTTTTCAAAATTTGTTTATTTTATTTTTTATAGCACAATTTTAAAAAGTATGTCGCCTCAGACACATTTCCCTAATTATAATCATGTCGCCTTCAGCAATTAAATATGGTTCACATGATCTAGGTAGAATAAAAACTTATGCTACTGCATAATATTTATTTTGATTTTAACTCTCAAACTGAATCTGTCGTGATGTAATTGCGTTTCCGTTTTTTTCAGTGTAGCACTGTGCTTTTATAAAGGCAACTGTCTTTAATGTGATTCTTTTGCTCTCGTTAAAATATTGAACGAACAAAAATAAAGAAAACATCCATTCCTAGATAATACTTATATCAGATACCAGCAAAAAAATTGTGCCTAACAGGTACCTTCACGTTTTTTAAATTACTTTAAGTTTAATTTTAAATATTCATTTACCTAACTGTACTTCTTTATGTTAGAATTATAATATTCTTCTCAATGAATCACAATAAAGAAATATTAAAGATTGTCAAGGTTTTACGATTTGCACCATTTATTAAACAGATCTAAATCTGCTTCGACAAATCGATACCAGATTCTATTAACATCTTTATTAGAACATAAGCTGTTATTAGTATCTACGCATACATATTTACTTATTGTTATCATTACCTTCATATATATGTGGGACATGTTAGAAATCAACTCTACAATTTTACCGTTTCTATTCGTCCTCACTGTTTTATTATGTGCATTATTATGCAAATTATAAATGCGCGAATTATATGCGAATTATAAATGTGAGAACCGTTCCAATTGAAATGGGGCATTACCAGTGTAAAGAACACGGCTTCAGAAAATACATCAAAGTCTTTCGCGCTGACAATACAATCTATTAATCCTTGTCATGATGTACGGGGCCCTTGTCGTTGCTAATTTATTACCGCTATCCCACTTCCACTCATTACGCCACCAATTTGACTACTAAATAGAAAACATCATTAACGAAACATCGTGTCCGTTCATCAATCAAATTTACTTGAACGCGAATGATTAGAACAATAAACGAGATAATTTTATAGCTGGGAACTTTCACAAGTATTCATCAAATTTATGTGAACACGTGAACCACCTCACAAATACATTAATAGCCGTATTTACAATTTGCAAGTGGAACATTTTGCGTGAATATGATGGCGAAACTGAATTATGTATGAGTATGTTACTGCTATCAGGGAAACTGTGGTAATAATGTAATGAGCTTGTTTATCTAAGATGGAGATCGTAATGACTTTCTAGAAACCGGAAAAAGTAATCGGTGCGCATACAAGGTAATCAATCAACTCCAAAGGAGAAAATATCGATTGTATTTGAATATCATCGTGTATTGCTGTTGTAACTGTAAAACGATTGGCCTCTTTTTTAACTCTCGTCGAACCGGCGACAATAAATAAATACTCTTTGATTTACAACGTAAGTTATTTCCCAATAGGAACAATATGATTTTAGAAGGACATCAAAACTTATTAATTTCATTTTAAAGCATCTTTCAACTATATTATGCTAATAATAAATCATTTTCCATTAGGTTCTGGAATAAATAGTACCTAACTACTAATTGCACTAATTTTGATTAACTCCACTAGAAGTTATTCCAATTATGTTCATCTAACCTATGCTTAAACTGCATACGAAGTATATATGTACTTGTAATACAAGTGAAAAGCAAAATACAATTAAAAGCACTATTTATTTAACTTTATTTTTAGGCAATTTTAAATCTCTTGTAATTACATGCGCTGTTCTGAACAAATAATAGCGCATAGCGGAACAAGTATACCCTCCTAATTTTACAAATACTGTCTTGCATTTTTATTCTGGACACCTAGACCACAGTTACATCTGTATCAGATCGTAAGTTCCGAATTTGCTTTTTATACTTCAATGTCATTCATAAGATTAGTTACATGTTTGGAGGTATTTGTCTGTAGTAACATTGGCAAATTATAAATCTGTAAATTGGTGATCATCATTTTGCATATGAAACAGACTTTTACTCTACGATCTTTCTTCCGTGTCCTGCTTTATTTCACAATAGTTAATTTTTCTAGCACACTATAGGTATACATTTTTTACACGTGTTGTACCTACATATATGCAACCTGTGCAATTCATCAACAATCAGCGAGGCGTAAAGTTAGTCGCTGGCTTTTAAGCGGTTACAGAACGTTCTATGCGAGAAT
This sequence comes from Holotrichia oblita, assembly GCA_023690525.1. Taxonomy (NCBI): domain Eukaryota; kingdom Metazoa; phylum Arthropoda; class Insecta; order Coleoptera; family Scarabaeidae; genus Holotrichia; species Holotrichia oblita. The sequence goes on from CM043020.1 coordinate 63,423,244, forward strand.
GGAGCTGCTGTTTCACGTACGTGACATGTTTATCACGAGTTGGCGAGTTCTTTTGCCATTGTCCCCAGTGATTAATTAACGTTGACATCGAAAAAAAGGTAGAAACCTGCATTGATGAAAAAAGTACACCTGTGAGTTAGAATTACATTAAAAGCTTGTTTTTTTTTGCTGGAATGAACAATTACTACAAATCGGCTTTTGTCGTAACAAAGGAATTGTTGTAGAATAGTATAATTTAGAATTAATTTCGAAAATATTGCTCATGTCGTTGTAATAATTCTCTATTTTTGATAGCGGGGGTGTCTGGACTTTTTGGAGTAATTAAATCCGCATCCTTGCAATGTATGTATGTTCTTAAACAAAACTGTGGATTTTGTATAATACATAAAAGAGTCGAACGAATTATATTTTCCCTTTCATGTTTAACGAACAGCTGTACCAGATCCACTGAGACAAACATTTACTAAATCTTGTCGTGGAAGCACTTGCCACGCCAATATCTGATTGATAGCACTACTGGTGCAAATTCACCGAATATGACGAGAGTGGAATGTCGAGGGTCTAGGAAACGCAGAGCCTCATATCACTACAGAATGTCAGGATCGCGTCTTAATTCATGCTGCGATAATACTGGCGCAAGTGTGACCCACGGAAAAACAGGACGCATCGGTTGCGTCAACGGTATGACAGCATTTAGTACTTAGTAGATTTAGAACGCGTCGTGTATTGTAGAGCAGTCCATTAATACCAGAATATTATTAATTTCTTCGTTTGTCCTATATAAATTTGATTACAATCTTTGCATGGACTTTTATAAATTCCGGACTGTGATCTCACTCCGGGTTTGTCTTTTGGGTTGCCTTAAAGACTTTTTAATGTACTATTACTCGTGTATAACAAACATCTAAGTTCTGTTGTTCAAAAACGCGGTTCAATCTTTTAGCTATGGGGTGGTGAAACGATAACTTAATAAATTTCTTATCATGGTTTGTTAATGGGACTAAAGTCGTGGAATTCCTCACGTGTTCTTTATATTGGGCTATTTTAAGTGTGCATTCAGCATCTGCAGAAGACCATCATTATAGACCGCTATTTTCTTAATAAACTCCCATTAATTCTGAAATCTAACTTTATTTCATGTAAATTTGACCAATCTAGTAATTAAAAAGTTAATCCCGGACATTTTCTTTTCATTACAATGATTGGAGTCAGCTGGAATGAATCTATTCGCGTTGGTTTCTCTTCTGTAAATGTCAATTTCTAATCTATTACGTTCATTCCCAGTAACTAGTGTATTCACAAAAGGAAGTTCACTTCCTCCTCAAAATTGCTCATGAACAAATTAGCAATGAAAGAGGGTAACGGATTACAAATTGCAGTGCCTGCATTCTGCTCATAAACCTTTCGGTTCATTTGAAAACGATTATGATTTGATCTTTTGCACTCAGCGACTTTAACTTCATCTAAATTATGTTAACGAAAAAAATTAATTTTAATTAAATTACAACATTTTAACATTCTTTAGGCATTATATTAGTATTCTTTTCCCGATCTATACTTTGTAGGCTACTGAGCGAAATATTCACCTACGTAACTATTGGTACATATGCGAATATTAAATTTTTCAGTTACACTAATTCTAATTCCTCTCCTTACATTATTCGCGTATATGCATACAATAAATAAATTATTGTATTAAAGAAAGAAAAACAGTTCCGTACAGCAAGTGCATTGATATTTTACTAATTTGGTGTGTTGTTCAATTTCAGATGGTACTAAAGACTCTATATATATACTATACTCTCAAGTATAAATAAGCATTTTTAATAAAAAATAACAGCGAATTACAGAGAAAACAGAAACAACGTTACATTTAATTATTTTATTCATATTATATTAGTTCGCCCAAATGCGCAGGTAATCGCGCGAAGCTAAGTAAGCCGCCTAAATGTAATAATTTGCAGTAATGACGGCACGGTAATACAAATAGTAGGTTCTATTAGATCGTAATCGCTTGTTTTTAGTCGCGCGGACAAAGTGTTTTCAAGTGAATATCAACCTGTCGAGATAGCTCTCGATAAGTTGATAAATTCAGTATTTCAGAGAAGATGGTTATGGAATCAAAAATTGAAGGAATATTATAATAGTAATAAATCACACACACTTCGAGAGGAAATGTCAGAGTGATTTAATCTCAGAAATGAGAACTAATATTTTATGTTTCACTGGAATCATTTTATTTTGTTAAACACCGATTGAATTTCTAACGAATGGCTCTAGAATCATCATTAAAATAAATGTTGAATATAACTCCTGATAATGTTTGTAAAAGCTGCGGATTTATTGTTTGTACGAAATTTACCAATAGTTCGTTTTTGCTTAAATTTTACAAATATGAGTTTTTTCCAGACCAATAGTGATACTATAGGTTTTATTAATTTATTTCGAAATTTGATTCAATCCACTTAATTATGCAGTCAAATTTAAATCGTTAATCCTGCATTTCCTATTATTATCAAGTATTATAAGCTGGATAGGTTCTTTTTATATAAGTATGTATATTTAACACCGAAGCATTTATTTTTCTTGACGTAAGTACATGTATATATAATGCATTTTTCCAACCACCAATTAATTAAACATGCTTTTATTTTTAATAAGTATATCGTCCGGAGGTGGAGTCAAACCACCGAGTATGGCTATCGCGGCCCACTTGCAACACCGTTGCGCTAACCCGACGACTCTACTCCATGTATAATTTTTCACAAATATATGCGAACAAGATGTAAAGGCCTGGATAGGCAACAATTTTAACACCGAAGCATTTATTTTTCTTGTTGCGAGTGGACCGCGACAGCCATACTCGGTGGTTCGACCCCACCTCCGGACAACATAGTTTCACAAATAAAAATATGAAAAATGCATTATATATACATGTACTTACGCCAAGAGAAATAAATGCTTCGGTGTTAAAATTGTTGCCTATCCAGGCCTTTACATCTTGTTCACATATATTTGTGAAAAATTATAAGTGTTGTAGAGTCGTCGGGTTAGCGTAACGGTGTTGCGAGTGGGCCGCGATAGCCATAGTCGGTGGTTCGACTCCACCTCCGGACGACATATTTTTAAAAATAAAAATATGTTTAATTAATTGGCGGTTGGAAAAATGCATTATATATATAAGTATGTATATTTCTGTAATAAAGTGGGAGTAGCACACCAAATGCTCGGGACTTGTGACTGAGTAACTGCAATTGAAAGTTATTTCACTACTTGTCGACTATAATTGAAATAGTGATAAGAGATAGCGTGTGTTGAACTAGGATGAACCAAAATGCAAAATACTACTAAATAGTATTCAATAACTTTCATGAATCTAAATAGCTTGTTTTCATTGTCCTGAATAAAACAGTGCAAATTCAATACTTCTATTCAAAAAAAATATACAGGGTGTAAAAAAATTAGACCGACAAACATTGAAGGAAAATAGTTGACGTTAAAACAAACAGTTTTTATTCATATTAGTCTTCTCTACGACGTTTTGTTTTAATACTAGACCATAAAATAAGGATGTGTAACTTCAGAATGAAAAACAAACAATGTAAGTAGAGAGATTAAATTATATTACAAATACTTTATCTTACGAAATATGGTTTGTCAGTAAACAGTATTGGGAAACATAAACTTACTCCGACAACATTTGAATAGAAATAGAGGACTTGCGAATAAATAGACTAATGTTATTGTGGGATATTTCTCTCTGCGAAGATTCGTTTAATCTTACATCGTATTCAACTTCTTAACAGAGCAGAAGTCTTTAATGCTTTTGAACACGACGTTTATACTTTGCTTGATGGTATATACCTCAATATGAAACACATTCTGAAGTTTATTCCTCAATATTGTTCACTGACGAAGCATGCTTCACAAGAGAAGAATTTTTAACTCTCTCAACTCTCATGTTTGGAGCGAGGACAATCCTCATATGTATTCGATCGCATCAGAAAAAAATCGCTGTTAATGTATGGGCAGGTATCATCAATAATAGTCTCCTAGGGCCATACATTTTACCTTTACGATTGAATGGCAATGTTTATCGTATTTTTCTTGTTTTGCCAGAACTTCTGGAAAATGTGCCACTGATTACAAGAAGACAACGGTGGTTCCAACACGATGGGACACCTCCTCATTTCACAGCCACCGTGCGTCATTACTTGAACTAAACGTTTAATGAATGCTGGATAAGCCGAGGTGGTCCTATCGCATGGCCTCCTTGCTCGGCAGATTTATCGTCGTTAGATTATTTCTTGTGCATATAAAAACTCTTATTTATGACACGGAAGAAGAATTAGTGGCTCGGATAATTGCGGCGGGTGATAACACTCAAAATATTCCTGAGGTATTTGAACGAGTGAGACAATCAATGCTTCAATAATGACGTCTTTGTGGCGAAGTTAATGGAGGACAATTTCAACCTTTATTGTAAACAAGGGCATTATTGTCATGTAACTATTCGGTACTTTGTGGTTAGGATTACACTAACAATTTCAATTTTTCACTTACGTTGTTTGTTTTTCGTTTTGAAGTCACCAATCTCCTCTTTTACCATGTAGTATTAAAGCAAATTGTCGTAGAGAAAAATAATGTGAATAAAAACTGTTTCTTGTAAGATCATCTATTTTCCTTCGAAGTTTGTTGGTCTAAATTTTTACGCCCTGTATCTATCGCCAGCGTATCTGCAAATAAACCAAAATAAACTATATACTTTTCCTAATCCCCACCTTGAGGTTCCTCTTTACATTTCAAACATACAAAGTGTGGACAAAGTTTTAGACATTTGAGTAGAAACTAAATATTAAGGTAACGTTGTTACAACACGATGTAATGTTGCAATGTAAGGTTATAGTACACCAAATTTAAACTTTCTTATATTAATAAATTATTATTTTTCCGGTTAATCACATTTGCTTACACAATTTTATTATATCTGTCTCTACTGCCTATCTTTTCTATTCCCAAATTACCAAATGACCTGTTGTACGCATGTATCAAGTATGGTATCCATATAAAGTCAGTTCTTCTGCCATTAAAAAAACTGGTATTACTTTTTGCAAATAAACCTAATTACGAATCAATAGTACAGCAGAAAGACAATACTATTGTATGGATTTATTGTTCCAAGAAGATTGATAAAAAATTATTACCTACCTAAGAGAAATAACAACTAATTCTAATAACGAATATCCACAATTGATTATAATGTCCGGGTCGTAAATATTTATTCAGAACATCTATAATTAATGAGCTATTTTATATGGGAAGCAATAAAAACGGGAACTCCAACGATATTCACATACATGCATGCCAACAGACGCATTCATATATACATATACACACATACGATCTAATAAAGTAGATACAACACATTACAATAATCTAGAGCTGACAGGCAGGTAGAAACCTGGTGGGAAACAAACAACTTTCTAACGCTATTAATTATGGAAAGGCAGCGCACTGTAATTTATGCGCCTTAATTATGCCCATTGTGCAATTAGCATGTTGAACAAATTAATTCCAGCTTGCCACATTCTCTTACTTATTTATATAAATGTCATGTATTAATTAATTTTTAAAAGATAGATACATGGCACCGATAACTAATTATCATTGTTTGAATAATTGATTTCGAGTACGACTACGGTCCTTTGGATTGACTCACGTATTCGTTACACAATGTCGCGGGTATTAATTGTTAGGTCGCGTTATTTCGGTCAGACAATGGGCTTTCTGTCTTTGTCGCTGTCGTTATGTGAAGTATAAGTAGTTGTGATTGAATCAAATTTCGAAAACGTATGAGTGCTTAGTACTTAGCTGTTCTGACAGGTTTTTGCTATGTTAGTAATATTGATATGATTTGTGATAAAGGAAAAATAAATACAGTTCCGTGATCAATTAGATAATTAATGGTAAACAAATATTTCAAATAATTAAAGTTGTTCAATGTTAATCGTTAGCAAACTTTATTTTGACATGTATATATTATGTATAAGTGGTGCTGTAGATGAATGTATTCGATGCAAAGAATTTCAAAAGTTTTATTTTAGTTAATCTCGAATTGTATTTTAAAATATATTAAAATCTGCCAAATAGCAAATGTAAATTCATGTAGAGACTTAAGGAGGATACCAAAATCAAGAATATTATCATATATGAAAAGTGTTGTAAATGATCGTCACTAGTATGTTTCTTATTTGAGCTAACGGGTGGTTCAAGTTCGGAAAATAAGCTTTGCTGACAGAAGATCTTCAAAAGCACTGAATAACAGTTTATTAATTGAATTAGTTTGGCAGCAACTTCATCGTATCAGAAAATAAATTAAATTTATATGTATATGAAGTGTTGTGATGAATAAAAATAAAGATGACGAGATGGGTTAGTGGACGTTTGGCACAAATTAATTTTAATCATGCTCTCTTCATTCTATCATATTTTAGTGTCAAGAGACAGTACGCTTTTGTTATTTTCAGCTTCTATAGTGATGACGATACGTTGTTTACAACTATGGAAAAGTTGTTCAGTACTATCTACCTTGTCGTTAGGAAGAGCCAAAAAAAATCTTTAACATATTGACAAACGAATGGGAAATAAAAATCAGCTGCCGACAAAAAATTATTGTTCTCGTTTTCTTATTCAGAATATACAAAAGCTGTTCGACCAATGGAAATTATTTTAGAATCAAAATTTGGCTTGAATTAGGATCATAAATTTCTTTACTTTCTATTTAGCTAATTAGTACTTATTGAAAATAATCGCATGTCATGTTGTAAAAATGCATTGTGTCAATATTATATTATATATGTATTTTATCTTGATTTAGTCAATTTATGGGTTTAAACTGAACACAAAGCGGCAAATCTCTTAAGCGGTACATCTCTTAAGCGAAAGTTATGTCCATCAATACAGCTTTGTTAATAATTTCTCGTTGTTATGTGGTTTATCAATCTGAGGATAAAAGTGTTAGTTAAGTAACTGACAGATATTGCTAACCGGCAGATAAAATTTAGCAACTACATTCCTTTATCTTGCAGATAACTTCTATTTAACATTCAATAAACATTTCATTGTAATTATCTTACGAATAACATTGATAAACCCACCCTTAGACGATAAATTTGTCGTTAATTTGGACTAATATTAGATACTAGCATAGATCATTTTCGCAAAAGATGGTATCTTTTGTGATGAGTGCAGCTACAACAGCCTTTCCAAGATATATTGCTTATCAAGAGCAGTGTAAATTGGGATACTTCTACTTAATTTTGGTTGTTATTAACATGCCGTCAAGAATAATTGGAAATTTCGACTACTTCTAAATTTATCTGTAAAAAGCCTAAAATTAAGAAGTTATTATTAATTTTTTAACGTTTCGTTCCTGAGATATCGCCAGAGCAATTTATTTCTTTTTACACATAAAACATTAGTAACACCAATACCCCAGCATACGGTATTCGGTGGATGATTTTGAGAGTCCATGCGCTCTCGAAAGACGTGTTCCGAATAATCAAATGTCATGATGTTGGTGTTACTGGTGTTTTATCTGTAAATTATGAGCCAGCAGTCCTTGAAATCACACTAATTTCTTTTCATTATTATAAATTCTAACTAATTTGCTTACAAACACCTATTACTTAGCCTAGATTAAAAAAATATCACTTCTGAGATTAATTAAAAGAACCTTAACCTCAACAGCTCGATAGTGGATAAAAGATAAGAGCAGCTGACATAGGGCAGTACTTATAGCTTGTAGTAACCTCTTTCTAGATCACTACTCGGGTTGAGCTACCATTCGCTGTTCGGACACAATTGTTAGTGCAATTTACGGTGAAGTAATGTTGTATCAAAGCTATGGAAACACATTACAGCATTTTACAGTACTCAATTTATAGCTATATTGTCGTGCCGAGACATAAAAAGTTAATTGTATTCAAGAAAAATTATCTACTTGGAAACATTTTTTTATAATACTTTTGAATTTATAGCTTCTGTAAAATACTAGTACGTAATAAAAGTATTCATTTTGTTCCGATCTCTCAAAAGTGAATCTCAAATTTTGCCCACCTATACAGTAATCAATATAATCATAATAATATGTCATACAAGCTGCTACCCACATGATGAATGATAACAGTCAGATCTTCTTATGTGACGTTACTTCAAGGCGTGCGCAAAAGTTAGACATATTTTCTCTGAATAGTGTGTGAGCTAGATTTAAGTTTTAAATAAGTGTTGTATATAGTATAGTCCTGTATTAATCCTCTCAAAATATAAATTTATTTAGGTAACGTAGCGTTATTCCCGGGCGAAAATGATAAACAGCTATATTAGAAAATATGGATGTTGTATTGAGGTCGTTTAACATTGTGTACTCTCAACTTACAAAATATTTTATCATAACAGATAAAAACAGTTGAACAATTATTAATAAATAATTTAATAAAAAGAAGCGGGAACATATGTATATTCACTTTTGTTGTATAATTCGATTTTACTAATGGACTGTTGAGCATCTCATTTCTATCTAAAGTAAGACTTCAAAATTATAATATTCCTAAAAGATTCAATTATATTACCGCCTTCTATGAGGTTACTGAAAAGCGATATGCACTATGTGGGAAATAAGTACATTTTTCCTGCTTCTAACTACCGATATCGATGTAATCATACACCTTGGATACGTTGTATGTAGATGTACAATTGTATATGGGTACATTACTGTAAACCTAGGCACCTACGTGTAGTAGACGAGCTCCTTATAATACACCAACACATATACAAGATCGCTCTTATTACACGTTACGCCGCCGTAACTCCCATAAATTAAAGTACGATGCGGGAAAGTTTTATATGAGGCAATGCAAAGCGGTATAATAAAACGCGTTAAGCGAATATTTATAGTTCGGTCGCTAGCGGTGTCGTGATTAACGCTCGCTCATTATTCAAACGGCATAAACTACGTCCTGTTGTTAGTACCTATACCTAGCAGAATAGTAGTAGTAGTTATGGTATTGGATCCAAACTCCGCGGCAAAGCTCCGGACGAAGCAATACACAGAAACCCAACACATCGCTCGGTTAGTGTTGTGTAATCGCCGTGCCGCCAAAAGCGCTGCGGTTGTCATCACTGAGCGCGATATCATGCTGTTCGTAACCGCTATCTATGGTTGTATTTCTTACACTATCCAGGAAGAATTCTAATTTTAATCAAAAGACCTAATGTATCATTTACCTATGTGTTGTTATTGTGGTTTAATTTACGTGTGTTACTATTATAAGCTTCCTTTATCTGTCATGAGAGATATAGATTTAGTCAAAGGTTTGAAATATTGTTTCTCATTATATATTGGCGCTTTCCTTCTTAGTTTGTAATGATTAAATGAGACAATTAACTTAGATGACAAAAGACGGATGTAAGAAGTAAGTGATGGAAGAGCACTAAATTAACTGGGATCATGGAGACAATACTAAAAATACTGTAATCAATGGAATCAATTGAAATAAAAGGAAACCTATTTTATGTAATTATTAGATTAATATTTTATTAAAATATGTTCAGTGCAATAAGGAAATTTTGTTTTGAATATGTTCAAATCACACCTAGCCTTATTAGTTATTTTGGTACCGGCGCGGCCACCAAAAGAATAGACCCGCCTATATGTATTTTTACATACCGTAAAATGAGGTGACTTTGTGACAGCACCACACTCCTTTGAAAATGTCATTTTTACAACTCGGTTTATTATGTTCTTGTAGCAACCTCTCACACACGCATCGGTAAACGGTTGAAGCAGTGTCACGTATTATGTCTCGCTGTCGTTCGGCAGTTTTTTCACAACACACATATTTTTAAGCTAGATAAGCAATTTTTACTTTATTAGAAAGTAGCAATACTTTGTCTTTTGTAACTTGAACCGTTTGTTTTATCTATTTTTGCATATGATAGTGCTATAGTATTATCTACTAAGAAGCAGTAACTGCCATCACCTCTCTGTTCCTCTTAAAAATAAACTACTTATGCTCTACGAAATGAAATATCAACAAATATCGAGGTGAGATTGTGACACCTTTTGGTATTAATAGGGGTGAGATTTTTTAATGTAATTATTTGGTGCATATTTTAGAAATGCCACTGAAGTATAAGGGGCTATCGGGGAATCGCCCCTACAAAACTATACATCTGATTCATTAGGAAAAGCTTTAACTGAAATTAGAAAAAAAGTAACCCTCTGAGAAACGCAAGAAAAGGAAGATACTTAGAAGTAATAAAAATCTGTCCTATGTGCTTCATAATTTCGATTTTGCTTAGGTATGGAATACATCCCAATACTTTGTATTTAAAACTTAATTTACGTTGTTTTCTTACATTTTCTATAAATAAAAGGTGCCAAAACGACAATTTTTATTATTTGGGTTGACTTTGTGACATATTGATGATTCAGTTAGGAGGTGCTTTTGTGACAAATTTGGAGCCTGGTATATATTTACGTGGTTATAATGTTCCAAAATCTCCTCGCAGAAAGGTAACATTGTGTTCTAGTGAAAGCCCAATGCTGTCACAAAGTCACCCCGAGCGCTGGGGTGAATGTGTGACAAGTACTATACATACATCCAAATTCTGGCTAAACTACTATTGTTTTTTGTTTCACGTCGTCATTGTTTAGTAGCTAAATGATGTGACTACTTCATATTATTTACTCGACCTTCCAGCTATAAAACTGGAACTGAAAAAATTATTAAAAGTGTCAAATCTGTCACAAAGTCTGCTTCTTTTACGGTAATTGTAGTCGAGTTGTTAAAATATTAAGCTTTTTATTTAAAATTCAACAATTCTGGACAAAATCTGTGAATGCGGCTAGTTTTCGATATCAAATACATTTCTTTACACATTACATGGGAAAGTTTGCTTATTGTTATTATTAGTATTTGGATGGTATCATGACCGCCTAAATTTTATAGGAAAAATAAGAATATCCTGTTTTTATAATTTTTAGTTGCATCTTCTATCGTTTAAAATTTAAAAAAATTGAAACTTTTATTATGGTATTTGAGCTAAATATGCAGGAAGTAATATTTTATAGTTTCAGAAACGCCGAATCAACTTCAAATTAATTATTTTTTAATAGAAACTTATTCATGTCAGTGACGTCCATAATGGTGATATTAAAAATAAACTTACTAATTGTACCATTTCATTTATTTATCTATTTATTATACGACCGGTTTCAGTTTTTGGAAGCCTGTTTGAGGTGTCATAGGTGTGTATAGTCAATAATTAAACACTATAACTTTTCTTAGTTATATGTTCTTCTTAACCTTAAACTTTTATTTAAGTGTTCCTTATTTATTTCTTTTATTGTCTCTTTAAATAGCTTATTTTCTTCTGATTTCAACGGTGTAACATACATACATACATATGGTATAGAAACTGGTCAACACAGATAATATTTTAATTTTAAAACAATTTTCTAAAATTTATTTAAACTCGAAAAAGAATAAATTTATCAAATTTGAAACCTAAAATTAATGTGCTAACGCTAAATTTGTCCTATAATCATCTAAAATACGTTGGTGATTGTCGACTGTTAATAACCTCCATTTCATTAATTTCTACAGGTCCGGTCAAAATTCGCTATACACAGCGATGATCAAAACTTGTAGGCCACACTACCACTTACGTTTTTCTTTTTAAAATCGCCCTAACTGGAATTTCTTATAACGTTTGAATGTGTTTTTGAAATTTGAACATAAAATTAATCAATCAACTTAAATACGCATGATTACAATTAGCCTAATATATTTGATATCCTTCTGTGATTGCCTTTGACTGGACCTTGTTTTAGACAACAGTTGACTCCTAGCTCCCTTCTACGCCAGACAGCAACTAAACAAAACTTCCACATCGTTTCATACACATGAGAATAAATCATTTGTATCAGTGATGCCAAATCGCAAAGGTTATACTTCTCTAACATTGTCATGTGTAAAAAGAATAGATTAAATTATGTTATTCTCATGTGTAGTACAGTAATGATGCTACGTAGATAAATACAAGTTAATTTTATTTTGAAAGAGACAGATCAGATAGCAAAGTCCAATTTTATGAACATTTCAATTAGTTTAGTGCTTTTATATTTTTCACAGTTGCCTACAACATGCAGACACATATGTCAAGTAAATGGAGGGTTAACATGATATTGCAATAAATTTTCTTTGCTGATTGAACTGCGGAAAATTTAAAAATATATGATTTCGATACTTTACTTCAAATACGATGTCGTGGACTAGAATTTAGGGTATATGAAACCTAAAACAATTACTTAGATAAGCACCATAGCAGAGTTTCAGTCTGAATCGAAGGATGGGCTTGCTATCATCGCACTTCTTATACTGCAAGCAACTAATTAATTTTCTGTGGTATATATAGCTATGTAGACCTTTTTTGATATAAAATAAAATTTTCTATTCGTAAATTTTCCTGCAGCTACATATTACTAAAATCCATGCTCTAATTTTTAGAAACACTATTTTGCCCGTTATTTAACACCACAAACACCAACTTAATTCCAATTAATCATAATAAATTATCAATCTAGCAAGTAGGTACAGTTTCAGATAGCGCGCAGCAGTAACCTTTCATTTTTAATGCATCGAAACACGCGGAATGTGTGTTAACGGTCAACAATTAGCGTCAATAAATCAACTTAGGATTTTAATTGGTGCGGTGAGGACTTGAAATAAGCTAAGCGCTGATATGCCTCTGCCGCTGAAATACACGAATGTGTGAGCGTAGAAGTAATATTCCGCATTAAAGGCAATTATGTCGGCCGACAACTTGTATAAATAATCAATAAAACCGATTAAGTTATAAATTAATGTGACGGAAACAGAATTTTTCTAACTCGCTTGAAACGTTAATTCGTGTAGTAGATACAACCTTCACTTACATAAGGAGTTAGCATCAGATACTTATCGAAGCATGAATGATGAATCAATAAAGAGCAAAAAGATATTAGGGATTAATAATGGTATATTGTTGTTTATACATTAAGTAATTACTTCCTGTTCCGAGTTCAATATATATAATCTCGAATATTGATATGATTTGGCTTACTTTTATTTGATTTAAGTTACTGTACCACGTAATATTATGCTACATCAAAAAATTGGTTACTTTGGCAATTCCATTAAGCATCGGACATTATAGTATAATCATCCAATATTTGTATTGAACACAGTACGAATTGTAGTAAATCGCAGCTGGAATAACATATATTCGTTATTTTGCAAATTATAAAACATTTTGAAAATTTCTTTTACAAGTCGTTTTTTGTTTTCAATGATACATATTATTATTACATACCTCTAGAACCCGGTTCTACTAGATGTTCTCTCCAAAGGAGTTTTCTTTTTTTTAGTGATTAGTGGTGATTAGTTGGCCCTTGCTGCGATGTTGGACGTTGATTGCTTCGGGACGGTGCACCGTTAAGGCGTAAACACTTTTAGAATTTTTTTTACTTAGTAACGCTTTGGACAAGTGCCTATTTTGAAATAGAGCTATTGTGCTACTTTCAGGGTTTATATATCATCTGATTGTCAATTATCTGCTAATTCTCCAAAATTCGTTAGAGACATTATTTTGTTAATAACGATTTGCAGTGATGATCGAAAGTTACCGGTCGCACTACCATCTATGTGTTTCGTCTTAAAATCACCCCTACCTGAACTTGTGTCTTCGTAGCGAGGCTTTATAAAATTGTTTAAATTTGTTAAATGTATGGATGTGAAATTTGTGCGATTTTGTTACACAAAATCAATTAAATAGCTTAAATACATATATTTAAAATAAACTTAGTATCTGTGGTATCTCTTTCTGATTGTCTTTGGCTGAAGACAATTTTAGACTACAGCCGACACGTGTCTTTCTTCTGAATCAGGCAACTACTGAGCAAAACTCCTACATCGCCCGTTACATATGAGAATAAAGCGACCAGAGGTCTAGGGCAGGGTGTCCCGGATTTTACAGGCTGTAACTCCACACCCGGTATATTTACGATTAAATATTTCATATAAAAGTTGCTTTACCTCTCAAAGTCTACGAAATGGCAGAGTCAGCTTTACATTTGCTTATCGTCTTGAAGGCCTTTTGAAGGTCAACTTATATATATATTATTATATTTTTGAATGCAGCGTTATATTAACCAGAAAGATACAAATAGCTATTGTCTGAAGAATTTTTCTTTTACGTTTACCATTATTGAAATAATTACCGAAAAACCCATTTGTAGTACTTCAGTCTAATAATAGAAGGCTTTGGAAAATTAACAACCTTTATGTTTGACAAATAAAATTTATATGACAGTTCCTTTATGGTGCATGTTGTTGTGTGTTTCTTGATTTTTTTTCGTTTTTCACTACTGTGTTTTCGTGTTTTGACTACGTTCGATTACATTAATAATTTCATTAAATATGCCGAATACATACACCCCCAATGAGTATGTAGACATGTTATTAGTTTATGGACAATGTAATAGGAATTTCCGAGAAGCAGCATGTGTGAATCGAGAACGATTTCCAGAACGTGCGCATCCATCACATATGACTTTCAGGAGTCAAAAATGAGAACTGGCTCCTTTCCTAATAATGTACAACATAGGAACCATCGACCAAGTGTTAGAAATGAAGAAAACATTATTAACGTTTTGGTCTACGTAGGGATAAACCCTCACGTTTCTCTTCGTGTTCTGGCAGCAGAAATTGGACTTAGCAAAACGATCGTACAAACAATTTTAAAAGCACACAGATATCATCCATTTAAAATTCATCTAGTTCAAGGTTTGACACCCAACGATTTTCAAAGAAGGCTTAACTTTATTGCACGCTTACATATTTTAGCAGAAGAAAATTTAAATGTTTTCAACTACATATTCTGGAGTGATGAATGTCGCTTCCACAATAATGGCATTGTTAACAAGCACAATGCTCATTACTGGTCGAATCAAAATCCACATTGGATGCAAGAAGCTCGCTTCCAGACAGTGTGGGGAATCAATGTCCTGGTGTGGCCTTTTCAACGGCTGTGTAATTGGTCCTTATTTTTATGAGGAAACTCTAACTGGACAGCGTTATTTAAATTTTCTGCAGAATGTGTTGCCAGGTTTAATGGAAAATATTCCTCTCGAAGATAGAAGAAGAATTCTGTGGCAACAAGATGGTGCTCCAGCTCACAATACCCGTATTGTCACTGACTACTTAAATATGATTTATCCTGAGGAATGGATTGGTAATAGAGGTCCGATGTCTTGGCCTGCGCGTTCTCCGGACTTGTCTCCTCTTGATTTCTTTTTATGGGGTTATTTAAAGGAAATTGTATACATTGAGAATTCTATAAATTTGGAGGATTTGAAGAATAAAATTCGTCAAGGTTGCCAAATAATAACGCGACAAATGGTAATTTCTGCATGTAACAGAGCGTTAATGCGCCGTATGGAGGCTTGTGTGCAGACTGGTGGCGCACAATTCGAGCACCTTTTGTAAATTTTTTATTACTTAATTAATTATTAAGAGAAAATAATGTTAATTGTATGATTTATTGTCAAATATGTAGGTAGTAAAATACCTTTCGTTCAAAAAACTTTTCTCAGTAGTATTCCGACAAGTTTCTTAGCATTTATTTAAAAAACTGCAAATGTAATTAAAAAATTCTTCAGACAAAAGCTATTTGTATCTTTCTGATTAATATAACGCTGCATTCAAAAATATAGGTTTCCATTAAAAAAACAAAAGTTGACCTTCAAAAGACCTTCAAGACGATAAGCAAATGTAAAGCTGACTCTGTCGTTTCATAGATTTTAAGAGGTAAAGCAACTTTTATTTGAAATATTTAATCGTAAATATACCGGGTGTGGAGTTACAGCCTGTAAAATAAAATTCGGGACACCCTGTATATGACTTTCGTTAGTATTTCAACATGCTGCAGCCAAAGATGCAGGAAGATAAACAGACTTTCATTATTAATTAAGTTTCCTTCTAGATCTCTTGCTATTGAAGTTAATCATTAAAAGTACAGTTTATTTGTAGGTAAGATAAAGTTGCGCCTAACTATCACGCATACATCCAAGTGAAACATCACTATTGATTCAGACAAACTTAGCGTTGCCAAATCGAAAGTCTTTCTTGTGAGTGCCCATTGATTTGAACTATACAAACTTAGATTTGTTAGAATTGCTGTGAGATTAGATTAGATTAAATTAGGAATGGGGTGGCCATGCAAACCTGTTTCACCGCGTTTCAATGTCAACCGACCTTTACAGGTCTATTATGATCTCCTGTTATCCTAGAGGACGCTCCCTAATTTTGCCATCTTAATTAGGCATATCATCTTTTAGAGCGGCTCTTTTATGTAGCTGTTAGCTATGGTGTTCTCTACGCTCATTGCTAGAAACCTTGTCCTCGCTAGGCCATCGCAGTGGCACAAACATGAAGTGAGGTTTCTTGTTCCTCTTGCAGAGAGCATCATCTGCCAGGCTGATGTTAAACATATGTCTATTCAGTCTGCAATGACTGGTCAACAGGCCTACTACGAGTATCACGTTGACAGTCATTGTGTCTTTACTCAGTACACACAGAAAAGTGTTTACTAAGAGCAAGTAAGACTTACTTAATTTAAGTAATTCTCATTCTCCTATATAAGCACGAAAGTATTGTTTTTTGTGAAATATTTCACTTTCTCTTGGAAATTCAAAGATATATTTTCTTGAACCAAATAACTCTCCATTCAATCCCACCACGTCAATATAGATACTACTTATGCACTATGCGGTGCATGATAACTAAAAGTTTAAAATCAAGAAATTTTTTGCTTGACCTTAGAGATTTTTTAAGAAAAACATTTACTGTTGCGAAGAAAAGTCATCGTCTTGTGTCAAATAGGTATTCTTGCTCCAAGAAAGAACTCTCTCTCTCTCTGAAGAAAATGAATGTAAGAAAGTCAACTTTCTTGGCCTTAGAAAACACTTTTCTCAGTGTAGGTCTTCCAGACCTCTGTTCCCTTAGAAACTCTTTTGCCTGTCTTTGTCCTGGTGATTTTTTCCGCAATTCCTTGGACCTGTTATATATGTTCATTGGTGGATGGACTGTTTAATTTGTGATTTGGTGATGTCGAAGGAAGGGCCACCTCCTACGAAAGGTCTTGCCGAACCTCGTCTGTCCAGCTCATCCGTCGCCTCGTTTCCCTTCACGCCTGTGTGGGTGGGAGCACAGGCCAAAGTAAGTGTCCTTTGGGTACCCACCTCATTTAGGGCTCTTACGCAATCCCAAACCAGCTTTGAGTCAGCACTGGCGGAACTGACCGCTTTAAGTGATGCCTGACTGTCAGAATAAATAGCGACACTTTCACCTGGTTCGGTTCATCTATCTACTTCTCTGAGACAATGGTGAGTCGCTGCAAACTCAGCTTGGAATATCGTCGAGTCCTTGCTGAAACTCAGTGACTAAAATTGCTGTTACAACGCCTATAATGGATGTTTGCAATATGTGAAGGAACTCTCCTATTCGTAACGTGGACATTTCTGTTATACTTATTTGTACCATATGAATAAATAGTCTGTGGAAAAACGTATACATCATCTTGCAAAGCAGCGACTTTATTGACGCCATATATAACTCAACATCTAGCGGTACAACTTAAAAAATAAGTAGTACAAAACTTGTGAAAACACAAAAACATACGAAATCGAGATTACAGCTGGCATGCAGTGTTAAGACGAAGCACGTTGCTACGGGTCGGTAGGCGAAAAAAGAAAAAACGCAGTCTTTAACTTTTCTGTGAAGCACGACATTCTGCAAAAATATTATTCTAACTGTTATAGTTATCGAGCTCTGCTCAGTAGAAATGTGTTCTAAGAGTATAATTAACCGTGTACTGAAAATAGTCAAAAACATTGAAGAAAAAATTGTAAACTCCAAAGAATTACTTCTCAAAGTAGTCGCCTGAGACTCGCAGCTTGTAGAGGTCTTTAGATGCTGCTACTAAAAAAACTCGTCTTTTAAACTACCTATCGCACAATGTTATATTTTACACTAAGTACCTAAGTTATACCAGTATTATCATATAAACTTTGAAGATATTGTCAAAACTGGTAAAATAAAGGACTGCCGTATTCTGTAATGGTTTTAACGACAATTTTAAATTATGATTTCCTTCTGTTGTCCAAAAGAGACAATTCGCTCTTAATGTCTGATAGAACTTCAGTGCTATGAAGAATTTTCAACTCAATAGACGCAATTTCCAAAATCATAACTGGGCTTGATGAACGCAGCCACGTAATTTTTTTTGCGAGAACATTTGTTCAATAAACTAACTAAATTGTCAACTTCATTCCATTCATCACATTAAAAGATAATGCAGATCTCGAGGTAACACAGCTTCCTGCAAACTTCTTTAAAAACCTAACCGTTCCAAATTTTCAGATACACTCTCGGAGTGTAAAGTATATTGAGGATTATATAGATAGAAGTTTAAGCAATTTAATACATCAACCATAGATCCTGAAGCCTTCGAGACATAATGTATATATCACGTAAGAAGATATCACCTATATACACACATTGGAATACATGCTATGACGGGTCGTGGAACAGCATCTACGGTTAACGCATTATTAGTCAAGAATAGAAAAAGTACTTGATGTATTTACTCATACTCTTATTATTTATTAATACACCAGTTGTTTTGAGTTGTAGGATATTTAAAGCGGGGAGGAGGTGAAGGGAGCTACGTCCACACCAATATTGTGATGCACACCGATATAGACTAGACTGAGAGTCATACGCGTCCCCACTTCTTAACATTTGTTCATACCCTTTACCTCTTCCGGGCTTTAGGTATTTATCCTATTTCTCAAAACGATCGGTATAGTATCTCAGCAGATGGAACCATACAACTTAAAGGAATGTACACGTGATTGTCTCCAAATACGAATAATAGTATTATACATGGGTGCACAAACACCCTGTGTTATAAATTTTACTTCAAGATCATTTTACCGGTTTCTCTATCACTCGCGACATAAAATTAATTGCGAGCGAGATAGTTCACAATAAACAACGAACACCACCTTTCGTCCATGATCGCTTTCCACTTAATACCCTCATCCATTATTATTTAAGCCAGCAATCGCTCATTAAAACGAATCTACGTATGTCCTGAAGTTGCATACCGACATAACAAAACGTTATGATCCATTGTCGCGGATTTTATTTCGTCCACGCATAGTACTTCACTTTGCTATATTACGCTTTACGTCTGCTTGTCGGTACGGCTCGCACACACAAGTTATAATCGCCAATTCAACGACAGGGCCATGAATCGCCTCGGCACATGCAATTATGGGCCGTAAATCAACCGACACAAATGGAGTTATATTAGGACTTTTATTAGTTATGCCCCGATATGAAGAAAGTTCTTTATTGCCACGGTCGCCCCGTTGCTCAGGGAAAAAAGTTACGGTATTAATAATAAAAGGCGCACATAATTTTCAATTGTATAATCCTGTCAGCTCGAAAATATTGCCAATAAATCACGTTTAAGGCTTACGTGCAACGTTACGTTTTTCTTTTACAGACGTCTATATAAGACGTTCTTGATTATATTTAGTTTAACTGCTTGAACGTGAGGTATTTTCCATAATTTTATGAATAAAACAGTTCATGAAAGTATGGTAATAAATGTCATGACTATAAGAATCGAGAGCGATATAATTTTCAAAATCGTGAATTTCAGTAATTTTTCGCGCAATTAATTCTAATACAGCTTAAACGGAACGATTTAATGATTTATTGGTGTATATTTTAATCTTCTTCGTACATTATAACATTACTAGGAATACTTATCCACATTCTTCTTCTAGTCGAATATATAATAATATATGGCACAGTCATAGCTGCAGAGGAAGGGTTGTGGAACCTTGACCATAGTAGTTGTTACTTTAAAATAAAAGTAAGAGATATCTAAGAAAATATAAATATTCTACAGCATTAAGTAGCAAAAGCTACTCGGAAAGAGAAAATTTAATTTAGCTCACAATATTGTGATGCTTGTAATAAATAATCCCCCAATCTTTGCTCCCATTTCAGGTTTCCTTAAGACTAAACCACATCAATAGATATTTGAGGGATCATCGAGCTTCTACCTGATCCACATGCATAAATGATGTTGATTGGTAAAATTGTAAAAATTTCACCATTTTAATGTATACTGATTATGTGTTATAAATTGGTAGAGATTTCAACCAATAAATTTTTGAGTGGAATCTTGCAATGGTTTAATTGTTATAAGCTTAGTCTTAACAAATCAAAAACAAACGTTGTTGTATTTAGAAATTCATGTAGTCTAAGTCTAGTTGATTTTCAAATACTAAGCAATGGGAAGATAATTGAAGAGATTAGTTCCGTAAGCTTTCTAGGTATATGTGTGGATCAGCGGATCAGCGTGTGTCATGGAACATTCATTGTTCGAACTTAGTCTGATGAACTGAACACGGAATATCTAAAAATTAGAACAAGTATTTTTTCTATGTCTGTAATTTATTCAGTCGATATTAATTAGCTTTCGTGAATTATTCTTAACCTACATTGTTAATGTAACGTTTGTAAATATCAAGTAAGCAATAAATCATGGAATAAACGGGCGCACACGCAAATTAAATTGTAGGGAATTATTCCTCGAGTAGTAAGAAAATTGCAATCTGAGCTGAATAAAATTTTAAAATTAAGAAGCAGTGTTGGTATGCAAAGATTTTCGTAAAAAATTACAATTGCTAGTCTGATGATACTAAGTACTATCGTAATGATGTTAGTAAAATTTCGGATGAATAAAATAGAGAATAATTTCATTAAAATCAATATGAATGAAGAAATAATACAGCCATCAAAAATCATTTTATATGTGATTTATTTCTACCTATTACGGTCCTGATTGCGACGTCTAAAATTCAGACGTGCTTTGTAAAAACTCGATTTTATTAGGGGTAAGAGTTATACATGTTGTCGGTTCTATAATGGCAGGTCTGGCTGACTTTGATGAATGGGCCTAAGTGTTTAATAGACTAATCGATATAATGCTAGCGTGTGGTTTGAGTGGCAGCGCCAGTAATTATTGCCGGTCTTTTGGTCTCGATGAGTCGACACGACCGCAGCCAGCTTCTAGCTCTAATCATTCTTAATAACTACTGTCGTAGAAGTCTGAGAAGCGGCTATCAAAGGGTAGCTTTCAACAAAAATCGTTACAATCGTGTTTATCTGCACGATTGCCTTCGGCTATATTATATAGCTGTTGAAAAAAAGATCATACAAGATTTACGTGTTATATATTCGTAAGAGGAAGATTTACCGAACTGCTTTAAATTGCGAATAAAAAATTGCAAACATTTTTCAGCATTGTTCTAAACCTTCATTAATATTTTTCATTGTGCACGATTTCTCAGAAAAGCTTCTAGAGTGATCTAAAATTCAACTTTGTAGAGGTTTTTGTATGTACTATTTACTATTGCTAATAAAATTGATAGAATTTCATGATATGAATAAAGAAACTATACCAATGAAATTGTGTAAGGAGGACATATCCTGTTGAATAGGAGAACCTGTAGTGCAGATTTGACTCATGCGATAAGTACGAATGACTTACAGTTCGAGAAAAAAATAAATCTTCTTACCTTAGTTTAGTCTTGTTTAGGTACAGATATATGGACATACATAAGTCCACTGTTTCACAATGAGACAAAATGCTTCAGATGTTGAGAATAAAGCTAGAATAAGTGCCCTATACTCATGCAAAATGGGTTTAAATTAGAGAAGGAGAAGTGAAAATCAAAGATCAGACTATATGGTCGAATTATGTAGTGAAGGGACAAACCAAACAATGTCTACCATCTACATGTAGCTTTTAGAAATTGTGTACGCACAAATATTGTTTTATTACAAATTTGTTGTAATAATGTAAATGTTTTTGTTTGTCACGGACAGTTATTGTAAAATGATGGCTAAATATGTTTAGAGAAAACTGAATAAGCAGGCTAAGTAGGTTAGAATGTAGAGATTGACGCAAAGGGATTCCGATTGGTGGAACTTTGGTGACACCGTCCAGTAACATTAATAAATAAGTATAAATATATTTCCATTGGAGGTGAGTAATGCCGCAGAAAGTTCTATTTATCTAAATTAAATGTCTTTAGATAGATGTGCATGGACAGAGTCGGCATAGCAGAAAGTTTCGGGAATTAAACGATGATGTGAGAGTTAGATATAGGTAATTTAGTAGTATGCTAGACATTGTGTGAGTAAAGTTGAATAAAATAGGAGGTCAGAATGTAGTTTTAGTAACTAGCAGGTACTAAGTAGGCAAATACAAAAATTGTGCGCAAAGAACCTGTACAGTATAACTAGCTTCGTATAATAACAGGATTACATATTGTAATACTTACACAATATTTTTCGGAACTGTTCTTATTGTTTTTATTAGGTTACATTTCTTTTTTAATTTGCAAAGCTAATTTTTCGTTGAAGACCAACACTGGGATCTAAGTTCTCATTCTATGTAGATAGACAACCACTGGAACCAATGGAACATCAATTGAACATCTGGAAGAATGTACTGAAAGGAGTTGTGTAAGTGATGTTAGCAATCGCTTTTGCCACATACATTTGCAAATGCAATTCAATATATACTAAACCGTTTGAGGAACCTGATTATATCATCGAATAACCCTAGCTATATAATTAGAATGCGTATTGCAGTTACAATAGTAGAGCTGTATAGTCGATGATAACAACGTTGGAACCGCACGTACAGACGTTTTACGCCAGTACCAGAACGTAGGACAATATGCATAGCACTAATAGTCATAATAGTAGATGCATCAAAATTTGTCTACCTCAGTTTACCGACGTATAGAAAGAGAGGGATTAATCAAACCGTGCATTGACAGACTTTGGTGACCGAAATGAAAATATCATGATAGGACACTACGATTAATTATCTCCGGTATCAAAGCTTTTGCCGGCATTTGCGGTGAAGATAGGCGCGTCTGTTTTTGACATACCACCAACATTATTATTCTAATCCTAGAATTCCATATCGGATGTGTTCCCATCACATATATTTCGCATGCACATCGAAGATAAACCAATTCGAAATCGAAACGTCATCGACGTAGTCCGCCAGCAGCAAATAATTGAATTTATTAGTATAGAGCAGGTACTGTTATACTAGAAAATAGTGAACTGCAGGTTTTATCCGGAAAATTTGAAATTATTTTAAAGCAAAACTATTTTGTAGTGTAAACGCTGATCTTTTACTAAATTGCTAAATTGATTAATGATGGTCGTTTTAATATATGTAGGTACTGGTAGTTTTAGAAATTTGGTAAGCTGCAACCGTATCGGTGATAATAGAAATCGGAGAAAGGCGGGTAATATATTACTGGTAAAAATGTGTTTATTTCTGCAGAAACACCACCTTCATTTATACTACTAATTTACAACGATCATTATCGTATTAAAAAAAAAAACAAAGTCGCCGTAATTTGAACTGTTTATAAAATATAAAACATTACGTGTGAGTATGAATAATTTTTGCAGTCCATCCAAATAAAACATATCCTTAGAGTATTTCCTAAATATAACTCAGCTAACTATGCATGCAAAATTGTTCATAAGAAGATGGGTGTTTTTAAGGAATGAATAAAAAAGCTTAAATGCTTTTATTGAATGAGAAAGGACTCCACCCCAAAGAAAGAAACGAAGAATCCTAGATTTGGAAACATAATCTTTCTTATCGATTATAATTAATCATTAGGCAACATTAAATTTTTTTCTAGAAAAAACTCAAAACTGTAATAGCACTCGTAATTAATATAAATTAGAAAGAAGAGTTCCCATTAGAGTAAGTGGACAAAGTAGAGAGCAGACGTTCGTTACATCAGGTAGTCAAAATTTCATACACAAATATTGTTTTTAAAATGACAAAAAAAAATTGCAATCTGGACTACCTGACCGGTTCAAAATCAGTTGCACCTAAAACACGATGTATTGTTAACAGGCAATACGCGATAGATCGGACGACGTATCACCAAATTCCAGACGACTTTTTAGAGTACCGTGCTCTTTATCTAGCAACTAATAGCTATAATAATGGTCCCCCACAGATTGAGGTTTGATATATAAAATCTGTGATTGGATGCAGTATGAACGATTATATGCTTTACACCTAATGAAATAGGCATACATGTTGGCAGAGAACAGATCTCGTTTGCACCCATGAATATATAATATGACATGATTATTTTACATAGACCAATTTATTTTATGTGTTCTGTTTCCAATGGAGAAATCGTGGATCAAATTTTGTTTATACGCACGATAATGGAAACCACTATGAACATTACTATTAAGTAACCGCAGCGATCGGACACATTCAGAAATATTGTCTCGAACACTTTCAAGATTTTATCGCTGGATTTTGTTGGTTTCAATAACGACAACATTTTAACTTGCTTTTCTTGCTTTTCTTCTGTTGATTTTCTCGGCTTTTGTTGTGATATAGTGACCTGATTAATAAAAATATCTATACAGATAAAAATACAGGGTTCTCTGGCGACCCTTCGCTAGGGGAACCTCCTGTTTGGAGTTAAATATTTTACTGCTACAGTAAAACCTGTGAATAGCGGCCACTAAAAAAAATCAAAATTGTTGGCCGTTATTTAAAGGTAGCCGCAAAAGACAGGTGATGGATATTACTCACGCCAAATTGTAAGTAAATATTTTCACATGATAGCTATTATTTTTCTTTTAGAAATAAAACTCATTTGGACATTATTTTAAATGATTTAATTTAAACTTAAAATAGAGAATACAGAGACACATATGTGTGTACATACATAACTAAACTAAATGTGTATACATTTTGTTTAGCGTTCATTGGTAATATGTATAAATATACGTTTACATAGACTGCTTTTATTTTTTGACAAAAAATGCTTCAATTTTTGTTTGTTTTAGATTTTTTAACTTAGATTTATACGTTTGACTTTCACATTTGTGTAAAATTTTTGAAATGTCTATAACCATGTCACCATTATTGTTACACAGGAAGTAAGCCTGTATTTCTCTTAATTTTTCGCACACTTCGCCCATATTTGACAAAGCTGATTTTGGATTTTCAAACTCTTCTATCACGTTGTTATCGGAATCACCATCATTATTGCATAGTTCTTCAACAATTTGTGCTATACTAAAATCAGGATTCTCTGTCGGTTCATCATTGTCAATTGAAGCAAAGTCGTGCAAACTTGGAAATGCCCCGCCGATTTTTGGAAATAGCTTAGCAATGGATATTTCGTCCTACTAGCAAAAGTCTTCATTAGATTGAACTACTTCTGCGAATCCAGCTTTGGAAAATCAGTTTGTAATTGTAGATCGAGAAACCTGTGTCCATGCGGCTGCAATTCATATTAGCGCACTTGTTTGATTTATGCTTTCTTCCGAATCTTCAAAGTCACAATCACTCTCAATTAACTTAATAGTCTTTTGATCAAAAAACTGCGGCTGACAATACGACGTAGTGTTTGGAGGCAAAAAAATCAATTTGACATTTTCTAGCGAAACCTTAGGGTGTGAAGTTGCATTATCCAGAAATAGAAGCACCTTTCGATTTAGTTTGTTCATTTTGATTTCAAATTGATGCAGTCATTTTGTCATAAGATCTGATGTTATCCAAGCATTTTTGTTATGTACCCACTCTAAATGTAATTTTTCGATATGATTACCCTTAAAACCCAAGGATTTTTACTTTTTCCAATAACTAAAGGGTTTTGTTTTTCTCCTTCCGTATTTGCGCAGAATAAAATAGTTAACCGTTGTTTTGCCGATTTTTTCCCATTATATTTATCGTATTTTAATGCAAAAGTTTTATTTGGCACGGCTCGATAATACAGACCTGTTTCGTCAACATTAAATATATCCTTTGGGGAATAATCTTTTAAAATTAATGGTAATTTAGATTTCCATGCTTCTACATCTTCCAAATTTACTTCAGCGGACTCACCACAAATTGATTTAAAAGTGGTATTGTGCCTTCGACAGAAACATTCCAACCAACCATTTGAAGCAGCGAAATTTTCGATGTTTAAATTTCTTGCTGTCTCTAGCGCCTTTTGTTTAATCAATGATCCAAATATGAGAATATTTTTATTTCTAGCCATACAGAACCACTTATACACAACTTGATCCACTACTACTCCACCCGTTATAGAGAATTTCCGTTTCTGACTCAAATTAATACCTTCTTCATACATCCTTTTCATATCACTTTCGTTTTTTAGGATACCCATCGTTAATTTGAATTTTCCCAATTCCGAATTTTTTGGCTAACTTCCGCGAACTTGGGTACATTACACTTTTCATTCTCCTCGATAATATCAGGTTTGCCTTTGAGTGACGAACGTTTTTTTTAGCGACATATTCAAATATTTCACGAACACAACGATAAATTTAAACTCTTCGAATAAACAGGTGTTTTCGGAAACTGCGGTCAAAGCGATCCGTTCAAACGGATTACAATCGGCTGCTGTTGTAAAATAATTCTATAGTGTTTCACTGTAACTAACAATAAAACGCCCTTACAGTTAAATTCTATCTCACTCCACAGTGAAGGCTCATGCTCTCTCCCGATACCAGTAAACACCATATTTTTTTCTGTGTAATTGTGGAGGAAATAATTCCATTTCAATTCGTCGTCAAAAAACAATGGCGGTATTGTCATTTGAAAAGAATATTGTCTACACCCTATGCAGAAACTGTTAGTAAATAGTAAACTAAGTCTTAGTATTGCTGTTTGACTCTCTGTTTGCTGAAATTTGTTTCATTATGAGAGCATTGAAGTTATGTTAATAACGATAGGCTTGAATCTATTCGCTGGAAACTTTGAACAAACTTAATAATATTTAGCCATTTCGGAAAACTACATAGGTAAGTGTAGATATGTTAAATATATCAGTATCATAATTGATCTAAAAGGAATAACTTGCAATAGGCATAGCGTTTTAGCTGTCAATTCTGTTTTACACAATAGTACATACTAGTTGAAGTGGACGACGCGACGCGTAGTTTCTAGCGCGCTCATCCAATTCGCTGATGATGTATCATTTTGCAGCCGTGAATTGAGCGTAGTTCCGGTAATGCTCGCGGCCAACGAGCGGCTAGTCCAGTTTACCGCTTTTGCAATAATGCAGCTTGAATAATTAAATGTTCCCAAATGAATGCTCGTTTGTACGCCATTTGTGTGGTTCAAAGTTTAATGTCGGATCGGATTCACTGGCCGTTTCCGACACGATGAATTATTCGAATGAGAAATAACCGATTTTATTACTGCCCATCCAATATCTTGGGAATTCGTGTATTTAAAACTGCTATAATTTTAAGAACGAGTTGGCGGAGAGTATTCAGCGGAATAAAATTGCATTTGATCTTCTTTGTATTAAGTAAAAAAGTGGAAAAAATATATCGAATTCAGATATCATAAAAGCAAAAGTAATAACTATTGCGTACAGTGTTTTTAAAACGTAGTTGTCTTACCGTGAATTAACACTTTAATATAGCTTTGAAGATTAAAATATCGGTGCGTAATACTATCCACTGCTAAAAAGATTGAGCAATATAACTTGCATACATGAAACACATATTAGTTAAACCAAATGAAAATATTGGGGCAGAGTTGTAGTGAGACAGAAGCAACAAGAAATAGAGACAATTATTCAATCATATGCATCCTAAAAAGTCGTTAACATAACCAACCTATCGAATTATATCTGTGTTCTGTGGAACGAACTCCATTATTTGAAGTCAAAAATTTGACCAGCATTGCTTTCTGGAGAGTGAGATTGAATCACGCTTTGGGAACATGTTTTAGTTTTGGTATTTGTTTTACTTTCTAAATACTGTTTCCTTTAATCGCAAAAGTCGCCTGCCTGATGGATATGCTTACTATCAAAGGACTATGAATCCCATTGAGAGTTCTTTTCAACATATTGCATTTATAAGAATGCCAAAATTATCAAACTACTGATGCCACCTCCGTAGACTTATCATAATTCTGAATTTCTGAAAATTATTTGTGTTTAAGAACTCATGCTATAACTGATTTTTACGTAGGCCGACCGCAGTCGGCACAAGTGGCCCTTTTGAACCGCCCCACTCATGTCATTCTTGGAACTGTCTGGACGGACATAGCATCAAGAGTGACGGGCTGTCTTTTCTGCGTACTGTTGTTTTATTTTTCCCCTACATCTCGCATCCCTTAGATTAACTAAGGATTAGGAGTTCGGGTGTCTTTTGCTCTGATCACTTTCTGTTCCACTCAGCGCCCTTGTTCCCGTGCCACCGTCCTCTGTCTCTCTCTCTCCTCCTCTTCTTTCCTTTTCATTATGGTCCTTAACATATTATGTATGGTGTTCCATTTCTTTTCACTTGCTGTCATATGTTCAATCAGGTTTTGGCTACTAAGTCTGGTTCCAAGTTCTGTGAAAGTCATCATTCGTGCGTCATTCCATCTCGAGCACTCGAAGACTGTATGTTCTACTGTATCTACCTGTTGACAGTATACGCATTCCTCCACTGTATCCTTTCCAAATCTGGTGGCGTAGGACCTAAAGACGCCGTGCCCTGTGAGGACCTGGGTCAGATAGTAGTCCAGTCTGCGGTGTGTGCACATTACCCACGCTTCCTTTATCAGGTGCTTCGTCCATTGCGCTTTCACACTTTCTGAGTTCCACCGGGTCTGCCATGCCTCCAGTGACTGTTGTCTGACCTCTTCTCTAAGTCGTTTATCGACTCCATCCTGCAAGTAAAGAGCGGCTCTTTATTGGACCATGAGGTCTATAGGTAAAATACCGGTGATCGTCTGTAGTGCACTCGCTGACACCGTCCTGAAGGCCGAGGCCACCCGCAGTAGCACATTCCGCTGGGTCCTTATAAGCAGTTGTTTGTGCTTATTTATGGCTAGTGCTTCTACCCACACTGGCGCTCCATATAGGACAATACTATTAGCATTAGCATTAGTTTTGTAATTTGCGCTAAGGTGTTTTCAGCCCGCGTAGTCACCATCTCAATATGCTGTCCGAAGGTCCCCCTGTCGTTGATAACAATGCCCAAGTACCTTATTGCTTTTTGCGGTGTTATCCTTACTCCATCCAGATCAAAAGACACATGTTCCCTGATCCTTCCACCCCTTACAAGGACCGCTTAGGACTTTTCCGGTGCTAGGGTAAGCTTGTGGGCAGCCATCCATGCACTAATTTCTTTGAGGCACTTGTTTACGTTTGCCATGAGCGCGTCTTCGTCTGTTGCGCCGACGATCAGTGCTAGGTCATCCGCGAACCCAATAGTCCCAGCGTCTACCGTCAGATCCAGCCCCAACACGCCATCATACAGGATGTTCCACAAAACTGGCCCGAGAACAGATTCCTGCGGGACCCCCGCACCCACTTCCATCGAATGATCCCTATCTATTTCAATTCTCCTGTCACTAAGGTAACTCGAGATGAGGTTCCATAGGTACTCCGAGATGCCTCTTCTGGACAACTCCCGCATAATCAGGGCATGGCTAGCAGAGTTGAACGCATTTTTGACGTCTATTGTCACAAGTGCACACCATCTGCAGTTAAATTCTTCGGTGGCTTTCATCACGGCCTTTATTGCTTGTAATGTCGATCTCCCTTTCTGGAAGCCGTATTGATTTGGGTGTAGCCCTCCCCTATCGTCTATTTCCTTACACAATCTGTTCTTGATAAGGGTCTCGAAGAGCTTACTAATCGTGCTCAGCATACATATAGGTCTGTATGAGCCTGGAAGTTCTGGAGGCTTGTCTCCCTTTAAAAGTAGGACGACCCGGGCCACTTTCCACCTGTTTGGGAAGATTTGTGTTTCCAGAAGGCTGTTCATGATGCCCAAGATCCAGTCCGGTGAGTCTTCAGCCAATAACTTGATCGCCTCCGGTGGAATGATATCAAGCCCCGGGGCTTTACCACATTGGATGTTTGCTGCAGCTATTCTAAGTTCGTCTGTAGTAAAGGCTTCCACCCCCGCTACTGCACCACTACTTTGCCACGCTTCTTTATTTTGCGGAAATAGGACCCTCGCAATTTCCAGCTTCTTGGCGGGGCTTAACTCATATGGTGTCAAGATGTTGAACCTTTTTGCGACGATTTGCTAGGCACCGCCCCATACGTTTCCCTCGAGGTCCCGACAGAGATCCTTCCATGCCTGTTCTTTTGCATTCATTATTTCCTTTGCCAGATCTTTTTTAGCAGCCTTGTAGGCCATTTTGTGCGCGAGATAGGCCTCGCCCCTGGCGTCTCTAGTTCTGGACGCACGGGTAAAGATGCGTCTTAGCCTGTTGCAGTCTTCCCTTTTATTTGCAATAGTTTCGTTCCACCAATAAGGGGCAGCTGTTTCAAACTTGCCAGTCTCGGTGCAGTTCTTGTGCGCCTGCTGGATTAGACGAACACATTCGTCCAGTGAGGCTTGTTTATTTCCTTGAACCAGAATTTTTATTGTATCTCTGAACGCGTTCCAATTTGTCTTTTTTCTCGTCTTTGGTTTTCTCTGCCTGACCCAAATCCTCCTATCTCGAAGTAAATGTACTTGTGCTCCGTCAGAGATTCTTTCTCTAGCACCTCCCAATTTCTAATATGCTTTGCAATACTGTTGGTAGACATGGTCACATCGATATGCGATTTGGTATCCCCCCTCACGAATGTAGGCTTGTGGCCGGTGTTGTGAACGATCAAGTTCTTTGTGGAAATCCATTCCGTCCAATATGTTCCCTTGTTATCCACTATTGGTGCTCCCCACATGGGGGATTTAGCATTTATGTCGCCGAGAACCACTGTCTCTTCGTCCTGCAACCGTTCCATTATGTTGTCTACAGCATGTTGGTAGTCTGTCATGTTGATATTGGGGGATATATAGCAGCAAACGATGCTAAAACCTCGCAACCTCAGCACCAAGTGCCCATCGCCTACGCTGTGGTCAACGACGGCCAAACGTCGGTTTAACGGCAGCAACGCCACGCTCACCTTCGTGTCCTTTAACCATCGACTGTCGTTAACTCGTTTTTTATTTGGCTCGCATACTATCAGTATATCAGCTCCCTGTTGCTTCGCTGTGGCATATGCCATGTCCTGGGCGGCGTATGCGCGTCCGACGTTTATTTGCAAAATTTTTATTTGGGTCCTCATTTTGCGCCGGCTGAACTGGGTTCCCTGGGTCGCCCTCCTCTCGCCTTCTCCCTTGCGTTATCGCTAATGATTTTTCTGAAATGGGGACACTTAGTTTGATCGGCTCTGTGGCCCTCGGTATTACAGGTGAGACAAAAGCTTGTATTTTTACAGTCCTTTGCTCTATGATTCTCCTTTCCGCAGTTTAGGCAGATGTTTCTTTTGTCCACTCCCTTACATTCACTGCTATGATGGCCAAAAGCAAGACATCTATAACACCTACTCACATTGATCCGTGCACGTACTTTACATGGCACCCAGCCTATTTTGACTGTTTCCTTCTTTATTAAGCTCCTGGCCCATTCCTTCAGTAAGGCGACCGTGGCATTAATACAACCACTCTGATTTCGCCTGGTGGACAAAACTTTGATGCTGTCGACCTTCGCGCTTCCTACGCTCTTCGCGATGGCATCTCTTATTTCGTCCTTGTTTATATCGCCATCTATATTTTTGATGTGTATAATATCTTCGTTGCTTTTAGTTTTGACCTGCACGTCCTGGTTTGATGCTTGTATGGCCATTCGCATCGCTTCCGTCTTGTCTTTTCCCCCACCGACTTCAAGTAAGACGTCGCCTCTGCTGGTTTTAACTCATTCGCTCTTTTATTCAGAATTTTTACTACATGGCCGAGTTCCTTGGACGCCGTCTTGATTTCTGTCTTTGTCTTGGAGCTTCCTTTGATGTGTTCCAAGAGGACTTCAGTTTTTTGTGATACTTTTTCCAGCTTTCAGTCCACTTCATCGCTAAGTTCGGGTTTGCGTTGTTCTTCTTCTCTCTTCCTTTTCTTATTTCCCTTCCCATGAGAGCCGCTGCCAGTACTCACAGCTTTAAATAATTGGAATATGGGGCTAACATCGATATCCTCATCATTCCATGGGTCGTTTTCCCCATCGGACTTGGCTGTACCTTCCACTCCCCTCGATACCTTGGTCACCTCTTGTGAAACGGTTTCCGCGTCCGTTTTTTCCTCAGCGAATACTTCGTCCTCTAGGCCGTCGCCGCTTTTTTGACTAATGTACCTTCCCCTTGATAGAGGGCTTCGTGCTGAGGTGCTGCCTTTGAAGGGATTTCCCTTTACCGCATCTGTCGTGACTCTGTCTCTGGTAACCCCTTCCACACTTCCACTTAACAGCGGTGTGGTATTCGGGGGTGTCCTGGCTAAGGAGCTCCTCCTGCCGAAAACTAATGCTTCCTCAAGTTTCCTTTCGAAAATTTCCTTATCCATGGCCTGATTGTCGTCTTGACTGTGTTCCTGGTTCCGTTCTTTTTTTAAATTCACACTCATATCGTTCCCACGAGTCTTGGGTAGTCGCCCGCAGCAGAGCCCTGCATTCACTGCGGGAAGGCTATGTTAAACTAGGTCGCCCAATATCCAGAGTTCCACACGAGTTGGGTTTATCCCCCAGCCTTGCAGTCCTTGGCGCGTGCAGTCCCACCGTGACTTCGGGTTGTGGCGTATTGGGCCGGCCGGTTAAGGCAAGCCCCATGGGGATTAAGGCATTCTGCCTTCCCCTAGGGCTGGGGTCGGAAGGGGACGCCTCTCTGTGTTCCCCATTTCAGCGTAAATACGCTGCCCTTACCGAGGCTGTCTTCAGGACAAGTCCTGCCGATGGGGTCGCCACATCCCAACGAATGCTGTAACTGATTAGATAGCTAATAATTCGATTTTACAATACATTATACTATTAGACTAATAGTTGATCATGGTGATTAAATATTTCATTTAGCATCCCATATAATTCCATTTTCAGTCACTTATTTATTTTAAAATTTCACTTTTCTCTCCGTTTTCAGACCAGCCTGCACTATAGAAAACATTGTAGACGCTATCAAGCATACCTACAAAATACCACTTTGTAAAGCTATTGTTTCATGACATTCCCCATACAGATAATACCATATTTCCATATGCAAAAATTACTAGCCTATCACCATAAGCCACGGGTAATATCGGTAAAAATACTCTGGAAGAGTTTGCTTCGTACAGTCCTTACACCTACTATTAAGCACGCCAGTAACCTTTAACCCCTTTTAAGATTGTATCCGAAATATATTTGTCACGACGAACGGTCGTGTTGTAGTAATTTAAATGTAGATGTAGTCAAAAGGCAATGTAGCAGGCAGGTAACACCACCAGCAACACACAATAACAGCGATACGGACAGTGAAACAAAACATTTGAACTCGATGAAACTCGAGATCTCGCTGGACATGCAAAACTTGAAATAAAAGTGTGACTATTTGTTGTTTTCAGATGTTTCTAGAAGTAAGGACGTTATTCTTTCTTTGAAGATATATAAGGATTATGGCACGTTACAGGATTCCTCAGTTGATTACATACCTATATCAATGTCGAAATTCCTTTAGAATGTTACTAAATTAATTCTAATAATTGCTCTTCTAACAAATATGATAACATAAACGATTAAATAGAAACACCTGCAAGATAGGATTTTATACGAAATGGTATCGTTCGCAGCAAATATAATTTTGCAACCATTTGCATTAACCAAGTGCAAACACATAATAACACGCATTAAAAATTAATCACTTTTACTTCTAGACTCTAAAGATTATGTCTACTATTTTTTAAGAGAAATACAGTGTTAAATGCTAGCACCTATTTTGTTTGGAGATGACAATTATTACGCGCAATGATGGGTCGATTTCTCGTGGCTATATACATTTTAGGTGGTAATTTCCAGTTAATTCGAGCCGGCCATTTCCAAGGGTAATGAAATTTTATCGTCGCCGGTTCAGTACGTAACTGGATTTCAGTTCGGCGAGATATAATAGTGAGAAAACGTTAAGATCTTTCCGTCGCCTCACTGTGAGCACCTATCCTATGGAGCGAATTTACATTACAAGTAAGGCAATTACAGGGATATGTGCTAAAGCCATGTTATTATCTCCGTGTAATGGTGGCTGAATCGCGGCTCGGCCTCATTGTACGATGTTGTGAATAAGTATCCGAACTGTAGATATGACATTATATCTTAAAATAGTAATTGTCAAATTATATAAAATGTTATAGGTAGGTACTATTTTCTAATAATAGATAGATAGATAGATACATTTATTCGATACCAGTGGTGTTGAATATTAACATTATACAGGTACAGAATTACACACAATACACAAAACATAAAACTACACCTAACAATACAGGATTAGTCATATAATAATAAAACTATGTCATAGCAGGTACATAATTTGGAGTGTGCACATTCTCAACACTCAAAGCATCAGAGCCCGTCATGCTGCTAGTATTGCTATGCTACCAATGTCACTAATATTACTCGAAGCTGGTCTTAAAAAACTCATCCAAACTGTAAAAACATTTATCGCGTAATATTCAGAGATGGTTTACCATACTAGTTTTACTAGCTGTTACATCAATTATTTCTACATAAAACTTTATTTATAGAGGTTTAACAAAATTTAAACAACCTTGAATGTGATGCATTCAAATCATTTTAATTCGTCGAGGTTAACCACACCCAATACATGTTATTACAACAACACTTCCAACATGCAATGCTTAAAAAATTGCTACAGAGCTGGAAGAACCTAGAACCTAGGAAATCCCCATTACGTTTGAGAAAACAATTTCAATTGACCAAACCAATAATATAATTAAACATGAGAAACCATTAAAATATGCTTAATTTTAGATATAAGCTTGATGTAGAGGAATTAGCAAGAATATAAATAGCTTCGACAACGTGCAATATGCGTTTGCAGATATGTTTAATAACCCTATCGTGACAATATCTTTTCCTGCACAGATTTGAGCCTCACTAGAAATAATCACTTACCATCCCCATTTATCAACAATTAAGCTCCTTTAGACTTTATAGTGATGTTGATTGGTATAACAAGATAGCTAATTCTCTGACGACCCTCTGTGTTTTTATCTGTGCACCCCAATTTTTTAACTCTCAGCTTTGAGGCTGACATAACTTTTTGTGGTCTCGTTGTTATTAGCTATTTTTATGTACTCGTTTTTTTTTTCTGAAATTGGGCTTTTAATATCTCGTTTAATTCTTTTAACCATCGTCTTGGAGTAAAGGCAGATATATAATGATCTACAAACCAAGTAGAAGGTAAAGCAACTAAGAATGTTCGAGAAACGAATTAGAAGGAATATATGTGGACCTAAGAATGCAAATGAGGAATCTCGATACATGAAACATTGTTTGGTACTATTTAGAACTTCCTCTTCAAATCTCGCAATTCCCCAAACCAAATCTTTTACATTTATTTCTACAGTTTAGATACTTTCTTCCCCTGTTGCACAAGCGAAAGATAGAGAGGTGAGAAGCAGTTGTCGGGGTCGTGGTTAGCCATGAACACCGCAGACAATCCACGATCGGTATCTGCTGCCTTGATGCCGGCTAATTCAGATAGAATCTACATATAAGGAACATTCTGAGCGCAATCGCTGGTAATGAAATAGTACGTCGACGATCCGGCTATGCTAATAAGTCTTAATTCATGTCATTGCGCACAGTTACATGTCTGTGCAAGAATGTTGTACGTAAGTTGTTTAATGACAAATTGTCCGCTGTTAAAACACTATTCCCTCTGTACTACATGTGTTATTTTGTTGCCAATCCGCACGCTTATTCTGCGGTATTTCTTCGCAAATTACGTTAGCTATGACAGAACGTTTATTACTACTCCATTCCGAATAATTGAATATGTAATGATCTCGCCCTAAAAGACGTATTACGATCGCTCATTATTGCGTATTCTGCATATTGGAATAAATAACAATACGTACAGCTAGAGCGACATTATGAATACAAACTCGATTTGTGGTCGCGGCACATTACGCAGTTTCTCATTTAGAAATTCAACGAAATTCGCACTTGTCA
This sequence comes from Holotrichia oblita, assembly GCA_023690525.1. Lineage (NCBI taxonomy): Eukaryota > Metazoa > Arthropoda > Insecta > Coleoptera > Scarabaeidae > Holotrichia > Holotrichia oblita. The sequence goes on from CM043020.1 coordinate 63,459,508, forward strand.
CGTCATGACATAAATCGTGGTAAAATTACACTTGTTGGTGGCAAATTGGCAGGCCATGAAAAGGGGTTCATTAAAATGGCGCTGGCAGTTGCCGTCGCCGTAGAAAGTGTTGATGATACGAGAGAGAAAGGCGAGAAAGGGAAACGCCAGATCTACCACTATGCCAGATATAATAACCGAGAACGAGTCACCGACGAACGTCAGGGATCCGAAAACTTCGTTAACTATCAACGTAATAACGATGATAATTGGTCGAAATTATCTTGAGTTAACTGTAAGGATTGATGGTGTAGTCATCTTCTTGAACTATTTAAATTGTTTATAACAAATAATAAGGACAAGTATACAATACGATACTAAATCCCAAATATTATTTTGAGGTTAATAGATTTAAGAACACCACTCAGTCGTATTTTGCAAAAGCGGTTTGATGGCTTTAATTCATTGATATCTCTCTATATATGTTACCCTATTCACCATATTATTTTCTTGATCCGATATGCTGATTTTTCTTTTATTGTTCCCCATAATAGTCATCACCACATACATATGCAAAACACGGTTGCTATTTACTTAAAAAGACACAACTTTCTTATTATTTTGTTACAAGTAATAACATGTCAAAAAGAGTTCTAACAAGTTGTAATTAATCTGTACAAAAAAATTTATTGGGCGAAAATGCCTACTACAGTAGGGAAATATGTTAGTAACTGCAAAGTGTGCTCTGCAAACAAATATAGCCAGAAACCTAGATCAAGTTACATGGGAAAATCAAAGAGTGTAAGCTTTCCTTGGGAGATCATTTCGGTCGATATTATGGGTCCCTTACCCAGATTGAAAAAAGGTATATCTTAGTTGTTTCCGACTATTCCTTGAAGTATGTTTTATTGCATCCAATGAAAGATTCTACTGCTGGTCCAGATTGTAAATTTCTAGAAAAACAAATATTTTTAGTTTATGGTGTACCGCGAATTATAACAGTAGACAATGCTACGATTTTTAATAGCAAGCAATTTAAAAAAACTTAATGGAGCAATATAAAACAACGATATGGTATAATGCGAAATATCATGCTCAAGTCAACCAGGTGGAACATGTTAGCAAGGTGGTAGGAGCCACCATAAGATCATATATTAAAGATGACAAACGTAGAACTTGGGACGAGGAATTACCAAAGATAGGATATGTTCTGAGAATGGCAGTTCACGAATCCACTGGATATAGTCCAACATACGTAAATTTTGGTAGGTATGTAGATGTACCATTAGATGGAACATATTATGAGCGGAGTAACCGGATGAACGAACTGAATGACTTTAAAAGAGATGAATACATCACTGAACTTAAAAGGTTGCCTGAACTTTATAACGATATCCAAAATCGTTTACACCATGCTTATAAAAGGAACGAATATCAATATAATTCAAGGAAACGACCAGCAGACAAATACCACATTGGAGAGAAGGTGTGGAAGAAAAATTTTGTTTTGTCAGATGCCACGCAAGGGTTTGCAGTCAAACTAGCACCAAGTGTGTTGTGCAAGGTAACCAAGGTAATATCGCCACTTATGTATCAACTTTGCAATGGAGACGATGGATACTGGCAGATAGCACGTGAAAGACTTGAAACCCTATGTAGAGGATGAAGAGAGTGAATGAAAATTGTATGGTATAGCGTGGGTGATCTCGTGAATAAAGATTGAATTAGAGTGTGAATGAGAGACTTCCCTTATATTTATGAATTCTTATACCCTACAGGTCGCCAAATATCTTGTGATAGTTGCGCACTGGCAAACATTGCAATTACGCCATCTGTCATTGGGTCGCAGGTAGGCCCGTCTTACCTGCGGGTGGTAAGCTAATTGCTCTTGTGGTATTGGCTGAATGATAATGCACTTCTAAACAATGTGCGCAGAATGAGTCATTACTATCACGAGATATTTGGCGACCTGTAATTTTACGCATCTAAACAGATATAAATAATCAATAACCTGATCAGGGCGAACAAACTAGTAACTAATGAACGAATACATATCCATGGATATTTAATATTTACCAGGCTTAGAAGATTTAAACTTTTTCACTTGCACGTCTGTATATACAGTGTGTCAATAAAGTAAGGAACACCCCAAATATCAGCTTTAAAACATATCTCTTGCAAAAACGGTCGAACACGTATTTTTTTATTTTTGAAGGCGCATTTTCTTAGATTAAATTGAAGTATATAGGGTTATCAAAAAAGAAGATATGACGTTATCATGTGTTTTTTAAATGGAATACCCTGTGTATTTTTAAGAAAATCAAAAGAGCTTCTCATGAAGATTTCAACGATATATGAGTTGTTGGGGATATCTTTAATATTTACTTATAGAAATTGAAAAAACACTTTTGGTGGAACTACATGATAATTTTTGGTAATTTTAATCTTTGAACGTTGTCATGACAGAATTATCAGTATAGAAGGTGACGTCTTATCTAATTAGACAGTGACTAACCACCGTTAGTTTGTTTGGCCTTGCTTGTTTTATAATTGCCATTTCTTTTGACAAAAATGGGTCTAAGTGAGAGAGAACGGATTGAGATTCTTATGATGATTGGTTATGGTGACCGAAGAAGGAATACAGTGGAAATTTGCGAACTATTTAATGCAGCGCATCCTAATCGGCAACCAATAACTCGCTCAACTGTAAGTAAAATACTTTTAAAGTATGAGGAGTACGGAAATGTTAGGGATCTACCTAAAACTGGGCGACCAAAAGTGGATGATGAAACTAAGTCAAATGTTCTTTTGACAGTGTAAGATAAACCGAATTGTGCTACTCGTCAGGCAGCGTTAAACTTTAATTGCAGCCATGAGACTGTTAGAAAAATTTGGCATAAGCAGAAATATCATCCTTATAAAATGCATCTTGTCCATGAATTGTCGGAAAATGATTTTGATCGCCGATTGGAGTTTTCAGAAAACTTGCAAATACTTTGTGAACGTGATGAAATGTTTGCTAGAAACATTTTATTTTCAGATGAGGCAACTTTTTCTTTAAACGGAACAGTTAACCGACAAAATTTTAGATACTGGGCAGAATATAATACTCGCTGGATGCAGGAAGTTCGAAGTCAACATCCTCAGAAGGTGAAGGTCTGGGCTGGAATACTAAAAAATAGGATTTTAGGACCTTTCTTTTTTAATGGAAATCTAAATGGGGATATCTATTTGGATTTTTTACAGTTAGAGCTTCTTCCTGCGCTTGTGGAACTTTATCCTGATCCAAATACCCCTGACAGTCCTAGTAATGAAATCTGGTTCCAACAAGATGGGGTACCTCCTCATTACTCTCGACCTGTGCGTGACTACCTAATTTGATTTTTAATAACCGATGGATTGGCAGACGTGGGGTTGTTGAGTGGCCAGCTCGCTCCCCTGACTTAGCACCACTAGATTTCTTCCTGTGGGGTTATCTAAAAAGCAAAGTTTATGTACATAGACCTCAAAATATTAATGATTTAAAAGAACGCATACGCCAAGAGATCCGAAGAATCACGCCAGATGTAATCGGCAATGTTCAGAATGAGTTTATTTCTCGCCTAGGTTACTGTCAGATTGTGAACGGGCACCAATTTGAACATTTACTTAAGTAAATTTTTGTTTTAGATTTAAAAATAAACAAGTTAAACTCTCTTGTAATTATTTTATGACGGTTGTTCCACCAAAAGTGTTTTTACAATTTCTACAAGTAAATATTGAAGATATCAATTGACGTCTCAGTTCCACATAAGCAATAGGAACAAGCGATACCTACAGTAAAAGAATAGCAGTGTACAGGAGGTAACAGGTCGAGATTAAGGGATTACGTATGCAAGGTCGAGATAGGAGAATTCCATAATTTTAAGAATCCGCCGCATCAGATAATTTGTCGAATTGTTGCAGTGTCCGCGTTTATATACCTTTTGTACATGTCATTTTCATACAATAAAATTATTCAAATTAATTAAATTCAAATTGCTTATGCAGCTGAACTTTGTAACGATAATAGATTTAACGTCGTAAATTCAATTGTACAATATCTAAAACTTATAAATTGTTAGTAACATTAAGATTTTCAAATTTAATACTTACCAACATAGTAAATAGCAAGCAGCAGCTTTTCCTCATGATTATATGTAGTATAAATAATTATTAATTAGCAATTAACTACTCCGACTTGACTCGACACTAGGTAGAACTTAGAACATTATTGCAAATTTTCATACGTTGTACATGTGTTATATAACTTGGTGGCGAATAATAGCTGTTATTACGATACCGGTGAAATCTATTAATTGTATTAAATTTATAAACAATCATACCAGCTATTCGATCAACCGTGGAACGTGTTGACAATTGATGTGCTCTTCGTACATTCGCCAGTGACGCGTCAAGGTGTGCTACAGCACTAACTATCAATTGTGCGAATGTTAGTTTCACTCAGAATTGTTAGTGAATTAGATTTATTAAATATTGTTTGCTTATTAGTCATTATAAGAGTGTGATTATTATGGTTAAATATTAAGACATTATTAGTGATGTTGTACTTAGTTATTTATTGTTTGGGCAATTGCCATTACCGATACCGATTGTTTGATATAATATTTGATATACTAGTGTAACTGCAGAGTAATCAGTTGCTCTTGTTACAGTGTACACTTTTTGATTGTAAAAATTTGTTATTGCTAATAATTTTATTTATTTTCATTATATTTCAATCTAATTAAATTTGTGGTTTTGCTGATCCCGGCTTCCTTGCTGTTGGCCACAGTGGCGCCTTCTTTTTTCGATATAGAACCCACACCTACGCTTCCGGTTCACGAGCGGCTGGACTCACACGGGTTTTTGCTGGTCTTTCTAGCAAGTCTCGGTATCACTATATAGTCTCATACCTATCACACTGTCACAAAGTGATGAGACCATAAATATTTCAGACGTTATTTTTTCTAATTTTAGTTCCAGTAACCTCATCAATTTAAAAAACATTACATTCAGATGTTGCCAAACATGTATCTGTTAAATAATATATTCAATAAAATAAAATACAACAGATAAATATTTGTTTAAAATTTCTGCAACCTGAGAAGTTTATATTATTTATATTATTACATTAATCTGTACAAATTTCTAGAAATGATTTTATTATCTCAGTGTATCTTTACGACATACTAACAAACAAAATATTTTACAAAACATTGCACACAGCATTTTGCTGTAGTGAAGCTCCTGGAAGACAAGTACTATTCTAAGTGCAACGAAAGCAATCTTCAACAACTGCGTAGTTTAGAGGATAATCGATGCATCATACTTCTCGCAGTTACGTCCACCATCGAGCCATCCTTTTAGATTGCGCTATTTACTTACGCTAACTAGATGGAAAAAGAAGTAAAGGTGCAAAAGAGACGCCGCCACCTTCATTTCCATTGCCGTTTCACGGAACGAATTCGGTGTGAAGTGGCTTCGTCTTGTCTCTCAACGAACAGGCAGACGGCTTCGACGACGAGAAGTTCTGAGAAAGAACGGAAAACACCACCCACCACCATCTCCGCCGACACTTCAACGAGGGTGGCGGACGTACTACTATACTCTCTAATGGATATGCTTTTTTGAATGCCTTATTAAAATTTCCGAGCAGCTTGAGATGAATGGCATGCAAATTGGACCCATTTTCAAGTCCGTTTCGTCGTCTCCTTCAGCGTGTGCATTCGAGCGAAATCGAATTCGAAAACTATTCGAATTGGAAGTGTTCTGCCACGCCTCGACGTCATCGAGGGTCTACGTGACATCAACGGACACTTACTAAACGTCGACAATGAAAATGATTAACAACAACTTTTGTTTTGCATTATTGATTAATATCCAGTTTTTTTCTGTAATTAAATTACATATCAAAATTTCATTGCATACATTAGCATCATTAATAAAAGACTGAAATGGTGACCACAAATTTAGAAGCAACAACTAGAGTTTTGATTTCGTAAAGAAAGCCAAGGACAAGACAAGGATAACCAATAACAAAAAATATAGAAATAAAAGTAGTAACTAGCTAGAAGACCATGCGAGTTTTCTTTACGGAAATATTGGGAGAAATTCGAAGAAAATAGGAAGTGTTCCATTACTATCAAAGGAGAAAGAAGAAAATGGCAACTAACAGCTAGCTTCCGATAATTGTTACAAATTTAATAAAAAAACAATCAGAGAAACAAAATTGTATGCTATGAGAAAGTAGAAATAAATCCAATCAACAAATGTTCTTGAATAATATTGTGAGAAAAATATATTTGAATTTTTTATATCGTAATTCACGTTCATTCATCGTATACTTCATGAAAAAACTTAGGATAATATTTTTGAAACATTGGAGAACTTCTTGATAATCACTGTCCTAAATTTGCTGGCTAATATTGAAATATTATTAGCAAAGATTGTAAGGACAATATCGTCGGTTTATTTTGGTGAAACCGATCGAAGAGGTTTTACAACTTTAGAACCTATCTGTATCGAACAAAAAACAGTTTTTCTGAAATGTTGACTAAGCTATATCGTCAAACTAAGTAAAACACTTTCACGACGTATAGAAATATAGGAGATCAAACTCATGAGAATTGAAATTCTTTACGAATCCATCTACAGGCGTGCTTGAAAGTAGTTTATACGTATCTTTAGAGCTTTAATAGCAGTTATTCTACTTACATTTGATTTTATAAAAATGAATGTTGTGCTATTTACATTATTATTTACTTTGTGCGAAAAGAAACTAAATAGCTTCGGTAATGTGATTGTAACATTTTCCTTATCCTCTATTTCGATACGGTTCATCGATTTTCGAAAATATTACGAAAAGTACCAGACGCAGCAGCAATAAAAATATATTCTAATTTATTGTATCGCATCCGGAGATATGAAGCCATATTTCGTTTCCAAGAGGGAATAATAATAGTAATAGATTCTTATAGTAGTCTTCTCTTTCCATTGTTATTCGATATTGTGCGGATATTACACGATTCGACGGAAACCGAAGCAGTTCGAGCCGAAGGGGGTGAGCCAAACCAGTGAGACCAGGGGAAGTAGTATGTACATATAAAACTAGGGCGGATTTTATAGTCCCCTAAATCAAAGTGCCGTCACATCAAAATAAAATATGATATTATATTGGCTACATAGAAAAGGCAGCTTCTCAATGTTTATGGCTCGGGTAAGGAAATAAGCCTGGGCCCGCTGCTGCTGGTGACGTTTATGAGATATGTATTTGTGTGGGGCCCGCCGCCTTCGCTGTAAATTTTGAATACGGAATGACTGATATTTGACTTCATGAAGACCTTAAAATGAAACGGCTCGTAAATTTTTACTGCGTAGCCTGCTCCTGGTTTCAACTTCCAGTTCCACTTCAATCCAGAAATATGTATATTTTGCAAATTGTTTGTAATGTGCGTTGAGCGTGAGTTGTGGATGTCATCGCGTCTGATGTATGGTTACGGATATGCGTTTTTCTTTTTCTCTGAATACGACGTGAAAAAATATATGCGCGATTTTAATAGAAAGTAAACCCACAAAATATGTACTATTACTCCTTTTTCTGACAGCTAGAATTACTTTATATTTGCCAAGGTAAATCTTTTTGGTCATCTAACTTAAAAAAGATTCAATCCTTACTTAAGTTAAAATTGTATAAGTTAGAAGCAACCAAATTTCCATCGTACAGATAATATAGTCCTATAAACGTATACAAACTTGCAATTACTGTCATTGTTTTCTTTTAAAGTCCCTTAATGTTGAACCGATAATCATAAAGTAACTTTTATAGTCGGTACTAAATCCCGTGTTAACGTTCATTCGACAATAAAAAACGAAAATATAAGAGATCTGGCAAGTTTGTTGTTAATAATCCGCTACGGATTACACGTTTCATAAATGACAATAATGACGAAAAGGAGAACTACCATAAGCGTATAGGATACGGACGGATTGAAGAGGAAACAGGGAGGAACAGCTTGTTGAATATACTCTCTTCACTGCACGGTGACAGGAGGACAAAGGAGCGGTTTTCCAGGGTGATGAACTAAGCACCTCGTGTAACCACATCTACTACGTTCCCTCATCCGATCTCTCTACTCACATGTGTGTGATGTATATGTATGGTAGTATCTCTTATGTATACGTTTACAAACATGATGATGGTACTCGCATCTGGTCTCTTTGCAGTTCGATCCCTCTAACAAGTTGTATCGTTGCGTACACGCAACCTCTAGTGTGTCACAAGCTATTGTCCGTAATTTAATATGATGTGCGCCTTCTTCTTTTACGTATCATCTTCGCCCAACCGTGCCAGATTGTAAATGTAGGGCGATAAGCCTCCGATGACATTCGCATATTGTAGGTAGATGCTCACCATGTGCCGTATGGTGGATCAGAATTTGAGATTACCAGATAAGGTGCAACTTTAACTTGAGATTGGAAAGGTTCGTTTAGAAATAATGCAAATACAGACTTAAGATGAGTTTTTACTCGATTGTAGAGAATGAAATATGCAGTGAATGTAGTAGGTACTTTACCAGAAGCTTTCTGCTAGATTGTTTGAGAAAGTTATTCCAACTGTGAAAAACGAATGTAGTACTGCAGTACTAGTTTCCTTGTGAATTTGTTTTAAAAGATAATATTCGGAAAAAAGAGAAGTTTGTGTTATGTTTTATAAAAGCATGATGGAAGATATTGATTACATCGTTACAGAAAAATAATATCGATATAATGTCTAATCTTTTAATTCCAGACAACTTTCCACCTACGTCAATAAAACAGGAATCAAATAAAAATCAAATTTATTGACCTACAAGTAAAATGATATCTAGAATTAATAGATAAGAACCTAGAGGTCATTATGTGTATATGTACATACATACATACAGGGTGAGGCATTAGTGCGTCAAAGCTCAATATATCCCTTATTATTGAAGATATCAAAAAACTTTATGTACAAGAATCATAGACAGTCTTAAGCTACACATTTTAAAATTAATTTCATATATACAGGGTGTTTCATGTCGCTAGGGTAAACCAAACATACACTTTCTTAAATGGAACATACTATATATTATCTCAAATTTGGATTAAGCCCATCTTGCTCGTTCTTTCAATATAAGGTTTCATTGAGTTATACCGAGTATTTCAGAAGTTATGGTCAATTTTGTGTGAAAATCGTTGCGTATTTAACGCCCTGTGTATTCCATACGAAACAGCTTGAAATTATTTTTTTACTGGAATAACTTTTTTATACTGTTACACTGTTATAACGAAGTGGTGTTTTCCCAATATTACGAAAACTGTGTACAGGGCGATTCAAAACACAAATGCATTATTTTCACTAATTTTTTTAATGGAACACCCTGTATTTTATATTAAGAAAGGGAAGAATACTTGATATACTTTCATTTTCATTAACCATTCCCTATATCTAAAATGGTTAGTTTCTGAGATATTTAATGATTTTTAAAGAAATGTGAGCATTTTGGCAATAATTGGAATATAATACATTAGCCATGAAAATGTGACATTAGAAAAGTCTGAATCATATTATTTATCATTTAATCAACTAGTTTTATTTGTTAGTATAGTTTGTTACCTAGATTTTGCAAATTTAATTACTCTTTAAAATGAATTTTTCTGTTGAGGAATTGACAGACATGATATGGGTACTAGGAGAGTGCATGAAAAATTGTCTACTTGTTAAATGAATTTACCAGGAGAGATATCCTGTCCGACGACAACCTGAAACAATAACCCTGGAAAGGTTAATGGATCGCTTTACTCGGACAGGTTCTGTAATATATGAAAAACATGAAAGAGCAAAAACTGTTCTTACCGAGGAAAAAGAATTCAATGTGGTTCTTGCAGTTACGGACAATCCACATATTAGTACCAGAGAAATCTCGCGGCAGCAAGATATTAGTCGAAAGGCTGTCCGAAGAATACTCTGTAAAAATAAATGTCATCCACATCGTATGCGATTGCATCAGGAGTTACTCGACGATGACTTGGCCCGTAGAGTTGCTTTTTGCGAATGGACTCAACAACAAATCAGCAACCAAAGAGATTTCTTTAATTTTGTTCTTATTGGAGATGAAGCTACATTTCATAAAAATGGAAATGTAAATCGCCATAATTTTCATTATTATGCTACAAGTAATCCCTATTTTGTAGGAAATTAGTCAAAATAGGTGGTCCCTGAATGTATGGGGTGCAATAATTGAAGACTACGTAATTGGACCACATTTTTTCACAGACCGAGTGAATGGTCAGGTTTATTTAGACTTCTTAGAAAACCATTTACCATTATTGCTGGAAAATGTTCCCATCAATATTCGTCAAAATATGTGGTATTTCCATGACGGGGCTCCGGTACATCACACTAGACCGATTCATAATTATTTAAATACACATTTTCCTGCAAGGTGGATAGGAAGAGGAGGACCAACTACATGGCCAGCCCGATCCCCAGAGCTAACTAAAATTGACTTTTTCATGTGGGGTTATGTAAAAGAGTTTGTGTATAAAACACCGGCAACTGCGCAAGATGATATGAAGAATAGAATAAAACAAGCGTTCCATAGCATTAATATAGAAATGTTAAGAAATGTAAGTCGATCATTCGAAAGACGGCTGCAATGTTGTATTGATGTTTTTGGAGGACATTTTGAGCATTTATTGTGAACCTTGTTGTATTTAAACTTTGGCTAAAATGCTAAAATATTAATTATCGGTATAAGTTTTTTATTTTGTAGTTAAAGATTATTTTAATTAATGATTTAGCATTTTTCTAATGTCACTTTTTCATGGCTAATGTATTATATTCCAATTATTGCCAAAATGCTCACATTTTTTAAAAATCATTAAATATCTCAGAAACTAACCATTTTAGATATAGGGAATGGTTAATGAAAATGAAAGTATATCAAGTATTCTTCCCTTTCTTAATATAAAATACAGGTTGTTCCAGTAAAAAAAAAATAGAAAATAATGCATTTGTGTTTTGAATCGCCCTGTACACAGTTTTCGTAATATTGGGAAAACACCACTTCGTTATAACAGTGTAACAGTATAAAAAAGTTATTCCAGTAAAAAAATAATTTCAAGCTGTTTCGTATGGAATACACAGGACGTTAAATACGCAACGATTTTCACACAAAATTGACCATAACTTCTGAAATACTCGGTATAACTCAATGAAACCTTATATTGAAAGAACGAGCAAGATGGGCTTAATCCAAATTTGAGATAACATATAGTATGTTCCATTTAAGAAAATGTATGTTTGGTTTACCCTAGCGACATGAAACACCCTGTATATATGAAATTAATTTTAAAATGTGTAGCTTAAGACTGTCTATGATTCTTGTACATAAAGTTTTTTGATATCTTCAATAATAAGGGATATATTGAGCTTTGACGCACTAATGCCTCACCCTGTATATAGACAGAATTATTCACGGAACTGGTTTGTTAGAACTTTCCGATGTTCCCGAAATCAGTTTTGAAAACTTGTGGTTAGAGAGTGTCATTTAGTGTCGTTAGCAAAATTGTTGGTGGTCTGTTGTTACTTCCGGTTTACTGGAAGTTGATATCAATTCTTTTAAATTAAATAGCACTGTATTTTTATGAGTTTTTTAAATCGCACATGTAATTCTACATTTAAACCTAACTAAGATACCCTCTGTCAAAAATTAACCGTTTTCGAGTTATTCAATATTTTTCAAATATATGACCAACTGTAACGTTGTATTAAAAATCCCGTATTTCTGAAAATATTACAGTTGAAGACATTATATTTAGCGTATTACTAGCTGAAATATCAAGTATAAAATTTGCGCCTTCAGAAATAGGTCTACATATACAGGGTCTACTAAAATTAACGCCCATTTCAAACAAGTTCACGTCCATGAGTTACTTTTTACACACCCTGCATCTTACTGCATTTTTAAATTAGCTTAAATTCTACATTAGCTACTTTTGGCATATACTGTATGTGCTTTCAATTTAATGTAATTTTAGCTTTTTCTTCATAGACTATTTCTCACCCGACATACTCAGACAATGCGAGATTGTAAGTCTCTTCTTTGCCAATTCTCCTGCATTACACTTTTGTGATTTAAAAGCCAATGTTTTATCCGGTAGTGCCTAAAAAGAAAGACTAGTTTCGTCGCAGTTATAAATATCTTCTAGCTTATTATAAGGACCTACGGATTTTGACCGTGTTATAGTAGTGTATTATATTTACAAAATACAAAATAAACAAAAAACAAAATAAAATAAAATAAAAAAACAAAAATATAAAATCTAGTAATGTCGACAGTCAGAAGGTTTTCGTTTTTACTGTAGGTTGCACATCGAATTACCGTGACCTTCTGGGGCCCCTGATCCAGATTTTGCTCACGAAGAAGCTAGTCTACAAGTCTAGTAGATTTTATATCTCTGTACTTTTATTTTGTTTTTCATTTATTTTTGTATTGTATATATTACACCACCACGACGCCGTCAAAACTCGCAAGTTCTCATAATAGAGTCTAGCACCATAGAATGGTTGCTGCTTATCTAAAAACAATGACAGAAGTGTGTCATGAAAATGAATCGTCTGCTCCATTACCAATTACTTTAGTTTTACTTTTTCTTGAAGGTCCTTGTAATGGAAGAAAAAGTTTGAAATGCATAATTTAAATACATTGGTAAAAATCACAGGTCTCTTTTGTGCTGTCGAAAATTTACCGAACGATCCTTGTAATATACTTTACCGCATTCAAAGGATTCAAATAACCCTAATCTTTAAAAACTCTTCTCACGTAAATAATAGGTCGTTCATCACCACTTTGACACATTGTCCATGACGATGGACGACGAAAATTTAAAATGGAACTCACGCACGGCCAAGACAATAACGTTTTTAAAGTAGCGGACAACGGAGTACCACTTCAACACCGAAACGGCTACTTAAAAAATATTAATTTATATTGAAGAATTGCATTGTCCGCTCGTTGGGGAAAGACCATTATATACCGTACCGAAGGGGCTAATGCACCGCAAAGGACCGTTTCAAGTTTCTGAATTGGGTTTTATGTTACCACGTCTACTTAAAACTAGACCTGTCATACGACAATAAGTTTGTAAACAACGGACGTCGCTGGGGTAGACTTCGTCAAAAACCCGACAAAAGCGAAACGAAGCGTGAGCGAGTGAGACGGGGCGCAAAAAAAGGTATCGGTAATCCGCGCTTACAAATACTCGAAATACATCACCTAATCTCCCCCTTCAACAGAGGTTATCGTCACAACGACCGACAGAGCTCCCTCGAAAACTCGCACTGCAAGCTGTCTATAATACGATGTGGATTACATGGATTTTTTTCACAATGTTACAATGAATTAACGAAATACCGCCGCGTACAAAAGGTTAGATTGTCACTCGTAGAATATCCAGCTGATAGGGTTCGTATTCGCTTTATGCGAAACAAATGCGATTGTATCTTTTAATAAAATTTGTTATCAACGGGTTCATCGCAATTCCCGACAAGCCGACATATCAAGGTGGTAAACCGACAACACATGTATAGAAAGGTGCATTTTCTCTCTAATTTTTATTGACAAAAGACAGGTAGGCACTAACTGGAGCGAAATTGTTTATGACAGAGTCCTTAGCTTACTGCTCAAAACAGCTGTTGCTGTATCCTCAAAAGTCATTACCGCCCGGACTAAATTTTTGAATATGATAGGGGTCAAATATGTGTACAACAGGAGTAATACACAATAGCTAATTCAATTTGCAGCAGAAAATCAGGGAAAGATCGTAGGTATCTATAACCGCAATATACATTTTTACTGTGCAGCATTGATTTTGATGTAAGGTAAAAAATTGTCCATATACTCAGAAGTATTTATAGAAATATTGTGTCGTAGAACAATATATCTACATGCATGTGCGCTTGCGAAGAATTGATTCTTTAACTAACAGTAATAAACTAACAAACCAAAGTCATTAGTTCCAAAACTTAGGTGTAGGTAAAATTCGATGGAAATAGTTTTCACCTAACTAAACGACAACAAACAAAAATTCGATTTCGGCGAGAAATAAGGCACGATGGAATGTGGCATCATGCTTGGCGGATAAGTCTAATATCGAAAATAGAATTGTGCATATCGTAGTCTCACATGGTATTCAATGTTAAAAAGTCATCGTTGAAAATGTTGGTTGCAAATGAAATAAATACATAAACATCTTCAGGTAGATTTTCACTTACTTGCATCTTTATATATCTATCCCAAAACTAAAATTTGGAGTTGAATAGATCGCAACTTTAACGCATTTATAGACATATAAGTAGAAAGAGAGAGTAAGTAAGTTTCAAGACATGTAGCCATTAAGGTGAATAAACTAAAATAATACTCATGCGAGAAAATTACCATAATAGATAAGCATTACATTATTTTCTATCTTAATGTTTCGAAGACATTCCTTCAATCTCTCTATATAACAGTGTCGTGAAGCAAATACACAATATTCTAGCGATTTAACTCAACGACTGACAGTGCAGAAGGTAGATAGATAAAGCGGAGCTAATTAAAACGACACGCAATTACCTGAGCTCGCTAAATTAACTCTACTAGTCATTTTATGATTGATCATCGTACCGTTCCAGATTTATTTTCTTGTTTATTAGAGGTAATGATTGAATTTATTAAGTCAATTACGGACCGCCGCGCACATTAATTTACAAGAAAAACAAATTAACATTTATTTTATTTCGCTTGTAACCATATATTCCATACGCGTTCGAACATACACATATCAACGTCATTGCACATACATATATAATAGTACAGTAAGATACAATAATATCCGGAATTATATTAATTACAGTGAGGCAACAGGACTGAGTCTATGACAGTAAATGTGAATTAATTTTTTATTAAATTTGAAACAAATTCATTGAGATAATTATAATAATTTCACATCTTAAAAACATTAAGAGCTTGTTTTTCTGCGATTTTAGTGTCAAATTACATGTATAAAGCCACGTCAGTAAGTTAGTAGTAGTTATTTTCAACTTAGCATATTTTTTTATCTATGGCAGGCGCACCTGCTGTGGTTTCCAAGCTGTACTGCATGTCAGACTACCACCACAGCTCTTACTGTGTATTTTTATGCATATAAATGTGTTTTCTAAGCTTTTTACAACATCCCTTACCGTAAATAATATTGCATGTTAATTATTTCCCTACATCGACTAATACCCGGCCAGGGAACTAATCCTAACGACATACTCGATACAGCTCTTGTCTGCCACTACTAGGTAAAGATTACTCTACCACTATGATCACCAAGTCTTGAAGAATAGCCTAATAGAGTAGAAATAATATTAGAGTATTGTGGTTATATTAAACCACGCAAGCTATTAACAACAGCTTATTTTAACCACATGTAAAACACTGAGTTTCCTTTTAATGCTGTTTATGCTATTGAAGAGTGGCAATGGATTACCTCGCATTCAAATTAGAACCTACTTTATTTAAACCCTAAATATCTTTCTTACATCTAAGATTTGGTCTTATTTTTTCTTTGTTTCTTGTAGTGGCAAATATGTTTCCTACTAATTAGATTCTTCATAACTTCTGCCTTTGCTAGGTCTTGCTAAGTCTCCTTAACGTTGTTCGCTTGTTTCGCTTAGAAAAAGCTCATTTTGCATTGATCTCTCTTTCACAAAATAGTATTCAAGAGCATAGCTAATTTTCAAAGTCATTACAAAATAACAAGGTCGTTATTGAATACATAAAGGCCACATATAATTTCTTTAGAGATATCGCATTAAGACCGATACTTTTTCGATTCACTGCACATCATCTACACATGCCTTCGCTGAAAGTTAATGGAATCTCGCAGTCTTTACGATAAGTTATGTTAAATGTCACAATATAACATACAACTTGAGAGGCAAGCAATAATATTAAAAGGTTTCACTTCCCATTTTATTCGCATTAAAACTGTCTTATCTACAGACCTTATACACATTTTTAATTAAGCCAATCGTTATTTACGGTTAACTGATGGCTTACTCAATATGCTGTTCATTTTATGTAATGAATTCTTCGGTAATTGCATACGATAGTAATACGCGGTAAAATCGACTATAAATGGGTTTATTATAAGAAAAAAATCAATGATAATTATGAAATACAGACGTGTTTATTACATTTAAAACAGTCGCCGTCTTGCTGCATATAATAAATGAGATAGGAAAATACACTGATGCATTATCCTGGTAATTGATTGACTGCTTGGATAACAAAATAAAAAGAAGTATATAACAAACAGTAAGTAGCTAAGGGAAACCATTTATTTGTACTACATACGCGTATATACATACGCGCATATATGTACATTACTAATCTTGCACCTATAGTCGGGGCTCGGCTTAAGGTTGCGTGGTCGAGTAAAATGGCGGGAAAAGTGCTCCATATACGACAATGGTAAAATTTTGATGCAAGATTTTTTAAAAATTACAACTATGATTGATGAAAAAAAATTATAGGAGTAACTAGCACGCTGTTACCGAGGTAATGACATATTTTGAAATTAAAAAATGTGGTAAGTACTAGCAGAAAAAAATCTTAAAGTTTAGGTTTGTGTGTACAGGTTCGACACTCAAAAAAGCAACGACCTACACGAATTTAAAGGGAATTTTAGTAGCACTTTGGTGGAAATGCAGATGAGAAACTCGCCGATATCAGTTTTGTATAAGATAGAATAGGATAGCAATATCGGCGGAAGAATGCTTGTGTGTTATAATCAGATGGAACTGAATGCCATTCATTTATACCTTATTTTGTAAAATTCAAATAGATTGTCTGGAAATTATCGCTATGTCTAGCGTGAGTAATTCAGTTTAGCCGACGTGTGGGCTTTCAATATTTTGTAAATACACGTATTTAATAGAATAGAATGTGTATGTTTACATAAGCAAAAAAAGGAGTAAAAGTGAATTTAAATATTTTGTATCAATTATAAATGTCTGCAACTAATAATTAAGGTATTGATATTACATCGCATGAAAAGGATTTTCATTCTTTTGTTGTTTTTAATAAGTTTTCACATTAATTCAAGCCTGATGCGATAACTAAATGTAAATTTACTAGAAATGTTCGTCATGAAAGTCGTTTCGAGTTTATCCAAATACGGAAAAATGCGTTAAGAAAATATTTGATTCTAAATACATAATATGTATAACTTCGATGCAAAAATAGGCATAGAGATTAAATTTAAAAAAGTACATTTATTTGTCCAATAACATTTCGTAAAAAAACTAGTTATTGCATCTGTAAATATGCAACAGAATCAATATGTAGGTATTGAAATATACAGTTACCTGCGAAAGTATTCATCTAGGTAAAAAATTCGCTTGCTTTACAAATAGAAGATGAAAAATGATTTCTTTCGCAACAAATCGATCATTAACGACAAGAACAGCTTTAATGTGGAGTATTTCTGTAATAAGTTAATTATCAACAAAG
This sequence comes from Holotrichia oblita, assembly GCA_023690525.1. Lineage (NCBI taxonomy): Eukaryota > Metazoa > Arthropoda > Insecta > Coleoptera > Scarabaeidae > Holotrichia > Holotrichia oblita. Next base: position 63,477,075 of record CM043020.1, read on the forward strand.
TTACAAGCATTGAAATACACATGAAAAAATTCACTTCTCTTTTGTGGTGAAAGTTAAATTAAATGTTTATCACTAAAAGAAAGATTATGATTTGATAATCCAAAATTTCAATTGATTTAAGTTGGTTTCAAAGTTATGAATTCTTTATTGTAGGAAATACAGGCGCAAATTGGGTGCAAACCCTCTGTAACGCGAGTCACTGTCAATGTGTTTTGAAAGCTCATCAAAATTTTTACTTTTCGAAAAAAAGGTTTAAAATTTATCTGAAAGTTGAAGCAAATACAAACAATGGATGAATGAAGAATGATCGGAAAGGAATTCCAGCATTAATATATTTCTTCTCAAACAAGCTGCCCAAGCAACACACATTTATCTATATACCATCTATCTACCGTCTAACTCGTCTAAATCCCATCTTCGTCTACAAGCTTACATTAAATAGATGTAATATAGACATAGTAGTCTATATAGTTACACCGATGTATCATCTTTGTCTATAAGCTTACTTTAAAAAGATGTAGTTTAGATGCAGTGATATAGATGTCTATAACGATATATGGCTTATGCCCATTTTCTTCACTAACGGATAAAGTAAGCGATAACTATCGTTAAGATAAATATATCTGATAGATAATGTGCATTTGAATTTCTTTACTGCATCACTTAGTTAGAAGTGAAGAAACCGATTTTTGGCCTTTTCTTAGGGATATCTAACGGATAACTTTATCAAGAACTTATCTACAGGTGAAGAAAATGGGCATTAGACATATAATAGACATGTGTAGTCAGATTCAAAAATACTTAAACGACTTGATAAAATGACTGCACCAATTCAAAAATATTTCTCTTGGGTATCATTTCTTTCACCTAGATGATGAAAACTGATACTTAGTGAAGGGAACAATAATTTCGACAGTTGCAATAGTTTGTAATTGTTATGTTTTATGTTTCTTCTATTGGTTCGCCCTGTATATTCTATTATTTTGTGAAAAAACAGTAACTAAAATTCAGAAATCGTCTTCTGTCGACAATTTCCATTTGCCTATATTGTTTGTATAGACAAAAAAAAATGTGTCTTACTTCATGAACAAATAACAAATTTATGTTTACTTGCTCAACAAATATCTATTCTCTGCGATCAAATGTAAATTATCGGAATGCACCTAACTTGTTTTGAGTTATGTGACATTTAAAAACGCAAAAATATTTTAAATCAAAGCGCCACACCGACAAGGAACGAAGCGGTACCGAACGCGATACGAATGCAGGATTATGCATCCATATCCATGATGCATCAAACTGAAACACCTGCATCAAACCACAGACTCTATCAAACAAAATCCAGCGTGGCAGCGTGCAGAGACGTGGTATACAAGATATTAGTGTTTCTTATGGAGTACTAGTGTTCTACCGGCAAAGCTAACATTGTTTTGCGAGTAGGATTTAAGGTACGTGTTACCGCAATATTGTGTTGATGTGTTTTTTAGTTAGAAACGTAACTTTTAGGTTAACAAACATACTAAAATACGTAGTATATTTTTGTAATGTTGGTAAAAATTATTAGTAGACGTCATTTAAGACGGAAAATAGTTAATAGTAAAACAAGTCTTACATTCAGCACTATAAATGAGGAATCACAAACGTATCAAAATTTAGATAATACTTTGAAATTCATGAAGAGTACCCAACAAGCACGTTTTAAATAGAAATAGATACCCTGTTAGTGGCGCCGGTGAACATGAAATTGTTGCTATTGCCAATTTTTTTTATGTCGCTATGTTGTAGAAGCCGTATTTCTTCACTTCCGAGCGGGCCTTCACAGAGGTTAAACACAATAAAATAAAGAATTATATTTTAAATAGTTTATGCAATAAAGAAAATTATGAAGAATATTATTATTGTTTTAATTCTGTATTTATTGAAGTTAGTTAGAAATTGTAATAATTGTCTTTTCTAGTCAAAAAGGAGGAAAGCTTTTAATTGGAGTTGTGGCCGTAGGTAATTAAGACAAGTTTGCACTTTGGAATCTTTCTGAGCTTTTGAAGTTTTTCTTTAGAGTTTAACAATAATGAAAGCAGATAAAATAAAAGCTAACTTACAAACTATATACAGACATACGTGCACAATTCAGCCAAGTTTTTAGTATTTAATTCTGGATATTTATAAGTTAACTTAAAAAACTGAAAAGCTCTAATTACAGCTTTTATTTTAACTTCTTTCGTTCTTTTTAAGCTCTGAAGAGAAAATATTTTCAAAAGCTCGAAGCAATTCTAGAAATCAAATTTGTTTTATTTGCGTAAGGCTGCAGTCACAATTAGAGGTTTTCTTATTTTTGAAATAGAAGTGTTACTTAAAGTAGTCTTTAGGCTATCACGGCCGCTGTTGATGGCTGTTCTCGGGTTCTCTGCCGTGTAGAAAGGTTGAGGTATTTGACGTTTCGATCATCTTGTCGTGATCTTCTTCAGTGTGTGAACACTTCACTTCTGAAGAAGATCACGACAAGATGATCGAAACGTCAAATATCTCAACCTTTCTACACGGCAGAGAACCCGAGAACCGAAGAGCAGCCAGAAGTGTTAATTATCTGCAAAAACACAATCTATCGAGATTGAAGTTAGTAGTCTATTAAAGCATCTAAAAGAGGTTTAACTTAGACGTCTTATAAACAGTCTAAGTGGCGGACATTTCGTGGTCTAAAATGCATCTAGAAATTATGGTCGATAGACATACAAATCCGGCGTTAAATAAATGTATTTTAGATGAAACTGTGTTGCTTGGGTGATGTTTCTGGAACTGCAATATAATAATAATAATAATAATAATAGTATTTATTCAAAAAAACCATAGGGTATTGAACATGTCAAAAAAAAAAAAAATAAATTGGAAGGCGTTATTTTTGGGTTATCGGTCTGTTGCGAAGGAATAAAACTCAATTGATCATTTTCTCAATATTTCGCTATAATTTATAGCTTCATCAGGAGCTGCTACAAGTTTTTTTGATCACAATTAGTTACAAATCTAATTTAGTTGTCAATTAATAAAATACTTACAACTAGAGGACCTTAGTTAACAAAAACATATTAAAATATCAAGATGCGATCTGTAATACGCTACATCTCACCAAGATCTAAATGTGTGTATATTATTAAAATGTTGTGCAAAACCTATTGGTTTTTTTTTTTTTTTTTTTTTTTTTTTTGTTCAAAGAAAAGAATTTGAAATATATCGCTATCAAGGATTGTTAGAAATGTGTGTACATGTCCAGTTCTTAAAAAGTGAACTGAATGTCAATATAACAAAGCTAATAGGAAAACAATTTTCTTATTGAGAGTGGAAAGAACTATGTCTAATTTAATAAATTTGAATAGATTATACTAAGTTGTTTTGTATCTGTTTTAAAATTAATGCTTTGTTTCTCTTTTTTTATATGTATCATTTCTAGTACTAATCTATTTTTGTAATTGGGTTCTTTTTCTAAAATTGTTGTGTTATCATAATTGAAGTTATGATTAGAATCATTGTGATGCTGAGCCAATGCACACGAACGTTTACCCACTTTGCAATCGCTTTTATGTTGACTAAGTCTTTGTTTCAAAAGTTGTGACGTCTGACCGATGTACACACCCCCACAATCATTACAAGGTATCCTGTAAATTACATCACTTTGATTGAGCAGTGGAGTTCTATCTTTGGTTTTAGTGAATATATTTCCCAACGTTAAAGAATTGTACTTAGCTATTTTGATATTATTAAATGGTTTGAAATACTGTACTAATTGTTCAGTTAAGTTATTTATATAAGGAATCTTTCTATATTTCATTGTGATATTATTGTCAGTCACTGGACCATCAAAAAAAAATTTGAATTAAAATTAATTTGTTTAAAATATGTCTAGGATAACCATTATTTATGAATATGTTGTAGAGTTTTTTAAGATTATCATTTAAAAATGAACTGTCACTGATATGTGTAACCCTGTTTTTCATTGCTATTATTGTATTAAATTTCTGTGTTTGTGGATGATTTGATGAATAATTGATGAAGCGACCCGATGCTGTTGGTTTTTGGTACCAGTTTAATATTATTTTGTTGTTATTATCCCTAATCACTAGTGTATCTAAGAATGGAATTGACATGTTACTTTCTTTTTCAATTGTGAACTGTATGTGGGGATTAAAATTGTTAAAAGTTTGTAAGGTAAAATCTATCTTGTCGTTGGGTACGGCACAGATAACATCATCAACAAACTTGTATATTAATGGCAACTGAAAATCCAATTTGCTTAAGACTTCATCAAACAAATGGTCAAGTGTAATTATAGCCAAAATAGGGCTGATTGGAGACCCCATTGGAACACCAAACATTTGTCTGTAAAACTGACCTTCAAATGTGAAATAGCAGCTGCTAAAGACAAGGTCTATCAACGTTGAAAAATTTCTTTTTGAAATGTTACAGCATGGCTCTATTAAATTCCAATGTGTATCTATGACTTCGTTTATGAGCATGAGAGGTATATTAGTAAATAAGGATACGACGTCTAACGATATCAATTTATAATTCAATGGTAAAGTCAGTCTCTCCACAGCATTAACAAATGAAAAGGTATCTTTGATATTGTAATTTGTTCTATGAGACAAGCTATTAGTAAGTATACCAGAGAGAAAGTTAGACAAGTTGTAAGTGACAGAACCAATCGAGCTGACTATAGGTCGAAGAGGTACGTTTTCTTTGTGAATTTTCGGTAAACAATACAGTTTTGAAGGGACTGCATTGTATATGGTTAATCTTTTAGCTGTTTCATCTGAAATTTCATTAGCATTTTTTAGTTTTTTAATTAAATCATTAAGAGTGTTTTGAGTTTTTGTTGTAGGATCTCTTGCTAATGGTATGTAAGTGTTAATGTCTTCAAGAAGTAATTTCGTTTTTTGGTTATAATCAGTTTTGTTCATTGCCACTGTGCAACCCCCTTATCAGACTGAAGTATGTATATTGAAGGATTGTTTTTTAGAAAGAGTTGAGTTTCGTTATAAATACCTACGTGGGGTGACCGAACCTTGTGGTTGTGAGAATTGTTAACATAATTCGTGATACTGTTGGCAACCTTGCCCCTAGTAACATTTCTCAAATCATTGGGAATCTCATCAATTATATTTTCAACATCTGCAATTAATTTATTAATGTTTAAATTAGTATTTCCTGGTGCAATGCTGAACTTTGGACCTAAAGATAAAAAATCAGAAATGTGAGTGGGTATGCTAACATCTGATAGATTTTTGAACCATTTTGTGTTATCTAGGAAAAGTGTGTTGTGTTCATGCGCATTTTCCCTAAGTCTGTTAAATTTGTTTATATTAGTTCTTTTTACTCTCTGAAAATGTTTGCTATAAGACAATTGGATTCTATTTTCAAATTCATGCATAATAAAGTTAGGTAAGCAAATCTTTAAAGATGAACTAATTAACCGAATGTTATGTTTAATACTTTTTATGTCTTTACAAGTAATACTAATTTCTAAATTTAATGTTCTTAATCCTAACCTGTTGATAAAGTGACCGGTTTGCCTTGTATATCCCGTGTTACCATCCGTCAGTATATTTTGAACATTTTTGTAGGAGTCAGATATGTGTCTCGGTAAGATATGAAGCTTCCTGCATCGAAGTAGAAATATTCTTCTGTTGGATTTATTTGCTAACTTGATGTTAAGTGTGGACCATCTTTTTAACTTCTTTGTGATCTCAGTGCCATAGGTGTTGGATATGCTTTGATAAAACCCCATCATTAATATTAAAAAATATTCTCGACCGTGCTGTATATATAAATTGGAAGGCGTTATTTTTGGGTTATCGGTCTGTTGCGAAGGAATAAAACTCAATTGTTCATTTTCTCAATATTTCGCTATAATTTATAGCTTCATCAGGAGCTGCTACAAGTTTTTTGATCACAATTAGTTACAAATCTAATTTAGTTGTCAATTAATAAAATACTTACAACTAGAGGACCTTAGTTAACAAAAACATATTAAAATATCAAGATGCGATCTGTAATACGCTACATCTCACCAAGATCTAAATGTGTGTATATTATTAAAATGTTGGGGGTGTGTACATCGGTCAGACGTCACAACTTTTGAAACAAAGACTTAGTCAACATAAAAGCGATTGCAAAGTGGGTAAACGTTCGTGTGCATTGGCTCAGCATCACAATGATTCTAATCATAACTTCAATTATGATAACACAACAATTTTAGAAAAAGAACCCAATTACAAAAATAGATTAGTACTAGAAATGATACATATAAAAAAAGAGAAACAAAGCATTAATTTTAAAACAGATACAAAACAACTTAGTATAATCTATTCAAATTTATTAAATTAGACATAGTTCTTTCCACTCTCAATAAGAAAATTGTTTTCCTATTAGCTTTGTTATATTGACATTCAGTTCACTTTTTAAGAACTGGACATGTACACACATTTCTAACAATCCTTGATAGCGATATATTTCAAATTCTTTTCTTTGAACAAAAAAAAAAAAAAAAAAAAAAAAAACCAATAGGTTTTGCACAACATTTTAATAATATACACACATTTAGATCTTGGTGAGATGTAGCGTATTACAGATCGCATCTTGATATTTTAATATGTTTTTGTTAACTAAGGTCCTCTAGTTGTAAGTATTTTATTAATTGACAACTAAATTAGATTTGTAACTAATTGTGATCAAAAAAACTTGTAGCAGCTCCTGATGAAGCTATAAATTATAGCGAAATATTGAGAAAATGAACAATTGAGTTTTATTCCTTCGCAACAGACCGATAACCCAAAAATAACGCCTTCCAATTTATATATACAGCACGGTCGAGAATATTTTTTAATAATAAAAAAAAAATATATATATATATATTGGAAATACCTATTTAAATAAAATTGATCTCAAAGAATAACTTAATAGATATATGTACATATGACCTACATTTACAAGTTACTAAAAGTTTTACACGAAAAATAATCTTGTATATTATAAAATGCGTTTGTGACCAAGTGTTCTCGAATTAATAACCTAAAAGTTCTTAATTGTGAGTCCTTATATTTAGTCGGTAAGTGATTATAGATTTTTAACATTTGAGTCACAACTCCTTTATATACCGATGTTATCACCGTTTGAGGAATTTTTAGAGCCACACTTTTATTTCCCCGCGTATCATACTCATGATCCATCTCATACTGTCTGAACAGTTCATTGTAATTATTACGAACAAAGCACAAGCACTCAAAAATGTAAATACTCGGCACTGTAAGTAGTTTCTTTGTTTTAAAGATGTTTGCACACGATTCTCGTCGCTGCAGCTTAAATATTGAACGTATACAAGTTTTTTGCAGTTTAAAGATTCTGGGTGCATCCACAGAGTTTCCCCAAAACGAAATACCATATTTTATTCTCGAGTAGATGTATCCGTAGTATGCCGCCAGAGCAGTACTCTCATTCACCGAAGTAGATATGATACGAAGCGCATAAATAAAAGAGTGCAGATTTTTTGCAAGATAGCCAATATGTTCCTTCCAGTTGATACGGGAGTCCAGCACTACACCTAGAAACTTAACTTGTTCCGAGGAGGTTAATATAGTGTCGTTGTAGTTTATCTGGATATCTTCTTCTTTCCTTAGTGAAAATTTTACAATTTTTGTCTTCTCAACGTTTAGTTTTAAATTGTTAGAACGATACCATTCCTCCAGATGCAGAAGACTCACACTTATTTCCTGAATCATATGATTCGTATCTCTTGCGTGAATCACAATAAACGTATCATCCGCAAACATGCCTATTGTATGAGGCAGTACTTTTGGCAAGTCGTTAGTATATAATAGAAATAATATTGGTCCCAGAATTGATCCCTGGGGGACTCCTCTTTTTACAGGTGTCCAGTCTGATACGACTTCTGTACCGTAATCTGAGTCTAAAACTACTCTTTGTCTTCTATTACTGAGATAAGATTTCAATATATTGTGTATTGGACCTCTAAAACCCATAAGATAAAGTTTCTCTAATAATATTCCATGTTCCACGCTGTTGAAAGCATTCGACAAATCTAGGAAAACACTTGATACTTTGTCTTTATCGTTTATTGCCTCCAATATCTCTTTCAGCGTTAGGTACACTGATCGTGCTGTTGATCTGCCTCTGATATACGCATTTTGTGCATCAGATATTATATTGTATTTATTTATAAAATCCAACATTCTCTCCAGTATTACTTTCTCGAAGACCTTTGCAAGTACCGGTATTAATGCAATTGGGCGATAGTTTGCTATCTTCGACCTGTCACCTTTCTTATGTATTGGTACTACATTACATTGCTTAAGCTGTTCCGGAAAAACGGCCCTCTGAAAGCAGTTATTTATAATAGTAGACATCGGTCCACTTATTATATCTGCACAATATTTTAGAACCTTCGTAGGAATTTTGTCTGGTCCAACAGCAGATGTGGTTCTTAGATCGTTTATAGTACAATATACTTCCATTGGCGTTGTGTTACTCAAAAACAAGGAGTTATTATTCGATTCTATGAATTTCAGATTCGTCCTTGCTTGGTTTCCGTCATTGCTACACAAGTTTGCAAAAAACAAGTTTACATTGTTTAATGTTTCTTCATCTGTTTCATTATTGTTTATCTTGAGTTCCTTAAGTACAGTACTGCTTTTAGATTTACCTGTTACCTCATGTACAACAGACCACATTGCTTTAGCCTTATTTGAAGAATTTCCAATGTAACTAGAATAGTATTCACATTTCCTTTTCGAAATCATAGTTCTTAAGTGATTTTTGTAATATTGATACATGTTCTCCGTGATACGACCATTTATAACGCCGCTATACAGTTGTCGTTTTATTCTACATTTCATCTTTAAGTCATTGTTCATCCACGGTTTACGACTGTGAGAATCTGTACTCACGATCGTTTCAGGGCAGTATTCTAATATAGTCCTATGAACAATATATAGCAGTCTTTCCATCTGTAGCACAGGATCCGGATGATTCAATAATTCCATCCAATTCACATTACTTAGGTCGTTGTAAATCTGGACCATATTATCCTCCGAAATTTTATTTATTCGTATCTTTTTTTTACTCTGCTTCAGAATGGCAATTGATAACTGTATTTCTTGTGCGTAATGATCAGACAATGCTGTTATTACTATATTTGCTTTGTATTCACTAATATTTACTAGTATATTATCTATCAGAGTAGCAGATGTATGAGTTTGTCTTGTCGGTGTATCAATAGACGGATGTAAGTTAAATGTACATATTTTATCCATAAATGCTTTTACCTTGTTGTCATTACTTTTTAGTAGATCTAGGTTAAAGTCGCCACATACAAGTAGTGTAAATGATCTGTACTTGCGTGTAACAGTCGTTAAGATATCGTCCAAAATCTCTATGAATTCATCGTTATTTGAATATGGTGATCGATATATGCCTAAGACAATTACTCCTGCGGTTAGCAATCTTATCGCAGTACATTCTAAAATGAGTTCCCTGGACTTGTTTTTCAACTCCTCCAACTCAAGGTATTTGTATGCATCCTTGATAAATATGCAAGTACCACCGTGTATTTTAAAAGTTCTTGTATAAATAGAAGCTAATTTATAATTGGGTAGAAAAACACTCCTACTCTCGCTTTCTTTTAGCCAATGTTATGTGATTACAATCACATCATACATAAAGTCCACATCATGCAAGAAAACTATTAGTTCATCAATTTTGTTCGAGATACCTTGTATATTCTGATGCAAGACTGTCAAGTTTTGTTCCCTATCATTTAAGACGCCAGTTCCACATTTCTCTTCGTTTTGAATAAAAAACGGTTCAGGCGCACATTTATGGGCCAGATCTCCGGATTTTTAATAACATTTAAGTCTTCTAGTTTACATGATACTTTGAACGATGTGTACTCATCAGGTCGTCTTGCTTGTAATTGTTCACATTTCGCATTCTTTATATTATGCGCCTCTAAGTGATTTACTAGATCTGCTTGAGTTGTTCCTACAGCGAGACCATATACATGCATATGACCAAATCATTCAATGCCCCTAATAACTGATATATTAGAGGCTTTACCATGTATAATCTCTCTATTTCGCTTTTTGTAAGAAACTGTCTTAAAACCATCATCATTCGTCCGCTTATTTTTCGTGCCGGGTTTAGTACCTTCGCTCGTTTGTATATCGATCTCGATGTTTTCTTTGGTTGTTTTTACTTTTTCTGCAAAAGTCAATGACCGTTGAGATTCGGTTTGAGAGATGACTTTTTCGCTTCGTCTTTTTTGTTTTCATTTTTGTTTATCTCGGTAGTGTCGCCATCCGAAACCAGATGTTTTATGCATTCAGGATGCGTTTGCGACTTCACTGCAGTTCTTAACTCCACTATTTGTTGAGAAAGTCTTCTATTTTCCTTAATAACTTTACTAATCTCTAATTGAAAACTAGTAAGCAGTGTAGTTGTAATATTTCTTACCGCTTCCTCCACTTTTCGGGCTATGAACTGCTCTAATGTTTTGTCCTTGTCGGAACTCTCGTTGTTTACATCACGATGAGAGGTTAAACTTGACACACATTCTGGACATACCCAATCCTTGACAGGGCCTTCTTGCTTCATCTTCACCAGATCTTCTACACTTACACATGCACATGAAATGTGATAATTCTTGTTACATTGTGTTTTACAACAGATCGTATCGAGACATCGACTTATTACATCTCGCACACGATATCGCCATCTTTACTCTTATAACATTTAACGTGTGACATACTTGTATTGTACGTATATTGCCAAAAATAAATTATTACTATTACTATCAAACCATAATCTTTCTTTTAGTGATATAAACTCAAAAGAGACGCATTTATAAATATGTATATCAAAGTGTATTTATCAATGCATTTACAACACAGAGTTTTTTGCTTATTGGCTGAAAAATTGTCTAATCAATTATATTTCTCGTTTACGTAAAAAAGTATACAACTTATTTTCACTGCAAAATCATCAAAAAAGAGTGATTGACCGTCGCGTATGCAGCTGGCTTGTACGACAATAATTCATACTCTTTTGTATTCAAATGTTGACATATTAAAAATCCTATATTTAAATAAAATTTATCGTATTGCTTGGCTTAACTCACAAACACATCTACTTTTGATTATATGTTTTACTGTTTTTTACATTTATAGGTTTAAGGAATACATATGATTTTTACCGACACATGACGAATTAAACACCGAAGATTTTTATATCGCCAGAAACAAAATAAAAACTTAAACGCCGAGAAGATACTTGTGCCATGAATAGACCATTCATGCATATAGACTATATATTCTCTACACAATATTATCCCAATGAATAAATGTACTAGCTTGCATTTTACGCTCGGCTTACATTTATAACGGGTCCATCCATATTTATATTATTATGTCTCCACTGTACATCGTAAGAAAATGCATTATATTACGAAAACTAGAAATCAGACTCATAAACTGTTTATGTTATGTACTAGGTAGGTAACAAGGCTATAGATTACGACAATAAAATTACATTAATCAGTTATAAATAAATAAAAATCTTGCATCAAAAATCAGTCTTCTGGCCAATTCACCTAAAAATGTCGCAGCTCGGGATGTGCCAGAATTACTTAAAATGAAGAGTTTTGGATAGTGTAGCAATTTTTTAATAGATGGCGCAAATAAATAACAAACCATAAACAACAAAAATTATTAATAAATACGGCACAAAAACAAACTATAGGTATATTATAAAAGTAGTTTTAAAACTAAACCGCGATTTGTTCTTGTACTCAATTGTTATAAACCCATTTTTTTATTTAACCTAAAACTAATGAAATGCATCAGTGGTCGATGACGTCATACATAATTTTACCTACATACATATGTCAACTTTAGATTTTTTTGTAAATATATACAAAGGATGTTGTGTGCATTGGTGTGCATCATTTCCACAACGTTTATAGAAAGAATTAACAGAATCAATTCTTCTTCAACTATTTACAATTAAATATGTGTAGATTTTAGTAGAGTGCCTTAAAATAACTTTCTGAAAATGTTGCCGACACATTCAGTAATAATAAAACAAATGTTACAATTCCGAAGAGAAAAAAATGGTAAAAATCGGAGCAAAAACAATAAATAGTGTTCTTTATGATGAATGAATAAGTTTCTCGTTTTAATAGAAAAAGAAAACACAAAAGTATTTATTATAATAATAAATCATAACAAAAATTTATAAAAACCTCCATATTCGAATTATAACAACACATAGTGAAATGTTTGCCTAATGTCATCCCAAAAACATGTTGGCGCGTATGTGTGTAATATATTATGCTGTTTAAGTTTTCTGACTACTACTAAATATTTGTCATATTTAGGAATGTACAACCTATATCTCTGCCTATACCTAAAAAGAAAAATGCTTAGCAGCCCTGAGTTAATTTTTGGTTGTTTATAATGATTATACTGACTAATGCGATCTTCCGCTGTTGTACTGTTGTTTCTCGCCCGACATTTCATTGGTCGTGTTCAGTTAGCATATCGGTAAATCACCGGTAGATACAGATTAGAGAAGTAGTGAACTGAATGCCTACATGGTAAATATTGTACTATTAGCATATAGATATTCAGTGCGATACTTCACTAATCATTACTTACCGCTGATTTATCAATGTGCTAACTGAACACGACCATTGTTAGAGTGGTGTACATGTTTTTTACCGAAGTGTGATTAGAACAAGCTTCAAGCTTCCTTTTATACAAGGTCAGCTGCTAAGAGGTCGTAATCTAATAACACTAATTATTAATTGTTATTGTAATTTTTCTTTGATTTATAGATATTATAACAGTAAAGGATGTTTAAAATTATTATAACTATTATAGGTAGTATTGTATCAAAACTGTATAGGTATATCTACCTATTATGCCAATTATAATCCCAGACAATATAAGGTTTCATTATTTTGCTTATGATTAGATTTATTTGAAATTTCCGTTCCTTCTTGGGAACTTTACGACAAATACACGAACGGATTCGATAGTTTGATCCAACATGTTATGACATATGACTCTTATATACATCTTTTTCCTGCATTTTGCTGCTTGTTTGATTTTTTTGGTGGACATTTTGAATATTTATTGTAAAATTCGTTATATCACATGACATGTGACATCTGACAATTATTTTGAAAAAGCTAACTTTTCATTCCGAAAATATTAAATATCTCAGAAATTAACGACAGGGAGTGGTTAATAAAAATGAAAGTGCATACAGTGTCCTTCTGTTTCTTAATATAAAATACAAGGTGTTCCATTTAAGTAAGATGAGAAAATAATGCATTTGTGTTTTGAATCGCCCTGGACACAGTTTTCGCAATATTAGAAAAATATCGCTTTGCTATAAAAAGGTCATTCCGGTACAAAAAGAATTTCAAGTTGTTTCGTGTGGAATGCACAGGACATAATTGACCACAACTTCTGAAATACTCGGTATAACTCAATGAAACCTTATATAAATGAATGAGGAAGATATGCTTAATTTAAATTTGAAATAATATATAGTGTATCCCATATAAAAAAAATGTATGTTTGGTTCACCCTGGCAATATGAAACATCCGTACATACGAAAATAATTTTAAAATTAATATGCCTCACCCTGTATATCTTATTTACAATCTTTACAAACTACACTAAAAATGTAGGTAACTATAATAATAACTATGCAATAAATAATTATAAGTGAGAAAAGTAAATAATTTAAGGTTATAGTACATAAATGTGTCCTAAACGATAATCTTCCAGAATCTTGAAAATAACACTACACTTTATAATATATAAACTAAAATCATCAAACACAAGATTGATTGAGCGGACAAGTGCATTCAGAAGCGGTTACTAATAGTTGCCAGCTGTCAAATCCAAACGCTCAATAATTATATATGTATGAGCAAAAAACTTGTGTGTTGGTTGCATACACACAGAGGCTTCATTTTTTCTATCGTCTAGCCGATATTTAATATTGTACAATTAGCGAATTTTGTAGCGTTATAAACCATGCGAATCAATTACTTTTATCTTATTCAATTTGAATCACTACAAAATCTATACTTTTTTAATTCATATCTGTATATTTTCTGCCAAATTTTAAACATATTTTATATTTTCCGATAAACGCTTCTTACATTAATAATTACTGTCAAAAATTTCGTAATAAAAATAAAAATTCCATTGGAAACTATATTAAATTTTATATAATTTGCTGGTAACGTAGCGAGGTAAATAGAGAGATAAATAGAAACGAGATGTAAAATAGCAATTATATGTTAGCAAGTTGAGAGACTGTGTTGTACAACATTTGGCAGTATACTTGGGTATTTTACGGTGTTTCTATATCCAATATCGTATCTACATGCTTACATAATACCTATATCATTGTTACGGTCCAATTGTTTTATTGGACCTAGCTGCTGGAGAAATACTACTAGTGTAAGGGTTTTTCACAATAAACGAGTGAGTTTATTTTAATACATATATTGTAATAAAGAAGTAAAAATAAAACATAAATTCCAGTTCTTTGTACATGAAAGACACAAAATAATAATTCTCATATAATGTATAAGCATATAAAATAATATTTACAAATAATGTCTCTCTTTCCTGCGTATTGAACGCTATTTGAAATGTGTACTTTATGTACTTCTTGTATTTAACGAGCCAAAAGGATATATTTATCGGAGCGATTCCTGAACTAGGGAGAAAGTGAATAATCAGTTCAATAGTTTATCACTACCGCGTAAAACACGATACAACTCAAAACTACGTCCAGGAATATCTAATTTCTCGTATATATTTTCATATGCGTCTATTTGCGCCTTTTACTAATGCTCCATCCACTGACCCCTTATAATAGTGACGATTCCACGAACCACGGTTCGTGTGCTGAACGCAATGAATCCAATGAGTACACACTCGTATGCGTATCGCGATCAGCGCAGGCAAGTCCGTGGGCGGCTATACCATTAACAAACCGCGCAAAGTCAAATAGCACGTCATCTCTGTAAGACGGGTTGGCGCGCGCTTCTTTTCATCGCTACGACGTAGTTTCGAGTTTAGCTCCGAAGCTTAGCATTTTTAGAATTATATCCTATCGGTGGCTCTTGTTTCTATTAATTCGTTATCATGATTTTGCTTATTTATATTATATTACATTAAGCGTGAGATTTAGACATATTAATTTAACAAAATACTGAATATATAGCAAATATAGGTAAAATAAAAAGAATGCTTGTTTTAAATGTCTTTGAGTCCTTAACAATCATCATATGATATATTGTATGAATGTATGATATGACGAATTCCAAGTGAATGTTTTCAATTATAATTTCAATTTTCAACAGTGACATCTATTGATAGAAAGCTCGAAATACTTCCGAGTCTATAAACGCTGATAAAGTAAATACTATGACCCTCTATTGTCTGCTAGATTAATTATAATGACTCCCACTACAAATATCCTATCCCCTCCAATTGCCTCGTACCCTTAATCACGAACAGAATTCGCTCGATAACTTAAAAACCATAATAATTAGAATAGTGCTCTCCCAGGCTTTTTTGGAGAAGATTTCATGCTCTACAAAAAAATTCCTAAAAGTTTTTTGATATCTTCTGTCGTTAAGCCTACGTCTGCAAAGAAAGGCACAATTAGGGTTATTTTTGCGATATTTTCCCTTTTTTTTGCGAATCCAGCGTTAACCGTTCATTTATTTTCAATTGAGTAAAGGGTATAATATTGCATCTTTGAGACCTTTAAAAAACAAATTCAAGAATATCGTACTTGTCATGTTTTGAAATAATAATAACCTTCTTAAACCAGGTATAAAAAATATTGATGGTTGGGAAATAAAGGAAATATTCTAGTAATCACACGGTTTCTCATTCATTATTGTTAATATGCTGAATTTAATATGATTCAGACCTGTCATTAATTATTAGAGGATATTTTTTGAAAATACTGCCTGATTCGCTTTTTACTTATACTAAGGAAAAAAAGTATTATAAAACATTTGGTATATATTGTAATGTGAAATTCGATTTATAATAAAATCAAGTAAATTTCAGTTTTACTCTTTAAATTAAAATTTGGGGTTTTCATAAAAAACAATCTCAGGGGTTCGTTAGTTCTTAGCTCTACAGCAGGTGTAGAGAACAGAATACGAGAGCTTATCGTACGTTGCAAAATACCCAAGTTAAAAAAAATTTTTAGAAGACAGAAAGATGTTTTACAAAAAAAAAATAATTTTATTTTCTTCAATAAACCTATAAAAATTTTTTTACACAGTTCAAAATTGCGTGCTAATCACCACAACTAAATTATTACCTATTAAAACCCTTTTTAATAGTTTTTGAAATTTTTCCAACTTTTAGTTGGAAAAATTTCTGTATAAAAAAAAATTAACTTTGAAATATTTTATTTGTTTAATTAAAATAAATAAATTTTACCTTTTTAACTCAATTTACTAAAAAAAATTGTATCTTAAAAAAACTAACTACTAAAACTACTAAACAAAAATTTCCTTTTTAAACTTTTTAAAATATTATTTTTGGACTTTTTGGGAAAATTTACTGTTTTATTTTTCAAAAAAAAAAAATGTTTTTCTTAAAATGTTTGACCTTAAAATTAATTAAAATTAAATTACCTTACCTTACGTGTGTGAGTGTGTGTGTGTGTGTGTGTGTAAGCTTCTGTCTTCGCGCGCCCAGACGGATGTTGGATGGACGACGTCCTCTTCGTAGGGGTAACTAAATTTTCGTGAAAATTTTGATGTTTAAAGTACTTTTTCGAAGATAATCGTTGATTTGGGCCCACCAGTGCACCGTGGAAATTTAATAGAATTTACGTAGAAAATAAACGCTCTGTACGACGATCAATGCAAAAAGCGGAAGCTTGTTGCTCTCGCACGGCTTTTTATAGGTGATTCGCAATTGTCGCAATGTAAATTTCTTCAGAAATACCTTTCGATAGTCATATGTCAATCACGGCAATCAACGATCGTTGATGGATTAATTTATGTACGTCCGGTCGGAAAGTTGTTGTGTACAGGGTTAGCGAAAAGTTATAGATTTTAATTACCACCTACTTTTTCTTCTTAAAATGCCCCTAACTGCCTGGTTTTTCTTGCTGTATGTGTGGAATTTAATTGTGTGATTTTGTTATAATATTTATTGGTGTTTGTGTACAAAATAAATGATATAAAATTTATTAATTAACTTATAAAATATGATTGATATTATTGTGGTGCATTTAACACCTTTCTTTCTTACAACAGAATTATATCTAACTATTACAGTAATGTTCTAGAATAAATATTCAAACTAAACTAAAGCAACAGTTTGTAACTGTCAAATCTCATGCTTATCATTCGAACAGTTCCTGAGACATTGAACTCTGATATTTTATTTACAGGTCAATAAAAGCGATGTCTAATAAATAATTGAGCAATTTATTACGGAACACAATAATTCTGTTCTCGTATAATTTGCATCTTCGATGGAACAAATTGACATTTAATGTGTCAAAAAATAATAAACAAAATTTTAGAAAATGTTTTCATTTCACCGAAGAAATAAATTGTACGAAAATATAATTATGTGTCTTAGAATAAATTGCCTAATTCATTGGATTAGATAGCATGTTTATTAAGCTTTAAGTGTAACGTCAGGGAAAAACATATGTATATATGTATGTACATACATAGGGTGGGGCATTAGTGCGAGGAAGTCCAATTACACCTGTATTACAAGAGAAATGAGAAAATGTTATTTAGATAAAAGTTGAAGCGCATAGGGGGCTATAACATAAAAATATTTTTAACTACACGGGGTGTCAAATAAAGACTGAGTAAACTAAACTTACTTTATTTTAAATGGAACACCCTGCATATTTTTACTGTTTACGATTCTTCCAGATAATACCTTTATTATAATATATGATTTTGCTATGTTATTCAATTGACTTTAAAAGATATGGGAAGTTTTGCATGAATTTAATAACAAAGTTGGCGCCTCCTATTGTTAGGGTTATTTGCCCTAGAAACATTTCTAACGTGATCTCCCCTCATCGGAAATCTTTTATTTATCGGAGTTTTCAATATTTATATACAGGGCGAGTCATAACTCGGGATGTTTAGTTTCTCACCTATTGCCAATGGAACAGCCTGTATTTTATTATTGCAGTAAACTCCTCTCTTCACGAGCTTTATTATTTATTAAACATTTCCTATAGCTAAATGCACCAGTTTTTTAATTATTTACGTTTCTCTAACGAAAACACACACAGAGAAAAATGTTCTTGAATTAAGAAAATATACTGTTTTACCCAAATATTTTTAATGCTAGAATATTTCTGTTTTGATTCAAACACATTTTCTTGGAATAAGTAAATGCGTTTAATACAATCTAGACTATATTTGTTGTAAAATACGTATTTCATCTGAATAACTTCCCTATTTATGAAATAGCTGAATTGCAAATTTCGAGCAGCTGCATTCGAGATTATATGTCTATATGAAGCGTTTATACGTGCATTTTTATCTGCCTGCACGATTTTGCAAGAATTAGATACGTATAAGTTTTTTTATAGTTAAGGCGTGGACATTTGCAGTAATAAAAGAACTTATTTAATAATGCATTATGTGAAGTATATTTTAGCTTCATGTGAATTGGAGGAATAATTTCGCCCAAACGTTGTACTTGAAGTAAATCCATTGGCTAAACTTCCGAATGTCGACCACTGAATTGGCAATTTATAAGCAATTTAACGGAAAGTACAGGTTTTACTGAGTCCAAAACAGACCCCCGTTTCTTGCGGAGATCAGTCTAAGATACCTAAAAATCGTTCTAAAAAGTGTTATTCCTTGGTTATGTTTCGCTAGTGTTTTGACATTTCTGCGAGGATTTTCACATTAGCGAAACATAACCTAGAAATAACACTTTTAGAACGATTTTTAGGTATCTTAGACTAATCTCCGCAAGAAAAGGGGGGCCGTTTTGGACTCAGTAAAACCTGTACTTTCCGTTAAATTGCCTATAAATTGTCAATTCAGTAGTCGACATACGGAAGTCTTACAAATACATTATATTCTTACATTAAAACAATGTTGTTTTGCGTCAAAACAATTTTCTTAGAAAATAATATTCTTGTGATAACACAATATAGTTTTGCGGATATACAAATACGGGATTGTTTTGAACTGAAACAGTCTGTTTTAACTCAAGATAATATTTCTCTGCGTGCATGATTTGAAACAAAAACGGGTTTGAGTTTAATTGGTTCACCGTGGAAATATTAAGCAAATATTGATGCCGAGCTAAGAAATAATAAAGTACCTATAGTAAAACGGTTGCAGTTTGTTTACAATGGAAATAGTAGCAAAATAGTTAGTAGTTAAGATTCTTAATTATTATCTGAGACAGAATTGAATGAGAATATTAATATTGATGATATTAACGAGCTTGAAGTTTTGATATAACAGAATAATTTTATTGCTGTTTGTATCGGTTAAAATTAATTTTTTCTCGAGAAGTATAGATTGATATGGTTTTTGTGTTGGGAGCAAGTAATAAGAATATTTTGTTCGCAGGACGACTTTACGCAATTAGATGAACTCCAATTACGAACAAACAAATATAGTTAGGGAAAGGTAAAAAAGGCAAACATAGGTGGTACAGAGATATTCAACTTTTGAATATCTCTGTATCTGATTATTTATTAAGTAAAATTAACTTCTATGTTTCTAGAATCTCGCTTTAGATCACTACTACACAGAATATGTGCTCTATACATGTAATGATTCAAACATCTAATCTTAATAGTTACCCATGCCTATACGTCCATTTGTATTTGTTTAAATCTGTTAGCCAGATCTGTAATAATCATTTTCTAAGGAATAATGTAGCGAATTTAGGAAATTAAGAAACTATTTAGCTTTTTCGTCGTCAGAAGTGATGATAAGTCAGTGTGCATAACACAATGGTACAAAAGTACTAAAACGTTTGTCACAGAGAGTAGAGATAGAGCAATATGCAACTCGTATAAGTAGAAGTTGAACAGAACATAACATAACTTTTTAGTAAGTAATATATGACCACGAACCCTCAGTTTTACGTTTTGTTGTTG
Organism: Holotrichia oblita; assembly: GCA_023690525.1. Lineage (NCBI taxonomy): Eukaryota > Metazoa > Arthropoda > Insecta > Coleoptera > Scarabaeidae > Holotrichia > Holotrichia oblita. The sequence goes on from CM043020.1 coordinate 63,497,308, forward strand.
CCTGTGACGTAAATCAGTTTTTGAGTCAAATATGGTTTAAATAGGGACGGTTACACCGTTGTATTAAAGTAACATAAAAAGAAGAATAAGCAATAAAATAACTTTCTCTGTAACAGGTTTGTTGCAGGAAACGTGGAAATATCAAGCGTCAAAACGTCAGATACACAACATGCGACATCAACGCCACCAAACCTCCACCTCCTGCAATATAACTACTGCAGCAACCGCGCGCTTATAACGAAGCGTTCGCTGGAAAGACACGTAAATACAATAATTCACCGATTACATTAGGTCCGGCCACTAACACATTTGTTTCATTCGGTCGTAAAAAGTGAACGAAGCGGGTGGCAGTAAACGTCAAGAGCACATTCAAGTTAAAAATTAAAACCCCGACCGGTACTCTGATTTCTCGGCCATTTACCGGCTGAATAACGACCGTACGAGCGCTCTAGCTCTGCCATGCTCTTTGCCGCTTGCCCACCCTCCCGCCAAATGAAGATATACGGACACAGTTGCTTCTACCACACCGTGTGGTAGAATAGAATATTTTCACGTGTGGTCCACACGTGAAAATATTTAATTTGTGTTTGGGTGGAACGTCACTGAAATATTTTCAGATCCTCTCACCGCTCTACCACATTCATTTCCTCTACATACACGTTTATGTTGGTAACTACGTATTCCTACTCGTGTTTAGAACGAACCCCAACTGATATATGTATATGTGATCATTTTGACACGTTCAGCAGCGACACATTCGGATATCTCTATTTTACTTCCCTTACTTCGGCACCTTCACAACTTTTTATGTTACGTGTCGGTATAAGGAACGAATGGTGCGCGTGTATTTTGACATAGCGGATCATAAAATAAATCAGCTTGATATATACAAATATACTGGTTAATGGATTTGTTTTTCTTTCCTATAAAAAATGATAAACAAACATTACATAGATACATATATAAATTAATGGCGTTGGTATCGCAAAAGCAACCTAAGCAGATAAACTGTTCAGATAACCACAACAGATATTTTTGTCAGGAAATTTTGCAAAGCAATTGAATGCAGTAACTGGCAGTAACGAAAGCAAAATCAATGCGTAGTCGAAATACGTCATTGCTTGATATGTTAAAAGTTGCATTTAGTATGATAGATGGATGATGTTCGTATATTCATAATAATTGGATAGTTAACGAGAAAATATCAAGAGCTACACGGCAAAAGAAAATTGATGGTTTAAAAATGTGCTTTGAATTTTTTTCTTAATAAACTATTTAAATCCTTAAATTGTTACAGAACGATAAGCTTACAAATTAAAAGTTCAGATTTCTGGAAATCAGAAAAGGAAAAAGAACAATAAACCTGTAAGGAATGCCATGACCTTTAAATCACAGTAAAATTGCCATTCACAATCTTTATATTTGATTGCCTCTACCAACAGAACCATGGTTTCTTTTTTTTCGTTCTATTATTTATTGGAGCCAATAAATAACTAATCCTGTAGATTATATTGTACACCTAGGTGCGTTATCAGACCATTAAAATCTATATGTAAGTACACATTAAATTCTGCTCCTAGAAATGTTAAGCAAAGGAAGTACCTCTCATCCTGAAGTAGAAAATGTTTGTTTCTAGAGCTAGAAGATTCCGTTGTTGCAGTTTTGAACCCAAAAATTCAGCTTACTGATTCGAAATTTTTTGATCACGAATTAAATCGTTCAATTCCTTTTGACTAAAGAGCTAACGTCAAAGACTGAGGGCAGTACTATTCTACACTGTCAGTACTTTTTGATTCACTTGAAGGCCTGATCACGATCTGCCAAGACACGAATAGGCATATGTCTATCTTTGATTGAATGGGTTGTTTCTAAGGCAGAAGTAGTAGTCTGAAATATGGTCTTCGGATTCACACCACACCACACAACAGCGAATGATATGGTTTAACGTTTTCTTGTCCACCGCTTTTGCCATAAGTATTAAATTAGCTAAGGTAATTAAAGTCCAAATAAATGTGTCCAAAATCAGTAGAAAGCTTTTCTACAGTAATTAGTTTATTGATGTTAGTCAAAATTCTTTGACAGTACACACCAAAAATTAATTTCAATATAATCTCGTTATCCCGTTTACGGTCAAAACGGATAAACTCTCGTAATAAAGACTCTAAGTCGTAGCAGCTTTGCTATATTCGATCGTTTTTTAGGCAAAACTTTTGTAAATGTTTAATTCTGAGTGATGTCCTCTAAAGAAACCGGTATCCACTGATGTTGATTATAATCTACAAATGAATTACCACGATGAATTACAACTAAAGCTTGACCAAATCCATTTGGAGTTTATAAGACTTCTTGTCTTTATATATTCTATCACTGATGCATGGGTTGTGATACCATGATTTGAGGGGATTTTAAAGTTATTTCTGTTAGGTTATGGCGAAGAACACTAGTCCTTTTTTCATATGTAGATAAGACCAGCATACACCTATTATGATTACTGTAATTAAAAATTGATTTTGGTTTTTGAAATCTCTATTGCATGCCTCTGTACGAACCGTGAAGTATCTTCTAAATCGTTTCTCATCCTTGAAATTACAAGGATAACTATCTCATCTATACAAATCACATAGGAATATATTACATATAATTTCAAATCATTTGGCAAGTATCTTTCGTAGGCATTTATCTTGATAAAACCAGCTATTATATATCAGAACCATTAGAGCATATATGAACCTCGAAATACACCTTAATGCTTCTACTAGACGAAGTAATAGTAGACGACATGCCATCATTTACTCTGCCTACACAAATTACTATGTATTGCCCTTATTATCATGTGTATTTTGATGAGTAATCATCGTAGTATAGTGAGACACGGTTTATTTCCATTTGAATTATCGATAACACCTTATAGCTTTCAATAGTATTAGTCGTGCTTTACAGCACGGCAAATTGGTACTTGGACATGATATATCGTCACTTGTAACTTTCGAGTTGAAATATAAGCCTATAAATACCGGTAAATGCACGGTAATGATGAAATAATACAGTTTCACGGGAGTAATTTTGAAACGGCAACAATAATATAATATTGTAGTACGAGCTAGAACACGTTCTATATTCGAGTTCCGAGTCAGCCGTTATAAATAATAAATTATTACGGATAACGACCATTAAGTAAAATGAAATACAGTAAATTTCCTGTTTATATACACATGTACTCAGCGAAATAATAATAAAATGAATATATTATTTGGATAAACACATTTCAGATATTACGTTTTAAGGTGATTTATGTGCAAAGGAATGGGTTTGGAATGTTTGTTTCAGCTTGTTACGTACATTACGCCGTTTAATTAGTTGTTGGGTCTTATTAAAACTACTGACATTTATGCAGTTGTGCAATCACCGAATTGGTTCGAATACGATCGTGATTTAATAGAACGTACATATTTATTATTTTGTTTAATGGTCGGCTGCACAGCATAAATAAGGTAATATTAAATCAACTCACACAGAAGAACAACACAATTATCTGGATTGCCCGAGAATGTTTTAAATTCATTGTTTGTTTATGTAATAACTCGTGCTTTTATCGTAAATAAAAATTAACTTTGAAACAATAAATAATAATAAACCCTGAAAAGTACGTTGTTATTGCAAAATATGAATCAAAACAAATCCTATAATTATAAGTTTGCTGGTTAAACTTCTATTATGTGAAGTCCCCTGGGGACGATGGGATAGCCAATACTGCCCCCAAAAAACTTCCAACAAATGCCATCGACATCCCGGTGCGGATCCTGAATGCCAAGCTGGCTCTACGCGTTTTTTCGAATGTCTCGACTGGATTTTGCTCACGCGTTTGATTCGGTATGGCATTAAGGTCTGCTGTTTAAGATGGGCAGTTTTGGTATTAATCCCAAATCTGGCCTATCAAAGGGAATGACACACCACCAGACCGTAGGCGAATATTCGCCGGGGTACCACAGGGTTCGCTCCTGGGTCCGGAGCTATTTATTCTATACACGAGCGGCTTACCAAGGTCATTATCCACTCATCTTGTAATATATGCAGATGACACAGCAATATACATAACATCACGGGACGACGCTTTGGTGTGTCGCCGTCCGTCAGAGATCGGTCGACTAGGCGACAAAGTGGCTGCTTACTATCAATGCCGGCAAATGCTTGGCGATAAGGTCCTCCGGAAACGAAATCCTCCTCCGACCAACATCACAATTGGGTGTCAAATGCTGCGTTGAAAATCGCGCGTACAGTACTTGGAACTAACTCTGGATACGAGTACAAGTTCAATCATCATTTTTCCATGATCGCTGAGCGCGACTCTAGCTCTTCTCCTGTTCTGGAAAAGCTCATTGAGTTTAAAGATCAAACTAATGATCTATGTGGTGTTTCTCTGACCGATTCTTACTTGACCTTACCTGACTTGGTTCAGCGCCAGCAAATTGCAAGTGAAACGGCTTAACATTCTCCAAAACCGGGTGCTGCGAACCATCGTCAGTTTGTTATGATTGAATAAATAATTGAGATTTTAGCGAGAAAAGCTAGTGAACTGACATTGTTGTTGGTCATCGTCTACTGAAATCTTTAGTTTCTTCTTCTGCAAAATCGTTTATTGATTGGTCAACTTTCTGTAACATGCTGATATCTTTGCTTTTCTATAAACAGTTTACTTAATTGATGAAGGTGGATGAACTTATCAAAATATGAATTGAAGATTGTTGCAAAATAATTGCAGACGATATTTGGAACCTTGATAATTCGAATATTTTTTTTATTATTGTCTGCAGCTGAAGCAGGATATAGTATGGGTCTCTATCATGAATGACAATTGAAATTTAAATCTGTTGCTAATTATTGTAATCAATATAGTACAGAAAGTCGGGGTAGATGCAATCACTGCAAAGTGGTCATTCCTGGTGATAGAAGGCATGAGGTTCTCAACATGCACGAGTAGGAAATAAGTGATAAATCGGTGTTTGTTAATTCTGCCAACACTATTAGTTGTTTAAAATACGGGCGAAGCTATAAAAGTAGACAAAAAATGGTACTTTCTATACCTAAAGTTAATTAGAAATATCATATTATTTATTTAAAGCTTCTTGTAAGATATTGGTAATGAATTTGTAAGGCTATCACTTTTGATAGATAACCAAATTTTGGTAAAGTCCATAACATAAAACTGCTTTTTGTCTACTTTCTTTCTCTTTTCTGTATGTTCCTGACTTCCTTTTGTATGTTCTTAACGAGCAAACTGTAACTAATTGAGCTGGTCAAATGGCCTGCTTCTAGGTCACCCATTCAAGAGTCTTGGACAGCACAATATTTGAACCCAGTGTATTGCGGTCGAGAGTGAAATTAGTTTGGCATCTCAAGTCCTTGCAATCGAGTTGATCGTGAATGGATAGTACATCAACTTGGTTGTCCACTAGATTTCAAGAATGATTCATTTTCTTTCCTTCCCACAGTACTTCTGTTAAAATTTTAGTTTTAGGCAAGTATTTGATGCAAACATATGAACGTGAAAAACTTATAATCAAACATAACGAAATATAATAATAAAGAAACTTGATACTTACTTAACACACTTTTCAGTTTTATTTTGAGATTGTTTTGTTGTTGATTGATTTGACTTTAATTGCTAAACTAGAGTTTGTAGACTCTACAAAGAATACTTAAACACATTGACCTATTAACTTTACATTTAGCATTAGCGAATATTATAAATATATGTATATAAATAATAAATATGTATAACAAGAAATATAAAGCATGCATCTTTACTGTCTTTATAATTTTCTATTGTGGTGTTAAATCTTGAGAAAAGCATTTTCATACCAATACATCTTTTAATAATCCTCCTCCCTAAACAGTTTGTAGCTACCGTTAGCGGTGGCATTCAAGAAATCGAGGGCGATATCGCCATATTCCCCAGTTCCCCGAACCGCAGGATCTCTCCGCACCGACACTGAATTACATCCGTGAAGCTAGTATATCGCCGCCCCCAACGTTCAACCATTCGATCTCATAGAAGCATAGAAATCGCATCCAGATACATGACCATAAAGCATTTTAGTGCCTTGCAGATTTATGACTGCTTTTATCAGGTCCGGGTCCTCCCTTAACGATGTCCGTCAACGGTATTGTGAAAGGCCGCCACCATCGCATGATGTACGATCCGACGGCGACCGCAGCAGCAGCACTTGGTCAGAGGGTAACGAGATATACGAGCAACGTGCCAGGACATCTGTACAATTTATGCCCCTCTTTTCGACATTGCCGATGAAAAATGTAAATCATTCTCCGTAAAATTCAACATCCACTTACAGTGCTTCGTCTTCTGGTACTCTTGGCTGTAGAAGGTTTATACCCATGAATAGTTGAGGCTATTATTAACACAGTAAAAAAAGTGAAACTCTGTGGATTGGCTTACATGTACAAGTATATGTGTGTGTGTATGTTAGTTGAATTATCTCATACTTTTGGATTTAGATAAGGTAACGTGCAAGGTTTAGAACCTATATCTTTTAAGCGAAAGTAACGGAATAGGTACTTGGACCATATAGACCTAATAGTTAATTTTCGAAATAATTTGAGTTGGATGAGAGAACATCTTAATTAATTATTGAGAGTTACGAACATGTAATATTTTTGTTATATAGTATTATGACTTGCGGTAATCATACTTGTTAGTTAGTATAGTAAAGTTCTCCATTTTTGCTATATAATCTCTTACCAAATATGATTGTCTTACAAATCATGATATAATATTTCAAATGTTCTTACAACATGTAACTGTTACCTTATTAACCTAATAACGTAGTCTAAGTTGGCTTCTTGGTTTAACACCTGTAAATAAAGCTCCTGCTCTGATGTTGGCGTGTTCAATTGCAAATGTTATCTTAAGGTTTTTTGGGTTATCATGATTATATCTACTTAAAATGCGATATAAGTACCTATACTTTAAGTGCAATAGAAAGAACCAAGTTACTTGAAGTCACTTTATCTAAATGTAAATAATAAACCCATAATTGAAAAAACCGTCCCTGAAATGATCACCAAATCTTATTTAAGGTATCAACATTACTCCTACATCCTCTGTGTTCATATTCAACATTTGTAGCTTCTTTAATTACAGTAGAGTTAGGTTTTGGACTGGTTTCGGGAAGGTCGAGTCTCCAACTTTATAAAATCATAATACAGGAAGATTGTGATGTACTAATCTCTTGACAGATACTATAAACCAAGAAGTAGTTTTATATCGTGTTATCATTCTAAAAGCCTATCTAATATTTCAATAGCTTTAATTCCCAACAAACCCAACACATGTTTGAATCCAATCCTCACGCAAAACATAAAATCCACGATTTTTTTCTGCAGCTAAACGCAGGCTTCAGTAATTTTGTTTAGTTTTGAACTATTAGTATATGTTATTAATTTGTTGATACCTTTAAACAATACAAAGTATTGTTGTATTTAATATTATCCTGTATTAATTTCCTTCACTTCTTATATGTAACAAAATTTATACAATCATGACAGTTTTCAAAAGCTTCTAAGACCCCACGATAAATCCAGTTTTACTTTTCATTTCTTATCCAGACACAGCGCGTCAAGATGGATGGTTCGGGCGGATTTGACCGGTAAGCCGGACGTTTACTTAGGTCCAAATTTTTGCATGCAATAGATAATGGGATTTGTAGAGCGCCGACAATGGCCAACTACGACGACCGCTGCTCGTCTACTTATCACCTCGATCAATCATGATCACTCAAACGTATAACGCGCCTGCGGAAGACTTCCGGCCGATGTTTACATTGGGAATAACACGTCTCCATGTATAAATTCCTTGCCTGCGAAACGTCCAGTAGGGATGACTGATTGGAAGTTCGGATTCTGATCTCCAATTTCTGGATGATGTATGCGGGTAATATGTCATCTGTATTCCGGAATAAAAACCTGTAAAACTAACGCTTTATTATTAAAAACTCGACTTCCTTTCAATCAACGTATCTTGACAGGTAGCAAGAGTTAAGAAAGTATTTCAATACCGTAACTAGCAAATATATGCATTTCTTTATTCAAGGTCTAGATATACTTAAAAAAACTATTTGGAATAATAATTTATAATAATAATAATACAATAATTTTTTTATTAATCAAACAGTACAACCAATAAAGATCCAATAAATTACTTATAGCTTATAAAGTTCATATACAGTATTTTGTGTTGGGGGGAAATTGTTTGAGTTATTTTAATGAATAATTATATTTTTATGAGCTTTCGACAACCACTTCACATCTAGATTACAGGATTGGACTGTAAAGATTTTCAAGAAACTTTCGATTAATAATGTATCATTAATAACAACTGCTCTGCTATAGTCCGGTCTGTTCATTGGCGGCAGCACTTCATAACGTACAATTTTCAAACTTCATAAGTGCATATATGTATATTGTAATGGTTGGCTTAGTGAGCAAGGGAGCAATTAGACCAGCAGATATTCCGTGATTGGAGTGTTAGGATGACAATTCAATCCACAGTGCGGATGTCTGACATCGAAAGCTACCTTGTGAACATCAAAATTAAATTATAAAACCCCAGTAATAAAAACACACCATTTTGGAGACACCAGGTATATTGCACAAGAACAGCACCCTGTATATTAATATCAAAACTAAAATAACGATTAATAAAAAATATATATATACTAATTGAATCTAGGTAAAACAATAATGAAATTTATAAAAGAAATCATTAAGAATAGAGATGACATTTTGCCATGAAAAAATAATGCTTCCAATCACTCTATAAAAAAAAAACAATGTAGATACCCAAGGTAATTTCGTAATCAGCAAAGAATAAGGGACATCATATTTAACACCAGCTTCAGGAAACATCACTATTTCAATAGTTCCTTACAAAAATTGTCCAATTCTACAGTTTAACATCGGCACCATTCCCAAGTGTCAAACACAATTGTCAAACAACAGAGTTAATTTACAGAATTTTGCAATAACCCTATTTGAGGCACTCTGAGTCCGATTCTGTAGTTATTTCCAAAATTCTAAAATAAATTAAATTAAGTTTTCCAAAATTTCATTTCGCAAACGATTCCCTTTTGTTTAAGATAATTTACCTCACCTAATAAGAGTCAAATGACGCCAAAAATACTTCCAGGATTCACTAAAAAAATTTGCAAAACGACAGTCGAATTTAATCGTTTATCGAGGACACAGCTCGTATTTTTCATCCTAAAAATTTTAAGGAAAACATTTGTACCTTTAACCTATAAATTTCAATAACCATTAATTATCCTATTTGAATTCGGTTCCCAGTTTACCCAGGTTCCAAAGACCTACAACCTAAGAGACCCGTCCCGAATCGAGACCGTCCTCAATTCAAGGTCACTCTGGATCCACCAGGTCAGATCAGATTCATACAATTCATACTAAATAGCACCCGTTCACCCGTTAAACCTTAGTGTAATCTGTGTATATAAAAATAACCTAACCTAGAATAATATTTTAATGGTAAGAAAAATATATAGAATTCTATAATGATAATAACGACCGCTGTTATTTTAATTTTGCGATAGGACGATAGAGGTCGGTAGAATAAGTTTATTTTTAATTATATTTTTTTTTACAATAATGCAATTTTTCCCAAACGCCAATTATTTAAACATATTTTTATATAAAAATATGCCGTCCCGAAGTGGAGTCGAACCACCTATAGGGCTATCGCGGCTCTACCGCATACCGATGCGACCACGGGGGGCTTCGACTACACAAGTAAACTTCACATATTTAAATAATTGGCGTTTGGGAAAAATTGCATTATTGTATTTACATACGCCAAGAAAATAATACACTTCGGTGTCAAAAATATTTTTTTTTTGTTTTGTTAAATCAATTTTATAAATCAAATCATTTATTATACATAATTAAATAAATACATGTCATTCTAAAGAAAGTGTTTTTAATTCTATACGAAACAAACAACGAACTCAATTCCCTGTAAAAATAAAAAACCGAAATATTTGAAAAATTGGCTTTGGTAGAGCATATCAGTATAATATATATATGTAGGTATGTATGTATAGTATTTATTAGCCCCTTCGAAAGAGCGTAATTTTTAAGCGTACTGGTTCAGAAAAGCCAATGTCAGCAACTAGATTAGAAGTGGTCCTACCTGAAAATTTTCAAAATCTTGTCTTGTTAGAAGGTAATCCATGAAAACTAAAAATGTGGTTTACCAATGCTAGTACAATGAGCAGTTTTAGGTTAATTGGTCGTGAATTTCTAAAAATTAGCTACTAAAATTATTAGATTAGTTAAATTAAACCGAGAATCAAGAGAGAAAATCCGTATCCGATTGTGCTTATGAAAACCTTAGGACAACTAATACATACGAAGAGGAACTGTAGAGAGTGTTGAGCACTACCACCTGTGCTGAACGTGGTAGGTATCACAAAGTTCTCATGTTTCGCACAACCGCCATCCGTACACTACCGTACATTAATAACAGCAATCTTAACTACAGGCTATAGATGGAATAGCTGAAGAGAGAGTGAGATGGTCTTCCATCCTATCAGTCTGACCTCATTTCGTCTCGAAACCTGATAGAACATAATTGATAAGCATTTAAGGGCCTCTAGCAAGACTGCTTCCACAAGACAGCCAATATAGGTACCTATCAAAGAGAAAAATCTTGTGAGTAGGCTATTCATGGACTTGCTTGACGCGCACGAGTTGCCTCCGGCAACAAATAAGGTACATTACCTACCTTTTGGGGCATTAAGGGGAGCTTTGATAAGACGTCCTTTCTGTTGATAGGGTGGGCCTTGCAAAATCGTGGACTAGAGCGAACACTAGCACCGATCCACCACCTATGTGCTGTGATAAAATACAGAATTGTGTGTCGACGAACTTCTATGCTATAATGGTAACTGCTTCAACACTTTTAGTGTCACCATAATAATAATAATAGTAAAATATGAAAAAGATGCCAAAATTTAAATATCTTTTTGCATTCTTATTATCCATGTTGTTGCTTCTCTTTTGTTGCATTGTTATACAGCAAACTGTAACATTTTGATATTGGTGTAATACAATACAATACTTCACCATACCAAAGCTGAGACTGACTTCAAGCGTACTCTATAATATGCTAATTCGGAAATCATATTAACCCAGATATGCCCAACACTTTTTATTTTACTAAAATACTTTTTTTAACAGTAATTTATCAGCCTAAGCTTACTGATGACATAAAAAATATTTTTAAAAATCATTCTCTTTAGTAATAATCACAAAGATGTGTCCTTTTAAAAGGACAGTGGAAAAATAGACGACAATAAAGTAATTTTCTTTTATTTTATTTTATGTTTATTTATTTATTAAACTAAAAATGAAAAATCAAAAAGTGTAAAAAAATGTTATGCCCTTGTGTGATATGCTACAAAGCACCTCACATGTAAAGCGACGTCACATTTTGTGCACTTCGTAGAAGCTTTCATATGACATACTCTACGTCTGGTTTGCCTAGGTTGTTCAGCTACTAAATGATCGATTCTGTCAAATCTTGAAGTAGCATTTTCAAATGGTGAAGAAGATGATTATGATTTTTGCGGAATATTCTTCTTCCCATTACTTTCAATAAGCCCTAGAGCAATGATCCTTCTAAAAGTGAGGTGATCCATGTTGCCTCCACGCAACTTATGGAGTTGCCAGGCGTTTTGTTCTGCAACGTCTATCATTTGCGCAATAAGTGGAAAGTACCACTTTTTCCCCCGAATTCCTGTACGGTATAGGCTGATGTTTTGATCGCTTCGATCAACACCGCCCATATATGCGTTATAATATTTGATTAGATTAGGTTGGTCTACCATGATACGCTTTTTGCTGTGAAAAACGTGAAACTTGGTGTAATAGCTCGACGGCATGAAAATTAGATGTCATGTGCACAAGACTGTTGTCGCTCCATTTTACGATAATTATTGAGCTATTCTCCGTTGTTTTGTAGTCATACGATCCGCGGTTTTTTTTCTTCAAATTTGTATCAGACTCTAATGGACAACCATACAATCGATTTTTTCTTATTGTGCCAGTTCCTTTAATTCCCCGACTAGTAAGAATATCTATCAAAGACAATGTTGTGAAGAAATTATCAAAGTATAAGTGATGTGGAAGTTGCCTATAATTTGTTAAAACATCAAGGCATTCGAGAATTACGGAGTGCCTCAAGCCAAGATTTCTATAACACTCTTTTATATCTGATTTGGCACCTTGATATGGCTCAAACCAAACCACATATCCGGATGGCGAGGCGCCGACCCAAACCTTATAACCGTACCTCAGAGGTTTTCCTCTGATAAATTGTTTGCAGCCATGGTGTCCAAAAATAGAACCATGGCCTCATCTATAGAGTGGTGTTCATGTTGGTGAAAGCTTGACAAACTTCTGAAGAAGTATGTTAAAGTATGTTACTTGCAGGACAGAATAAAAATATTTATTGCTTAAAAACAAAGCACTATCCTTCTTTAGATATTAATAAACGTGTTTTATCAACAAAGATGCAATTTACTAACAATTTGCTATAAAATACCTACCCTACAAGTCTAAAATCACATGGACAAGACATGGTCACATTTTCTTGCACTCTAACCTCTCACAATAATCACCTGTTTATTGCAAACTGTCAAAATACTGTAGAATATAACTTCTCATTAATGTTTGAACACAAGACGACATCTATTATTACAACGCAAGTTTTATTTTTTTTAAGGCACGCCCGCGAAACGTCCTTTTAAAAGGACAGTGGGCATATCTGGATTTTAATATGGCGAAAGGAGGGGCAATTAGGGGAAGCGATTCTCCTCTTTTGTAATCCCTCTAATACAAGTACTAGTTTACTTGAAATAAATAAGAACAGCATTAGCAGCATTCATTCAACCGTCGGTTTCAGTTTCCATCTGCAACAGTAATAATGATATCGTATTTCTTTCGAAGCGACCACACTCGCATTATTTTAATTTTCACTATGTACATATACATATACATATATATATATATATATACATATAATATGAATGAATAGATATATGCATTTATTTAAATAATAAAAAATGTACAGTTCACTTGTCTAGCATCGACAAAGTGCTCACTTTTCTAAAATGAATCCGTATTCTAACGCTTAAAATAACTTCATTAGGTGCAGTTGTATTAACTAGCAGCAGGAATATTCGCATTCACAAGAGAATTTAGGCACACTCAACCTACTTACCTAACGCTTGCATACATACGTCCACACTTCATTTAGAAAAACGTACGAGCACGAGTAAAATTGTACTTGAAAGAAAAATGTGAACAAAACAACGCCATTCATCTTAGTGACATTCTCTACGACGAAAAATTTATCGACGCTGCAAACGGTTTTACTACACCCGACGCCCCATAATTTAAATTATTTTTAAGCGAGCTCAGCATACTCGCTATAGTACATTGGAGTTTATGGGTTACGGACGTTTGTGTGCGTTCGTTGCTATCAAAGCAACTGGCAAACGAAAATGTATTTCACATGTTTCTGGTTATTAAATATAATTTGTGATATCTAATTTTTGGACAAGCCCGAATGTGGGAGGCCTGTACCATTCAAAATTATGAGACGACACGTGAAAGGCTAATGGAATTGAGCGTCACATGTGTACATCTCTCTTGCGTATACAGTATAGTCTGGAAGTATACGAAACGAGTCTTATTATTATAGCACAAGATTATTTTTGCAATTAATTTTTGGACAAACTGTATCGAAAGAAAATATTCAATTTTTTTTTATCGATTTTTATCAAACTAGATAACAATATAGTTATCTAGTTGGCTTAAATACTGCAAATATACTCATAATAAAATCACTATGAATCCGAACGACACTTCATACCATCTAGTAGCTAAAGAACGTAACAAGTAACTACAGAAATTTACTTTCTGAGTTTGTTTGTACGCAAATATGATAGTAAAATACTGTTTCTTGAATTTTACATCACTGTTTTACAAAAACAAATACAACGTAATTTATATATCGTGGAACTGGGGATCGTTGTTTTTCCACACAAAAAGTAGTCGTAGAATATTGCTATAGTTTTTCAAATATTAGTACTAAATATTAAGTATCACAGTATTACCCCTACAATAGTTTCTTAAAATCACCTCCAGCAATGCATTATAGGCATTTCAATACCACAATATTGAAAATCGTCGGAATCGTAAATAAAGGTGTCAATATTATAGCTAGTTATATAGGGTGAGTCATAACTGGTGACCAAAAATGTACCAGTGTATATGGATCACCCTTTTGAATAAATAACTTCCTATGAACCTATGTCCTAGTATGTATACTTAAGGAAGTAAAAGAAGTGAAACTTTTATAATTAATTAATGTAAGTGTTTATGAGGCAACCATAATCTAACTTAATTTGCACAGTTTGGTATAGTTTTTCTCTTTCTGTTTCTTTTATTAGATCAGGAGGAAGAGCAGCCATTTATTTACTAAGTTGCTGATCCTGAACCTATTAGAACAACATTGCTTTATTTTTATTCTCATTGTTTAAAAATTCTTTTATTCTTAATGTATATATATTGTATTTGTTTGTACTAATAAACCGCTATTATTATTATTATTATTACAGGCTTGAGAGAATTTTTAGCGCTGCTGTTGAAATTCGTAACAATGGTTAAGTATCTAGGGTGTACGATTCACTTATTCGTAGAGCTCATGCTTGCATTAGAGTTCAAGGAGCACAATTTGAACAAGTTTTGTAATAATGCATTTAAGTAAAATGTCATTTATCAGTACTTTTAAATAAATTTTGTTTAGTTTACCAGATTTTTTATCAGTTATTATGGTTGCCTCATAAATACTTACATTAATTAATTATAAAACTTTCATATCTTGTAGTTCCTTAAGTATACATACTAGGACATAGATTCATAGGAAGTTATTTAGTCAGAAAGGTGATCCATATACGCTGGTACATTTTTGGTCGCCAGTTATGACCCACCGTGTACGTCTAAAACATTTGTACCGTCTTTCAAAATCATGACTTGAACTTACACAAGAACTTTAACTTTTGTTTAAAATTATATCCTTTTTTTTCCTCCACATACTCCGCCTTCCTCAAGACAGTACGGGTAACAAAATGAAGGCCCATGCCTCGAGTAACTCACGCTGGTATGTTCCCCCATCACCATCTAAAAGGGTGGATAGGCATTAAAAGCAGACCACAGACATATTTGATGACTTTTCAAATAAACAGTTTTTTCCTTCATATCCTCATAGTTGTTGTTGGCATTCTCTTTACACGTTAATTATTATTACCTATTTATTAATATTCAATATATGTATAATAGGATAACCTTATGTGGAGTGTGTTATTTATGTTAATCTTATGTTCAGGATGGTACGAGTACTGCAGAATTAATTTGTGAATTTTGCCTCAATCTTTGAAAATTTTGGAGAATCAACTGCTATTGAAAATTTTATTAAGTTTGACGAATAGTTATCACTTTAGCTATAATATGAAATATACTATAGGTTTAAAAACTTATATCTCGTCATCCCATTTAATAATTGCTAGCTTGCTTTATGAAATTAAAAAAGCAGAATAAACTTTTTCAGATACCATATAAACACTATACTATATTAACTAACTACAAAACACAAAGTAAACTTTTCGATAACAGTGTATACTATAGACGTCTTTGTAACTCATGGAACCGCTCAACAACTGTATGTCGTAGCGTTGAACACGACAGGATCGCAGCTGTTTGATGTGTCACACTAAGGATTTTATTAAATCATTAACACGAAAAGTTTTATTTAGAATAGCGGCGGCGGATCGTTAGTCAAAAACTGAGGCGAAACACGTACAAAGTGTCCGACCATAAATTACGGATAAGTGGCGACCGCAGGAAAATAAAGATATAAAATAATATGAAAAACATTATTGGATGCAACAACCAAAGAGAGTGTCGTTACTTTCTACACTATTTTGTAGGCATTTATAGGTACCAACTACATACAATACAAGTAGAACAGCAAGCTGTAAATGAGCTCGTGTATGTGTCTACGCGTAAGAATGCTTGTGAGATATTTTACGACAAGTGGAAACTTTAAAATAACATGCGCATTGCATTATTTTCACGAATTTACGAGCGGAGTCGCGCCATTTCGTATAAAAGTTGTAAATATTTTTAGTGTTTTACGGTTGTTAATAACGCCTTCCAGATTTTCCTTCCAAATTATTTACTGCCGCTGTCCTATAAAACTTTAAAATGCATGTGTTTTCTACTGTTACTGTAACAACAGACTATTTTATACGGCTTTACTTTAGGCATAATGCTATAGAATTCGCGCATATATTGTGCACTAGTAGCATGGAGTTTAATTGTAACTGCTTTGTAACTTTCCGGCGTAAATTTATAACACAAAAGAGTATCCAGTTTTTATACTGTCAGGATATCACAGACGTTTCATACATGTATGACACTAACAAAACAAACATACAAATTTTCAACATACCAAATAGTATTTTCAGCTCGTGCATTGCGAATACATTACAATAGGTTACCCAATATACGTTTAAAATGAGTTTTGTCACTGTATTTTGCAATAAATTTGAGACTTTATTATTATGTAATAATGGAATCTTAACGAAAAGGTTTCTCCATTTTTTTAAAGTCAACCCATTAAACTTGTTAAAGTAATTCTGGCAGGCCGTGGAAACAAACTGCCCCTGCTTATCCAACGGTTTGGATAAGCTTGCAAATTCCTGACTTGTTGAGGAAAGTGTGCAGGACATCCGTCGTGTTGCAGCCACATATCTCTTCTCAGTTGTAAAGGCACGTTTTCTAAAAAGTCCAAATAAGTTCCGCCATTATTATTTTGAAAAAATGGTCCTATAATTCGATCGCCTAAGATACCACACCAGACGTTCACACTCCAACGACTTTGATAGTTTACCTCACGCATCCAATGTGGATATTATGCAAATTGACTCCTCCATTGCTTGACGAAGTAGGTTCATCGGTCCATAATATTCGAGATAAAAAATCGGGATCCTCATCTATCATAGAATTCAACCGATGACAGTGGTCTAATCTCCTATTAGAATGATGATAAGCGTGAAGATAGTGATCTCTTAGGATTCGTTGTAGCGATGATTTATTAATTTCGAAGTCCAACCTTATTAATCTTAAACTTAAATGGGAGTTAATATTAACATAGGCAAGAACATTAATGACGTTTTGTTCGTTCCTAGCGTGTCGATTTCTTCTAGGCACTGGATTAGGATGAACTCGTCCTGTTTCATCTACTTAAGAGTCTAAATACCATTATACTAAAATGTCTTCTATTGGGATAATTTGCTGCGTACACACGCTCAGCCACACAGGCGTTTTGATGACACTGGAAAAACACGTTCAACATGACGTATGCTTCCGCAGTTGAATAAGACATTTTTAATGCAATAAACACAATCACAGTAAGACAATTAATTTAAATATTAAAATTTAAACCGACTATTTAAAACAGGATATCAAAAGACACTTTGACAACCATCAAACAACGACATGAAAAACGCGTAGAGTTATGTCAGATATAAACGACATTTGTTTTCATGGCAATCTTGATAATTAGAAAAGAATGATTTCTGTCAGATGATTTTATTACTTACATACATTACGTCAATAATTAATAAAATTGGTACTCAACAATCGATTATTGACTAAATACCTAACTTTTAATAAAAAAATATGTGATAACACTAAATATTTGAAAACGGGTGACAATATCACAACGTAGTACTAATATCAGATATTAAACACTATGGTGTCCTTAAAGGCATTGTAAAAAAGAGTAATAAAGATAAACACTAACTTATATTTCGATTTAAAATATCGTTTGGCGTCCCAAATAATAAATTAGCATTTTTTTTTGGTAAATTAGGAATAATTAGACATTAATAACAAACCTTAAAGTGGAAATGCTTCCCAAAATGTATTTTTTTTTAGTATAAATTTCTTAGGTTATCTTAGTTTAGGATAAAGATATTCAGATGCGGTTCTCACTGGATTGTTAGGCTCTTGATTGACTATGTAATGACATAAAAAAGTGATATCATTGCATTTAATTTTTTTGCAGTAAGTTAATTTTTTTGCAATTATGTCAGAAAACGCCATCTGGCGGCAAGGTAAGCAAACACAATCACCTCACTCACAGTTCAATTGATAGTCTAGGAAAGCCCCTTGTTAACGACTCCAAGTTTATTAAGATACGCTAAGCCTTTTTACCGTACCTCGTTACCCTTGTTGGGACACCCGGTATTTACAAAATGTTATAAAAGAGATGACACATTCGGACATTTCGGATCAGTTTTATCCAAAACCGTACTGTGGTCGATAAACTATTCCTATTCCGCCAGATTCTTTCATCAACTCATGATCTTGTTACAGTGTAACTTCATTGTAAAAAAGAGATATAGGTACCTGTAGTTTTATTCTAAAATCATCTCTGTGTATTATTTTATCCAACATTTTCCAGTATTCAAAGAAGATTCAATCAATTTACGTAAAGCTAGTAATATAACAAACCATATGAACTAGTTTGTCACGATAACTAATAGTTAAACAAAACATCATCTGTATCCATATTCAGGACTCATAGAGAATTCAAACGAGAATCCCAAAAATGTGAACCCTCATATTTGACATCAAAATTACGCGATAAAAAAGAATATAAACATTATGATACCGGCGTAATCGAGTGGTAAAATATAATATTAAAGTCGACCAGGATTGTCGTCTTGTCATGAAAACTAGGCACGGACATTACATTACACACGTATATCCAACCTGCCACGAGCTATTATCGCGATTTTTCATCCCCGTCCTCGTTAATCTTCGCCTAACAGTAAATCGATATTATGGTAACAACGTGTAGCCATTAGATTAATAGTCCACGCTATCTCTTTCCCGATCTCTGACTCCGCGTACGCCTTAACAGCACTTTCTGTCCGTATAAGGCAAAGTTGACGAGGGTGTTATCTTATTATCTAGTAAGACACTGTAAGTATCGTATTCTAATTGGCTGTCTTGTACCGAACGAGTTATCTGTATCGACTCAGTATCAGCGTGGGCCGACGGCTGATCTTCGTATTTTCTCTTTCTTCTAGTTATTCGTATCTCCTTCTCTATTCTGAGCGTGCAAGATACAGTTAAGGATGAAAGATTTCGCTCCTCTACGTTTTTCTAAGAACTATCTACGAACTAAATGGTAGTATCGCGTTTTTCTTTACAAATGTTTAAAAGGTATCAGAAAAACAACCGCTTCCTAGTATACATTGATTTCTATTGTCTTGCAGATGAGAACGATTTCTTCATTATCCTGTTCTTTTTGCTTTAATTCGAAACTCATTCTTAAGAGATGAGCATAGACATTATGTTTAGTTTTTATAATTGTATTTTTTAGTGTAATGGCGCAACAAATTTCTTCCGTCATCTTGAATTTTAATGGCCGTTCTACCGGATTGCCATTTTTTTAGAATTCTACATAATATCTCCATCTTACGCTATTTCTTATGGCTAGTAAATTCCTACAAGCGAATCCCTAAGTTAGCTATCTACGTCAGCCCATTTGTCAAAATGGATTTACTTTAGTAGGGTGAGATAAAAAAAATAAATATATAAGAAACAGTACCATACAGCAGATTTAGAAAATATCTTATAATATAGGTTCAATGTTTTAAATAAAAAAAGAAACTAATTGTGAATTTTATTAGATTAAATGTTCTAAAATCTAGTCCTTTTATATTATTCAGCGGACGTTAATAAAATTTTCTTGCTTCCTCCGGTACAGATGAATGAATACTTCTTTAAGAGCAAGAGAGGGTTATATATTTTTGAAAAGCCTGTTCTAATCTTAATAACAATATCTAAAGGTATAACCTATTTTTGTTTATGAATATACTGTAATCTTATTATACATTTATTCCTGTTTACAACTCCATTTTTCATTTGAGAGATGAGCATCCAGGTGTAGGTAATCTAAAACATAAAAAGCACTAAATTAATGTTATATTTATGAAACTACAACCAGCTATCTGATCTGTGTATTTTTTATTCAATTTAATTCAATTTTACAAAAGTATGTAACAGTAACACGATTGCACACATGCAAAGTATTTGTTTGTCATTCATTTTATTTTAATTCAACACTATCCAGATAGAGGATGTTAAACTCTTCAAGTTGGCATCATCGGTATTGTGTTCGCATATATCCGAGTCGATGTCATGTTTTGGCTCAGTAGCCGTCTGACGTAGGGGTATTGGTCGGCACACACCTTATGATAAGTCCACCCAACGACAAGGACAGAAATATGTCACATTCACCACAATATGATCAATTGTAGGTTTAAAGGTAATTACGTAGAAGCTCTTAAATTCTATGTAACTTTTTCTTTTTTGATTTTGAGCTAAAATAATCACGGGAGATAATATTTATTATAATTTAATTTTACATGTAGGATCTATATCTAGCAGATCTAAATCTACACGCTGTATATGCACATGGTATGATATTCCGTTTTAGTAAAATTTCATTCCGAAACGGAGGCATCTTGGACGGTATGTCGCCAGCGGCTCCGTACTTTTATTTATTTGCAAATACGTTATCGAAAGTTGCATAGTCTCTTAAATTAAAATGCTCACTTATACTATAGAAAAGTCTTCAAAAGAATAAAAATTTTGTTCTAGCACGAATCTTTTTAAACACACTTGAATCGTTTCAAATTTAAAAGTGTTTTAACTCATCGGATAAGTTGTTTTACACCTCTATAGAGCGATAGCATACAGCTTTGTCAAACAGAGCTATTCTCCACTTGTACGGAATTCACACAAAATGTACAAATCGTTTGCACCTCTAGCGATCATGTTACCAAAATACATTTAATTCTTCAACATTATGAAAACTTTTTTACCATATTTTCTTGTGTTCTAAACCTTTGTAAAAATCGATACCCACCGTCTTCTACACAAAGTAATAAGACCTTAGGGTTTCTATACTCACCTCATACCTTTCAAACTACGAATTTCATAAAAATGGAGTGAGCTTTTTACCAAAACGTCGGTATGTCCATTTCCAGTCATAAAATCATCCAGATTCATGTTCAGAAATTAAAACTCAATTACAATGAGTAATCATCGTCCTTTAACTTAAAATATGCATTCACATTTCAGTTTTTTACTATTCCTAAAGCCTCTAGTTTTCTTTCTATTTAATTCTGAAAAATTACCGTCGCATCAATTAGTTCTGGCTAAATTCCACCATACCCGACCCTGTCAATAAGCACGATATGTCGTCAACTTAGCGATAAAGAAGATAATACTTTACAAACAAGTAGCTAGTGAGTTCATTAATGATCCTCCGAAAATTGTCCTAAGTATTGAGTAACGAACAAATCCTGTTAGATACAGCATTGTATCCTACGAACACAGACGATGTGCTTCCTGTTAGTCAAGTGGAATTCCAAGTGGTATTTTACTTTCTTTTAAAGATATACCACAACACATTTACCTGACCTATATTTTAGCAAGTAAAACCATAAATAATAAACAATAACAACGCAAACAACTCGTTGCAGAAATTATTGTTTTGGGCGAAATAAACTGCTCTCGCTTTGTGCCGAATATACTAAATATGAATAGCTTTTTGGTGTAACCATCCATTCCATTGATTTGCAATTGCACATTTTCACATACATTTTGAAAAAATCATAATTCATGTAAATTACAACAAAATATATTGAGTATAACCGATATTACAGTTTTTCCTTCCACCTTATTGAATTTACATCACAGATAATGTTCATGCTGTCTTTCGTTGTTGGTAAACGTCTGTCCACGCTGCGCCGTGCCGTTAGAGACGATGTGTCACTTTTCCGAACGGGTTCTGTAGTCTAGGAGTTCGCTTGTTGCGCCCCGTTTTACTTCTCGGCGACTTTTTATCGGCTTGTTAATCACCAGGACCGTGTTGTGTTCGGGCATTAATTACTAGCTCCCGAGTTCCTTTCCAACATGTGTAGCTACGATTGGAACGTATATACGTGTTCCCGTGTTGGCGTGAGATGATAATAAATTACGTACCCATACTGCGATAGCTAACCGTAGGATGCTGTCGTCGTTGAAGATATCGCCCTGTAGGTATATATGCCGTAATGAAGTGATAAAGTGTTGTTAGTGGAGTCGAGCGGTTTAATTTCTCGATAAATTTGTATGTGAGGTACTCAATCATACTAGCGGGGGCTTTGTCTTGATTTGAATCAAGTATTCACCGTTCTACACAACGAAGTTTTAATCGTTTTTGTAAGTGAGTATGTTAATCTATCTATCAAGATCTATGAATTTGATTTACTGCGTCAGCCAGCACCTATCATTTTAACTGCTTGTAGTAGAGAGGAACTTGGCTAATATAGATAGTACTCACCAGTTACTTACTTGTCACTTCAGCATCAAATATCTGAACTATCTACGGATTGACGTATAGGCTGAAGGCATTAAATTAAAGATATTACATCTATCATAGTTATTTCTTGTTCCCGCGTTTTGTTAACATTCATCTACATACAGTGTGTTTCAGTAGGCTAGAAGTTTTAAATTGCTACGTTTCTTTGAAAGATACACGATAGTGCACTAGCACATTTTAATATACTTCCTTCGTAAATTTCTAAATATAACTTATTTAGTTCGCTCAAAAACCTCAAAAAGAAATAATGCTGGTGTTTTTGAAACAGTTTAGCAGTTACTCCAACAATGAATGGAATCATACCTCCTAGTTGGTGGCAGTAAGGTTCAGCTCCTCTTATAAATGAAAAAGCTTTGTACACAACATTAGGAAATAAATACCTTTTTTGTTAAATTTCGAATAATAATTGTATATGATATAAGTAAAAACTGCCTAATCTTACACGGGCTACCTCATAAAATACAAAAAGTTCTTTCGATTTTCACTCAGTGTCGACGTTTAATTTGTTGAAACGTTAAATTCTCAATTCTGTATTTTTCAGGTGGGTCGGTCTCCTGGCCGTGAATCTGGTTTCATTTTTTATTCCAAACGACATTAAAATAGTCGAAAACATTATTTCTTTGTTCACCTCATACGCAGATCAGATTGATCCAATGGATTTTTAGCAGGTGCGCCCACTATGCACCTGCAAATACCTTCTAATGCTTCCTATTGCTTGTCAAGACTAACGCTACAGCTCTTGCAGTGTATGTCAATGTATATTCATAGCTTTTAATGAGGTCATTCAATATTCATCACTGTTGATGAATAGAATAGAATAGAATATATATTTAGTTCCGTAAAATACATTAAATGTGTAGAACATGTTAAATAGTATAAATGTCAAAAAGTATAAATATAATAATAAATATATACACAGAAATATAATAAAAACATCTTAAAAAACACTCCTAGACAACCATACAATCGAAAACATATCAAAATTGCATATTATAGAAGTCATTGACTGTATAAACAACACTTCCCGCCAACAAACGACTGAGCTGCTGCTTAAAAAGTTTTGGCGCTAAGTTTCTAATAGATAGAGGCAGATGATTGTACACTCTAATCACTTGTGACACAACACCCTTGGACACAATAGTCTTAGTAGTCTGAGGTAGCACTAGCTGACAATTTTTGCGACCGCGCGTATTGTAACTGTGGTCGATTTCATGATTTTTTAAAAGTTCATAGTTCTCTTTAGCGAAACAGGCACACTCGTATATGTATATACCCGGTAAGGTAAGTATAGAAAAGTTTCTAAGTCTAAGCTTTCAAAACAAAATACACAAAAACGAGATAGTCCACGAAAAAAGGCTATTTACAAAAAAGAATCTTTTCGAATTAAAGGAAATACTGACAAAGATACAGTGGCGAGATATGTATAACTATGAGCAATTCAATGAAATCTTACAAAGCCTAATGAATACAACATGTCCCCTAACAAAGTATAGAAAAAAGAGCGACAACACCACAAACCGTTGGATAACACCGGAATTACAACACAAATGTAGACAGAAGAGAATTCTTTATGAAGACGCCCTAAACAATAAAATTGACTATCACATTTACCAGAACTACGCTAAAACACTCCAAAACGAAATACGTGATGCAAGGAAATGCTATTATTCAACCTTTATAGCTACGTCTACAAACAAAACCCAGGCAACTTGGCAAGTTGTGAAGGGTTTCACTAAAAGAAATAGTCAGAACAGATTCTGTGTAGCTGACCTACAGACTAATTTACAGGATAACGAGGCGAAGATGGCGTATGTCAATAACCGTTTGATAAAGATGTGTGAAGCCGCAGATAATGATAATGAACTGCAAACACAACTACTTACCCAGATAGACAAAACCGTATTTCTTTTTCCTACAACACCGAATGAAATCCTTGACATTATTCACTCATTGAAGAACACATGTGCTGTAGGACATGATGGCGTTTCTGTTGAACTGCTAAAATATTGCGCTTCTCAATTGGCTGAACCTATTAGCTCTCTCATAAACGATACATTGGAAACAGGCAATTTCCCTGATATACTTAAACGGTCAACAGTTACCTTAATACATAAAAAAGGCAGTAAAAGTGACATAGAAAACTATCGACCTATATCGATCCTTTCGAATATATCAAAGATATATGAAAAAGTTATTTACAGCAGAATATACAAGTTTGTTGAAAAACATAACATACTTCACACAATGCAAAATGGTTTTGTGCAGGGTAGATCCACCGTAAGAGCTGTTTACCAGGCTATGATAGATATTTATGATGGAATAAATGACCATGGCTTTGCGGTAGGTATTTTCATGGACCTTTCTAAAGCTTTCGACAGCGTAAATTACAGAAAGCTTTACAAAAAACTGCAATTTATGGGTATACGTGGAACGAGTCTGAAATTAATTAAATCTTATTTAACAGGTCGTAAACAGAGGATATCCTCTGTGGACGGAGAGAGCAATAGAATCTATTCAGATTGGCAGGACATTGAACGCGGAATACCACAAGGTTCAATACTTGGCCCGCTTTTATTTCTTTTGTATGTGAACGAACTTCCTATCCTAGCTTTGTGGCAGCACTACCTCACTGTAAATAATGTTGACTGTATCCGAATAGCGAATGTTAGCCCGAGAGTAGTCAGTACTTCGCTCCCAACACAATGCTACAGTTTGCCTAAGACGAACCCATCGCCAAATAATTTGCTCACACCACTAGCAAAATCTATATTAGAAACTCAATCAACAATTCAAATTGTTAATAATGGAACAAAATATGATATGGTGCTGAAATAAATAGCAGCGAACGCATATTTATCTATATGTAAACAAACATTAATAAAATTAAAAAAATAAAAGCTTGTACATGAACCCCTTTTGTGTGGGTTTTCGTTTTTTACTAATATATTCTTTTTTTTGCAGTATTAATTTTTGTCAACCTGTGTACCTTTATGTACTACGTAAGCGTATAAAATCCCAAAACTAGGCACAGGATATTTAACGCTAAATTTACTATCCGTGAAACCGTTTTCGCAGTTTCGTATACAATACCGAAACAGAATGCGTACAAAGCAACCAACGGTTTCTATAAAAAAAAACCGGTAAATTTTATTGACAGTCAACGTGTCACCAGCCTTTTCTGTTCGACAAAGCGAGAATGTTCGCAAAATTAATGACTTAACATTATTCACGCAAACGTGCCACCCAACCGATCAAAGAACCGAAAATAGTTCAAAGAAATCTCTTCGCCGGATCTGCTCAACGAACGGGAAATTGAAAAAGGAACGAAAACGGTATTTAAAAATTAATTATCCAATCCCCTCTCTTTACGCTCAGACCTACCCATAATTCTCTCGTCTTTACCATATATGCTTGGCGATAATAACGATAATAATACTCGCAGCGGCGTACGTTTGCGTACTATCGTGGACATTTTAATGTAAACGAAGTATAATGGAACGAACTATAATACAAAACACTGCTCATTAAAACAGGAAAACGGAGAAAGTTTTATACTTTTGGGCAAATAGGTCTCAAAGTATTTTTCATTATATACATATTATAAAATATAAAATGTATGCTGCTTACGCACTACGATATTTTTTACAGTAGCTCTATTGTAATGTGGATGTACATATTTCCTATAACTTGGTTTATTTTCTAATAACAATTCTTATCATTCAATAATTGCTCTTTAATTAAGCTTTGAAGTTAAAGAATTTTTTATTATATTCTCCACGATTGTACAGGTTGTATGATCCGAAACGATGAGGTGAAACGAAGGAGATCATTGAAGCGTGTAGATCCGTACAGCTGCCCCTTAGATGCCCGCATTTGATTTGCGCTTACCTCCCGGGGACATCAACAGAAGAACCACCGCTTTAAGCACGCATCAAGTCATCTGAATACGTTCTGTTCCGTGTAATAACTTGGTGTTATTCAACAATTCAGATTGAATTAATTATATACGGCGCGTACGAGTACACATAGAGAAGGTTTATAATAACCATTCCGAGGTTAAGTCAGCCAGGAACGTATTTGTTCGCGAACGATGGGGGGCCCCTCAGGGAAATTCAACCACCCTAGTTGAAGTGTTTTCGAAATCAGTGGGATAGAAGATAATTAAAACTGTTTCTGAGGTTTCAAAGAAGGGCTGTTACAGAATATGGGTAATAGTCTTAGCAACTGGTTATTAATACTTCTATGCATGTTACCATTACGTACTGAACCTACTATATAGTTATAACAAAAAATTAAATATTAGTGTATTGTAATGAATGCAAGACTATTACCTCTTGTTTTATTGTTCTTGTAATACAAGCAGAAGCAAAGATGTTGTTAATTACTGGTTTCGCAGAGATACGAATTTTCTTCGAATGTTGAAAAGAATCAAATATAATAATTAACAAAACATTTAATATCTTCGCTGGTTTTTTTTCTTTAGGACGTTGAGCAATATTATGTGGAGAAGTGCTTTGTGATTTGCTATTTCCTCTTAGCACTGAGATATTGTGGTTTGTGTTCTAATATATGTCGCCGGTTTTTAACTTTATTAGGATTTTTTTAATTTTTGTAGCTTAAAGGAAGTATATACATGTTTGTATGATAATTCTCATAATAAAATCAGTATTTCTAGGTTTCTAAGAAATTCATTTTAGTTTACATGGTAATAACATTTCATTTTCCATTAAAATGTGCATATGAAAATTTTGGTGGAGGCGAAGGTAAGTTATTGACTGCAGTCGAACATTGTCATGATATGCAGTTGGATTTGTAATTTTAATGTGGTACAATGGTAAGAAATCTTGACTTAGTTGTATAACTTCAGCAGCTTTACATAGAAAATATCTGCACATATAACATCAAGTGCATGCATATACATATTTCTAATTTTATAAAATATTATAACATGTAACTCGTATTTTGCAAATTTATAGCTGCTACTGCTCTTGCAAACTGCAATAGACACCATTACAATTATATCCAAACGAAGATTATATTTATTTGTTAGCCATAACCCTTATATGAGTTGCTTATCCTAAGTGTAAATTATTGGCTGCTGGCCTTGTAGATAATTTAAACTAGCCTGATTGATATAAATAGAGTCTTCTATTAAAACTATTCACCATAGCACTAGCCTATTCACGACTATCCTGAGTTACGTAATATGTCCAGTTTTATGCAAGGTGTCCATAAATCGGCTAGGCACATTATTATTATTATATACCTTCGTAGCAGATACCAAAGCCTACTTAAACATTTAAAATATTTAAAATTTTAATAACAGCGTTAAACTGAACTGATATTTCAAATTAAACAGTACAAGTAGATATTTTCGCTTTAATTTTCACAAACTGTATAAAAATTGAAAAAATTTAACATTTGTTTTAGAACCTAAATTTAAATATATCCCGCTTGGATTTTTATTCCAATCTTAATGTTTAAAGAATCGCCTCAGCTTTATTTCTTATGCTAAATCTCCATTAAACAAACTTCTACACAGAGATCTCTACCAACTTCCCAACAGCCCTTGACAATTACTTCTCCTCTTACTCATAATAACGTAACTTTGTAGTTTGTTATAACAAGAATATTTTCGTCCATCGTTTTTGTCTTCTGGTGAATGCTGGTTGCACCGGCTGCTTAAACAGCGTTGCTTGTCTGACTACTATTGCAACTCTTGCTGTGTAATTTGTGTGCGTAAATGTGTTCAATTAACATCGCCTCGTGTTGAGCATGACAGTGCTGGATAGCCGCCTAATCACTGAGGCTCGTTATTATTATTAAACGAAAGTTACATGTTTTAGAAAAATTAATTTTTAACTAGATAAAATACAAAGCAAAAAATAGTTACCATAGTTAAGTTAATGTAGTCAGATAAAATACACATAACTACAACAAAAATTTACGTAAAAATAAGCGTAAAATCTGGATTAGAAAGTTCGAATAAACGCAACTAAGGCTCTCTATATTCTATCTAAAATTCACGATATTAGAAAGTTCTTTAGGTTTCTTTTGGTTCCACATTTGAACTGGTGTAGTTCCAGTTCTAACAGCCGACTGGTATTACTAAATATAACTCATCCTTTACTTGGTCGTACATTTAGAATGATTATAAGTTAACCCAAGAGTAAAGCCAAAACAAGTATTTTATGTCCTACACTTCTAAAATGTTTCTTTTGAATCTGTTATATTTGACTCCTAAAACATCAGTATGGAAACTAACGAAGCAGGTCAGTTCATTGTTATGCAAGTTACAGTCAGTATAAGTAAAATTAATGCGAATTCAAAGTGCTCATATAAAGAGATCCTGATTATATTGATATCATAAAAAGGTTTTGCATATATATTTCTTACTTAAAAGGTTTCACTGATAGATCGGATAAATCTCATATTATTTGATATAAAATCCAATAGTTGCAACAACCATTTTATAAGACCGGTTTCTTTAATTAAAATGTACTTTCAATTAGCATTAATTGTGCTTCTATTGCCCTTGAGTTGCAAAGTAATGAAAGCAATTTTTATTATTTTTTCTTAGCCTTAGTTTTGTTATATACCATAAAGTATTTTAACTATACACAGAACCATTTCACATTTTTTTAATTCTTACAGTTGGATCTAGATTTATTGAAGATATTGACAGTTTACTGTCATTTTGGTCATTTTATCCGTTAGCAGTGAGACTTTTTATTTTACAACAACTGCTGTATACAAATGTTGTTTTTTGAAGCATTACCTTCCGACAATATAGTGACAGTCAATGCACAAATAAAAAAATTTCCAAAATATGTATATATCTATAATTTATTAGCAACAAGGTTATGACATTTTTAGTTCATAATAATAATTCACTTTCTACTCTTCTATTTCTTTGTGCTGCCCTGAATTAAAAAAAAATCATATTTGCAGAAATTTAGGGGAATCAGCCTGTATCATACAAAAAGATCAAATGTACTCTTCTCTTATAGTTTTCGGATAGTTTAAAGCCGATTTTGAGCAAACATAAGCAAAATTTATCATCTGTACATTTTTCTGCATAACCTTTGTGCAGCAACGTAGTCTGTTTTTGCAAAGTGTTATCATGTTAATTGCAGTATTTACACTTCTGTTTGTACCATTTCCAGGATTGCGCTTTGTCTTGCATCCATCCTGTACGTCATGTTCCTTTTCATTACGTCCAGTTGTCTGACAGGACGGCATCGGCAATCGGTTGTTGGCAGTCAGCGCGACCGTAAGCACCGCAGAGAAACCGTAGAGTATTGGCATGTTTATGAGGCAATTACAGAAATGAGCCGGTTTAATCGCCATCAAGGCAAGAATGATTAGTGGCTTCATTATTTCCACCAATCACGTTCCCGTTAAAATACTACATGTATCGTATAATTAAAAGTGCTATTTATTTCCGATTGCGGAGAACCAGAGCTTGGCATCGAGCGACCAAGTATCTGTGCCGTTTTATTGTCATGTACCCTGTCGCCGCTATCGCGTCCGATCTTTAGATTTATACTGGTTATTTTAATTGAAATTGTATACGTCTGATTTATGCTACTAACGGCTGCCCGTATAACCTTGTCTCATCATTTCTTTTCATAGATACGATGGGCAGTAGCTAATACGTTGTAATTAAATAAAGACAACCCACTGAAAAATTATTGCGTATAACTAGGTTCCTTACTTCTTCTACGTAAAGGCAAATCATGGTTCTTTAATAGAAACATTGCAGCAACAGCGTTAGTGTTTACGTTTGCAATTGTTTTACACCTGGCCGTAACTTTCAGAAGTAGCGAGGTAGAGAGTTCAGAAAACCGATTACAGGTACATGTGTATCAAGCATTAAAATCGGACTACGTGGTTTCGATCTATTCTAATTTCAGACATTTTTCTGTGTTTCCTATTGTAGCATTTCTCGGCGTTTTCAAATATCATAGGAGTTTTGCAATTCTATTTAGATCGAATTTCGATCCTTGAACAGGTCGTAATGTATATGATATCACAATGCAGATATTCTTATGAATTTCAAAAGTGGTTATGATAGTACAAGAAAAATAAATGCAACAACTAAAAATAAATAAAATAAAGTTAACCCTAGAAGATATCATGAAAAGGCTTGTAAGGCGCCAGACGGAATAAATAAATCCACAAAATTCAGTAGTGCTCTGCCAACTGTATAGTCCTGATATCCAGAAATAGAAAGCGGTATCAGAAGGTTAATAAGTCCCGCAAAAATAATAAGTTTGGAGAAAACTAAACAGTATCCGTCCAG
Source organism: Holotrichia oblita (assembly GCA_023690525.1). Taxonomy (NCBI): domain Eukaryota; kingdom Metazoa; phylum Arthropoda; class Insecta; order Coleoptera; family Scarabaeidae; genus Holotrichia; species Holotrichia oblita. The sequence continues at coordinate 63,528,213 of CM043020.1, forward strand.
TGTGAGGACGAAGAAAGCCTTTCACATAAACTGCATGGGCACTTTCTTCGAAAGTACACATGTATTTTGAAGGGGAGGTTATCCTCTTATTAGCACTAGATGTACACCTATTCTCACCAAAAAGCAACAAATAATGAAATAAAGTTATAATTTGTAGTATAATCAGTTAAAATTCACATCACGTACGAAATGCAGAGCACACAATACTGCATGCATAGGTGGCCTTAATTGCAGATTGAGATGTCTGTTCAACCTAGAATTCTGTGTTGTACCATTACCAATTAGCAGCGCTGTTCTAATAATGCTTCTTAATTGCTTTCCACTAGCTGATAGTCGACGATAATCAGCAGACACTCAGCCGCTTTACAGAGTAACTAAGGTATAGTGGTATTGTAACAAAAATAAAATAAATTACCGGCGATTAAGTTTACAATAATATATTTCTAATGTGGTTAAAATTTGCCGGTAAATTTATCGTATAACCACGCATAGATTCAATATAGCTTATCTAGCTTCAATATAGGTAGTGTGGCTGTTCTCTGGTAGTCGCAGACTAGAGTTTCTGGGATCGATTCCTGTTGTGGCGCGTCTCGCTAAGTTATTGTATTATGTCATGTTATTTTCGTATTTTCATTTGCCCGTGTTTATAGAAAGCGTTTTATTTAGAGTAGCGAATTAGGTTTACTAGCACGATTTATTGTTTTAAATTCTATTTTGCTGTCTTCTGAAATCATACTTATTAAGTACTTCTGAACGATTAGTTGTTCCAATTTTATTCCATTCATGTAGATATCTTTCGCCCTATATATTTGATATTTCACTCATAATTATGCTCTTGTACTTTTTTGCATTGATTTCTAATTACGTTTGTTTCGCTGATACATACCATAATTATTCGTTTACTAGTGTTAGAAAAATGTCGACTCCACCGCCTAGCCCAGTCCGAACACGTTGTACGAGTATACTTGTTGGGACATGTTTGTTTAATTCCGTATATGCATATTAGAGGCTATTAAACTCATCCCTATCAATTGACGAAAATTTTGCTTGGTAATATTCTCGATATATTGGAATCATCAAAAGCGAAAGTAGTGTGGTAAGAAGTCAATAGCGGTGGTAATGGTGACAAGGCAGGCATTGGACTATCTGTTAACGCTGGTAAAGAGTTATCTGAGGAAAAGGATAGTATTTCTGAGAATACTATATTGACTAAAAATGGTATAAAATGGTCAATAAACGAACCATCTGTAAGCTAGTGTTCGGTGGAGCATCTTGAGCATAAAAGCTGAACCTGTTGAGGCATAGAAACTATTAACCCATGGGATGTAGTATCACAGCGTTTTCTTGTATTGCAAAAAATATTTATTTTTATTTACAAAATAAAATAATTTTACTTTGTTAAGCCACCCCATTTGACATCGTTGCCTGCAGTTTCAATCCTTCTAGATCAGTTTTTAAAAATAAAATGAATTATAATTGAAACATATTTCTTATATAGAGTGTCACACATCTGTATTCCTAAATATTTACTCGTAAACTAATCGCAATAGAAGTTTGCAGTTTAATCCACTGAAATGAAGGCAATATTGTCTTTCGAGTAAAACTAATATATACGGATAATCTTTCCGTTTCACCAAATACAAAATCTTAACAAAATATTTTCATTTACTTCTCATGTTATTGTTGAACGAACATACATGCAATTATTTTTAAAATAACACTCCAAATTTGTAACAATAATACTCAAACATTTTTTTATGCCAAATAAATATCCACAACAGTTTAATATTGTCTGTGTGGACCTAATTGTGGCCTCAAACGAAAGCTTTGTTATTTTTTGGTAAATAGAGTACGTAAGTAAAATAAATAGTGCCACTACCCAAGAAATTACACTGCAGGAATCCTCGCACAAATTAATACGAAGGCGAAAACTACATAATTATCATTCTATAATTATTTACGTATCAGTATCTGAGAATAATGTTAAACACTGCGATTTGAGCACACTTGTACAATGTACATATAATGATCAGTAAAGATCAAGACGCTATCAGAAAGAAAATTTACATCGAATGACGAAAAAAGTGAAAATCAGTGAATAAATCGCTACAATTAAAGCCGCCGTGCCAATTAGGGTCACGATTTATGCGAGACTTTCCGTTATGAAACGCTAATAAGCGACGAAGGCGATGTAATGAATATTTAATTACGATATACCTACCCTGGCTGCATTTTTAATCGTCAACGGTTAGCGTTCCGATTTTTATACGCGACTCGGTTACAAATATCAACGTATTACACAAACACATAAATAATATTGTCCGTTCGCCCATTAAAATACTCTAAGTTAAATCAGCTATCATTCATCATGTATTATTGATGATGACATTTTAATTACGGAATGTAGCATTTATTCTGCTCCTTTCTCGATATCCTTTAATTCATTTGACTTGAGAAGTTATCTTCGTCAGCATGATTCTGTCCCAACTTCAGTGTTATACATTATACACAGAGTACAGATTATAACATCGTATTGTAAAAATTTACACGCCGACATAATTATAGATCCAGTAATATTTTATCTTTGATGAAAAAATCACATTAATTATATTGATTTATTCAATAAAATCCCGGTTAGCAACGCACAACTATAGTGGAACTAATACCTGTAATCATTGCAAGTTCGTATCATGCTGATTTAAATTAACGACCAGTTCAAAATTTGTTACATTAATAGCCCTGTTATTATTCTGAAAATGATAATAAAATCGGCATGTATTGCCATGTAAATGACTATTTAGATATGTACATAAATGCTTATTAAAATTAACCGCGTACTACCGACGCCGACGCACAATGCAAATAACAAAAACGCTGATATACATACATACATATTACAAAGCAGTAATGTGCCGCAGACTAAATGTTTTACCAAATATTTTCATTGTACAATGGGAAACATGTTACAAATAAAGGTTGGTATTTTGTGCACTTTTTTGTTATGTGACCCGCTTACTGTGGGATAGCTTATAATAATCCATGTCTGTAGAATTTAGGAATTTCAACTGGTGACCGAACTATACACACAATGAATTTCAAGTGGTGACCGAACTATACATACAATGTTAACATTTATACAACGTAACAATAATACAAAGACTAAAATTTGCATTAACTTACAGTGTAAAATTATAGTATACAATTGTATGAAACGTTATATAAAGGTACTAAAATCAACCAAAGAATTTCACTCTTAGATTATTTTGTAAAACAGTCCATAATATGCAAAAATTTACATTTACTAGTGTAAATATACATTTGACAAGGTTTATATACATGTGTCTGTATATGTGTTGTGTATATCGTTATGTGCACGTTTACAATTAGAATCCTATCACTTGCATGGGATTTCAGTGCAGGTGCAGTTCTGTTCCTTGTAATTTCTTCTCGGCAAGCAGATTTATTCGGCTTTTGACAAGTAAAGGAATAATTTTTATGAAGACCAAGAAGTAATTTGAAGAAAAATATAAAATATAGTACAATTTTATGATAAAAGTATGCCTGAAAGCATCACCTGGAATTGCCGAAGGTAAGCTGTCTTATGGAAAGGTTTAATTTATTACACAGAAGAAGTTCATTTTTTTGCTCCATGTATTATATACAATCTTACTTTCTTTTACACCGCTGATAATAATAATAAAGTCACCTCTGCTTTCGGCAAAATTGTTGCAATTCATATTGATGATATAATAATTACTAGGAGTAATAAATAACTACAGGGTGTCTTAACGAGACCGTTAATTAGAAGTTTATGGGCTTATGGCCAAAATATAAATTTTAAAATTCAGAATTATATATAGTCGATTATGTTCTCTTCGATGAAAATATTATTAGATTTCTAGCGCTTTCGGTTATACCGGAAGTCGCCATCTACTTCGTTATTTTAATGGAACACCCTGTATATTTTTACATGATTGAATTTACCTATCCTTAAGATTTATAAATACCTTTAGTTTTTTTTAAACAATGTTTACACAAAGCGAGAAATTCCGAATGTATTTTTTAAGAAAGGGGTCTAAAAAACTAGAAAGAAATTATAATAATTGTTCAAGATGGTGATCGTTTGCATTCAAGCACAGTGTTAAACGTAAAGAAACACCCTCAAGTGTTGGTCTTTGTACATCTTGAGAAGAGAGTATGTTGTGGTCGCCAATGTCTGGTAGACCAGATTTTTGATACGTCCCCAATGGAAGAAGTCCACAGGTGTCATATCTGGAGATCTTATAGGCCAATTCCTAACTCTTTACAGCAATAATGTAAAGGCATTTAACGCGTAATTATCAAGTCACAAGCATCAAACGACGAAGTGTGATTTTGACGTTAGACTTTGATAGCTTATTTTCCATGGCACACTGGACAGTAATAGATGAGTTATGTGTGTATTTTTCAAAAATTCTAATTATCTGCTAAACTAGCAATTTTAGGTATGCGACATGTGAGATATAAAAGATGTAGAATTGAACGCTAAAGACGACTAAGTAATAAAATATGGCGGGTGCTATTTGGAAAAATTAAGTTATGGTACTTCAAAATTTCGAAGAGTTAACGTCGCATAGTAAAGTAGCCACGCAATGTAGACAGCCTTTATCGGCGCTAAAATATACTCCAACATGTTGTTTAAGCTTGTTATGAATTCTAAATTGATAGCCGTAAAATCGAGTGTTCTCTGTTTTTTTGAATAAATGTTCCCTATAACATTTTTTTTTTGAACAGATCGAATAACTACAAAACGCCCGATTCAAAATAAAAAAACTAAAGGTATTTATAAAGCTTAAAGATAGGTAAATTCAAATATGTAAAAATAGATACGGTGTTGCATTAAAAATAACAAGTTAGATGGAAACTTCCGGTATAACCGGCAGCGCTAGAAAAATATTTTCATCGAAGAAAATACAGTCGATTATACATAACTCTTAATTTTCACATTTATATTTTGGCCAGAACCTTATAAACTTCTAATGAACGGTCTCGCTGAGACATCCCATATATGCTATTGTAATACGTATTTAGAATTACAATTGATTTATTAGGTGAGTTGTTTCCTTTAGAGATGGCAAATAGCCTCAGTGGTATACGAAATATCTTAAACATATTCTTCTGTCTCTGCATCAACCTGTACTTAATTCGACACATTGATAGGACTTGATACTGATAAAGCCTCCGAATGAGGATTTGGACGAGTGGCAGAAGGCAAGTTAGTATTTTTGGAAACTCGAAAGTTTTCCTGTCGTAAAAGTATCAGTTAATTGAATGGTTCGTTTGCTAGACCTAGCAGTTGGTATAACAATGCATATACCATTTAATTAACTATTAAAAGTTACAGCTTATAGTGCGCAGTAACTGGTGGGGGTCCAGATCTCGTGCGGTTTTTAATTTTTAATTTGAAATATAGATCATATGCATATTATGATTTTTCTATTAAAGCAGTACTTAATATTCCGTTTATGCTGTTAAACTGTGAACCCTCCACATAAATAATAAAAAATATTGTGTTTATTAACAAACATATACGCCATCTGGCATTCTACAGTTCTTTAAACAATTTCGAGATTTTTTCGTGGACACATTATAGTTAGTGATATTTTTCTCGAAGCTGAACCATTCCCGAGATGTGGCCCAGCGCCATTCTTATTTAGCCAACCGGTTGTATATGTCTCCATATCTATCAACGCTAAGCTATTATGTAACGATAAAAGTGAAACGTTGAACCGATTTCTGTAGCACAAGGCCTTGTATTAAGGGTGTTGTCATTACCTGCCAGAAATGCTAGAATATGGCTTTTTCCTTCACCAATCAAGGAATAAGCCAGAAGAAAACTTGAGTTTGTACTATTTCTTTAGCGAAAAATTGAGTTAAATTTATGTATTATTAAAAGGAAAACAGAGTTATACAAATCAAAATTCAAAATCTGATTTCAAAAGTATCAATTTTTAGAGGAACGTAAGCTTTCGTTGTGTTTTTTTCTATTATCTTTTGGTAAGTGAAGATGTATTTTCTTAGTCTCAAAAGTGCATAACTTAATACTAGTTCCAAATCAAACGTCATAAAACAAAAACTACACATCTTTATTTAAAATAGCAAAATTGACCAAATAGTTTTGGGCTTGATATAACGTTAAAAATTACAAATAATATTATACTGAATTTTTCTCTATAAATAGAGAAATCGTGAGGAACGACATTCAGACATCATCTTTTAAGAAAATAAAAATATTAAACAAAATAGGAAAAAATTGAAATTAGTGAGAGTGTATGTAATATGTAAGCTTATAGTGTTTAAATAAAGAAACTTAAAATTTAATCTATTATTGACCCAATTTTAGGATTACTTATAATAATTTTAACACAATTTCCCAATAAAACGTAGTCACCCAAGATATCTACCAAAGTGTCCGAAGAGTTAACAAATTTTTCCTCGAAACGGTATTTCACTCTCGCTTTATAATTATTATTATCAGTGGGTTATCTAATCACGAAGCCAGCTAACTAGTGTGAATTTAATACAGAATTCATTTCCAGAAACAGAAGAAGGGTGTAAGTGCAGCTTCGCTAATTCAAGTGGTCATTCCTTTGCAAACACACATGAAATAACATAAGGGAATAATTTGTACTAATTTATTTACTATTGGTCATGCATCCTGCGTTATAAAGAATGCATAAATATATAATTCAACAGGGCATGTGAATTTCTGAATGAGATACATTTCCGAGAAATATTAATTAAACATTAAAGCAATCGATCAACATTACATGTTTAGTCATAGTTCGGATTCCAAAACGAAGCAATTAATATAGCCCTAACGATACAATATCATAATGACAGAAACGACTCCGACGTTCAGCATTCCTTTGCATTTATTAATATTTGCATAGAATTCCTAGTGAGCACTCTAAGAAGCGCATTGCTTACAACGCGAATATGCAGTGCGGAAAGACAACTTTAATTGAATGTCAGTTGTCGTAATACTGAGCAACTGAATATGTATATGCATTCTTGTCAGCGATCTAATAAGAACTGAGAATAATAAGCTGCAGTAAGTAAACCGGCTCTGAATATATACACCTGGACAAAAAATATATGACCGAGATTTAGAATGCTCAAATATACTTTCAGCATAATATCTAGGTAACTAGAAGTATTGATATATGATATTACGTATATTACAAGTGCATGTAAGCTTCAGTTCCGGATCTATCCACCAGATGAGACGAAACTGTGACATGAAGTCAGTGTAAACTGTGTTGGCAAACTGCGTTCTAAAACTCCCAGTTATGCAATCAACTGAAGATTCAATTTATTGTTAGTATAAAAAGCAGTTGCTGGATCGCACACTGTAGATTGATCAAAATGCCGTGACTGTGATGACGCGTTCTGCGCATATAGGTGGAGCGTATACGACAATATAACAAGCGTGAATGAGCGCTCTCGGTACCTCTCTGACTTAACTGCAACTGCCACGGGATTCTGGTGGATCTGTAGGTCTATTCGTAGATATGAGAACTTTGTTTCTTTCCTTTTTTATTCGAAAAACATCGTTTACATATTAACCGTTTTATTTTACTTTCTTAAATTTCTTTCAACATGTGGTGTACTAGCCCGGTCAAGCGCCGCCTTAGCACACATTGAAAACTAAGTTATAAAACTCCTAGTGGCACACTAAAAGGAACCTTCATTAAGAACTAGTAAGGGTGCAAAATGTCAACTGGATTTTTATATGAATTAGACCACATTACAAGAAAACTAGTACCAGCTTCGTCTATTACCCATACTCTTGCTTCTATTGCCGAAAGAAATTGTTTTTACAATATCGTCACACTAATGTAAAGTTTCTGGGTGAGTTACTTGGCGACTCTTGATTTCACAAAGCTGTAAGAAAATTTTTCAGCATTTTTATCTATAGACAAATAGAGCATCTGTAAAAACCTTTGAAGTTGTTCGTTAGCAATACGCAAGCCAATTATATTTGACCAGGTGTGAGAGATGGTGATAATGATCAGAGAATCTCACTCAATCATAGTGGCAAAACATTTCTAGTTTATAAACTCTTCTTATTTTAACATCTTATTATCTGTTTTTGGGTGAAAGTGGAGTTAAATTTATATTAATAGAAAACGAACGAAATTTTTTCGTCCAAAATTTAAAACATCTTTCGATTATCTGCAACAGATTCCAAATTATGAATTTTTTAGGACACGCATTGTCTCGAAAAATATCCTTTCCCATTTCTCCCTGTATTTGCAAGCAGCGACCGCATATTTTTCATAGGATAGTAATTTCTGACAAAAGTAAACCACATTAAAAATATTTCTACCGCAAATAAATTATTTGATCTAAGGTTAGGTTAGGTTAAGAGTGGGGTGGCATGCGGGCCTGTTTCACCGCGACCTTTACAGGTCTATTGTGATCCCCTTTACCTTAGAGAACGCTCTCTAGTTTCGCCTTCTTAATCAGACTTATCATTTTTGAGAGCGGCTCTTTTGTGTAGCCGTTGGCTGTGGGGTTCTCTACCCCCATTACTAGAAACCTTGTCCTCGCTAGGCCGTCACAGTGGCACAATACATGAACTGGGGTTTCTTCTTCCTCTTGACAGAATCTGCAGAGAGCATTTTCTGCCAGGCCTATGTTAAACATATGCCTGTTCAGTCTGCAGTGACCGGTCATCAGACTTACTATCATTTTGACAGTCTTCCTGTCTTTACTCAGTAAGTCTTCAGTAAACTTAGGTCTCTGTTCCCTTAGGAACTCCTTAGCCTGTCTTTGTCCTGGCGATCTTACCCACCATTCCTTGGACTTGTTTTGTGACCATACGTAGATGGACCTCTTAATTTGTGATTTGGTAGTGCCGAAGGAAGGGGCCGCTCCTATGAAAGGCCTTGACGAGCCTCGTCTGGCCAGCTCATCGGCCGCCTCGTTTCCCTTCACTCCCATGTGGCTGGGGACCCAGGCCAAAGTGATTTTCCTTAGGGTGCCCGCCTCATTTAGGGCTCTTACGCAGTCCCAAACCAGCTTTGAGTCAGCACTTGCGGAACTGATAGCTTTAAGTGCTGCTTGGCTGTCAGAGTAAATAGCGACGCTTTTTCCTGGTTCGGCCCAACTGTCTACTTCTCTGACACAGTGGTGAATCGCCGCAACCTCAGCCTGGAAAATTGTCGAGTCCTTGCTGAAGCTCAATGAAAGGGCCTTGCACGGCTTCTTTCTGTAGATACCAGCTCCTACGCCGTGGTCCGTTTTAGAGCCGTCGGTATACCAGCTTGAGTCCGCTCTTACTGGGGGGCCATATTCCCAGTCCTTCTTATCTGGTATTATAACCTGATATTTTCTATCTAGGTTAAATTTCTGAACCATGGCGTCGCTTGGCGTCCCCGTTAGGGGCCCCGCCTTGAGTTCATCTAGTAATTTTTGATGTTCTGCACCGTGCGATTTACTTATCGGTGCCTGACTGTGCATGAGTCTGTAAGCTGCAGATCTAGCGCTTCCTTGTATAAAGATTTGTAGCGGTGGCAGGTTTAGAATGACTTCCATTGCGGCTGTGGGGGTCGATCTCATTGCCCCTGTGGCGCACAGACAAGCTAGTCTTTGTACGCCACCCAGCGTTCTGGCCGCCCCCACCTGCCGCACTTTTGGCCACCATACTATAGCTCCGTATGCTATCATGGGTCTGATTACCCTGGTATATAGCCACAGAGTCATTTTGGGGCTAAGGCCCCAGTTTTTTCCACATAACCTCCTGCACCTGCCCAAGGCAATAGTAGCTTTGTTGGTTATTTTTTGGACATGAGTGTTCCACGTGAGCCTTTGATCCAGCCATACACCTAGGTATTTCGTCTCTTTGGCCTGTGGTATTCTTTCCCCACCTATTACTAGTGGTTGCAGACCCTCTAACGATCTTTTTCTTGTAAACGTGGCAACTTGTGTTTTCTGAGCATTGACTACTAGCCGCTCTTGTTTGCACCAGCTGTCCACCGTGTTTAGAGCTCTTTGCATCTGTTCCATCAGAACTTTCGGAAATCGCCCTCTAACGACTATTGTTAGGTCGTCAGCATATCCCAGGCAGTAAAAGCCCTTTCTGGTCAGTTTTAGGATTAGGTCGTCAACGAGAGCGGCCCACAGAAGAGGAGATAGCACCCCACCCTGCGGGCAGCCTCCTCCCGCCTCCGCTTCGATTGTAGCCTCGCCAATCGTGGATGTAATTATCCTTCTTTCCAGGCTGGCTCTTATCCACTGCAGAAGCTTCGGCGCAACTCCTTTTCTCCTTGAAGCCTCGATAATTGAGTTTGTGGTGGCATTGTTAAATGCCCCCTCTATATCCAGGAAAGTCGCTACGGCTATCTCTTTGTCTTCTATAGATTTTGAAATTAGCCTGTTGAGGTCATCTAACGCTGCCTCTGTAGATTTTCCTGGTTGGTAGGCGTACTGTCTGTCACTGAGTGGATGTTCTCTCAGCGCAGTGTCTCTAATATGCCTGTCCACCAACCTTTCAAGAGTTTTGAGTAAGAAGGAGGACAGGCTTATCGGTCTGTATGACTTTGGCGTTTGATCAGATATCTTACCCACCTTAGGTAGGTACACTACCCTGACCTTTTGCCATGCCTTTGGAACCCATCCCCAGGCTATACAAGCTTTGAAGATTTTTGTGAGATGTGGTATCAGTATCTCCATCCCTTTCTGAAGTAGGGCCGGAAATATTCCGTCTGTGCCCGCGGATTTGAATGGTGCAAATCTGCTAATCGCCCATCTAATTCTTGCGGGTCTCGTGATCTCTGTGGCCAGCCTCCAGTCGTCTCGCTTCGGCCTGTTCGGCCTTTGGTCTGGTTCGGCCGGCCCGTGAGTACCCTTCAAGATTTTAGCGGACGGAAAGTGAACCTTTATCAGTTCTTCAATGCTCTCTTTATGAGTGCTTGTGTAGGTTCCATCCGTTCGTTTGATGAAGCCTACTTCGGTCGCAGTACTACCCTCTTTGGCTAAGACTTTGTGGATGCGCGAGCATGCAGGGGTATCTTGCAGCTCCTCACAGAATTTCCTCCACGAGTCTCTTTTCGCCTTACGTATCTCTTTATTGTACTGCGTTAATTTAGTTTTGTATGTCTCCCATGTGTGGTCGGATTTGGCTTTGTTGAATAACCTGCGGACCTCGGCTCGTAATTGCTCTAGGTTCCTATTCCACCACACTGTCTTGGCGCCCTTGTACCGCCTCGTTCTTTCTGGGCAGTTTTCTTTGTATGCTGCTATAATAGCTTCGTGCACTTGGTCTACTGCCAGTTCTAACCCCTCGATTCTTTCCACCGGGGCTGTCCCTCCCTCGAGAGACACCTGGAGGGACGTTAAATATCCTTGCCAGTTTGTCTCCCTAGGGTTTCTGTACTTGGCCTCGGTGAGACTGACGTTCAGGTTGAATCTTATGTGTCGGTGATCCGAACACGAAGGTTCCTCCGATACGTGCCATCTGTTTATGGTATTAACTACCTTGCACGAGCATAGCGTAACATCAAGTACCTCTGCTCGTGCTCTTGTGACAAATGTGGGTTCCCTGCCTATATTGGCTACTTCCAACCCTTCTGAAAATATAAATTGCATAAGTGACTCACCTCGTGCGTTGGTGTTCGTGCTTCCCCATGCCGTATGGTGTGCGTTTGCATCGCATCCTATTATTACATGGAGGCCTCTTTTCTCTCCATATGCGACTAAGCTGCTTAATATGGAGGGTGGGCACTCCTTGTCCTCCCCGGGGAAGTAGGCTGAGCAGACTATCCAGCTTTTAGTCCCTTCCTCGGTCTTGGCAGTAAGGATACCTGTAACCACATCGTCGGTACAGAGGACCGGGATTAGTGTACATGTCACCCTTGAACTGTGGAGTATACAAGCTCTTGGCCTAACTGACCTAGGGTTGTATAATACCTTACCTTGTTGTGGTGTTAGGCCCGCAACTTTCCCTTTTACGAGCCATGGTTCCTGCAGTAGTGCCACATCTAGGCTTTCATTATCGAACCTCCTAACAAGCGTTGCTGATGCAGCTTTTGCATGTTGTAGGTTCGCCTGCAGGACCTGGATCTCCTCTTCATTTTTATGAAGAGGGTTCCTTGTCGGCCGCTCCCCCGGCAGCCTCGTCCTCCTCCATTGGAACAGCCCCCACAGGGGCAGAATACCTTTGAGGGGGCTAATTCCGCTCTCAGAAGACTGGCTTTCCGGGCTGGGGTCGATGGACGGGGTCTCCTCCTCGGTGGCCACTGTGCCTTTCGGGTCGGATGGCTCCTTCTCGCTAGTGGCGCTATCTTCGCCTGTCTGTTCTAGACCTGATTGCCCTTCCTTGACCCGGAATCTTAATTTTCCTAGGCCAAAGTACGGCTGCAGGTCTAGCTTTTGAGCTCCTCCGCCGACTCTCTGTCTGCGGAGAAGGTCCACACTGTTCCTTTGTCCCCTCTGGTGGAGTTCCAAACGGTCCAAAGTTTAGTGTTAAGGCCTCGGTTACTTACCCTTAAACGGCTTAGTACCCTTTCGGCCGGTACCTTTTGTCCCGCTTCATCAGGTACAAAAGCGGTGCAAACCCACGGCCTTGGAATGTCTCCGCCCTCCAAAGCCCTGAGGGCTGCGCCCTCCCAGGGCCTGAGAGCAGGAACAACTTCCTTAAGCCATTGGGCGCTTTCTTCATCGGCACAGGTCACAATAAGGTGGCCCGGACGATGCGTACATCTTACGAAACGGACTTGGGGTCCTTCTTCCGTAATCGTATCGTAGGCAGCCAGTAAGGCGTTCTGGACTGCTCTAAGCTTGTCCGGTTCCAAGTGATTAGCAGGGTAGCCATCGCTGACTACCGCCACTTTCACCGAAGAGACTGCCTCTTTGAAGGTCGAGCCCTCTGTTTTCGGCTTTTTGCTCTTCGGCGCACTCGGTGGGGTGCTACCTTCCGACCGTGGTCGTTTTCGGTCCCTCCGGTACTTTGCTTACCCGCTTGGCCTTTCCCGACTCTCGCGGCTTGCTTGCCTTCTTGGCTTGTGGTTGCGCCTTGGTAGCGTCCTCCTGGCCCTTTTGTGCGTGCCGGATGAAGTTGTCTTTGATTACGGCTCTTCTGGCCTCAATGTAATCTTGACCCTGCTTCACCAGTTTTTGCACTTTGGCCCTGGATATTCCCGACAGTCGAGCTGTTCGGATCTCGTCGTCGGACATAAGGTCTACGTCTTCGACGGAGCCAACCTTCAGGTTGGTCTTAGGTAGCTTAGATGGGCCGGGCGTTTCCGCCTTTGGTCCATCTTTAGCGTTTTTTCCTGCTTTTCAGCTTTGGGAAAGGGTTTTTTAATTGTGTTTTTGTTTAGATCTTCTTCCATAGTTGATCCCACGAGTAGCTGGGGAAATATTGGTACGCTCCAGCAGAGCCCCGCATTACTGGAGTAAGGCTATGATCCAATGGGGTGCGCCTGTTGCCCTTGGTTGGACTAGTTGGAACTGGTCTTCTATCCAGCCACGCATCCTCTCGGCCTAGTCCGCCACCTTAGGATTTAGGTTTGATAATGAGGTTGTCTCCTCTCGGCCCGTGCAATTAAGCCTAGACCCCCGACCCCCGGAGGGGACGGTTTATCGGTCGCATATGTGGTATCTTTCACAATGCGACCGGCGCCGTGTCTCCTGGTGCAGACCTTAGCCACGACACGACAGCTCGGTCAGGAGATTTATTTTCGATTTTTGATCTAAGTTTTATAATACGGTAGACTGTGTTGTTTATTAACTTTACAAAATCTGTGGCAATAATTTCTAATTTTACTGTAGGCTGCTTATATAGTCATCCAACAAACTTAGGTTATCTTTGTTGATACTATTCTATTAGTGTGTGTAATCTGACATATGAACTTAGTAGACGCTTTAAAATCCTCCAAATGTACTTTCGTATTTGCCTGTAGGGACTCTATTGGGATTCGGATACTTTTGCGCTGGTTGGCCGCTGTGACGCTATAGAAACTAACAACTCACCGTAGAAAATGTTTAGAAAATCATATAAAATCGTTTTGTAGATTCCCAGTTTAGGAATAACATGCTTTTATATGCTTTCGTGAAACACCTAATATAGAAGTATCCAAACCAGAATTAATTTTTACATATATTAATGTTCATAATAATTAATACGAGTACGTACTAATTTCTTGATTCTACTTATTAATCACTGTACTGCTGCGAGTGGTGCTGGACTCAAGAAACTCCCTTACATTTACAAAACTTTTGTTGTATGCTGTATACACACATCTATGTATAAACCATCATATAACAGTGAGAGGTCGCTCTTTATTCTCGCACACATACAATGAATGTTTCAATATCGCAATATCGCTCCGCTCATAACATTCAACGGTTGCGTAAATGTTTCAGCACGATACTTCGGATCGTAGTTAACTCCTTTCAGGTGTTTACGTTACCGCACTGTCGTTAACATACGAGCTCTCGAATGATATGAGATGTGCCGCTCTTTGATGTCTCGACACGATGCCATGATTTGTATATGACTGCTGCCGTGTCGAGAACTACACATTATATATACACATATGGGCAATATGAATGTTGTGTATGAATCCTATATGTCTACGTATGCGTGTATGCATGTTGTGTTATACATATGTACTTACGTACTACATATATGATGCAGTATGGCCTCTTTCAACGCGCATCTGCCTACGATTTAATGTCGGGTACGAAACGGTAAATAAACACTAATGTATTGGTAATGATATATGGTGCGTTAATGATAGTATATTTCCTCGAATGGTGTGGATGTCAAGGGGTTACAGATAGATTAACTGAGTTAAGTAGCGTGAACGATTGAATTAATTCAGAACCTCTAATTAGCCCAACAAAAACATCAACCTGAATTTACGTTAACTGATCAATTAATAGATTACAATCGATTAGTTACAAAGTCTATGTAAGAGTTTCAAGACGTAAAGTGAGTTCTCTTTTATTAGTAAGCACAATCTTTAAAGAAATTCGATTCGAATTACGCTGTACATTTCAATTCATTGATGTTACTACTAGGTGAGTGGTTTCTGTGGGTAACTATCCATCATGTACTCCAAGGAATATCTAATATAACTGAATTTCTGCCCTTTACTACAAATATAAGATTTGGTAAGTTTGTAGTTTGTACTCATATCTGTCCAACATAATAATAATAAATAAATAAATAATAATTGCTGTAGTTGACCAGCAATCACAATTACCTCGTATTAATCCATTATGAACAAGGGTATGTATGCTCCTCCTATTTAAAACCAAACGCAGGCAGAAGCTAACATTACCGTTTACACACCGTCCGCAAAGCGCCCTCTATGTCGGTAGCATCCGTTATATTGAAGTTATAATTTAACATCAAGCGGGACAGAAATGTGTCACCTAATCAAATTTACGAGTGGTTCCTCTAGTATACGTGTCTACATCTTTCTCAGGTTCTACATGTGTGAGCGCTGCACCAACATCACCCACCTCTTGGAGTGAGCTTCGTCGCTTTGCTAACGGGCGAAGCTTTCACGCTAATTTGTCTGTCAGCGGAAATCGTAATTCTTAATTTAGCCGGGCCATTTAACTCTCACCTCTTTGCCCATTACCCACGCATTCTACGGGGTTGGAAAATTCGCCGCAAATATCGTCACCTCACCAGTGGCGTCCCATTGTGTGAATCATAACAAATGTTACCTCTGTGAAGATAGCTAGAGAGTATACAAATGTTATAGATGCTCTTTAACGGT
>CM043020.1:63544494-63707108 GCA_023690525.1 Holotrichia oblita
TTTCGAAATTTGATTCAATCACAACTACTTATACTTCACATAACGACAGCGACAAAGACAGAAAGCCCATTGTCTGACCGAAATAACGCGACCTAACAATTAATACCCGCGACATTGTGTAACGAATACGTGAGTCAATCCAAAGGACCGTAGTCGTACTCGAAATCAATTATTCAAACAATGATAATTAGTTATCGGTGCCATGTATCTATCTTTTAAAAATTAATTAATACATGACATTTATATAAATAAGTAAGAGAATGTGGCAAGCTGGAATTAATTTGTTCAACATGCTAATTGCACAATGGGCATAATTAAGGCGCATAAATTACAGTGCGCTGCCTTTCCATAATTAATAGCGTTAGAAAGTTGTTTGTTTCCCACCAGGTTTCTACCTGCCTGTCAGCTCTAGATTATTGTAATGTGTTGTATCTACTTTATTAGATCGTATGTGTGTATATGTATATATGAATGCGTCTGTTGGCATGCATGTATGTGAATATCGTTGGAGTTCCCGTTTTTATTGCTTCCCATATAAAATAGCTCATTAATTATAGATGTTCTGAATAAATATTTACGACCCGGACATTATAATCAATTGTGGATATTCGTTGTTAAATTGGTTGTTATTTCTCTTAGGTAGGTAATAATTTTTATCAATCTTCTTGGAATAATAAATCCATACAATAGTATTGTCTTTCTACTTTCGTACTAATGATTCGTAATTAGGTTTATTTGCAAAAAGTAATACCAGTTTTTTTAATGGCAGAAGAACTGACTTTATATGGATACCATACTTGATACATGCGTACAACAGGTCATTTGGTAATTTGGGAATAGAAAAGATAGGCAGTAGAGACAGATATAATAAAATTGTGTAAGCAAAATGTGATTAACCGGAAAAATAATAATTTATTAATATAAGAAAGTTTAAATTTGGTGTACTATAACCTTACATTGCAACATTACATCGTGTTGTAACAACGTTACCTTAATATTTGGTTTCTACTCAAATGTCTAAAACTTTGTCCACACTTTGTATGTTTGAAATGTAAGACCTCAAGGTGGGGATTAGGAAAAGTATATAGTTTATTTTGGTTTTATTTGCAGATACGCTGGCGATAGATACAGGGCGTAAAAATTTAGACCAACAAACTTCGAAGGAAAAATGATAGATGATCTTACAAGAAACGGTTTTTATTCACATTATTTTTCTCTACGACAATTTGCTTTAATACTACATGGTAAAAAGGAGATTGGTGACTTCAAAACGAAAAACAAACAACGTAAGTGAAAAATTGAAATTGTTAGTGTAATCCTAACCACAAAGTACCGAATAGTTACATGACAATAATGCACCCTTGTTTACAATAAAGGTTGAAATTGTCCTCCATTAACTTCGCCACAAAGACGTCATTATTGAAGCATTGATTGTCTCACTCGTTCAAATACCTCAGGAATATTTTGAGTGTTATCACCCGCCGCAATTATCCGAGCCACTAATTCTTCTTCGTGTCATAAATAAAGTTTTTTATATGCACAAGAAATAATCTAACGACGATAAATCCTGCCGAGCAAGGGAAGGCCATGCGATAGGACCCCTCGGCTTATCCAGCATTCATTAAACGTTTAGTTCAAAGTAATGACGCACGGTGGCTGTAAAATGAGGAAGTGTCCCATCGTGTTGGAACCACCGTTGTCTTCTTGTAATCAGTGGCACATTTTCCAGAAGTTCTGGCAAAACAAGAAAAATACGATAAACATTGCCATTCAATCGTAAAGGTAAAATGTATGGCCCTAGGAGACTATTATTGATGATACCTGCCCATACATTAACGGCGATTTTTTCTGATGCGATCGAATACATATGAGGATTGTCCTCGCTCCAAACATGAGGGTTAAGTTAAATTCTTCTCTTGTGAAGCATGCTTCGTCAGTGAACAATATTGAGGAATAAACTTCAGAATGTGTTTCATATTGAGGTATACCATCAAGCAAAGTATAAACGTCGTGTTCAAAAAAGCATTAAAGACTTCTGCTCTGTTAAGAAGTTGAATACGATGTAAGATTAAACGAATCTTCGCAGAGAAAATATCCCACAATAACATTAGTCTATTTATTCGCAAGTCCTCTATTTCTATTCAAATGTTGTCGGAGTAAGTTTATGTTTCCCAATACTGTTTACTGACAAACCATATTTCGTAGATAAAGTATTTGTAATATAATTTAATCTCTCTACTTACATTGTTTGTTTTTCATTCTGAAGTTACACATCCTTATTTTATGGTCTAGTATTAAAACAAAACGTCGTAGAAGACTAATATGAATAAAACTGTTTGTTTTAACGTCAACTATTTTCCTTCAATGTTTGTCGGTCTAATTTTTTTACACCCTGTATATTTTTTGAATAGAAGTATTGAATTTGCACTGTTTTATTCAGGACAATGAAAACAAATATTTAGATTCATGATTATTGAATACTATTTAGTAGTATTTGCATTTTGGTTCATCCTAGTTCAACACACACGCTATCTCTTATCACTATTTCAATTATAGTCGACAAGTAGTGAAATAACTTTCCAATTGCAGTTACTCAGTCACAAGTCCCGAGCATTTGGTGTGCTACTCCCACTTTATTACAGAAATATACATACTTATATATATAATGCATTTTTCCAACCGCCAATTAATTAAACATATTTTTATTTTTAAAAATATGTCGTCCGGAGAATTGGAGTCGAACCACCGACTATGGCTATCGCGGCCCACTCGCAACACCGTTACGCTAACCCGACGACTCTACAACACTTATAATTTTTCACAAATATATGTGAACAAGATGTAAAGGCCTGGATAGGCAACAATTTTAACACCGAAGCATTTATTTCTCTTGGCGTAAGTACATGTATATATAATGCATTTTTCATATTTTTATTTGTGAAACTATGTTGTCCGGAGGTGGGGTCGAACCACCGAGTATGGCTGTCGCGGTCCACTCGCAACAAGAAAAATAAATGCTTCGGTGTTAAAATTGTTGCCTATCCAGGCCTTTGCTATCTTGTTCCATATATTTGTGAAAAATTATACATGGAGTAGAGTCGTCGGGTTAGCGCAACGGTGTTGCAAGTGGGCCGCGATAGCCATACTCGGTGGTTTGACTCCACCTCCGGACGATATACTTATTAAAAATAAAAGCATGTTTAATTAATTGGTGGTTGGAAAAATGCATTATATATACATGCTGCTACGTCAAGAAAAATAAATGCTTCGGTGTTAAATACTACATGCCTTATAAAAAGAACCTATCCAGCTTATAATACTTGATAATAATAGGAAATGCAGGATTAACGATTTAAATTTGACTGCATAATTAAGTGGATTGAATCAAATTTCGAAATAAATTAATAAAACCTATAGTATCACTATTGGTCTGGAAAAAACTCATATTTGTAAAATTTAAGCAAAAACGAACTATTGGTAAATTTCGTACAAACAATAAATCCGCAGCTTTTACAAACATTATCAGGAGTTATATTCAACATTTATTTTAATGATGATTCTAGGGCATTCGTTAGAAATTCAATCGGTGTTTAACAAAATAAAATGATTCCAGTGAAACATAAAATATTAGTTCTCATTTCTGAGATTAAATCACTCTGACATTTTCCTCTCGAAGTGTGTGTGATTTATTACTATTATAATATTCCTTCAATTTTGATTCCATAACCATCTTCTCTGAAATACTGAATTTATCAACTTATCGAGAGCTATCTCGACAGGTTGATATTCATGAAAACACTTTGTCCGCGCGACTAAAAACAAGCGATTACGATCTAATAGAACCTACTATTTGTATTACCGTGCCGTCATTACTGCAAATTATTACATTTAGGCGGCTTACTTAGCTTTCGCGCGATTACCTGCGCATTTGGGCGAACTAATATAATATGAATAAAATAATTAAATGTAACGTTGTTTCTGTTTTCTCTGTAATTCACGCTGTTATTTTTTATTAAAAATGCTTATTTATACTTGAGAGTATAGTATATATATAGAGTCTTTAGTACCATCTGAAATTGAACAACACACCAAATTAGTAAAATATCAATGCACTTGCTGTACGGAACTGTTTTTCTTTCTTTAATACAATAATTTATTTATTGTATGCATATACGCGAATAATGTAAGGGAGAGGAATTAGAATTAGTGTAACTGAAAAATTTAATATTCGCATATGTACCAATAGTTACGTAGGTGAATATTTCGCTCGGTGTACAAAGTATAGATCGGGAAAAGAATACTAATATAATGCCTAAAGAATGTTAAATGTTGTAATTTAATTAAAATTAATTTTTTCGTTAACATAATTTAGATGAAGTTAAAAAAGTCCTTTAGTGCAAAAGATCAAATCATAATCGTTTTCAAATGAACCGAAAGGTTTATGAGCAGAATGCAGGCACTGCAATTTGTAATCCGTTACCCTCTTTCATTGCTAATTTGTTCATGAGCAATTTTGAGGGAGAAGTGAACTTCCTTTTGTGAATACACTAGTTACTGGGAATGAACGTAATAGATTAGAAATTGACATTTACAGAAGAGAAACCAACGCGAATAGATTCATTCCAGCTGACTCCAATCATTGTAATGAAAAGAAAATGTCCGGGATTAACTTTTAATTACTAAAGATTGGTCAAATTTACATGAAATAAAGTTAGATTTCAGAATTAATGGGGTTTATTAAGAAAATAGCGGTCTATAATGATGGTCTTCTGCAGATGCTGAATGCACACTTAAAATAGCCCAATATAAAGAACACGTGAGGAATTCCACGACTTTAGTCCCATTAACAAACCATGATAAGAGAAATTTATTAAGTTATCGTTTCACCACCCCATAGCTAAAGATTGAACCGCGTTTTTGAACAACAGAACTTAGATGTTTGTTATACACGAGTAATAGTACATTAAAAAGTCTTTAAGGCAACCCAAAAGACAAACCCGGAGTGGATCACAGTCCGGAATTTATAAAAATCCATGCAAAGATTGTAATCAAATTTATATAGGACAAACGAAGAAATTAATAATATTCTGGTATTAATGGACTGCTCTACAATACGACGCGTTCTAAATCTACTAAGTACTAAATGCTGTCATACCGTTGACGCAACCGATGCGTCCTGTTTTCCGTGGTCCACACTTGCGCCGAGTATTATCGCAGCATGAATTAAGACGCGATCCTGACATTCTGTAGTGATATGAGGCTCTGCGTTTCCCTAGACCCTCGACATTCCCACTCGTCATATTCGGTGAATTTGCACCAGTAATTTTCTCAATCAGATATTGGCGTGGCAAGTGCTTCCACGACAAGATTTAGTAAATGTTTGTCTCAGTGGATCTGGGTACAGCTGTTCGTTAAACATGAAAGGGAAAATATAATTCGTTCGACTCTTTTATGTATTATACAAAATCCACAGTTTTGTTTAAGAACATACATACATTGCAAGGATGCGGATTTAATTACTCCAAAAGTCGGACACCCCCGCTATCAAAAATAGAGAATTATTACAACGACATGAGCAATATTTTCGAAATTAATTCTAAATTATACTATTCTACAACAATTCCTTTGTTTACGACAAAAGCCGATTTGTAGTAATTGTTCATTCCAGCAAAAAAAAACAAGCTTTTAATGTAATTCTAACTCACAGGTGTACTTTTTCATCAATGCAGGTTTCTACCTTTTTTCGATGTCAACGTTAATTAATCACTGGGGACAATGGCAAAAGAACTCGCCAACTCGTGATAAACATGTCACGTACGTGAAACAGCAGCTCCATTCTCGCATAGAACGTTCTGTAACCGCTTAAAAGCCAGCGACTAACTTTACGCCTCGCTGATTGTTGATGAATTGCACAGGTTGCATATATGTAGGTACAACACGTGTAAAAAATGTATACCTATAGTGTGCTAGAAAAATTAACTATTGTGAAATAAAGCAGGACACGGAAGAAAGATCGTAGAGTAAAAGTCTGTTTCATATGCAAAATGATGATCACCAATTTACAGATTTATAATTTGCCAATGTTACTACAGACAAATACCTCCAAACATGTAACTAATCTTATGAATGACATTGAAGTATAAAAAGCAAATTCGGAACTTACGATCTGATACAGATGTAACTGTGGCCTAGGAAGTGTCCAGAATAAAAATGCGAGACAGTATTTGTAAAATTAGGAGGGTATACTTGTTCCGCTATGCGCTATTATTTGTTCAGAACAGCGCATGTAAAAGAGATTTAAAATTGCCTAAAAATAAAGTTAAATAAATAGTGCTTTTAATTGTATTTTGCTTTTTCACTTGTATTACAAGTACATATATACTTCATATGCAGTTTAAGCATAGGTTAGATGAACATAATCGGAATAACTAGTGGAGTTAATCAAAATTAGTGCAATTAGTAGTTAGGTACTATTTATTCCAGAACCGAATGGAAAATGATTTATTATTAGCATAATATAGTTGAAAGATGCTTTAAAATGAAATTAATAAGTTTTGATGTCCTTCTAAAATCATATTGTTCCTATTGAAATAACTTACGTTGTAAATCAAAGAGTATTTATTTATTGTCGCCGGTTCGACGAGAGTTTAAAAAGAGGCCAATCGTTTCACAGTTACAAACAGCAATACACGATGATATTCAAATACAATCGATATTTTCTCCTTTGGAGTTGATTGATTACCTTGTATGCGCACCGATTACTTTTTCCGGTTTCTAGAAAGTCATTACATCTCCATCTTAGATAAACAAGCTCATTACATTATTACCACAGTTTCCCTGATAGCAGTAACATACTCATACATAATTCAGTTTCGCCATCATATTCACGCAAAATGTTCCACTTGCAAATTGTAAATACGGCTATTAATGTATTTGTGAGGTGGTTCACGTGTTCACATAAATTTGATGAATACTTGTGAAAGTTCCCAGCTATAAAATTATCTCGTTTATTGTTCTAATCATTCGCGTTCAAGTAAATTTGATTGATGAACGGACACGATGTTTCGTTAATGATGTTTTCTATTTAGTAGTCAAATTGGTGGCGTAATGAGTGGAAGTGGGATAGCGGTAATAAATTAGCAACGACAAGGGCCCCGTACATCATGACAAGGATTAATAGATTGTATTGTCAGCGCGAAAGACTTTGATGTATTTTCTGAAGCCGTGTTCTTTACACTGGTAATGCCCCATTTCAATTGGAACGGTTCTCACATTTATAATTCGCACGGTATTATGCACATAATAAAACAGTGAGGACGAATAGAAACGGTAAAATTGTAGAGTTGATTTCTAACATGTCCCACATATATATGAAGGTAATGATAACAATAAGTAAATATGTATGCGTAGATACTAATAACAGCTTATGTTCTAATAAAGATGTTAATAGAATCTGGTATCGATTTGTCGAAGCAGATTTAGATCTGTTTAATAAATGGTGCAAATCGTAAAACCTTGACAATCTTTAATATTTCTTTATTGTGATTCATTGAGAAGAATATTATAATTCTAACATAAAGAAGTACAGTTAGGTAAATGAATATTTAAAATTAAACTTAAAGTAATTTAAAAAACGTGAAGGTACCTGTTAGGCACAATTTTTTTGCTGGTATCTGATATAAGTATTATCTAGGAATGGATGTTTTCTTTATTTTTGTTCGTTCAATATTTTAACGAGAGCAAAAGAATCACATTAAAGACAGTTGCCTTTATAAAAGCACAGTGCTACACTGAAAAAAACGGAAACGCAATTACATCACGACAGATTCAGTTTGAGAGTTAAAATCAAAATAAATATTATGCAGTAGCATAAGTTTTTATTCTACCTAGATCATGTGAACCATATTTAATTGCTGAAGGCGACATGATTATAATTAGGGGAAATGTGTCTGGGGCGACATACTTTTTAAAATTGTGCTATAAAAAATAAAATAAACAAATTTTGAAAAAATTGCAATACTATTATTTTTGTAGTTGAAGTACACAAAAAGTTTGACAAATAATTTAAAACTTTTACTTTCAAAAAAATATTCATCCATCTAAGCAGTATATGTCATCTCATCTTAATACAGCATGATAAGATGGCACACCTACTCCAGGGTACTTCGGACACTAAATTAAAGAGACACAGAAACAAATTTATTTCGTATGTTTACTTACAATAAACAAAATGGAATAATGGTTGTATTTGAATGTATTTTAAATGTAGGTAATTTACGTAAATAACTTGTTATTCCTTGCAAATATCACAGGTGAACGTTTCGGCTTTTCTGTTCAAGCCTGCACATTTATTGTGACGCCACTTTTTGCACTTTTGGCACCTTATCCACATTTCGCCTCTTTGAGATAAAGTGTGTAACTCATTACAAAAAATACATGCAGCGTCATCTTCGTCGTCGGTTTCTACAGATTGTATATCATCACTGTCGTCCAAAAATAGGTTTTTGGTAACAGTTCGAGCAGAGTTCCTTTGAGTTTTTTGTTTCTTTTGATTTTCAACTTCTTTTGCTTCTTGAAAATTTGGAGTGTCATTCAAAATACCTTGTTTTCCTCGTTTACGTTTGTTTCTCTTAATTGTTGCTGAAGCAGAAGGTAAAGGAGATATTTCTGCAATGGAAATCTCTTTTATTTGGCTACCCCCACTTTTATTTTTTTCGTTTGTTAATTTTTTGGTGACTCACCAACTGAAGATGTAACAGCTCTATCTTCGTCACCAGTTCTTGACAGCTGAATCGTTTCACCTTGTTCGTCCATATCGACATCAGTCACGTTTGAAGGAGAAAACATCCAATCAGAAAAATACTTCATTGTTAAAGGGTTAAAGTCGCAGCAAATCCTTTTGCAGCATTTTCAATTGTAGCTGCTTTACTGTAAGCTGCCTTAAATATGCCTGCGATTTGATAATGTGAAATGATCCTGCCTGGATGATTTCGTAACCAATTCGTTAATTCCTGATTGTAAAATGTAGTCAATGGACCATAAAAGCTCACTTCAAGAGGCTGTACCCTATGTGTACAGTGAGGAGGGAAACCAAACATTCTAACTCCATGTTCTTTTGCAAATATCAGAACTGCCAAATCTTTGTGACTACTGTGGCCGTCTAGAAATAGTAGAATTTTGTTATCTTTTGTGGGTTTTACATACTTTACAAAATGTTTTAACCACTTAAGAAAAACATCAGCAGTCATCCATCTCTTTTCTTGTGTAAAACCCACAGAACCGGCAGGCACTTCATCCATCAACCCACATTTCATGTTTTTTCCTAGGAAAAATGAATGGCGGTGGAACGAAGGTGTCCACGGCATTCATAAAACACACGGCGATGCGGTGTTGTCCCCGTTTGGCACTACTTAAGATGCCAACTTGCTTTCTACCTTTGGTAGCGACGATCTTGGTATTGTTTTATGGTACCGTTGATAAGCCAGATTCGTCAACATTCCATATTTCATTTGGCTCAAGTTTGTAACGATCAAGAATCTCTTATAAAGACTTAAAGTAATTTATAATTTGTATTTTATTAAAAGTCCTTGCCCATGCCGTGGAGGTAGGTGTTCTTAATGACAACAAGGGATTATGTCGCATAAACTGTTTGTACCAATCCCAGCCAGCCGTCTGTTTATGAACAGAAAATTTGTGGCGTATTCCTTTAGCTTCTGCTATTTGGTAAGCTAACTTTCGAATATCAACAGTAGACATTCCAGACAATCTCGTTTGTAAAGTTTTTAAATGTTCTACAATTTCATCTTCTAAAGTGTGTTTTTACTACTCCCCAGGTGTAACCTTTTGCCTACCCAGATTCTCTTTGTACACGCTTACGTAGCGTTGAGGATGGTACAGAATATGTTTTGGAACCCAACTGCCCTCCCATCTTACGCTGCTGAATTGCAAGTATAGCTTCTTTCATATATTGTTTTGCCCACGACTGGCGAGATGAAGTTCTTTTGTAACGACTCATAACAGGAACAATTTTTTTATTCTGAAAACATCGATCTATCTGAGATGGCATACTGTGCCATCTCATCCGCAACTGCACTATGCCATCTAAGACAAAAGTGCAGCGAACCGTAAGAACTGCTATTTCGGAATCAATCCAACAGAAGACGCAATTTTTAACACTAACACATTATTAACCGGTAAGAATACTATATAAAACAATAAATTTACTTACCGATTTTTGTTTGAAACAAGCACGATGTGGTTGTTTATTGTTTCAAACAGAAATATTTCTTGGACACTTGTTTGCATCTGGTGCTCTAGACAAGTACGCTGGTGACCAGTGGAAGCCAAACTACCTAACCTTTTCGTTTGTCTTGGAACTATGGGAAAGTATTGTTGTTGCTAAATTCAAAATCTTTTTAGTAAACACTGTGGTATGCCATCTCATCTAACATGCCATCTCAGACACATTTCCCCTAAGTAATAAGTAATTAACCTGAACAATACAATGAAAAAACAAATTAAAGACTTTGCATTCGAAATCGACCAAAGGGAAATTTGTGTAATCTCAAATATGAGATGCTGTACGTGTATCTAATATACCATCATTTAATAACCAAGGTCATTCACCTTATTTAATCCTCTTTGATTTATCTTTTAGTAGTTAATGGAATTTTTCGTGATTGACTCACCCTCGAAGGTACAACTTTAGCAAAAGAAAAGTGCGTCGCCTTAGGATGGAAGGAAATGCAGAATGAACGACTAGAGGTGGCGGGAGTAACCAGCCATGCAAACAGATAGGGTGCGAGGAGTGTGGAAAGGACGAAGGAAAAATCCAATTTAAGATTCGCAATTCCTCCCACTGAACGTTTTTTGAGCTTGACAGGTGTCGCGGTTAAGATTTGTAGTCCGTAATTAGAAAGCTGAAAGCAGTCTTCCGAACAGTCACACACATTTTTCATTTTGCATTTTGATGGTCTTTATTCTCTACGGTAGCGCGCCAACGTTGAGCGCCGACGGTCGCGTTATTTAACATCTGCTGAATAAGAATCGACAAAGAAGAAGGCTAAAGAAAACACCGTGAAAGACGAGGAAGAAATTCTGTCTTTTCTCTTCTTTTTCTATTCGGAAAAATTCTCGCAATGCGTCCGTAGGTCGAAAAGCAAAATGACTATAATCGCACATGAATAACGACAAGATAAATTATTCGCATTGATTTTAAAGTAAACGGCGAATTAAGCATGAATTTGGGGCTGGCATTGATTGATGTCTTCTCAGCCAGCAAGTAAGTATTTGTTATCGAAATGGAATTTCAATAAACATAAAGTAGATCGTTACTGCTAATTTATGTAAAGTAAAACAGTTTATAAAAAAACTTGAAGACCAAGTTAGCAAATACTAATAAAAAAATGTACAATTTTTATATTTTTTTATACAAGACATATGAGATTCACAAAATCTTTTACTTTAGAGATCACATGATTTATATGAAAAATGCCAAAATCGATCTCACGAATTATATAGAGCTAGATATGTATGTAAAAGAACGAAGTTATTATTTATACACTCTGTCTATTGCAGTGAATCCTGTTATGCATTCATCCTTCTATGCATTCTAAGGTTTTCTGCAAACTGTAATTTTATTCGCAGTATCTTCACTTGTGTTGCTCAATTGTAACCGTCATCAAAACATCACCGCAAATCGAGCATAGAGCTAAAATTCAATTTTATTGTTGTACACTATTGTTGTACACTAGAGGAACATATGCATCTCGAATTATGCAATGAGTGCGTTGTTTGCTTGTATAACCGCGAGATCTTTCGACCCTATCGAGATTTGTTATTTATGGAAGACACATGTTACATTGCAGGTTTGTATATAAATGCATGGATGTGCATGTAGTGGATGTGAAGATTGTGCCAACAAGATTGCAAATCGCGCCGTAAAACACTGATTGACAAGGATTTGGAAACATGTTTTTGCGAAATAATCTGTAAATTGTATGTTAACGGGACAGCCAACTTTCACCGGGCTCTCGATATCGTCAGTAAAAGTAATTCGATTAAAGTTCGAAACTCGTGAGAAGCAGTATAAGAGAAACAGAAGAAAAAAACATGGACAGGTCGCTAGTTATTGCGGCTAACAAGGTAATTACAAGACAGAATTAATTTTCGTGTATATATATTTTTTACGTGCTCACAATCGCTTCTATTAGCTCGAATTACGTGAGATAAATGTAAATCAAACTTCGGTTAACCAATTCATTGCCAATCAACCAATCAATCATGCTGCTATGTTAAAATTTGTATGCCAGTAATTCGTGACTTTCGTTTATTAATTATATTGCTCCACAATGATGGACATCGATGATTCCCGGAAATTTAATTTTTTTAAATTTGTGTTGAAGGGTAACGCTTTGGAAATTGTTGAGTGTTTCTATATTAAAGATAATTTCAATTTAAATGTTACTATGGTAATTGTGAAATTAGCTGGCGTAAACTTGGTATAATATCTTATATTTGCCCGGCTTATCGACTCCATCGATATCCAAAGTAGGTAGTCCATTTCTTTTTTGAACAACTATGCAATTTAGAGCAAGCAACTATGCATTTAGACAAGTATGCAATTTAGAGCATTGCATTTATCGCAAAGTTTATAGTGTCGAACAAGTTGTTTTCAAGCACAAATTACTCTACAAGATAATAAGCATTGGCTGAAGCATGAATTTGGTGCTGGCATTGATTGATGTCTTCTGAGCCAGCAAGTAAGTATTTGTTTAATATCGAAATGGAATTTCAGTAAACATAAAGTAGATCGTTACTGCTAATTTATGTAAAGTAAAACAGTTTATAAAAAAACTTGAAGACCAAATTAGCAAATATTAATAAAAAATTGTACAATTTTTAAATTTTTTTATACAAGACATATGAGATTCACAAAATCTGTTTTACTTTAGAGATCACATGGTTTATATGAAAAATGCCAAAAACGATCTCACGAATTACTCTATGAAACAAGATATTCGTTAATTTGAAAGACCTAACAGAGTAAGAGTAAGTTTTGCTACGTTAATAATGTATACCATAAATTATCTTGTGGAAACGAATAGATCCGGGTGAAGCATACTTTCTAGTTAGGACCCACGTGTCCTTTTTTCTTGTATTCGCGCCATTTTCCAGAAATAGAACATATTTTTGTTGTTTCATGTGTTGAGTGAAATACGCCTAATGAAATGAGTACAAGTAAGTATTGAATGACACTCTTTGCCTTGGCGTCAGTTACTCTCAAGTGAGTTCGCAGTACTCTCTTGGTAAAAAAATCAAGTTTTGAGTATACGCATTAATCATTAAGAAACATTTTCTCAGCATAATACATGAGGTAAAATGGAAATCGATTGCTTCATATGTTTGTTACACAAAATAGCAGCAAGCTTCACAACTCGTGTACAAAAATAATATTTTGAAAAGATCTTCTATATGGATGCCACTTAAGCAGTTCAAAATGAACAAATCTCGCATTAAAAAACAGTCAGTACCGTAATCATCGATATGAACATCAAATTACATGAAATTATGTGTTCCAACCATAACACTATCCTCCTAGTCTCTTAACGAAGTGAAATTCTCGCACACTTGGGCTAAAACTAAATACATGATGGGCTGATCAGAAATGGCATCCTGAGATTCTGGCAGTGAAATAAATCCCGTTGCTGTTATAAATTTCTCACCAGTCGAGCAGGTTGCTGTTCTCGATTGCATTTTTGGCTAAATCAAGAGAGGAGCTTTAGCGGTATACTGGTACTGGCTCGTGGAAGATAGCACATACTTTGATGGTAGAGGAGGCTATAGTATTTTGCTTTTAACTACTTACTGCTATTATGTAAATGCAAAGCTAAGATCAAGTAACATTGCTATATACCACTAGCTTGACATTTACATAATAATAGAAACCTAATATTTAGGCCAGAAGTACTTCATTTAATACATAGTATTATAATATATAGTACATTTAAAACACAACTTACACACACCAAACTACACCGCAAGAGTTGCGCTGATAGCCAGACAAGTAATACAGCTTACGGAGTCAATGCAACTAAGCACCCACCACACATTTAAAAAAATGACCCGCTCAAAAACATTAGCTTTATTTCTTTCAGTATTTTTGCCTATCTTCCCTCCATTCTCTTCCCTACAGTTCTTTTGCGATAACTATTTCCCAGATTTTCTCGGCACACTCTAATTTCACTTCCCGTACGTCTTAACTTGCCCCCATTTTTAGTGGCCTTTGTTGGTTCATTCGTATACTATCTGTAGAAAATATGTTAGTCTGGGTTTTATTGTTACATGTCTTGTTCGTACAAAATACTTCCAGTGTGCATATTCTAGCCCTTTAACGCCCGTAAAAGAATTGTGTCATTTTCAGTTAGCGCACTGTGGCTACATATTTAGCCACTTTTACTACAAAGTCGATATTTCTCTTTTTGTGCCGTATATTCTGAACTTTATTGTATACTTGAGGTAGTCAGAACGTTCTGTGGCGACAAATGTGGACACTTCTGTGTTACGCGCCAATTTCACGGAAGTAGGGAAAGTGGCTGTATTTGTAGCCACTTTGCTGTGTTTGAGCGTTAAGCGACCACGTGCTAGTGATTTTAGAATTTTTTGTGTTTTGTTATTAAATAACAAAACATAGTGAACCTAGTGTGGCAAAAGTGTTGCTTGATGGTCAAAGCGCTAAGCATGAAATTATTCATGTGTTTGTTGTTTCGTCTACAAAAATTGCATATGTTGACAATTTATTAACAATCTAACCTCAAAGTAAATGTTTCGTAATAACATCTTTGCCGATGTTTTTTTGCTCAATTTTAGCGGCTGCTATGTATTCTTGAAGGTTGCCTTTACCAATTAGCATCGGTATAAATTGTGGAATATTTTCTGGTGTGTAATTTTTCTCTTAGCTAAAAATTCATAAATATACCTACTTGTGCATTGCATAAATGTTGAATTCTAATGTTTTTTGTTAGATTAACCAAAATGATGCGAGACTTATACACCTTTGATGAGTGAGAAAGGTTGCCAAACGATGAACTTTTGCATATCTTGGATTTGGATGAAGTTGATGATAACCAATCTGTTAATTCAGATGTCGGAGGGGACAGTGATGCAGAAGATATTAGAAATGAAAATTGCAGCCACTCCACGCGTAGCTCAGTTGCAGCAACTTCTACATCAAGTGTCATTACAAATCGCAATGCAAATACTGATTTCGACAGTAATGATTCGGTTGCTGACGCCAATTATATACCTACGGCCGATAAACAGCAAAGAAGGCCCGAAAATGCTCAGAGTGACCTTAGTTTCGTCGCAGAGTGAGCAAGAAGCAGATTTTGGCAAATCTACTCGGGATTCTGCACTATTCTCACAATTTTATTTCAACAGGCCATTTGGTCCTAAATCCGAGGTGGACATTGGCGCACCTATAAACATTTTTCTTATTTTCTTTGGACCAATGTTGGAGTCAATAGTAGAACAATCAAATATATATGGAGAACAAAATGGGGTTCAGGTGAACTTCCATTCTAGAATTGAGGGCCTCTTTAGGAATGCTGATTATAATGGGTTTTCACTATGTGCCAGCAATTCGCTTGCACTGGTCCTCAAATAGAAATTTTTGTGTACCCATCAGAATTGCAAATATAACATCCCTGAAAAGGTTCCTGCAAATTCTAAGATTTCTGCACCTAAATGATAATACTAAAATGCCTAAAATATGTGAATTAGGATACGACAAGCTTTTCAAACTAAGACCTTTGATAGCTCACCTAGATACAGTTTATAAACAAACTTTCAATCCAAGTCGATATTTATCACTGCGCGAACGCATGGTTGGTTTCAAAGGCAGAAGCAGTTTAAAACAGTACATGCCTTTGAAACCAACCAAAAAGGGCTTTAAGATATGGGCTATTACTTGTGCCGTAACTGGTTTTCTATTAGGGTTTGAAGTATATCAGGGAAAATCAGACAGACAGCAAGGGTTGTCTTTGAGCGAAAATGTAGTTTTTGGACTGTCGGCTATATTTAGGACATACGGTTATTGTATATTTTTCGATAGGTTTTTTACTACCATTCCACTGTTGAAAAAGTTGTTGTCTTTTAAACTTTTTGGCTATGCTAATGGTACTATGCAGTCAAACAGAAAGTATTTTCCAAAAGACAAACT
Source organism: Holotrichia oblita (assembly GCA_023690525.1). NCBI lineage: Eukaryota > Metazoa > Arthropoda > Insecta > Coleoptera > Scarabaeidae > Holotrichia > Holotrichia oblita. Next base: position 63,560,714 of record CM043020.1, read on the forward strand.
CGTAGAAGATAAACGCTTGAAATTTGGTGAAAATGATTTTGCTATAACTGGAGATATCAGTGTTACGAAATGGAAAGACAGGGGTAAAATAGCTGTTATTGTCGTTTCCAACATGCACAATCCCAGCCAACAAACTACTGTGAAAAGAACAAAGAAAACTGGAGATAGGAAGATATTACTTGTCCCACATCTATATTTGATTACAATAAGTATATGGGGAGCGTCGATTTATTCGACCAAATGATGTGTAGCTATTCTATTTCGTTAAAATCTCGTAGATGGTGGATGAAATTTTTTTATTATCTCGTTGATACTGCCATAGTAAATTCATTTGTTTTGTATAAAACCACAGTAAAAATGAGTACTAATCCAATAAAACCTATTTCACACTTGAATTTTCGAAACATCCTGGCTGACCAGTTAATTGGCGACTTTTGTAGTAAAAAATCAAAAGATCGGCAACCAAACGTCACTGTAACAAGAGCTCAAAAGAAAGGTGGAAGATCTGTAGTAGGCGGCATTCTTTTTACAAACGTTGGGGAACGAAACTGTATGTCGTAATTGCCATGGTCAGCAGTTTGAGCATTTATTATAGTTTATATTATGTTCTTGTTTATTTCTTTTTTGTAACTTTGCTAGGCTATTTCTATATTAATATACTGGAATTGGTTTTCTTGTTTCAAATGTAAAGGTTTGTTTTAATTACCAGAAAAAAAAATTATTTATTCACATTATTATGTGGTAGATGCTATGGCCGTATCAGTGCATACTAAGTATCAAAAATGCAGGTACTACCAGCCGCATCAATCTCTACACCACAATAATAATCGAACGCACCTTACCACCACCAACTTATTTACTGCAAAAAGTGCTTTAAGTCATCCAATCTACCGACTAGTTAGTAATTCTGACAATTAATGACAGTTAGTGAAGTTTAGTATCAAGGCACACTACCTGTCAAAGATGCACCCACGTATTGTCAGCCTCATTAATTTGTACATTACAGTAATAGTTGCACTTAACCTTAATTATTTATGAACAATTTGATATACTGTTAGTACGAAATCCAAGTAAATAAAAAGACGAACGAAATAATTGTATAAAAATAGGACGAGTGTATTTAAAAAAATTCAGTTAAGGCTATTTAATAGTTCATATTTTTCGAATATCTTTATTCCAAAATCATATTTTTTATAAAAATTGTAGATGGATTATGTCAAATTCATTGTTATTTTGTTTATGTAATTAACAAGTTCAAGAGCACTATATTGTTGTTACCAAAAACTAACTATTTTCGATCATTTTGAGATAAAATCCTAACGTGTGACATTTCAACGTATTCTAAATTTATCAGCGGATTAGAATATATCAAAAAATAAACATAGTTGTATTTAAAAATAAAAACTTGATGTCACTTCCGGTTAAACAGGAAATGAAAGAGGAAGTGGCGAAGTTTAGAAATATGCGCGATTACATGAAATAACTTAGTGTTAAATGTCAAGTAATTCTATTACACGATAAAACAGTTATAATCTGTTACCTTATTCCGTTGTCACAAAAATATTGGTGTCAAAACAGCCCCCAAATACACTACTGTGTAGCCACCAGAAAAACTGACATTTTGAAATTAATTTTTCAATAAATAGCTTGCTATGCGATGGTTGGTTTGGTGTACAAAAATAATATTTTGAAAAGATCTTCTATATGGATGCCACTTAAGCAGTTCAAAATGAACAAATCTCGCATTAAAAAACAGTCAGTACCGTAATCATCGATATGAACATCAAATTACATGAAATTATGTGTTCCAACCATAACACTATCCTCCTAGTCTCTTAACGAAGTGAAATTCTCGCACACTTGGGCTAAAACTAAATACATGATGGGCTGATCAGAAATGGCATCCTGAGATTCTGGCAGTGAAATAAATCCCGTTGCTGTTATAAATTTCTCACCAGTCGAGCAGGTTGCTGTTCTCGATTGCATTTTTTTGGCTAAATCAAGAGAGGAGCTTTAGCGGTATACTGGTACTGGCTCGTGGAAGATAGCACATACTTTGATGGTAGAGGAGGCTATAGTATTTTGCTTTTAACTACTTACTGCTATTATGTAAATGCAAAGCTAAGATCAAGTAACATTGCTATATACCACTAGCTTGACATTTACATAATAATAGAAACCTAATATTTAGGCCAGAAGTACTTCATTTAATACATAGTATTATAATATATAGTACATTTAAAACACAACTTACACACACCAAACTACACCGCAAGAGTTGCGCTGATAGCCAGACAAGTAATACAGCTTACGGAGTCAATGCAACTAAGCACCCACCACACATTTAAAAAAAAATGACCCGCTCAAAAACATTAGCTTTATTTCTTTCAGTATTTTTGCCTATCTTCCCTCCATTCTCTTCCCTACAGTTCTTTTGCGATAACTATTTCCCAGATTTTTCTCGGCACACTCTAATTTCACTTCCCGTACGTCTTAACTTGCCCCCATTTTTAGTGGCCTTTGTTGGTTCATTCGTATACTATCTGTAGAAAATATGTTAGTCTGGGTTTTATTGTTACATGTCTTGTTCGTACAAAATACTTCCAGTGTGCATATTCTAGCCCTTTAACGCCCGTAAAAGAATTGTGTCATTTTCAGTTAGCGCACTGTGGCTACATATTTAGCCACTTTTACTACAAAGTCGATATTTCTCTTTTTGTGCCGTATATTCTGAACTTTATTGTATACTTGAGGTAGTCAGAACGTTCTGTGGCGACAAATGTGGACACTTCTGTGTTACGCGCCAATTTCACGGAAGTAGGGGAAAGTGGCTGTATTTGTAGCCACTTTGCTGTGTTTGAGCGTTAAGCGACCACGTGCTAGTGATTTTAGAATTTTTTGTGTTTTGTTATTAAATAACAAAACATAGTGAACCTAGTGTGGCAAAAGTGTTGCTTGATGGTCAAAGCGCTAAGCATGAAATTATTCATGTGTTTGTTGTTTCGTCTACAAAAATTGCATATGTTGACAATTTATTAACAATCTAACCTCAAAGTAAATGTTTCGTAATAACATCTTTGCCGATGTTTTTTTGCTCAATTTTAGCGGCTGCTATGTATTCTTGAAGGTTGCCTTTACCAATTAGCATCGGTATAAATTGTGGAATATTTTCTGGTGTGTAATTTTTCTCTTAGCTAAAAATTCATAAATATACCTACTTGTGCATTGCATAAATGTTGAATTCTAATGTTTTTTGTTAGATTAACCAAAATGATGCGAGACTTATACACCTTTGATGAGTGAGAAAGGTTGCCAAACGATGAACTTTTGCATATCTTGGATTTGGATGAAGTTGATGATAACCAATCTGTTAATTCAGATGTCGGAGGGGACAGTGATGCAGAAGATATTAGAAATGAAAATTGCAGCCACTCCACGCGTAGCTCAGTTGCAGCAACTTCTACATCAAGTGTCATTACAAATCGCAATGCAAATACTGATTTCGACAGTAATGATTCGGTTGCTGACGCCAATTATATACCTACGGCCGATAAACAGCAAAGAAGGCCCGAAAATGCTCAGAGTGACCTTAGTTTCGTCGCAGAGTGAGCAAGAAGCAGATTTTGGCAAATCTACTCGGGATTCTGCACTATTCTCACAATTTTATTTCAACAGGCCATTTGGTCCTAAATCCGAGGTGGACATTGGCGCACCTATAAACATTTTTCTTATTTTCTTTGGACCAATGTTGGAGTCAATAGTAGAACAATCAAATATATATGGAGAACAAAATGGGGTTCAGGTGAACTTCCATTCTAGAATTGAGGGCCTCTTTAGGAATGCTGATTATAATGGGTTTTCACTATGTGCCAGCAATTCGCTTGCACTGGTCCTCAAATAGAAATTTTTGTGTACCCATCAGAATTGCAAATATAACATCCCTGAAAAGGTTCCTGCAAATTCTAAGATTTCTGCACCTAAATGATAATACTAAAATGCCTAAAATATGTGAATTAGGATACGACAAGCTTTTCAAACTAAGACCTTTGATAGCTCACCTAGATACAGTTTATAAACAAACTTTCAATCCAAGTCGATATTTATCACTGCGCGAACGCATGGTTGGTTTCAAAGGCAGAAGCAGTTTAAAACAGTACATGCCTTTGAAACCAACCAAAAAGGGCTTTAAGATATGGGCTATTACTTGTGCCGTAACTGGTTTTCTATTAGGGTTTGAAGTATATCAGGGAAAATCAGACAGACAGCAAGGGTTGTCTTTGAGCGAAAATGTAGTTTTTGGACTGTCGGCTATATTTAGGACATACGGTTATTGTATATTTTTCGATAGGTTTTTTACTACCATTCCACTGTTGAAAAAGTTGTTGTCTTTTAAACTTTTTGGCTATGCTAATGGTACTATGCAGTCAAACAGAAAGTATTTTCCAAAAGACAAACTCGTAGAAGATAAACGCTTGAAATTTGGTGAAAATGATTTTGCTATAACTGGAGATATCAGTGTTACGAAATGGAAAGACAGGGGTAAAATAGCTGTTATTGTCGTTTCCAACATGCACAATCCCAGCCAACAAACTACTGTGAAAAGAACAAAGAAAACTGGAGATAGGGAAGATATTACTTGTCCCACATCTATATTTGATTACAATAAGTATATGGGGAGCGTCGATTTATTCGACCAAATGATGTGTAGCTATTCTATTTCGTTAAAATCTCGTAGATGGTGGATGAAATTTTTTTATTATCTCGTTGATACTGCCATAGTAAATTCATTTGTTTTGTATAAAACCACAGTAAAAATGAGTACTAATCCAATAAAACCTATTTCACACTTGAATTTTCGAAACATCCTGGCTGACCAGTTAATTGGCGACTTTTGTAGTAAAAAATCAAAAGATCGGCAACCAAACGTCACTGTAACAAGAGCTCAAAAGAAAGGTGGAAGATCTGTAGTAGGCGGCATTCTTTTTACAAACGTTGGGGAACGAAACTGTATGTCGTAATTGCCATGGTCAGCAGTTTGAGCATTTATTATAGTTTATATTATGTTCTTGTTTATTTCTTTTTTAACTTTGCTAGGCTATTTCTATATTAATATACTGGAATTGGTTTTCTTGTTTCAAATGTAAAGGTTTGTTTTAATTACCAGAAAAAAAATTATTTATTCACATTATTATGTGGTAGATGCTATGGCCGTATCAGTGCATACTAAGTATCAAAAATGCAGGTACTACCAGCCGCATCAATCTCTACACCACAATAATAATCGAACGCACCTTACCACCACCAACTTATTTACTGCAAAAAGTGCTTTAAGTCATCCAATCTACCGACTAGTTAGTAATTCTGACAATTAATGACAGTTAGTGAAGTTTAGTATCAAGGCACACTACCTGTCAAAGATGCACCCACGTATTGTCAGCCTCATTAATTTGTACATTACAGTAATAGTTGCACTTAACCTTAATTATTTATGAACAATTTGATATACTGTTAGTACGAAATCCAAGTAAATAAAAAGACGAACGAAATAATTGTATAAAAATAGGACGAGTGTATTTAAAAAATTCAGTTAAGGCTATTTAATAGTTCATATTTTTCGAATATCTTTATTCCAAAATCATATTTTTTATAAAAATTGTAGATGGATTATGTCAAATTCATTGTTATTTTGTTTATGTAATTAACAAGTTCAAGAGCACTATATTGTTGTTACCAAAAACTAACTATTTTCGATCATTTTGAGATAAAATCCTAACGTGTGACATTTCAACGTATTCTAAATTTATCAGCGGATTAGAATATATCAAAAAATAAACATAGTTGTATTTAAAAATAAAAACTTGATGTCACTTCCGGTTAAACAGGAAATGAAAGAGGAAGTGGCGAAGTTTAGAAATATGCGCGATTACATGAAATAACTTAGTGTTAAATGTCAAGTAATTCTATTACACGATAAAACAGTTATAATCTGTTACCTTATTCCGTTGTCACAAAAATATTGGTGTCAAAACAGCCCCCAAATACACTACTGTGTAGCCACCAGAAAAACTGACATTTTGAAATTAATTTTTCAATAAATAGCTTGCTATGCGATGGTTGAACATCATACTAAAAGATCATGCAATTACTACAGCAAATGGAACCAACAGAAATTTGCGCAGTGCTCCTATTTTTGATTCGCATAAAACTATCATTTATAACGTAAAAAATGATCTACATATAACTTCGTGTCCATTTTTTTCTTAGCGATAAAGAGCTGTGTGTTTTTGAGGGATCAGTTATTCTCTAGGTATATCATTTCTATATTTTTGTTTCGGGTTGAATTGTATTCTCAAACATTTATATGTGTGTAAATGTATAATTATACATTAAAAAAATATTCCTGATGAAGTTATAGAACTATAGGTTTATTGAATATTAGCTCTGCTATACTCGAATAATTAATTTCAATATTTGTTCGAATATTATCTCTCTAATCTTTGTTTTTATTGTTTTTTGCTTTTCTTTACTTTTTAGTTTGGACGTTTTAAGTTAATTTTAGGTTTTCAGGTATTTCTCTCATTTTCAATTCTTACAATTATTTTTTCCTTGATTAGTTGTTGATACTTTAGTTTTACATTATTTTAGTAAGCCATTCATTCGACTGAGGACATCATATTTCGTAAAATTTTTGGTCTTACCATAATAGCTACAGGTTATTTGATGTCTGGCGCACTTACCTTATTCATATGTTCTCATGTTATCTGCTTTGCCCCGTTAATGTATTCTACTACATACTTGTATATTTTTGTTATAGTTATTGCAGTACCATCTTAGATGCCACGGTGAATACCACACTAATTTGGTAAGAACACTCGTATACTATGCATTACTTCTAACTTAAAGTTTTATAATCTATCTAACATCTGGTTTTGAGTTTATGAGATAACACTATTAGTATCAATTGGGCATGGGCACAGGTCGTTGTTTTAAAAAAATATGCAATAGATCGCGTAAGTTATTCGAATAACTAAGACAACGAATAAAAATATTTTGAAGGAATTTTGTTAGCTTATACAATGTTAGTGTTAATGCATATACATGTGTACCTACGTTTAATAAGAATAGATAGAAGAGATATAAAAAGCTCCACCATTATGTAAAGAAGATAATCTTTGCAATATCGGGATATCATTATCCTTGCTTCTGATGTTTTTCTTCGCTTTTGTAAACCGACTGTAATCGGTACTAAATGTTCTCCTTTGCGTAAAATAACTTCAATATAACCATTACCAGACATGGACGTTCATTTTTCTAGAATTACCGATATTATTGCCTACCATTTCGCACATAAAAAATGAGAAAAAAACAACCGTAAATATATGTATGGTGTGTCTACGCGACCATGATCGTTCAAGTCTCACAACCGCTCTCAATTTAATAACACGTTGTAGATTAAATCGGTCAATTATTTTAATGGTTTGTTAAAATTGACTCTACGGGTAATCAATCTTGTAACAATCAATCTTTATCATAAAAGCTATCGTCGTGTTCCTGTCGTGTTATTATAATTCGAAATATGGCCGCAAATTATGCTCCGCGTTCAGGTCGAACGCATTGGCAATATAATTTAGGTAAAATTGCACGGTTAACCTAGGTAGTATTTTATCATCGAGGTCGGCTATTACACGGTCGGACGTCATTATCAAAGGGGCTGGCATTGAACTTTAAATAAGCGTAATTATTGCGTTCGAATTTTGCTGCCATTTTTCCCAGATGTGGGTCTTTAAAATTAAAGCCCCCATTGAGGCATCAAGGCAAGATATAAACACACGAGTAAAGCGGATTATTCTGCTCGAGTGGTTATATAGTTCCATATAGTATACATTATAGAAGTTTGGATGTCTGTAAAAAATACGATGGTATTAATTAAAATGAAATGTTATCTACTCGTTCGTTCGATGCCTGCTGGAAAATTAAGATACATGTAATGGTGTGTAATTTTGCGGATGAAACATACATACTCCTATAATTTTTACGTCCTATTACATCTTGCTCTAAAGTGCTTTTATTAAATTGCCCCGTTAATCAACAATGTTGTTGTGAAGGTATCTGAGTTGTTATTCGTTTAAATTGATGAGACCATTGCTATAATACCGGCAGTAAAACGAAGATAATTAAAAAAAATGGTGTTGTGAATCATGAGCAAATAAAATAAAATCATAAGAACCTTTTCACATAAAAATTGAAATGTATACCGACATATATATTGAATTAGTGAAAATATAGACAGTGCTTTGGAAACCATGCTATGATTTTTCTGGTAATATCACGGCAAATCTCTGAAATGATTTTCTTTGGTTCAAGTTTTTAATTATTTTAATGTTTTATGAAAGAAAGTAAAAAAACAACTGGAAGAAGTGCATTACAAGTAGGTACTTTGAAGCCGTCAATGCTCAAGCAAATTTTAACGAAATTGATATGTAGTTATTTTTTTGTAAAACTACTACATTTAACCCATTGAGTATATATTTTTAAAAAGTCCTAAAAGTTCTGTATCTACTTGCACTTCACCTTAAACGTGTAATATAAATCTGTTTGTTAAAGAATATGAAGCAGCGAAAACAAAAAAGTAATTTATCAAAAAATGAAAAGTCCATGCAAATACACGTGTTATTCTCTAAAGAAAAGAATGCGTTTAGAAAAAGAAGAATTAGAGGTCAAAAAACGAAAACTTGAATTATTAGAACATTGTTTGTAGCAATATCAACAAATTTCTTAAATTTTATTACATTAATTCGCTTTTAATTTCTACCTTGTACATCTGCCAAAACACATACTAGGGCAACAAGGGCACTTAATACACATTTACTAATAAACTGTAAACGTAAATTATCAAACATATTTGAAGGACGCAATTTGATTTTTAAAGTAGCAAAATTTAACAACAATTCATGCAGCTGAATGATTATGCTTGAAACCTGTTGCTTCTAGTGTTATCTTGTGTCGTTATAAAGTGACAACAAATCATATCTTGCATATACAGATCCCCAGATTTACTTTTTTCATTTAAATCTGCAACTTATTCTTTGATCCTCATTTGCAGTTACCTATTTAATGTATGTAGTTACCACTCAAACTATATAAAATTGTTAATACTTTCGCCGTTGTGCTATGAGTGTAACTTCCGGTTATATTAAATCTATCGGCAATTTGTCTAAAGATTTCAGTATTGACTAAACATCATATTGTCAGTATAATGGCATTTTTTGCAGTCACTAATATCATAAATAAATCAAAAATTATTTCTGACTTTTTTGTGTTATAGCTATACTATTGGATCATAAAATGTATATAAATCTTATGTTTTTGTATCGTTAATTAAACTCTGATTATAAAATCATAATCTCTCATAATCTTGAGATTATGATTGATGTTATCAGCAAAAGAACCCTGCTTATATGTCAGGTTTGATATATAATGCAATACTATGCCTTAGAGATGTCTCACCATCCGCTAGTGTCCATAAGATGATCGTCCGCGGCAAACTATTTATTACCAATCAATTATTTTACAGTTGTAACCAAAACAAAATGCAATAATAAACTAAAAGAGTAAACTATCGCAGTCACGTCTGTCTGTAAAGTAACTTGTACGAGAGCGAAACAAATTCACCGAATGGAATAATTTACTATTTCATAAATTGAAGGTGATGTATATTTACCCTAGATCGAATACATTATATAGTACAACGTCCGCAAAATCCTTAAGTAGACAAGCCTTGTCAGACTTCACTAATTGGTAGTAATCGTTGACGCTGTGCGTGAATGTTTATTATCCATTTCATATCCTATAACAATATAACGACTAATTCGATTAGAAGACAAACTGAACAAAATAGCGACCTCACCCATTAAGATTAGACTTACACATTTTTATCGTGCTCTTAATTCAAAATAAATAAACCTTGTAGATGTACGATATTGAAACATCGATTAACTTGGCTAAACAAACGCGCGCCAATTATAATATAAGAACGCTATCTTAATGGCAAAGATTTTATTAACAGTTGTTAATCCGGAGATCGTTCCGGTCGCATTGCATTTTACGATGACACCCATAATTCATAATTTTGCAAATATTGTTTGTTAAGAGATAACCTTAGCTTGACATTTAATGAATGTTATAGAAATCATTGGCAATAAACGAGATACGTTCATCGCGTTAAAGTTTTTTATGTTTCGACACAAAACACAGTTGACAATGTAAACATGCATAAATTAATAATATCGAGCGATATATGTTGTCACATAATTAAAAATATGTATGTCAATAAGTACATACATGAAACACATATACGCATACTTAATTATTTCTTGAAAACGAAAACTGTCATTGTAGGTTAATTTGATATTATAATGTTTTTATGCTTGAATTAATCTCACAGCAAAACAACATTTATATATTGACATTTGATTATTTTGTAGGGATTATCTATTAATAAATATGACAGCGCTATAATATCGCTATTACTTGTTTTGTGATATATTAATGTGTAGTGAATTTCTATATAACATTAATAGACAGTAGCCTCTTAATATGATGGGTCGACGAATTGCGAATTCTACATCAAAGGAAATAGACAACCTAGGCAACACGTGCATACCTATTGCCACCTTTTTCATAAGTCAAACTGATACCAGATAACCAATAAAGATTTGGACAAAACTAGAAGTAAGTAAGATCCTCAAGTTAGAGATAAAATATGAAAACGATTAGAAATACAACAATGAAGGTGAGGTAAGTAACCTATGGTCTCTAGGTTACTCCCCCCCCTCTCCCCTCCCCACAAACTGGAAGCCACTGAGTGTTGTGCTTATCTTAATTTGAAACCAAAGAAAGACTTATTTGCTGAATTAATATTTAAAAGTAATACACTACCTATTGCATTGTTTGGTTGATCGACCAATTCCTGTCTTCCAGATAGTATTAAATTAACGACCAAGTGCAACGCACTTGTTTACTAAAACAACAAGTATATAGCATAATGTGCTAAAAACTCACAATACGATATTTGGGAACAAGATCAGAAACTTACCTCTGACGATTGTGCTGCATTCTTTGGTGTGAAATTCTAAAAGCCATATTTTAACGAAGTCTCTTGTCGAAATGATTTGGTTTCTGTTATTATAATTTTCACTTAGTAGCTTTTCAAACACACTTAGCGCTGATCCAGAAAATGTTATCCACCAGTTCATAAAAATTTCCAACTGTTTACCTGTTACAGTAAAAAAGTTTCCACCGATACAATTTACAAAATGATCAAAGTTTAAAATGAATTGCGTAATTAACTTTTAATGTTAACTACATACATAGTTTGTTTTGCTAAATCGTTTTGTTTTATACATTGTATGTAAATTAGTTTGATGTGTTCTATGTTGTGACATTAAGAAATAAATAAACTATTTTGAATGACCACAACGTTTTGAATATGATTTTAAACTGGTGTATATAATTTAACGTCAATATCGAGATGTTGGTAAAATTGTTATACCTCCTTGACTTTTCACCTCTAGTCTTCGAATGAAACGGGTTAGTCACATTGGACACACAAACTTAGAACTTCCCTCATACGGTTGCTAATACCGTGATCTCTTTTAGTATTAAATTGCATTACTCCAAATGTGTGCTCATTATTTATAATTAGTGTAAATAAGTAAGATAACCTCTTTTCTATGTAACAAACGAAATTACTAACTTTTCCACATAAAACGGTAATTTATTATTTTAGTATGTTTTTAATTATTTGTACGATTGTTTCTACAGCCGAAATAGTAACATATTGTTTCAGTTAACTATAAATATCATTCGGTAACTTTTTCTCTTCGCCTTCCCTCATCCCATCAATCGTCTTGTATTTTTTTCAAACCGCGACACTATAATTTCGTGGGCAGCTAAGCTGTGATTTTACAAAATAGTTCCACCGGGAAATACTGGTGATTTCTCCGTATACCCTGTGATTTGAGGTATATTGGCGGCGGGCTCAACTAGACGCAATAAAAATGCCGCAAAGGAGAGACCGTGTTCTTTGTAACGGCCAGCCTCGGGAACGGCATTAAACGACAACAAAACGAATCGTGATTTTCTCGTTAGAACTTTTTACAACATCTTGACGGCAACAGAGGGCTTCGCCTGTGTGTTGTCACTTTTAGGGGATATAAACTCATAAAAAATTACAATGAGAATCCCCACTATGCCACTACCATGTCTATCCTCTCAACGTTGCTAAGAATATATTTAAACCGTTTAATTTGTTTCTTATCTCCGTCAGAATGAAACTAAAAGTGATAGATTCGTTATATGTGCCGCCCTACATGTTTGAATAGATTAACAGAAATTGACGGTTATTTTTGTAATTTAATTAACAAGGCGGTACTTTTTATGAGATATAACAAAATGCTCTTTTCTAAGTATCTAAAACGTAATTACATAGATAGGTTCGGTTTTTTTTCTGAGATAAAAGGTTGCTTATTGACAAACTAAATGCGTCATAATCCTGTTGTCCACATATCAATGCGATTATCGTTTAATCAAATTGATTCTCTTCTCATAGATGATTTAATTACTGTCAATAATTTCTGTAACACTGTTAGACTTTAGTATTTATTAATATTGATAATATTTGTTTAGCGTAGTCGAAAGTGATAGTACTAGTGAATATAATGATATAATGATGGCAAAAATGCAATAACTAATTGTATGTATGCATATAAAAATATAAACTTCAAAATAATTTAGAATATAGAAGGTGATATCATATTTGGTACTGTATATTATTTTGTAGCAGTATTAAACGTAAAACTCTGAGTACGACTGTTTTTGTTATATTACTAAAAGGGCTCATATCCGTATAAATAATGTTTATATTGCTGAAAGCAATAAAAAAGTAGTTTTTCTTGAAAATCCTGAAAATTAATACTCACCTTTCATTGAACGCTCGTCACAGATACAAACTGTATTTTCTTGACTCCGTATGTAATGTACACCGCAAATAACAAACACGAACACATAGAACACAATTGTATGAGCAGTAAATTTTGATTGACACCTTGCTGGGTCAAGGTATATTTTTTTTAATTCAAAATGATGAGTTTAAGATTCAGGACGCTGTAATTATCAATACCAAAGGATCAAATGATTTTATATGCCACTCTAATAACTAAACTCGGCAAAGAAGAGGAAGGTTCAGTGCAGTACGGAGAACAACGTTGAGGGGCGAACTGCGTGGCGCGGAAACTCGAGCGTCCGCATCAAAGCACACTTGTTTAGTATTATTCCATTGGTCGTTGTAAGTATTTATCAGTACACACATACTTAGAAAATGTTGCATTTAGGTGCGTTTCGGAAGATGATAGAATTAAATGTGTAACGTGCGACAAACTACATATATGAAGGGTACCTGCAGGTGGAATTGTGAACGCTACCTAAAAAGTATAATGCAATGTTCTGCAATCCGCGGTAAACGATACAGCGAACAATTAACATTTCATATAGCTGTTTGTTTTATTCTATGAATTCTACCGTAACTTTACTAGACTAGGAAGCATTTGTTAATTTAAAGCTATTAATTTCTCTCAGTATAAGTAGATATATCGCCAAATTTAACACGGGAAAGTACGTAGCTATCAGCTACAATATTCAATAAAGTATTACGCCTCCTAGTAGCCGACAAAGTTGGTTTTACTTCTCTTATCTACTGCACAAGATTGTTGAGCTTGAGCTGAAGCTACAGATTGCGTTCGCAGCACAAATAATTATTACATCCGATTTGTTTGTGTGGCGCACTGTCGTTGGCATAAGTATGAAAGCCCTTTTTGCTTGGTACATACATAAGGTGTAATTACGCGAAGGTTTAGGAGCTTCTATCCTTTTAGAAAATCTTTACCGACGAATAAAAGCACATAAGGTCTGCCTTTTAAATCTGGGAACACATTAGCAGCGCAACACTGCTTGACAGCTTATCAACCACGGTGAGCGTAAGTTGGGCTTACATTATAGCTTTCTACTGAATATTTTGATATCTTTCTTTTTTACGTGGCAATCTTTTTTCTATTAGTTCTTTTTGCCGCTATGAAACCCATGTTGCTTGTTTACCTGTGGACAAAATATATTAAAGAAAAATTATGTTCATTTCATTGCTCTGGCTGAGTGTATCAATATGATACTTAGTTCCTGATGCCTAAGAAGAGATCAAGATCAATGGGATAAAACAGTGTTATATATTCTTTATTTTAATAATATTTAGCAGTAATAGCAGACGTAGGCTTTCGCACTTCTTAGTACTGGAAATTCTTCTTCTGTTCAGATATGATCATGATATAATGTAGCAGTTGTTTGTCTCATGTGTAAAGAACACAACCACCAAAATTTGAAAAACGCTTAATCAGAATTAATTTAATTGTGTGGTTTGAAGTATTGACTTTAATCAAAACATATTTAAATATGTGATTTTCGCGTAAGTTGATTCAAAGAAGTGGTGAAAGCATTTTAAATAACTTATTCTCACAAGTAATACCATATCTCACAATGTACGTAAAAGTACCTAACACACATATATAAAAGTTACTGTTGGAAGCAAGGTTAGAAACAAAAAGGAAATAAAAAAGGGGGACTGAAACTGAATATTACAGGGATTACGAGATAAGTGCAGTCTCGGAGAAGGCGGAAGTTCACTCTTGAAAATATTCTATCGACATTATCGGCCTCTGAGGTATAGTTCCGTTGCTGTGGCGTTGATATACCTAAAATACTGAGCTAATATCGGGTTTAGAGGCTCGAGCACCTAAGGAAACGCTGTTGGGAACGATCTGACACACCTCGGCTTTTTAACTTATGTATACAGAGACATCTTGAAGTTATTAATAAATACCTAACTTAGAAGGTAGCATATGATGATACATGTGATCCTATTTAAACATTAGGCAAACTAAACCACTATTACAAATTTTTAAATACCGCAGCTCTTAATGCGCTTAATCTTTACAATATTTTCCCACACAATAATGCTTGCTAACCATTGTAACGAATATACGCGGCCTGTAATAGTTTCACACATAATTTCACCTAACCCTCCACTACCAGAGATAATGTGTAAGACTTTTATTCTAATTGAAATACGCTCCCTTTATCAAAATATATGACAAGCATCAATCAAACCCTTTTGTTAGAAGTATTACGCACACCGCTTCTTCTTAGTGTTGATGTGACCTGGCAACTTGACTGGTTAGGCGGAGAATATACTGTTTGCTATAGGAAATTTGCATATTCTTTTGAGGGTTAGGATGTTATGCATTGACCAGTATGTAGCGTAATATATTCTCTGCTTTATAACAGATAGACAATTTTAATGCAGAGTAAAGAAGATATAGAAATAATAAGTACAGATATTTTAGAAGTTCTGGTAATTTTATTTGTAAGCTCGCAATTAATTTGATACCCTCAAATATCCACCCAGCCCATTTTCTATCTGTGTCTAGATCCACTTACTCCAATTTTAGGAGTCCTTGTTAAAAGTTTTTCTTTGGTATAACTTAATACCAATTCTATATTGAACACTATTCTAGTAAGCGATTCGTCTATTACCTACGGATTAGCTATTTATTTTATTGGAAAACCTTGTTAGTAAAGAATCTTAAAATTGAAACATATAAACATTATTGAGTTTTTTTTTTTTGGTAAGTTTATTTAACATACGCTTTAGTAAAAAGCAATAGTTTGAAGATGTTCACCTTTAAAAGAGGAAAAATGGATTTCGATAGAGTAATTGACAAAGAATGAAGTATTCCAGGTCAAGTAAATAGAAGTAAGTCATCGATAATATTATACTTGAGCTAGAATCCATACTAAGTAAGTAAGTAAGTAAGTAAATTATTTATTGAGCGTTAGCTATTAGTATATACACAAATCTATACAAATATATATAAACAAATATTTCTTACTAAATTGTATTCACGCTATGCTAGTATATCATGCCTAATAGATATAATTACTACATTAGATATGCGTTAATGTGTATCTATAAAGTAAATCTTTGAATAAATTGACACTCATAGCATTTTTAATATCGTGCGGTAGGTTATTATAGAGTTTTAGTCCTTGAATAAATACATTTTTAGAATTTTGTGTTCTATTATAATGATTTATATAAAAATTGTTATTTTTCTACTAAGATAACATGCCAACATATTGTTTTTCAGTTTGGCCACAAATATTATACTTTTGAAGTAAATTCTTTGTCTAACATTCATAAATTGAAGTGTATCTAACATAAGTGCTATTGGAGTATATCGATCACATTTCAATATAATTCTCATAGCTCTGTTTTGAATTTTCTGGAGTTGCGCAGATTCATTTTTATTGAGATTTAATAATATTGTAGTACAGAACTCAATGCGTGGTGCAATGATAGTCTTATATAATAGTGTTTTAACATACGTCGATAAATATTTACCCACCCTGTTAAGAAATCCAACCCTTTGAGACATTTTATGCATTATATATTTAGCATGTTCCTTAAATAGTAGATTTTTATCTATTACTACACCTAAATATTTTATGCTATCAACTCTCTGCAGTTTAAAATTACCTAGTTTTATATGAATGTTACTCAAATCAATATTATTAAGTTTATACATACTAGCTAAAACCATAAATTTGGATTTCGATATTTATACTCAAACTATCACTATACAACCATTTACATAATAAATCAAGCTCATTATTCATCGCCTGTACCATTTCATTTAAATTGTTACCACTAATGTAAATCATGGTATCATCAGCAAACATGCAGATGTCTGATTTATTAACAGTTGTGATCATATCATTAACGTATAAATTAAATAATAATGGTCCCAAAACCGTTCCTTGAGGCACACCGTGACTCATACTTTTTGAACATGATTCAACACCATTGTATTTCACTTTTTGAGTTCTGTTATTTAAGTATGAACCAAACCACTTAAGCACTATATCTTTCAAACCGATTTTGTCTAGTTTTTTTAATAATAATTGACGATTCACCGTTTCAAACACTCTTCTAAAATCAATAAAGACAGCTAATACCATTTTTCCACTATCAATTTCCTTTAGCCATTTGTCACAAATGTCAGCTACTGCTGTTTCACATGGGTGTCCTTTTTTAAATCCCGATTGATTTTGCACTATGACGCCATTTTTTTCACAATAATTGTCCCATTGTCTTTTCACGCATAGTTCTAACACTTTCTCATATACGGGAACAGTATTAATCGGCCTAAAATTTTCACACAAGTTAGTTCCACTAATTTTGGGAATCGGTGTTATGTATGATGTTTTCCAATCATCTGGAACTTTTCCTGTTTGCATAGAGTTGTTGATTACATCCAACAACCTATTAGCAGACACCAAGCATATATCCTTAAGTATTTTTGAATTTATTCCATCACCAGCCACGTCTCCCGTATTCTTGAGTGATTTTATAATACTTTTAATTTCAGTCATTGTTACTTCTGTAAATGATGATAACTCCTTGTGCTTAGTTATGTTATTCAGAATAGTATTGTCATCTAGATTCTTTATAGGTATGTTTGTTATAATATCATCTATGCTCGACACAAAGTATTCATTGAATTTGACTGCTATTTCAAATGTGTGATGCACTTCTTTATTATTAAAAATAATACCTTTCTGTTGCATATTTCTTTTACTAGGTAGTAGTATTTTTAAGTTCTCCCAAAGTACCTTCGAATTGCTTCTATTTTCATCTAACATGGACGTAAAATATTTTTCTTTTTCTTTTTTTATCATATATAACAACTTTATTTCTAGACTCTTTATATTCTCGCCACTACTCTGTAGTTTGACAAAATACAGTGGCTCTATAATGTGTATCTCTACTGTTCATGGCTTCTATTATTTCACTGTTAATCCACTTGTTCACTAAATATTGCTTAGGTATGACAATCCTCTTCACGGGGCACATTGTATCTAGAATATTCTTAATGCCATATCTCCAATCTCGAGCCATTTTATCTATATTTTGTGAGCTATTCCAATCTAACTTGAGAAGCAATTCGTGAAATATATTTAGATTGTAATCCCTAAAAGTCCTTCTAAAAATTTCTACTTTGGTTCTATTCTCAGTGGCTTCATAGTCAATTCCGACGTCTATCGTTAATATGGAATGGTCACTGATTTTTGGCGTTAGGCAAACTTTGTGTTGTAAGTCTTTGTTATTTGTAACGATATAATCAATTACATAGTGTTGAACTTGTGTTCGTTATTCTCGTAAAATTATTGATTATCTGGTTTAAATCATTTCTATAGAATATATCTTTAATTTTTCTACTGTAGTACGTATCTTTACTATAATCTATATTAAAATCTCCTATCATTAAAAAAAAAAAACTAGTCGTACTTAATGTATGATACTGTTGCGATTTAGTATAGGGTGTGTTAACTAAGTTTGCTTTATATTACATGAAAGAATCTATAAACGTCATGATCTAATGGTTTCATTAATGAAAAAAATAGCACATCTTAGAGGTACTAAATTGTATGTAACAGAAAAATGAGTTCAATTAAAAAGTTTGTCAATATTTGTAATGGGTAACCATTTAAAGCATAAAATAATGGTCTAAAAATTGTAATAGTCAATTTATAGCCTTGTGTGAAATAAAAGTTAAGTCAGAAAGTTACGTAATGGTCATAGTTTTAATGATGTGGATACATAGTTATTGTAAGTATTACAACATAAATAGGTGAAGCAACATTATTCATGAAACAGCAAAAGGATAGAATAAAGCAAAGAAATAGAATAAAGCCAACTGCAAACTGTAAAGAGTTCATTGCAGGAAGAATTGCTGCGTTAGCAGCAATAATAGCAAACGAAATATGAAGTCAGAACCATTTGTATTGATAAAAGCTTCGTAAGTATAAATTTACTTAATATTATCCCGGATATCTTGGCTGAATTTGTATACACACATTGAAAGTAATACATGCTCGTACTACACCATGTATTTGGAGAAAAGACACTAATACATAGAGGAAACGACATAAGACGAGGGGACCTCCTTACACTGACTGGCCCCGGCTCCTCGCTTACACACAAGAACAGAGGGAACGGCGCCAAACAACGGCTAAGTGAGCCCCTCGCCCCATTATCTCGCCGACGGAGCGACGCCGCCAAATTGTAGTGATTTGTAGGGCCTGGCAATAGTTACGGCAGTGCTAATGGTATACTTACGATAAATATACATCCAGTCTGACTAAACCGTCAATTATTACGACTTTAAATTGCACCTAATTAAATTAACAACAACTTTAACGCACACAACGTCGGCGCGGCTTACATATACTACTGAAACCAAACGGGAAAACTCGAAAAGGCGCAGCAGCTTGGGCGATAATACCTACATAGAATACGAAGAATGGGAAAAGGTACAAGCGGTTAGCGCTTGTGGTAGCCTAAAATGTAATAAATGAACCGACCGGATGAATGTTTTCTCCATCAATGGTATCTTCTGTTCATGTATCGGGCAACAGTGTGTGGGTTTTTATTATCGCCTCTGACTATTAATAGACTAACGAGAAATTTTACGATCGCACTTGCACATTTTAAAGACAAGCAACATGTACGCAAGACATAAAACTATCTTGGATCACTGTAAGACAAGAAGAACTCAAATTCACTACAATGTAGGTACTGAAAAGAATACAATGCAAAAATTTTGTGAAATGTTGCATAACTTTATAAACCTCGCTCATTTTGCAATGTTAAAAAAACAAAAAGATCTATGTACAAGGATTTTATTCCACTCACATGTAGTCCATACTAAAGGATTACTAAATAAAATTTGAAAGCATAAAAATGTTCTCTTAACGGTAGTTTTATATTATTATGTAATAACTAAAAATGGCACAAGCGTGTGACTTCAAACTGCCATCGCCACCACCATTGATATTTCAAAATTTAGTTATTTAATTTTCTGTTTCTGTCATGATAGTAGTAATAATGTGAAGGATGGGAGAAAAATTTTTATACACACCTCATATAGACTTGTGCTGATTTTTGCCCTAGTCGTTTTGTACTACTTTTGTTATCAAGATATTAAATATCAAATATGGCAAAAGACTTTCTATAGTGGCGGCTTCAAAAATTTTTTCATGGCATGCCTTCGTGCTGATGAGCAATACGAAAATCTAAAAACAAAAAAAATGTTCTTTTAAATATGTGTAACAATCTGTAAAGCTCTCTATTGTGTAATATCGTCTATTTCTTTCATTATTAAAGTTAGAGCAAAAGTGTAAATGATAAATTTTAGATTATATGTCGAACAGTGATCTACTGCCAATATTTTTATTTAAACTGCAGCTCTCTAGTTGTGTAATATAACAATCTCAAGATTATCATATGGCCTTTTAAAAAACTAAATAGATATACCCGACAGAACCTTCGATTCAATGAAAGGACGAGTCAATGAAAAGTATACATAGTATGTTTATAAACATAATGTAATTGTAAGCAAACACAAAAACAATGTAAACATTTTGTTAAAGTTTACACAGCATATTTTTAAATATACTTATAAACAAAGCATACCATTCATATATATAAGATCTAGGAAGTAATAGTAAGTAATATTATTATAGAGTCTAGTACTCAGTTAATCTCTAGCGTATAGTCACCAGTGTTAGTATAAGTATGTAACCTACTGTGATATTAATTTAAGTGTTGAAATATATTGTTAACCATAACAACCTGGTTAAGATATTTGAACCTGAGACGATCTTCTATTACATGGCGATCCTGATCTATTACATGGCGATCCTGCCAGTCCAGGTAACCCTGCCAGTCCAGGTAACCCTGCCAGTCCAGGTAACCCTGCCAGTCCAGGTAATCCTGCCAGTCCAGTCCAGGTAAATATGGCAGCTCTCATCGAATTACATTAAATGGGGAAAATCGAAAAATGGGCACCTCATCCAGCAAGGACACGACAAACGAACAATCGTTAACAGAAAATGGGGCTATCAACGCTAACATAGTGATGCAAGAGACCCAGCTGCGGTTGTCTACAGACGTAATGGTACTGTTCTATATACTATTCGCTGTCGTAATGATGCAGTTCCTTCTGAAAGCCACCAGAACATACACCAGACACGTTGAAAAGCGGACACTTCAAAAGGTATCGGCTGCTCTACCCGTATAAAGACCCATGCAGTGAGTAAGACGTCCATGGCAGCTAGGGACTTCGAGCAACTTCTAGAAGAATGTAACGCCTTCTATCGAAATCTGGGAAAGGACACTCAAGAAAGAAGAAAAATAGAGACATCACACAAAGTAAGTGCGAACAATTACTTATTTTTATTAGTGACTTTAAAAACTTGCAAAAAAGTTTCAATAGTGCTACACAAACTGAAGATACTAGTGGTATAGAATTAGTTATAAGTAAAATTAATTCAGTACTTTCAAACTGTAAATCAATTATAGACTTAAGATTACAAATAACGAACATTAAATTAAACATGGAGAAATTTGATCTAAAAGTAGCTGCAACTCTGTTGCCAATAATGGATGGCACAGAAAGTAAAACGCGCCAATTAATTGAAGGTATAGAATTGTATGATACTTTATTGGACAAGGACGGCAAAAATTCATTAACTAATTACATTTTGAAAACGCGCTTGAATTCAATTGCGAAAATAAAATTAAAATCTACCTACTCTAGTAATACAGAATTAGTAAAAGACCTTAAAACATATTGTATCATTAAACAATCAGCTTGTGCTCTTTCGGCTAAATTGCATACAATCAAGCAAGGGTCACAATCTATATCTGACTACGGCAAAACAATTGAAGACTTAATGATCAATCTCACATTGAGTCAAGCAAATGAGGATGACAACAAGCTTGTACTGATGCAAGAACTAATCTATTAGAATCTAAGCATAAACGTAAGGATAGATACGATACGAAATGTAAATCAATAGATTATAAGATAGGAGATAAGGTACTTTTAAGAGATTTAGCTTGTAAGAAATCTGAAGTTCTGTACAAAGGTCCATATACAATTACAGAATTAGATTCCCCAAATATATCAATTAGAGCAAACTTTTGATAGTACACAAAAATAGAATAAAACCATATTTTGAGTAGTGAACGTAAAAGGACGAGTCAATGAAAAGTATACATAGTATGTTTATAAACATAATGTAATTGTAAGCAAACACAAAAACAATGTAAACATTTTGTTAAAGTTTACACAGCATATTTTTAAATATACTTATAAACAAAGCATACCATTCATATATATAAGATCTAGGAAGTAATAGTAAGTAATATTATTATAGAGTCTAGTACTCAGTTAATCTCTAGCGTATAGTCACCAGTGTTAGTATAAGTATGTAACCTACTGTGATATTAATTTAAGTGTTGAAATATATTGTTAACCATAACAACCTGGTTAAGATATTTGAACCTGAGACGATCTTCTATTACATGGCGATCCTGATCTATTACAGTTGTATCTCGTATAAATTATATTATTGGAATGGAAATCATAGTTAGCGATGATCAATTTTATTTTTCTTGATTACAATGATGCCAATGGATATGGTTATCACATAAAATAAACAAGTTATCTCGAAATTTGTATTTCTTAATTGAAAAGTATAGTTGGCTATAATAATAAAACATGTTTAATTTATTACTTAGAGAACTGAAATTAAACATAAAGATCAACTACAAATATTTTAGTGTTTAGGTAAAGAATAATGATAAAGTAAACACTATGTTTATTCCACAAATGAAAATTATTTCTATAAATATAACACAAATTAAGTATTTTCATGATCAAACTGTGAGGCTCCTATGCGTTTTTGTTGTTTATTAATATTATTAATAACGATATATTGCAATATCCTCAGATCATCATCAACCAACATTTTTTTATATCCCTTATTTTTTACCCAATCGCATAAATATTGTAATGTTATTATACACCTATCCCTGTTTATCCATTTTTCATTTGACAGAAGATGAGCATCCAGGTGTAAGTAATCTAAAACATAAAAAGTACTAAATTAATTTTATAGTTATAAAATTTCAATAAGCTATCTGACCTGTGTATTTTTTTTATTCGATTTAATTCAATTTTATAAAAGTACGTAACAGTAACACGACTGCACACAGTCGAAGTATTTTTCTAAATTCATTCATCATTTATTTTAATTCAACCCTATCTAAATGATAGAGGATGTGAAACCCTTCAAGTTGGGCGTCATCGGTATTTTCTTCGCATATGTATATACGAGTCGATGTCATATTTTGGCCCAGTGGCCGTCTGACGTAGAAGGGGGGTGATGGTTAGCAGAGGCCTTATTTGAAGTCCAGCCAAGGACAAGGACAGAAAGATGTCAAATTCACAACAATATGTTAAATTGTAGGTTTTATGGTAATTAATTAATTTTATATCATTTATTTTGTACATCACTACACACAAAATACTGTAACAAAATCACACAATTAAATTCCACACACAAAAGAAGACAAACCAGCCAGTTAGGGGCATTTTAAGAAGAGAAAGTAGGCGGTAATTAAAATTAACAACTTTACGGTGACCCTGTATACCACGATTTCTGACTGGACCTGTAGGAAATTAATCCAGCAACGACCGTTAATTTCCGTTATTGACATATGACTATCGAAATATATTTCTAAGGAGATTTGGAGACAATTGCAAATTATCTATTTATAGCCGTGCGATCTGCGAAAACTGCCTCTTTTTGCAGAGATCGTTGAACAGAAGTTTGCTCTACGTAAAATTTTATTAAATAGCTACGGTGCACCATTGAGCTAAAATAACCGTTTATCTTCGAATAAAAGTACTTTTAACATCTAAATTTCACTGAATTTTAATACTCCTATGAAAAAGACGTCCAGCCACCATCATCACATCCAGACGCGCGAAGAACTCGAACAGAAAGCTTTCGAAATCTCACACGCACACACACTCACACGTAAAATGAGGTAATTTAATTTTAATTAATTTTAAGTTGTAAAAATTTAAGAAAAATATTTTTTTATATGAAAAATAATAGAAAAATATAAAATTATATATATTTTTTAGTAAATTTTGAAAAGTAATTTTTTTTAATAAAAAGAATATTAGTTAAAAGGTAAAAATTATTTATTTTAATTAAAATTAAAATTTGATTTTAGGTTAATTTTTTTTGAGATACAAAATTTTCCCAAAGTGTGAAAAATTCAAAAAGGTTTAATAGGTTAGTCAACTAGTTTGTGGTGATTGCCATGCCATTCTGCTCACTGCAAACTTTTTTTATAGGTTTTATTGAATTTAATAAATTTATTCTTTTTGAAAAACATCTTTCTGTCTTGTAATTTTTTTTGTATTTTAGAATTTTTTTTTCACTTGGGTATTGTTTCAACGTAAGATAAGCTCTCGTATTCTGTTCTCTACACTCTACACTTGCTGTAGTGTTAAGAATTCGCGAAACCCTGAGATAATTTTTTTAATTAAAACCCCAATTTTTAATTTAATGAGTAAAACTCAAATTTTCTTAATCTTATTATTAAATCATATTTCACATTACACATTACAGTCATAAATTTTTCATGTAATAACTCTACTATTGTAATCGAAAAAAAAACAAGCTTTATTATGAGATCATAGCCAATTATAACGTCTCTAAAACTAGAATGTTAATAATAACTGATTATTCGGCTTCTGAATATCCAACAAATATTTGAGTTAGAGAAAAAGTTTCTCTAACTCAAATAATAAAAAAAGCAAATAATATGGAAAAATTGAAAGATTTTCAATTTTTGTAAATATCTAGAAAACTTTAACTTTCAAAGTCAAACAACAAGGGTTTTGGAGCAGATTCACAAAACTACAATTTTCCCTATTTAATCGTTCCTCTATCTCTGGTGGTATTACAGACCTCTATACTAAAACTTGAAAAGTTTTACCTTGTACACTAGTATGAAGTTGGCCCCCACTTGTTAGTGACACATATTGTAGTGTCGCACTAAATCACTACTCCGGTCTAGCTACTATATGCTGATGGAACAGAACTAGTAGGGTGATATTATTTAGCATCAGGCAATAAGGACGTTCAGTCTCATTAACCACTAAAAGAGTTCAAAAATATACTTCTAAAACAATTTCACGATTCATGCTATAGGTATATCTCTTTACCTGGCACAAATTATTCGTATTACCCAGAGATAGATGGATCAATAATGTATCCAGCAATAATTTAACAGATAATATTCCTACACCCCTGAACTTTTGTAGACAATCGAGGAAATGCTCAAGTTGAAGTAAATTTATAAATTATTTATATACTGTGGTAAGAGCAGCTGCAGCGGATTCGTAAGCTGTATTGCCTGACAAGACTAGCTAGTGCAGCTTGTGCTGTATAAATCATGTGTCTAAATATATTTCCATGGCTTTGTTACATCACGTCGCCTTAATAATGCTGCGCTATTAACTATGTCTCAACCGGAGTATCGAACTAGGAAAATGCAGTCACAAGTGTCATCGAAAAGATTTTAATTCCGGACTATAAATACTCGCCTACCTATGGCTAGCCGCTCTTACCTCTGTGACTATCGACCTGCCTCGACTATCGACTTAAGCTGTATAACAATTACAGTTAGTGGAGTCATTATAAGTAGTGTAATTAAAACTAAATAATGTGGTAAAGATTCAGATTTTGCTACATTAAAATAATTTTAAGCTGGTTCGTGTACAGATATTAACAACTGTTTGTCTCCTGCTATATATATATAAGACCTTTTCTTCATAGCGAAGTAGTGTTTAATGAAACAACTGTGGAAGGTAACGTTTCAAATATTTAACTGATTTTATTCAGTTTGTGATTATATTTATTTATTTGTCCGGTACCACCCACTCCTATACTACAGTGCTGATTGTGCCATCTTCGTTTATAACTTAAATACGGACTTGTACGGAGATACCGCGTAGTTTCTATTCTACTAATTTGTATAAAAAGAACAATGCTTTTAATGCATCGAGTGAATATCTGTATAAAGCACATGGTGCACCAACGCTTGTGGAGAGCGCACTCGAAAGCAAACAGACTGAGTTCATCTATATTAATAAAAACTACAATTCAATTGAGAAAACGAATATTTATTTAGTGGAACCTGGTGAAGTGCCATAAGAGAGTGGAGCACGTTTAGTCTAATGCTAAATTCACTCACGGATGGGGCCGTTAATAAAAACAGAAGGTAACCTGCGTACAATTGGTTTTAGTTTCAAATGTTGAAGGAACTGATAATATGGAATTTGTCGGTCTAAAATGTAAAGAAATTTTTCAAAAGAAATTTCCGAGTAAATTTTCTGAATCAATCCACTATATTAGCAATTTATTCAGTTTTAATTGCAAATTATTGTAATAGGTTGTCGTATAAATTGTAACCAACTTTGAAATTTGTTATTACGTTAAATAATACAGTCAAGATATTGTAATTTATCATAGTACAACGCACAAGGGGTAATACTTGTGCCAACCCCGCACAAGATATTTTTACGACATTATGACACTAATTTTAAAATTACGTTTTCATGAAGAAGATCGAACAGGCGGCGAGTGGCGAGCACAGCGTAAACTTTATTACCGTAAAGCACTTGACTGGTGGTGCTGTAAGCTGAGTGTGGGTAAGGTGTTATTTTCGTAATGGAGGATACGGGCCGTTAAACGCTGCATGCCTGATCGCTATTCACAAATCGCTTCAGTTCCACTGGATTAAGTGCCGCCACTCACGACCTCCCCGCCATACTCTAAGCTTGCTGGTTCTCGTTCTTCGCCGCCTTTGTCTATATCGTTCTTGCTTTTTCATCCTTTTACAGCCACTGTCATGGCTGAATTATGGTTGATGATATTATGAGAAAATATTGGGGTTGGTTTTCCAATCATCTCTAGTTGTATCTGTTATCATATTTTATTTTGTTTCGAGAATTCAATTTTGTTGTGCGGAAATTATAAATTTGCAAGAATCTAATTTTATAGAACATTTTCTGTTCCGACCATATATTGTGTCTGTATCGAAAAGAACACTAGTTTCAAACAGTATATAAATGACGACGAAAAAAACACGAGCTTGGTAATGTTTAATTCTCAAAACGTGTGAAAAATATTAGCAAAATGTGTCAAAGCGAAAGAGTGTTTCTAACTCTATTATACTGTATACTATAATAATTATATTCTTAATTCAAACTAGACACTGTTTTTTATCAAACGCTTTTTTATATTTTACGGTTCTATTCAAAATCAGTTTGTATTTGGGCTTATGCAACTACACTATAAGATATTTAGAGCAAGAAACATGTAACAAACATCAGTCTAATACCATTTTATTCTGGTTCAATTTAGTCAATCTTGAAAGGTCATAACTGTTTATCTATTGCTGAAGCGCATTTGTTATCGTGATCGTAACTTAATATTATTCTTAATTATAGAACTATTCAATTTGTAGAAAAATCATAGAGCACAAACCAACTCCTTACAATGTTCTAAAATCAGATCATGCAATCGTGTAACAATATTTACATAACCTTCGTGAAATGTAAGTAATAACGACCACATTACTCTTAAATATATTTCTAAATTAATTAATTAATCTTTTGCAAGACTTCAATCGTTAAATATACTTAGATAATAAATCAGACTGTTACGTATTTAAGAATAACATGTTTCACTTAAAACTAATACGCTAGTCGATGGCTATTTGTGATGGATATTAATGTTTTGAACGATAAGCGTCTATCATAACAAGCCCACGATTAATTGAAAGATGTCTGAATATTATAGGACACTCTATAAAAACAAGATATGTCAGGATATTGATTTTTCGGTAGTATCTTATCTTTAATTCGAATTAAACGTGGTAGTTCAGAATATTTCATTTTCAAAGCATGAATTAAAAATTAAAAGAAAGTTTACAACTTTAAGAAAAATGTATGTGAACAGGTAATATATTTTAGGCAACATAGGTTTATTTTTTTTTTGTAACAAATGTTTACTAAACCATTTGATTTATGGAGTTTGGTTTTGTTATAATATGAATTATTAACACAATATACTTTTCCTTTAGCCCTACTGATATGTTACAGAAATTGATTGAGTGCATTAAAATAATAATTATGTCCTTTTGCAGTAATTACATTGAAGCATTTAATTATCTTAACTTTTTTTACGTGTGGTGGGTGCTTAGTTGCAGTGACTCCGTAAGCTGTATTACTTGTATGGCTATCATGCAACTCTCGCGGTGTAGTTTTGTGTGTGTAAATTGTGTTGAAATGGCTTTGTGACAGCATCGTATTGCCCTGTTCGCTGTTAATCACTTTCCTCCCAACTGCGAATGGCAAGTCGATCCCGGATTCAACTCTCTGAAAAAATGTCACCGTTCCTCCAGAGAATTGACCCTCGGCTCCTATTGTCCTCCACTACGCCTAATCACCGCGGCCACCGACGCGTTTACATTAATTAAATCCTAAATTCATTTCATCGGCAGTATTGCACATATTGATATACTTTGTAAGACAATTAATTCATTTGCGGTCACTTAGAAACCAAGCTACCAATACCCTTTGTTAATGAACAGCAATGAATATCAAGCGAAGTATTTCATTATTAATTATAAGTTGTAGAGATCTTGTAAATGGATAATTTCATTATTACGTTACAGTTTAATACATTGCAATAAACAATTCTATATATGACTTAGATCCTGAATAAGACATAATAAAGTTGTTTTTTTTAAACGTTTTGGCGAGACTAAGTGATTATAAATCAAACTATGGTCTTTACAACACCAATTTTCTGTCATAAATCTAGCAGTAATTTACGAGCGTTGGTGGGATGCCCAGAATGTTTTTGCAAGTGCCAACTTTTTTAATTGTTCTGCAATCCGGTATAATAGCTACAATAATTGTTAATTATATTCCAGTCAGTTTTACGTCAGAAGCTTATGCTTATTATAAAACCGTCTTTGAGTTTGGGCATACGGTTTATTACACCAATCTGTGCAGATACATCTTGTCTTCTTGTTTGGCAGTTAGTTGACCAGTACAAATTTACTTTAGTTACTAGTTTCTTTAAATAAATAACAATTCATTTTGTAATATATACAACTACACAAATGTTCCAGGTGAACGAAAGTAAATTACTCGAGGTTTAAAGGCATGCAAGTCTGATGATGTTTGGGCAGAATAATGAAATAACGTGCAGCGGCAACTCTTGCAAAAAGCTCCTTATGAAGATATCAAATGTTTTACCACAAAGATATACAAGTTATGCCACCGGAGCTGGGCTTTAAATCGTTACTTTAATTACACCTTTATCGAATAAAATATCCAGGAAACTCTACACTGCAGCAATTTTCAAGCATTAAATTCTGTGATGTATTGCCGTGCAGTATAGACGTGTTTAGGCTGTTGCAGTTTTTTAACGTGTATTCAATCGTGTCAGTAATACTTCTCTTTACTTTAATTTCACTAACACAATGCCGGAAGATCGTGTTTTACGTGCAGACGCTATAGTTTTGAAAACTGTAGAAGCAGTTTTAAAATCTGAGGAATTATTAAATTCAATCAGCAACATGATCGCAGAGAAATTCAATCAGAAGATAGAAGAGCTAACCAATGCATATCAACATAAGGTGAGCCAATTGGAGGAGAAGCTTAATAACGCGCATAAAACGATAGACTCGCTCGAACAATACTCTCGAAGGAATTCCCTGAGAATTCATGGTCTACCGGTAATTGCCAATGAAAACACAGATGAGGTGGTGATTAAATTTTGTAAGGAGAAGTTGCAATTCGAGGTAAAGAAGGAAATGATAGATTGCAGCCATCGACTGGGTAAGGAGGAAAATCGCTCCAAGCCGCTGTTGGTGAAGTTTGTGACCAGAAACATCGAACAAGAAATTTATCGAAAGAAGAGTAAACTGAAGGGAACAAAAATTGTAATCAGGGAAGATCTCACCCATAACAACATCCAGTTAATGAAAGCTGTTAGGGACAAATTCAGCACAGTATGGACAAATAACTGCAGCATCTTTACCAAGGTACGCGGTAAAATCTATAAAATCAGTAGTCTTTCTGACATAAATAATATTAATGTAAAGATATAACTGCATGGACCTACCTTTTCGTCTTGCATTTTACACTTGTGGTAACAGAACGATTTTATATTTTTCTTCTTTTTGTATGCACATTTTTGCTTTATCTCTGTATAAAAATACATACTTTTTCTTTCTGTTTTTGTTGTTTAGAAATTCATATTTGTAAATAAATATTTTTTGCTGTAATATAGTAGCATGGTATCTGCGATTTAATATATTTGATATATCAATTGTATAATCCGATATAAACATTTATAATGCTATGTACTTTGAGTTTGTATAATTTTTGTGCTTGCCTCTCGTAAAACATAGTTTTAATGATATGATTAAATTAGCTCATGTCAATGTTCGTTCTCTTACGGCTCATTTCATTGATTTAGCACAACTACTTTCTAATTTTGAATATGATATTTTAACAATAAGTGAATCCTGGTTGACGCCTGATATTGATACAACGGTCGTCGGTGTGGATGGTTATACAGTTGTGCGTAAGGATCGCGACGCTCGAGGGGGTGGTGTTGGTATCTATCTAAAAACTAATATATTTCATACCATTCTGGAATCTTCCAACAGTATTGAGCAGTTGTGGTTATCTGTCGGTAGGGGTAGCAATGCCATTGTTTGTGGAGTGGTCTACAGACCACCTAACACTATGTTACATGCTTTTACAGATGAACTAGAAACCTCAATTACGGCCTTTCTTCCTATTTATAATAGAATTATCTGCACAGGTGACTTTAATGTCGATTTATTAAAACCTGATTCTGCGCCTTCTACCCATTTGAAACTTTCGGTTTCCATCAAATTATTACTCATCCAACGCGTGTTACCGAAACATCGGCGTCTCTTCTAGACCTAATTATTGTGTCTGACGCAGTGGTTGTAGAGGATGCTGATACACGCAACGTCGACTTCACGGATCATGATCTGGTTTGTTGTAATGTCGTTAATAACATTATCCCAAAGCAGGCTACAACAGTAACATGTCGCCAATTCAAATATTTTGATTTTGATGAATTCCAACAGCATTTGTTTTGCCTCCATTTAGACGACATATTTTACACCACAGACGTCAATGCTAAAGTGAACATCCTGTCTTCTCGTCTTGTAGAGCTATTTAACTTGCACGCTCCTTTGAAAACGTCGATTTTTCACAAACCTAAAGCTCCCTGGATAACTGATGTTATAAAAATAATGATGGCTACTAGAGATAAGGCCAAAGCTAAGTTTATGAGCTCAAAAAATTCACAAGACTGGGACTACTACAAAGAACTTAGAAACTTAACTAGACACGCTATTAATCGCGAGAAGAGAGAATATTTCGATTATTCTTATAAAAACAAAAACCCTAAAACCATTTGGAAAGAACTAAAATCAATTAATATCTCTACGAAAAGACCAATTGACATACCTATCGAGCTCCAGGATGTAAATGACATTAACAGATTTTTTGTAAATTCAATCCCAGGTCCGTCTGATCGAAACGACGATTTGGTCAAGTACTACCAAACCCACACAAAGAATAATATCGACAATGATTTTGCTTTCACATTGGTGGACGAGGAATTGGTAGCTAAGGTGCTGCATACATTATCCTCACGTTCCTGTGGATGTGATGGATTATCTATCAGAATGTTAAATCTATGCTCCCCTTTTATTCTCAGGTATATCACGCATATTATTAATAGCTGCATTCTCGAGAGCGCGTTTCCTATCGCCTGGAAAGAGGCAACCGTAATTCCTCTTCCAAAAAAACCATCGCCTCAACTTCTGTCTGACTTAAGGCCAATTAGTCTGCTATCTACACTATCAAAAATTTTCGAGAAAATTCTGAACATGCAACTAATACAACATCTCAATAATGCCAAAATATTGCCCATCTACCAATCTGGTTTCCGTTCTGGTCATAGTTCAGCTTTACTGAAGATCACCGATGATATCCTTACTGCATCGGATAAGGGGCTTTGTACTGTACTGGTAATGTTGGATTTCACTAAGGCTTTCGACACGATTGATCATAAACTAATGTCTGCCATTTTTCATTTCGCTGGTTTAAGCGACGGTGCTGGTAAACTTTTAAATAGTTTTCTTTCTGCAAGATTACAATCAGTAAAGTTAGGTGCTAACTTTTCTGAGAAAGTCTCCTTGCGTTCAGGAGTTCCGCAAGGATCAATTCTCGCGCCCTTATTATTCTCATTGTACACTTGTAACCTATACGAATCTGTTAAAACTTGCACTATACATATGTATGCGGATGATACACAACTTTACCATTCATTCGTCAGAGATAACTGTGTTCTTGCCCTGGATAACGTACAGCGTGAACTCGATACCATTTCCCGTACTTGCTCACATCATTCTTTGCACATTAACTCCACAAAATCGGCAGTTATGTTTTTTGGTAACCAGCAGACTTGCGAGTTTTTGCGTTCGATCTCTTCACTGCAGATAAATGATAAAATGCTGCCAGTTGTCACAGAAGCTAAAAGTCTTGGTTTAGTAATAGATCCCTCTTTCCGCTACAGGCAACAAGTGTCCAAATATATTCAACGGGCATACTGCAATCTCAAAATGCTTTACCAACATCGGTCTTACTTGTCTAAAGATATTAAAATAATGTTATGCAACAGTTTGGTTCTATCCCCCTTTACATATTGCTCCACTGTGTACGGTCCCTCAATTGATTCCAATGACCAAAAAAGAATTCAAAGGGTGCAGAACGCTTGCCTGAGGTACGTTTACAATGTTCGGAAGTATGATCACATAACGCACACTTTGGAATACTGTAAATGGTTAAATATGCGAAATCGTTACTTACTAAAAGCAGCTTGTATGTATCATTCGATCATTACCAGTAAAATTCCATGTTACTTATATGAAAAAATTTCCTTCCGCACGGATGTCCACAATATCAATGTTAGGTCACGAGGTTTAATTACACCACCATTTCATAAGACATCCTTATTCGAGCGATCTTTCTCTTTCAATGTTTACAAGTTATACAACGCTCTTCCCTATTTAATAAAAAGGATGTCGTCGGCTGGTTTCAGAAATTCACTCTTTCATTATATTTACGAGAGACAAGTTACAAACTTATCTTTGCCTTAATGCTTGCCATTTGCTAATATGTAGATAAACATGTAATGCATACCTCTTTTGTGTATGAGCAAAAGTTATGTTTTGTTTAATTCTTTATTATCTTATTTTGTTGCTTTGGCAGTCACAGAATTTAGTTTTAAGGATAATTTTAGGCACAGTGAATCAACAAATTATAATTGAAAAATTATAATTGAATATTCTCATTCTTGTAATACAAGGTTAAGTGGAAGAATGGCAAGGGGTTGACCAACTTGCTAAACTTTACCTTGAGATTTTTCGTATAGCCCGCTTTTTCTTTTAGATGAATTGTAAATTAATTTATACTCTATGTTATATGCGATACGGAAATAAAACCTATTATTATTATTATTATTATTATTAAATATTTCGAAAAATTAACATTCACACAATATAGAATATGTTCAGGTAATACGTACAGTCATATTAAAGTCTATCAATTGTAAGATAGTTCTCAAGAGAGTAGAAAACTTGATGGAGAAATACAATGCGAGCAATCTCAAGTGAAGTGTAGTGGTAGCATAAAAATCCCTGGCACGCTTGATTTCTACATTTTACAGTTAGCTACATTGAACTAATATGTGCTTTCTGTCAGTTGGTTGTTTTCGTTTGCTGTCATTTTGTAGTTATTTCTTTATTGTATTTGTTACCGTCTATATATTGCTATTTACCTGCGGTTTTCATCGGGTTTCCGGCATATTTGTAGATTACTGACGCAGTATACCTAACCTTTATAAAATCTGTTGCAACGTCTCAACGATGCAAAACGGAAACAAAAAAAGAAGGTAGAGCGCAGCGCTCAGAAATGCCGCCAAATAAATAATGGTGAGTAAAAAAAAATATATATATAATACGAAACTAAAACATGCCCCTTATCACCTACCTTAGTAGTTCGGATTTTGGCCAGCTTATGCGGTGAGTGGGGTGGGTTCCACAACTCAGGATATCTATCAATTTATAAATGGGCGCCACTCCGTCAAAGAAAAAAATAATAAAGAGAAATACCTTGATAACCCAAACGCGTGACGGAGAATGGCAGATGTACCGCCGTGGTGATAAGATTGGATACAAAAAAAAAAAAACAATAACTAGGCGTAAATATAAATGCCAAAATATATTAAAGAAAATATTAAAAAGAGAACATTCTTATTAGAGAGTAATTTAGTATTTTAATAATAATTAATTAAAACCAAAATATTGATCAACTCAGCTACTAGTAACATTACCACAGTTTATGTTTAAAATACGATATAACTATATAGAACGAGCAAAAAAAAAATACAATATACCCTTACATTGACAAAATCCAACAAGTATGTAGATATATGTACATACATATGTATATATATCAGAATGGTTAGGTCCAAACTTTCTGTTACACTTGTATCACATGTAATAATTTTAATAAAATGTAACGGTTTTACACAAACCTCAAAACTGTAATAATACTAACTTTTAGTTGCTCTAAAATGAAAGAATGAAGCAACTAATATGATTTCCGTTTATTATAATAGGATAATACTCTAAAAAAAATGTGTTTTACCTTTAGCTAATTTGCCAGATAATGAATGATACGTATATTAAGTAAAAAAAAGGAAAAGAGGGAAGGGTAAGGTATCTTAAAATCTAAACTTAGCTTGTCCTCCAGCGAAATGGGTGCGAAAATGCGTCCAAATTGCCGTACGTTCCGGGAAGAAAAAAAATAGAGATGCCCATGCGAGGTCGTTGCTGGGGCGTTCAACAAGGACTCCAAAGGTCATTCAAAGACGAAGCAAAAGAATCTTCGTCCTATCGGAATTTATATGTGACGGAGACTAAGTACTCCCTTAATACATCGAAAATTCTGTAAGTACTAATTACTAAGTACTAACTGCCTAAAATAATGAAAAAGAGAACCAATTAAATCTAAGAAAAGAAGTAGAGGTCAAAATAACATACCTAAGATGGTGGTAGGCAAAAAGATCTGGAATGTGTAGAAAAAAAGGAACGAAATCATCTGTCGGCGATTAAATCCGGCAATGCCGTTGTAAAATTAATTACACTAATTGCAGAAATAATAAAGCCTGCTATCAGCAGTGATACTTTTCCCAAAATCGTCGCAACAAGCGCATTACCAAATCACATATATGCTAACACAATATTTCGGCAATCGGCCGCAGTAATAATTCGTGTACCGACTTTAGAGACTACACACACCGGAATGTCCCGCAGAGCTAGGCCGGTGATAAGACCAAGATCAAAAGAGAAGGAAGATGACCACAAAAAAAAGAATTTACCAAGTGGACCAATATAAAGGAGTATTTAAATAAATCGAAATCTAAGAAATAAAACACATCACTGAAGCAACCAGAGATGGCGATAAGAGTATTAAATTTGTTAGAAATAATAGATATTTAAATGCTATAACAATGACTAAATATATACACTGTCAAAACAATTTATGTGCAAGTTAATTCGCGCTGTGGTTGCTGCCAATTACTCAGTGTTCCCAACTGAAAATTTTAGATGATTCACCCTTCACTTGACTTTGTTCACCCTGTACCTTCTTCACTATTATCGCAAATCTGTTAACTGAAAGGGTTCTTCTTTTCTTCAGTGATCGAAACTATTCTGCATAGCCTTCAAACTACGGTATGGTATTCGAAGAAAAGTTTTATTTCTTGTTCCACAATGAAGAATGTCATCGCGTGTGTTGCATCGATGTTTATTGCTATATACATATTTGGGCACTGTTAATATGTATACTGAAGGTAATGTAAGGATTTGCAGCATTTTATCAATATATGCATTCTACACGAGTCCCTATGCTTCAAAGACGAAACATTGCTCTTTTGTAATCGGAAAATACTGATGCTATCCGTGGATTTACTCCAGAAGAATATGCCCTATGATGCCAATGAATGTGTGATAGGCCAACCGAGCAGCACTATTGGTTGAAAGATGTTTTATCCGGTGAATACTATATATTGCTGCTGTCTCTTTCACAATTCAGTTGTGTACGAACCAGCTCAATTTATTGTCAGTATTTACTCCAAAAAACTGCACATTGGATTTGACATTAAAAGTTTTGGATTTGATTTAGATTCTTCTTGATGCTGTTATTTCCAAACCATGCTTTAGCTATTGGTTTTACAGTGAACATCGACTTTTAGGCATCGGTATATATATGGATAGTTTTTCACGAATATACATATATTGGAGAAGCTGCCATTAAAACTCAATAACGAACATTACAGGTTGTATTACATTGTATTGTTGGTGGGTCGTTCAGATAACAAGAACCTACGAAATAATGGTTGTTCTTCTTGTGACCTGTTCGGTGCACGTCGTAAGTTAAAAGTTTGGTAGCATCATCTCAGGCCACTGATGGCTAAATATACTTCATATAGCAGTGCTACAGCAGTTAGAACCATCAGCCACCATAAAAACATCGACGAAAACCGGGTTTACCATTCAAACTTCCAGCGTCGACTCTTCAGCTATATCTATTCAAAAAATGAATTTATTTTAACTTGCTATTTCTACTACTTAAGAGTAAATTTGAGGACTAGTTCAAAACTGTTGTGTCTTATTTTTCTTTTTGAATTACTACTTAAAAAGTCGTTATGTAATGTTAGCAATTATTTTGCTCAAAGCATAACTTAAATTATGATAAACGCCTTATCATCACCAAAACAAGACAACAAGACTCGACTGGCTTTCGCCAGTTAATAAACCCACTATCGATTTGGTTATAATTTTCACTTAACATAGCAAACTAGAAAAAGATGTAGAAAACTTTAATATACGAAAATTAATAAAAGATTAATAGTTTAAACTGAACAGTTTAGATATCGCTCGTAGTAATGACACACCCCGTATATCGGTAAGCATCTGTAGCGTAGTAATATAAATACTTCTATTAATGTAATAGCACCATAAAAACTCGACATTTTTAGCTGACTTCCTGTTAGACCATCTACAGTCTCATTAAGAAAACATCAAATTGACAAATTATTAGCGTAATAAAATTCGTTTTTTCCAAACCACTCTTCTAATCGCGCCATAAACGTCGAACACAAGCACTGGAACCAGACTGGAACGTAAATAAACCTATAAAATATCTATAAATATGAAATTAAATTTATCTTAATGGCATCAACGAATCGCGTGTTTATGCCGTAATACGATCCAGATCCTAACCTCTGCATGACCGATCAAGTTAATATTTCTATTTATTTAGCTATCCTCTTCGGCGGCAGGAGATAAGCGCGAAGCACCTGTGATATAGTTGATGTTCACACTGTAACGATATGCTAATGAGCGGCAAACTAATCGAGGAAGCAATAGTTGATTTTTGACATCCGCAAAGGAGTTAATTATCCGTGTAAGGTAAAATCTCCGTTTTACAACTTATTTAATTGGAACATCGGACTATGATGGGAAACTGTTGCCTAGATGAATATTTTACGACACGAAATTGGCGAGCTATTCATTTTATAGGAGAGACGTTCAACTAATTATAACAGTCGTATTAAGCTGGTACGTAATCCTTATAAATTGCTGTCGAATAGCTTGAAAACATAGTAAAACGCTTGATCGAACGACAAAAATAAATCTACATTTCAGAATTTTTGGATAAATTCGTTAGTTAGTGAATTGGAGAAAGTAACATACGAGAGGCGTTCAAAGTATTTGCGCCACCGAGGTGATTTTTGATTTACTAATAATCGATGTAGCTTGACTAACTGCTGCGTTAGTCAAACTAACGAAAACTAAAGAAAACAGTGCAAAAGCTGTCCGCCGGTACACTGCCTTTTCGCCATAAATCGCTGATTTACACAGTTCGTGTTTCCCAAGCTGATGTGTAATTTAATAGAAATCAATTAACCAACATGTAATCAAAATCTAATCCATATCCTTCTATTCTCCAATTAGAAAAAAGACCTTCATGGACAACGTTTTTCCTACGATGAAGAGCTCAAGTCGCCAATAAATGGGAATTTCGCAGAAAAGGAGGAATGTTATTTTTGACAGGGTATTGAAAAGTTGATTTTGAGGTATAATGAAATGCATTAAGATTATTGAAGTATTATATAAAAACAAAAATTAATGTAACTGTTTTTGAACGTTGTGAAAGGCGATAAAATTGGGAACGCCTAGTATTTTAATTTACTAGCGCTATTTAATACTAATATTTGGTAATTCTTGAAATCAAAGATGACGAAGATGAACATGTTCTCTGTCTTAAAATAAAAAAAAGTGGAAGTATAGGAGATGTTTGATTTAAATTATTGACGGTATTTTTGGTGAATTTGTTATTGGTTCTATTTTCCAGTATTACATTCGTTTGCCATAATAGCGGTACATAATTCATATCCGGAAAAATATGGAAACGATTAGGGCAAAGAGAAATACTTGGAAGTAAATCAAGCGACAGCTTATCAATCATGACTTCACCATTTATACCAGTCAAAACAAATCAGTATAATTCTAATAAAATGTTTCCTTTGAAGCTGGCGTTAGCTTATATACGCTAAATTTACTCGTTTATAGCAAACATCTTTCATAAATAAACCGGGCGTATCGTATAAAAAGAAACAGTTCCTATGTATATTCTCTACCGAGAAGGACGGGGGCATAGAAAAACACTTAATTTTAAGTAATTTACGTCAACACAAGAAAGCCATTTAATTAAAAAGTGTCCGAAAATAAATGAACCTCACTGAAACTTACTAATTGGTCCAATCAATTACACGCATTGTCGACTTTTTAAGTTTCTACTCTCCTTTTTATTTTCCATCTTCTATGTCGTATGCCTTTTTAGGTGCCGGAGACTGAGATGAAACACCTCTTCGATCGTAAAAAATAAAGCGCAATAATTCTCCGCAACCTATCCGATTATAATAACCAAGAGTGGATTATACACTACTGTGCAAAAGAAACCAGCACTTATAAATATTCTACTACAATGCAAGGTACTATAAATAAATGACCTGTAAGGA
Organism: Holotrichia oblita; assembly: GCA_023690525.1. Lineage (NCBI taxonomy): Eukaryota > Metazoa > Arthropoda > Insecta > Coleoptera > Scarabaeidae > Holotrichia > Holotrichia oblita. The sequence goes on from CM043020.1 coordinate 63,600,029, forward strand.
CAATAAAAATTTTATTATGTATCTAGTACGATTGCTACTTATACATTTATAACAATACATGAGTATCTTTAATGTTACAACTGCGAATATTAGTATTTCGTGTGACCACCTTTAAATGTAATGACGTCCTTGATTCTATTCTGTACACTATCATGTAGTTTCTGAATAAATTCATTGGGGATTTTGGTCCATTCGTCTTGTAAGACTGTCCACAGCTCCTTTACATTGTTGGGTGATCTGTCATACCTCTTTTGATCTAGATAATCCCAAACATGCTCTATTATGTTAAGGTCCGGGCTTTGTGGTGGCCAAACCGTTGTTCTTAATATCCCATTACTTTGTTGTTGGGCCAAGTAATTTTTAACTAATTTGGAAGCATGTTTGGGATCATTGTCTTGTTGTAATATAAAACTTTCGCCTATAAGGCGTAGTCCTGAAGGGATGGCATGGTCTTGTAATATTTTTTGGTATGTTTCTGCAGTTAATCTACCATCTATTTTTATGATATCGCCAACGCCATTTGCAGAAATACACCCCCAAACCAATACGTTTCCACCCCCATGTTTTACAGTAGCCTGCAGACATGGCTCCAAAAGAGATTCTCCTGGCCTTCGTCTTACATATTGACGTCTATTGGTGCCAAACAGCTGAAACTTAGATTCGTCTGTCCATAAGACTTGACGCCACTCATTGTCTCCCGGGATTTATGATCTAAAGCATATTTTAATCTTTTTGCTTTATTACCTTTTCTCAGTAAAGGTTTCTTTATTGCCACACATCCTCGTAAACCGGATCTCTTCAACGATCTTCTCACAGTTGAAGCATGCACCGATGTGCCCGTCATTTCTGCCAGGTCCTGTGCTAATTGTCTGCTTACTTTCTTACGATTTCGTAAGGATGTCATTTTTTAAAAACGTTCGTCGGTTCTACTAAGCTTTTTAGGCCGTCCTGACTTCGGTTTATCGCCTACTTCACCAGTTTCGTTGAACTTTTTAATTATACTTTGTACGCTGTACCGTGAGCACTTAACACGCTTCGCAATTTGGGCTTGATTCAAACCTTCTTCATGTAACACAATAATTTTATGTCTGTTCACAAGAGATATTCGTGGCATCTTGTGACTTTTTTAATGTCTTTCACAATTAGATACCGCACACTTTCAATAAATTGAACGGAACGAACCGGAACAGAGACTTACACAAACAAAAATGCAAATGTATTTTTAAAATATACCAAACCTTATCGTATGATGACAAACTATGAACTGAATGTGTAAATTATCAATTTTATTAAAATACTTTTGTCTACAATAAAGTTTCTACGGATTATCCCTCCTGGGAATCGCCTCAGGCGGACCATAAAATATTACATTCCCTTGCAATTAAGAATTTCCTAGAACTTACGAGTAAATTTCTTACGATAACTCATATTTATTCTTCGGATTAGATGTATTTCATATTCCGCACGAAGTTATATTTCACACTTTGAATAAATATGTGTTGTTAGTAAAATATCATGAATTATGTAAGGTGCTGGTTTCTTTTGCACAGTAGTGTATGTAGCGAAAAAATTAAACGAATACGTGCAGAAGCGAAAAGAAGATGGAAGAGATGGAGATAGGTAGCTGAAATCTGGAGAAAAAAAGACGAACTATACTCGTCGGTAGTGCGCGATTTAATAGCACCGTATACTAATAGAAATACCAACTTGAATAGATATAAATTACATTAATGTATGGTAAACATTCATATATGTAAGCGAAAGAATCATAAATATGTCACTACTGTTGTCAAGTAAATGCCGATTAATGTGTTCTTGGGAAACCGAGGAGATACTCAATTTTATATCCACGCCCACTGCAACGGAGATAGTGGTACCATATTATACATAGGTGCGAGAAAGATGTGAACAGTTCGCTTGAAGAGATAGCAACCTAAACGGAGGTCGTATAAAATCAGCAGCTGCACTGGCTGATCTATTCTAAGCGAAGATAGATGGCTCTGCCAAGTTGTTAGGTTGTCCCAATTATTTTTGTTTTATGTTCGATGAAATGTTAATATATTACATATTTTTAATCTGACAAGGGGCGATTTTATAAATTCTTCTTATTTTTATTGGACTTTCATAATATATTATCAGAAATGTTTATTACCTACATTTTTATTATTGCTCCCTCTATAAAACTTTTATGATTTTTTCCTCACACTGAGCTTTTCCTAAACACTGATATAAAATATAATATACGGCATAGGAGAGGCAGGGGAATAATATTATATAATTATCATCTTGTTATGTGATTCGTATAGATGTATTACATTATATAAGCAATCATTTCATGCCAATATATTATAGGTATATTGTTTTCTTATTGCCAGCACTTTTCATATTATGAACATCAACCTTTATTTTGAAATTGTATAAGCTAATACAACAAAATATTAATTAGTTGTAACGATATTGACTAACCTAATCTAAGGAGAACAAGTTAAGAATGAGATAAAATTTTAACTTATTAAGTTACTACAATTAATTTTAGATCCTGGTACTAATAAATTTAGCAGGCATTATATAGCAATAAAAATTTAATATTAGTAGTGCTTTTGTCAACAAGAGCAACTGCCAGGAATCGCTTAGCCATGCATCATTATATAGCACTGTCTCTGATGTTACTAGGGGTTTGCATCTAGAAAGAGCTGTAAATAAATATATGACGACGAACAGTTTTGCTTTTGCTTGAAAATGCATGTTCAAAATTGCATAATATAAAATTAACTCAGTAATTTTTTTTTGCAAAATTTAAGGATATTTCAATATATGTATTTACATTCACATCGGCTTAGTTTCCAAATGTGACTTAATAATCGTAATTTAGGTATAATATATTCCAACAATTAAAATAGGAGGAAAAATTTCCAACATATACATATTTATATACATATGTGCCAATTAAGACATCATTCCATCTAAATAGAACCTCAAGAAATTCATTAATGTCAAGATATAGTGTAACATATAATTTCCTCTTCTGCCAAAGAACCTTCAAGATCTATACTATCTCCCAAAACCACGACAGCATATCTAATTGGCAAATAACAACTAAAATAAACAGAACGTGAAATATGTTTGGTAACAACACATCTTAATTACTGAATGCCTAGATTACAACTGGTTATGCTCTTGCGATATTCCTTTTGTTTAAATCATTTAGCTGTTCTAGTCAGTAGTTTAATTTTAGATAACGTAGGTAGAAGCAATGTCTGGTCTAAAAGGACTAAATTAAATCCTTTTCACTTAATTAATTGGGCAGGGAAATAATACACAAAAGAGAATATATAATAACTTTAATAGTCATAAAAAATCGAAATTAAATAACACTTTTTTATATTTTTTTGTTTAATTATTTTTCATTTTTTTCGTATCTCATCTTTAACAATAAAAATAGCATCTTTATACCAATTACACAGTGATATGATTATAAGTGATTAGGTACTCCGTCCCCTACAAAATATGTTGCAGAGAAGAGAATTTTACAAGTTTCTTTATCCCTTTAAAATATCAAAGGACACAAATACAACAGACAATAAGCGAAAATATGATTTTATCTTCAAAGGTACCAATTATTGTTAAAAGTGTTGTTTCTACAGCACTATGAAATTTTATGTATTTCATTTTAACAGATCTGTCAGGAATTAAATTTTAATTTTACTTCTAATGAATATGAAGATACTTTTTGTATGAAACCGTTAATAGCAATTCAATTGATAGGTACCAAGAATATACTTTACTTTTTAATCCAATAGTCACATGAATGTTGTAATACAAGATAAAATGTAACAAATAAATATATTCGCAGATATGAGATCTGTACATTTAATATACAAAAATTACCTCTTCACGATCCTCGCAATTCTTTCGCTCTGATCAAATCAGTTCTTCTTCAGCGTCTTAATTTTATATACATTTACATACATCTATGTATAGTATCTAGTAATTTAAAAAAATAAACAAGAAAACAGGAGATATTATTATAAACAGACCAAATATATACAATCCCGATTGAAAATATACAAGGACAATTAAAAATTAATATCACACAGTCACATTCACAAAAATATTATATGGGGAATCATCAGTCACTTCATATTATGTTTAATTTTATGCGCAAAAAATATAGACGACTAGTCTGAGAACAAACACGATTATCAATTCAACATTTTTACAAAATCCCATAAATTCTACGGATGCATACCGGGCGTAGCTCCTAAGCGAGGTCCGTATAAGGAATAAGGCGAAAGATATGGTGGTAAACCAGGATGTCCAAGTGGAAAAGTAGTTAAAGGTGAAGAAGTTAATGTAGGAGGAAGTAAGGACGGTTTACTATATGGATGATAGCGAGCTGTTGCTAAAGGACTTAGCGGAGGTGTTGGGTAGGTACGGTGGAGTAAAGGATGAGTTGGCGGTAATCCAGTACTGGCACTTAACATAGATAAAGCACTTGCTTCGGACACCGAACCAACACTAGTGTGTGTTCGTAGATGAGTAAGCAGTTCATCAGAACTGGAAAACCGTTTACCACAATACGAAGCATCTCCAGAAATCCAGTTGCAGACGTACGGTAGATGAGAAGCTGCAGCTAGCGCGGCTAATTGAGCGTGAGCATAAGCTGCTGCTGCAGGATTGTGCCCAAGGTAACTAGAAGCTTTTGAAGTAGCATGATCGCATTGAGAACAACCAGCTGGACACGACGCAGTCTTGGCACTAACAGCACTTCCTAACAAATGCGAACTTAAGCTACATCCTGTGCAATATGGATCCCTACAGACTGGAACTAAATCTGAAGGATTTTTCATGCGAGCATAATTTAAATATGGACTCAATCCGCCTGATTTTAAAGCGTGATGTTGTGACATTAAACTACTAGTCATCAAATCCATTCCTAATGGAATTCCTGGTGGTGGATATGCTCCCAAGAATGCAGAAGAAGGCGGCATGGCTCCAGGTTTAAATGTCCCCAAGGGAAGATCCTTAATAGCTGGATCTGAAGCGGAAGTTAAAATACTTGACGTTGTAGTTTTCGACGAAGATGTACTTGGTGAATGCGGAGTGGTTCTGTCATTAGATTTGGATGGAGTGCAAGCATCTTCGCTCGCAGCTTCCGCTGGCGTTTTTCTTTCAGAGGTAGCTGGTGAAGATCTTGATGATGTTGCACTTTGATTGCTACTGCATCGTCCATTAGCGCTATGAGATTTAGATGTTATAGGAGTTCGTACACGGTTGATCGCTGAAGATGATCTATCTTCAGGTGATCCAGACTTCTCCCTGTTCGAGGAGGACTCGTAAGACTTTAAATTCATCTTATGCGATTCAGATGGTATCTTTTCTTTAATCGAATCAGATTTAGAATTCGATTTTCCACTTTTATCAGCAGCTTGGAATAGTTTGTTATTTGGTGTATCAGCACCAATTTGACTGCAGGTTTGGGCAAGGAGTGCTAAAGGGCTTTTCTTGGCATCTAACTGAAATTAAGAGAAAATAATGAAATTAATATGACATTATAAAAGTATTATTATTATGTGTTTGTCTAGCTATTCTAAGTCTCATAGATGCAAACAGAATTATGTTTTTAAAATAGTGTTGGTTACGGAAGTAATTTTATTTTATGTCTAGCTGTTAACAGCAGATACCAAGTAGAAATAACTACTGAATATTACTAATTATTAGTAACTACTAATATTATATTACTAACAGTTTTGTCAACATATCATCGCAATGTGTGTTGCTTTCGTTTTAATAAATTTGTATCGTAAAATGTTTTAGAACAAGTGACGTAGGTTATTTTTTATGTCTAGTGCGTAATTAGTTACAAACTTCATACAAACAACAAAGAATATCTGAAAAAAAATTAATATATACCTATATACAAATATGTAAGTACCTATATTTTTCCAAAGTTAGAAATTATAAGTTGAAATTGCGTTTCTGTCAAATTGAGTTTTCATTATATTGTATAAAAAAACGAATTAGGGAAAACATTTTATACTTATATATGCATGTACAGATCGACTGGATTCCCCAGTGTCTGATTCTAACTCTTTAGAAGACCCCTAACTCTGATATTCAAGTAATAGTATTAATCAGTATAATTTATATATGAAATTTCATATGGAAAAATAAAATTTAATACAATTAAATTTAAGCAGTTTATATCATTTTTGTTATCATTTGCATCGCTAAATAGTATCAGAACTACTGTAGTTAGAAATAGCGCCTTAGATTCTTTTTATTTTCATCATTTCTTTAGTTATATAATATTTAAATTAGATATACTCAAATTATTTTTATTTATACAAGTACCAATTGATAGCCTAAATTAACTTTCCGTTTTTTTTACTTTTTTTTAATTCAGTAAAATTCTAATTTTAAATTAAATATTTAAAATTAGGGTTTACTTACCGTTGTCGGTAGAGGAGTTAAATATTCCGGTCTAAGATACTGATTACTCGAAGTAAGCATTTTTAAAGTTCGCTGCTTGTAAATAACGATAGATAATAAAAGGAACGGAAGTGTACTGTTTTATGCGTAAACGAAGATAAACAATCACGAAACACAAAATACGTTCCTTTAGGGCACTTGGCGATAACACAACTAATTTTCCGTTCACTCGCAACACTTGCCGTCGCTACATAACAATTGAGCGACAATTATAAACGGCAACACTGCCATCAGTCAGTCAAATAGTCAATTGTTCGTACGTTGACATATGTATGGATACGAGTATGCATACACGACGACCACGCACACACAGTCAAAACACTAGAATTTCGTTGGTGGTTAGTTCAAAGTACGCTCCATCCAAACGTTCTCATCGAAGTCGGCAGCATGACTGACTGACGCTCGTGGAAAACAAGCGACAACCGAACACGGTTGACGTCATGCGTCGTATAGTTCTCGTCGTCGGTCTTTCATCCCCACTGCCCGCGTGAGCTTTGACACCCTCAACCGCAGATCACCGTGTTATTGCTTCTTCTATTTACTTGTCGACACCCTTTGCTTTGCTTTTTTCCTCGCTCCGTACGTTTTATTCCTCTTCACCCCGGACTCGTCTCGTCTCGCTCCTCCTCCTTACGATGGTACTCTCGCTTCTTCTATTTCCTCTTGGACGTGCCCTTTCTGTGGTAGATGACGAGACGTGCTGCCGAATTCAAATTAAATTTGAGCTGGTGATGAGTAGTGGTAGCAGGAGCGGTGGTAATGATATTGCTCTCTCTGGTTGTAGAACGGAAACGAACAAAGACGGTGAAAAAATTAACATGTAATTATTTACGTCAGCGTGATTTGCTGATGATGGCCCGGCGATACCGGTGATGTTTTTTAAACTCAGTTTCCTTTTTTTCGCCAGTTTCTCCCCTCGGTCGTTATTTGTTTTTAATGGATATGGTATTGAATTTGATGTTTTATTTTAAAAGATAGTAGAGCAAGGGAAATGGAAATTGAATTAAGGTATGGATGTTCCTGATTGGGCGATTTTCTTCGTTGGAAATAAAAGCCCCTAGGAACTGAAAAAAATGAGAAAGCAAACGCGTTACGAATTTCTGAAACAAAGAAAGCATATACAACATCAAGAATATAAATATATAAAATTAACATCAAGCCAATTTTAGATAGTAGATTACATTTATACTCGTATATATGTTTCTAACAAAGTTTAAAAGTCTCAAAATTGAAGATATAATTTTTATACCAATTTATTTTGTTTGTACAAGAGGTGAGGGAATCTCATTTTATCTAAAATATCAATAGAAAGAGATACTGAATTGACAGATATTTCCATGATCTTCACTTCTATTTTAAGAATGGATAAATGGTGAATCCTATAGCTTCTCAGTTCTATTTGTCTCATCAAGTTATTACTAGAAAAAATAATAACATTATAACTAAGTCTACACGTTCTTGTTCCGTGTATTCTAGTTGGAAGCTTCTCCAAATCTTATTTGGTAACGCAGCTCACCAGGCGATGCTTATGCTTTGGCCATGTCTAAAAGGTCAAGCGTAGAAACTATAGTACCAATCATTATTAAGTAGTATTAACGCAAACACATTTATTTTTCCTAATTACTAGCTGCATTTTCTGTTCATATGCACAGAAGTATCAGACAATAAACATTGTGTTCCATAGAAAGAATTGAAAGTGATATAATATTAAGCACGTGAAAATGTATCCGTATGAAAGGAGCTTGACCCACTGATAGTAAAATATTTCTTGCGCCAAAAAAATACAGCTAATGAAGATTGGTCCTTAGAGGCGTGTTAGAATGTGTTTGTTAGAAGAATGTTGAAGTTTCTCATTTTATGATATTGTGCATGGACATTGTTTTAGGAAATAAAGGTTTAAAAATCAGAACGATATACATCACATGTGATGAAGGTCTAGTCTTAAACAATTCCATAATCAATAGTATGAACAATAGTCCTTTTCAAGTCTCATAAGCCTTTCACTATGAATTTAGAATAATGAAGTAGTGATCACCACGGATAATCCGAAGTGGAAAGTGAAAGAGATCATTTATACTAGTTGGTCCGTTTAAGTTTAAAGTGTAACACTGTAATATCTTCGAAAGAATTAGTGTTATGAAGAAGAGTATTAGACCAAAGTTTAAGTATATGAAGGGGCTCATTTTATGGCACTACTGTTGTCGCTATAAAGAAAGATACAAAGGTCATAGCAAGGTCAATTATTTTTTTTTTCAAATAGCATATGGTATTTTTTTTATCAAATTCTAAAAGAGCTATAAGTTGTGAATAGAAAACTAGTAAACCACATATGATCTCAAATTAATATTAATCGAGATATTTTGAAAAAATGAGGACATAATAAAAGTCAGTGCTATATCAGCAAATGTTTTTATTGTATATTGTATTTTTTATAAACAACTGTTTTAACTTCGTCTATAGATTAAATACAGAAGCCGAATATTAATATACATTTATTCAACATTGAACAAGCATTTATTGAATAACCTTAAAGATTCAATTTTAGAAACCAATGTTTCCTGTGTTATCATTGCACGCGCTATTTTAATGTCCGAAATTGTCACCATAGGTTCAATAAATTCAATCGAGATATGATTTGGTAATTTGTCTGTGATAAATACACAATTGTAACCTTAAAAATGTAAAGGTAATTTAGACAACATTGATGGATTTGAGATCTTATAGCTCCTATCTAAAATATAGATTGTGCAACGAATCAGATGTAAATTTATAATCAGATATACAAGGATCAAAAGATTTTAGGTTTAATTTTGATTTCTATTTGGCTAATTCAATTTCACTATTATCTTCAAATGAAACGAAACCTAAGGGAACATTTTCCTATCATAAGAGCTATCTCCGAACAATGCATTCAACAAATTTGTATTGAAAGGTTTGTTCGAGTCATTTCCTGATGTTATTTATTTTGATCTTTTCGAAGAGAGGTTTTTGTTTGTGCAAAACCGAATGATTAATACGTTTTCTACAAATATGAGACAGCGGCCTGTTCAACATAATCATCCGTCGTAGAAGAAAGTCACTCACTACCTAAAATGCCCTAAAAATACAGCACAACAATCTTCCGTTGACCGACAACCGATCTCGTACAGAGTGAGTAAAGTACCCGGCTAATGATGGCTGGCAACGTCGGAGCGTCGATGATGTGTTTACGATCCAGTTGCTGATGTACAAAACCCACTAATGACTCAACATGTGTACGTTTCTACATACACGCATACGAACATTACGTACTTCGGAAAGGATCCATACAGGAGACCCCTGCACGATAACGCTCTGAATTATTAACGAAGCGTACACATAATAACAGCGGTACTTGACGTTTGATGAAGACCATATATATCGTTATTCTAATATATATATATGTATGTCTATATGTCTTGTACCGTATGTGTAGGTTGGCTACCATATTACGCATACATTTATGGTTTCTACGAAGGCGCACTGAATACCTCTTTGAAGCAGCATATAAAGGACGTTGGTATACGAGGGTTGAATAATAATGTGAACAGCAGATATAATTGCAGTTCGGCTAGGATATTTAATAATCTTTGTAGATTGCGTTAAAACTAATAGTAGATACAGGTGCATTAATATACAGGGCGTTTCACTAGATATGCAGGCGGTTTCTTGTGTTTTAAGTGGTACACTTTTTAAATTGTTTTGAAGCAATGTTGTATGGATAAACAATAGCTACAGCTTGACAATATGTTTTTAGTCTACCTAACCGTCTCAAAAATGTTTGACAGACGAAAGTAGCGAACAACTCACAAAGCATACAAGCAACAGATACCACACATAAGAGGCCTATTAGAAAAGAACAGAAGACTATGCGCCTACCACAATTTCAGAACACCCATAAGAACTACCATTACCATCAGATAACTGTCGCAAGAACAAAGTTGGATAACCAAAAGCAACAAACAACAACGCCTCGATAGCCATGGTGGTCAGGCGACTGCTCAGTATTGTGTGAGAACGGTCGGAGCCGGCGTTTAATTCTTCGAGTAAGAGTTACGGTAGTCAGACAAACAATATAGCTTAAGAAATCGTTGCTGCAATTAGCACCCACCACGGATAAATAGAAACAAACGAAGAACTTAATGTACAAAGTACCTTGTGAATGTGGGGGCTAGTACATGTATCGGCGAAACTGGTAAGTATAATGATTCTTCTAGGCAATACGAATTTAAATAAATCAAACCATAAATCAACGCTGCATGCTTGGGAACAGAGTCAGGATTACATAGGAACCAGCAATAATTCTATCGAAAGTGAGTCATATTAATAAAAGAAGTGGTGTATATGACCTTCACCCCATTACAGCATAGAGTCTAAATTATAGGAAATAGCGGACCAAATACTTAATGAGATTGGAGATTTGCACATGCAATCCAGTTCTGAGTCAGGCAATTGGCAAAAGTTGCTGAAACTGGTCATATTTTATAACGCACAATTTTAATATTATTATTTAGAATTTATACATTAAGGACTACAACATTATGTAACATTAATTGTTACAAGGTCGTTCTATATCACAGCTGCAACAAAAAACGGAAATAACAAAGGAAGTTAGAAGTGAGCCATATTTCGACCTCTGGTTTTAATGTATATAGTTTTTTTAAACTGTACGTATGTAGTCACACTTTGGTGAGTAACTGTATATAATTAAATAGAATATGTATGCAATGGTTATATCACATACATCAGTTCCAGTTATAAAGTTTATATGGAGAAGCTAATTCTATTGCGCCGTTTTATGAAAAGTAAAAAGTAATCTGTGGAAGTAATTAACTACACAGCACCTTTACTTTCATTACATCCTAATCTTAAAATAACGCGTTTATCTTCTCTATATCTACGGTTGTGTTTTGTTTAAAACATTAAGTATTACCCAACAGTTTTTCTGTATCGGACCATTTTTATAACCTGATTTTCACAATAGAAACCTCATTAACATAGATTGCTCTAAAGCGTGTTAAATTACACACAACAGACACTTTACATGAATAATGCATTTAGAAATCGTTTCGATTATGTCAAAATTACGTTGTTTTTCTTTCCGGCAAACTTAATTGAAATCTCTGTTGACCATAATTTGTGATAATGTCGCTGATTTATTGTTGGAACTATCTAGGTAATAACTCACTACGAAGGACGCTCATCAAGATAAAAGTAATACCACAAAATACGTTTCAACTTTAACAATTTCGAACAATAGTGGGCTGGTAGAACGGTTTCTCCGAGCATAAAGTTTGTTTAGTCCCAGTGCGGTGTGTTTATCTAATGTATCAGGTTGCTTCTAAGTGTTAGCGAAGAAAAATGGAACAATTCTAATTTACATAAAATGATTTATGACGTTATAAAACCATCCTTATTTATAATGGAAATATCGTTTAATGCTGTTTATTGATGGTGGCATCTGGAAAGTAATAAAATTTTATTATTGCTCCATGCGAAGCTAATTTGACACTATTAAATTTTACTATTTTGTTTTTCTGAATTTAATTAGAATATTATACAATTTTGTTTTCTATATGACAAATATTAAAAAATTTATTGGGTATTTTTATAAAATAGCTGACAGCAATAGTTTCGTCATCATAAATTTCTCATAATCAATGCTATTTCATTTCGCCAGTGTTGTTAAATTACGACGACTGACAACATTAAAAAAACGATCTGGAAATAGTATGGGTTACACTATTGGTTCCGTTATTTCTGTTGTGTGTACAGTCACATTAAAAAGTATATGTAGAACGAGATAAGAATATTTTATCTCGCAACGTTAATATATAATAAAAATAATAATAACGCAGGCCTTAACATTCTCAAATAGCTTGCACCAATTACAGATAGCTGACCGAGAGTTATTATTAGGCTTGATGCTGTAGATCGACTTAGGATGACGTTTTCCCACATTTGTTCCAGAATTTGAGAAATAATAGAAAACGAATTTCAAAAAGGAAGTAGCAGGAATCGAATAAGGTAATGCCGGAGTAAGAAACTAGTGTACTAACCACTGCACCACTATTCTATGCAATTAACATTGTATATGGCGGCTTGATTAGTTACTAATATACTTTTAATACACTAACATAGGACAGAATAGAAATGCCATAGTGACTGCCGATACAGATCAATTGATATACTGCGACTCAGTGAAATGGTCATCGTTCTACTAATAAAACATGATTTGAAAAATCGATTGCAATTTTTGAAAGTCTACATTCAATTCAACACTAGAACTCTGCGAAGCCTACGGGACCATCTTTCAAGTATAAGCCAACTATGATTACTTCTCCTGATTACGGTACCATACACGAACAACTTTTTCTGTAGCTACCATGCCTTTTCTTTTATGGCTCCTGGGCTTTGCAACAATAATTATGATTTGTTCTGAGGAGTTTGATGCCAGGGTTGTTTAAGTCTAACCACCGAGATCAAGATCTTTATTATATGCATCAAGTTCTGATAATGTGACCAATATAATTCTTTGAAACCGATTGTGTGGCGTTCTAGATAATATTAATTAGCAATGTTACTTCTCGCATCGCGCATTTTCTAATTGTTTGAAAAGATGAACTGTTATGGCCGCTATTTCCAAGAAACACAAACATACGTCTATTCTACTATCCCATCTGGTTTATTTCTTATGTTTCTAAGAAAGAAGAAGAAGCCGTCATCCGGAGCAGATTACCCAAGGAATGATTTTTTCATTGAAGAGAAACAATTTCGTTTCTGAAAAAATCTGTACGTATAGTCTCTTTCAAAAGTAATGTCTCCCACAGCCATCGGGTTCATATCAATAATACCTTCCACTTAGCGTATTGTATTCATCGGATATCTTCGGCTAAGAAAGAGGCCACAGGGTATACGATACAGATAGAACATGTATATAACCTGTGTAATTATAATTTTAAATCTCGATATGCGTATTTACCTGCTAGCGGTAAAATATAGGACTTTATTAAACCCTACTTTTATACCTGTGATGGTCAGTTTTCCTAAATATATAATATATAACGTATACTTTTAGTTATTGTTAGGTTTTCAGACTTTTATTAGAGACAAATTTTAATGTATATTACAACAACATACGTATTAGAATATTAAAATAATATTCATTTTATTGAGGTATACACCTTTATTGATAAATCTTACAAGAAATCCGTCCCAACAAAGATCTTTTTTTATAGAAAAGAAATAACTGATATATTGAAAATCCATTATTATCCCTTTAATAGTGTCGTTTCGAAGAGTCTGGTACATCGTTAATCTATTTCTAATTACAAAATGCAATATTTTGTAATTATGGTTTTAAATAGAGTAGATAGATGATAACGCAGTTAGACAATAAACCTGCTTACATTAATGCCTAGTTGTGTAGTTGTCATTATAAAATATAATTTTATAACATAGTAGTGCTTAATCTTTAAAATCATTGAATGTATACCTAAATATTAGATTTACATATTGGTTAATTTAAATTTTCAAACATTTTCTGTGTTTAATTATAAGCGGATTAAATAAATCGGATCAAATCGGTTTCTTCTCTGTTTAAGGTGGTGGAACCTAATGTGAGATTTTAATAAACAATTGAATTTACTGTTGATTATAATAGGGAAACATAATACACTAGACAAAATAACACTTTCTTTAATAGATATACATATATTAATTACATATTAGAAAAATCTTGTAGACTCGGCAAATGTATGAGCGCTCGCCAATCTTCAAGAGGGTGTTCATAATGTTTGGGAAAATCTTCGTGGGCAAAATTATTGCAAAAATATCCGTATATTGCTATATTTGTATTATTAATTTTTTGGGAAAATTCTTAGATAATCTAAATTTTTTACACTGAGAGAAACGTATTGTACAGAAGCTACAACAATATGTATGTTATCACAGGTAAAATAAAAATTACAAGAAATACTAAGATTATGTTTTGTAACAAATACAATAATTTTTTCTATTGGTAAACCACTTTGCTTGTTTAAAACATGCAAACGCGTGCGTAAATCGATCATTAAAACATGCGCGTGTTTTAAAGTTACTAGGGGCAACGTCCACAATTCAAAAATAAGTGAAGTATAAATGTCAACTAATTGATTTGTCAAAACAACCTTTTACAAATAAAAACTTATTAATAAATGTGTCAAAATCTGTAATGAGATATTTTATAATAATTTTAACGAAAAAACTGTTACTTTAAAGGAACGTGAAATGTGCAATTGATATTATATGAAAGAGTAAATCCTGCACTTGCTATATTTCAAGCACTCCGGCTTCACTGTCGTGCTTGATAAATCGGGCATGTTTTAATGACCCTATTGTCCACTCATACTTTAATATACTATTCTTATTGTTGTAAAATACATTCTCGTATTGGGCATGATAATTATTATACCGGTGCAGATATATTTCTCTGTTATGCGAGAACGACTAACCAAAATGACAGACGTCAAAATAAGTAGTAAGTAAGTATGTAAAACAAATAAGCTAAGCACCCTTGCTTCCGTAAATTCACGTGACTGAGCATTTTAGATACGGAGGCTAATTAAATCGTGAGAACTTATTCGCCTTCCATTTTAGATATAAGAACACCTAATATCGATTAAAAGTAATCTTTTGTAAAATCAGAATATCTAAGGAAATATATACCGTTGCATTAAAAAAGACCGACTTTCCGAATTTTGAAGGTTTTTGTAAGCAACTGTTTTTAAACACTCTGTATAATATTGCAGAGAAGAACTTCAAACTCTGTATAACTACACGATATCAGCTGTGTGTATGCAAAATTTCATTTGTCTCTTCTGCTCCTACGTGACGTAATATCACTATAAAGTAAGATCGGTATCTGTCACTTTTTTATTTAATTGCGAATAACTCAAAAGGAATGGTATTATATTTAGGTATAGCATGGGATACATGAAATATGTGTAAAATGTATCTTAGAAGCTGAATTTGTAATTACATTTATAGCGTGCTATTTAAAATATCGAAGTTGATGCCCACTTCCGGTTAACAGGAATTCAAATTCAATATTTTTATACAAAAATATTTTCACGTAATACTTCATATTCAATCATATCCGACCATAAAATTTGGTTTCAAAATCCCGTTTCGTTTGTATAATACTTTTAATATGCCGTTCTCACCAATAACGCCGTATATCAGTTATTTGTTTTTACTTTGAACGAGATCCTTGTTGGGACGGATTTCTTGTGAGATTTGTCCATCAATAAACGCGTATGCTTCAATAAAATAAGTATTATTTTAATATTCAAATAAGTATGTTCTTATAATATGCATTAAAAATTGTCTCTAATAACAGTCTGGAACAATAACTGAAAGTACACGTTATATATTATATATTTAGGAAAACTGACCATCACAGGTATAAAAGTAGGGTTTAATGAAGTCGTATATTCTACCGCTAGCAGGTAAATGCACATATCGAGATTTAAAATTATAATTACACTGGTTATATACACGTTCGATCTGTAATGTATCCCCTACGGCCTCTTTCTTGCCGAAGATGTCCGATGAATATAATACGCTAAGCGGAAAGTATTATTGATATCAATCCATCAGCAGGGGAGACATTACTTTAGAAAGAGACTGTACAAGTCTGTGCAACATAAACCATTTGGGGTAACAGAAGTCATAAGACTTAAGAAATAGTCAACGTGGTATTTCTGCAAATAATTTGAGCTTTTGATACAGGTCAGCAGTTGGACCTCGTACTTACAGTAATAAACATAGAAATTAATTTTAAAATCATAAGTGCTATAAATTCATAGTGTTCTGAGAGAATCTTCTACGTGAATCACAATGACAATATGTCTTCATCGAAACCAATAGTCACAGGCACAATAGTATGCGTAATTTGGAACTAGAACGAACCGTATGCTGTTGAAGTCAAAACGTTTGCCCATCTTTCTCCTTCAGTGATACCCCTGTATCCCTTATTGTATACATCCACAATCGTCAAATTGATTTACTGCCTTTGTAAAGAATGGCAATGCGACGCTAAGAATAATATCCTATCGGGATAGGACAAAGAACGAGAGAGGGCCATTTGTCACGACCGCACGCAACACGAAGTTGGGCTATTGCAAGCGTTTTGTATTTTCATTATTGTGCTTAGTAGCAACGAACCAAGGTCACCGCTTCTAATACCCGATGATTGAGTGCTGTACTTCGTCATATGTAACTGACATCCTGTTCCTCTTTCTCTGTGCTGCGAAGTATTTCCAGGCGATAAAAGAAAACGATAGTTGATTGCTGTGTAAAGTGATTCTGAACGGTATTACAAAACTATTGTTAGATATAATTTGAGAAATATGTGATTTAATGGTTGTTTCTTTTTTAACACCACAGGTTTTAAGTTTTCCTAGTTGGAGAGTAGATTGGTTGAAACCGGGTTATCGCGATTAATGCATATATATTTCTTATTTTAACTTTCGAAAATACAAGAGATATCATCTACCTTAATAAATGTTAATAACAAATTGGTAGTAATAAAGCTAATAGCAATTTATTAAGCAACTATGAAACACTTTTATAGAAATCAGTAAATTCTTTTCTTTAATGTAAAAACTGTACCAGTGTTACTTTTTATAATAGCAATACTTTATTGCAATCTAATGTTACTATATTTTCTCCAAGACTGCTACATTATTGAAACGTTTGTATTAACTTCTTAAATTCAGTTTCAATGTAATTATCCAACTAATATATCCCATCTATGTCAAAATTTCCAGATATATGGAAAGTTTCGGAAGTCTGCCCAGAATTAAGAATGGCGACGTAGCCGAGATAAGAACTACCGACCAATTTCTATTTTGTGTAACTTTTCTAAAGTCTTTGAAACCATACTACATGGCCACGTTTATAATCATCTCAAGGTGGTATTATCTCCGAATCAGCTCAGCTCAGCTTGTTCGAGGACGATCTACTATCACAAATCTTAGCTGTTTTACACAATATGTTTCAGAAGCGATGGATGATCACAGTCAGGTAGGTGCTGTGTACTTGAATCTCCAGAAAGCAATTGATCGTATCGATCATTGTGTTGTTTTGGATAAGCTGGCACGCTTTGGATGCTCACGGACTTTATGTGTGTTTTTTTTGAGTCGTATCTTAAGGATAGGCTACAATATATTGAGTATCGGGAGGCCTAGCTCTATTTCCTTTCGTCCACTTCCGGAGTCCCTCAGGGATCGAATCTTCGCCCAGTTTTGTTTTTGATCTTTATCAATGATATTGGAGAAGGCCTGAGATGTGAATATCTTCTTTTTGCCGACAATTTAAAGATGTTTCGCAGAATTGATGACAACAATGATTCTGATACACTTCAACATGATTTGGATTGTGTGGGTGCTTGGTGTAAGAGAAATAGCCTAACCATGAATGTTAGTAAGTGTAAAGTTCTTACGTATTCCAGGAAGCGGAGCCCAGTCATATTTGATTATGTGTTGGGGAATGCAGTATTTGGGAAAGATAATGAGGTAAAGGACTTGGGAATATTATTTGACACTAGTTTATCTTTCGTAAACCACATTAATAACACTATGGGTCGGCATATCGGATGTATGGTTTCATTTATAGAAATTGCCACAATTTTTTAAATATTTCGTCCTTGTTTTGATGTGGCGTCATTGGACCTAAGACGTAAAGTATTAAGTGTAAAGTTTTTGTATAACATTCTTAACTATAGGATTGACTGTGCGATGCTTCTTAGGGTGGGTTTATCAATGTGAGGATAAATAAATTAACTTGCAGATAAAATTTTATTCGTAAGATAATTACAATGAAACGTTTATTGAATGTTAAATAGAATTTATCTGCAAGATGGAGCATTGTAGTTGCTAAATTTTATCTGCCAGTTAGCAATATCTGTCAATTACTTAACTAACACTTTTATCCTTACATTGATAAACCTACCCTTAGTCAAATAAATTTCAACATGCCACGTCTTAAATCACGGTCTCAACAAACATTTTATATTAAAACATGCAAAACTAACGTAACAATTAAATCACCTGTAAATTTTATGTGTAGGAATTATAATTCGATCGGTGAAAATGTAGATGTACACTTTACCTCATTACAAAATGTTGTTGCCCAGATGATGGTATAGTTATGATACTGATAGGATTCTACTATATTACCTAGTTTTAGGTTATATGGATATATGTTTTGGTTAAAGTATTTTATTTCCTTCTGTTATTATTTAATTCGCATACATATTTCTTTTTTTGTTTTCCTTGTCAAATTTTCTGTACTTGGGTTTTTTTGCCCGTTGAAAATAAACATTATTATTATTATTATTATGTTTTGTATGAATCGTCCCAAATTTCATAATTTTTAATTTGAAATAAAACATGGTAAAACTAATAGAGCATAATCATAAAAACCCAACAATATTGGTGAAAGTTCCGATCACAACAAATAAATTTTAAAATGAAGGTGAGACACGTCATCATGCTTAAAGTAAGCGGCAAAAATTTTGCTTTGATGCTAACATGGGTTTAGCTAGAATCCGTAACGGTCGCAAAAGTTACTGTAACAGGTAGCATATGACGCATTCATAATAGTTTCTGAAAAAAGTTTATGCACTAGCGTAGCACGCACAAGTTAACAGCTAACGTTAATAAAAAGAGTGGCAGCATTTAGTACTATCTATTTACGAAAGACAGTATAATAAATGAAGCAAAATCATCTAAGGATATGAAATCCATTTTCACATTGATGGTTGAGTAGTAATCAAACCCTGTTGCACCTGGGACCCAAATACATCCCCAAACCTCACTGAACACTATAAACAGTGCCACGTTTATAGTTTTCATTGAGGCTTGGAGGAACTACTGCACTATTCACAACATGATGACCTAGTTTTTTGTGCCACACTTGAAAGATATTGTTCTTAAAGCCTTTGGTTTTAGTAGAACGGGGTCACTTGCTATAAGGCCCGCGTATCTTTCGTATTGATGACCAGAATTGGCCGGCACAGTCTTGTGATCTAACATCTATGAACTTTTTCTGTAGAACTTTCCTAAGTTTCAGATTTATTATGCAAGCTCCCGACCACCTAAGCATTCAGAGACGCCATTGAATGCTGTACGAACAAAGCAGAGTCAAATTGATACAAACCCGTTATTGAAAATTTTGCCAAAAAAGTTCACGTGAACCAGCAAAGCCGTGGCCGCCACGTAGATGTTGCTTTATATGTAATTTCCAGATATCCACATCATAAATTAATAAATATTTTAATACTTTGCTACAGATGATCATGCCTTATTTAAAATTTACAACTTGCCCAACATTTCTCTGGGGTAGATTGATCTACAAATCCGCATTGCACTTGGCTTATCTTTCTCTTTATTTCATTTACATGCCGTTGGTTCACCGCTACCGTTCTATTGTCGCCGAAGATGAATCATCTCCACCAAATTCTTGACAATTATTATGGTATTTCTTTTTATTGTTTCAAAGTGTGAGATTATAGATTTATAAAAAAAGGTCGTAAGAGCGTATGAAAAAGAGGAATAGGACTAGAGAAACGCTATTATCTAAACAACATGTACAAAGTAGGACGGACGTGTGTGCCAAATCTTGAAGCTTAACAATAAAGCATTTGTTTGCGTCCAGTTTGATGGTAAGCGAATCAAGTCAAAGCCTTTTATATGTATAGAGAAGTCTTAGCATTATTTACAATTCATAACTGTACGAAATCTTAAGATATTGTTAAACGGGCCGCTAGCTGTAGTGGTAAGAACGACTGACTAACAATAGCGGTAACCTGCTACGCACGAGTTCCAATCTTCCCAGGGACCACTTAATAAGTTAAAATAAAGTAGTGAAAAGCACATTTACTTGCATATGCTTTTTCTGAGTTTTGTTACTTGTCGTAGAAGTCGAAAAAACGTAAAAATTTACGTATATTGACAGGCCATCTTCAACTCAAAATGTATAATTTATATTTTGGAGTAATAAACTTCAAACTTAGCTTAATATTAGTAAGTGTATACACAGTAGGCGAAATATTGTATGTACCTGTTATTGGAGGAGAGAATGACTTTAAAATTAGAACGAAAGCTGCAGAATAGTATGTATGTATGTATAACCTTGTATTAGTTTGCGGTCGTCAAGCTTTAGCAGCTGTTTCAGTGTCGTTTAAACGACAAAATAGTAATAGATGTTGTTTGTCAGATCAGAAGTAGTAGACCTTTTGTTTATAGGAATGCGTGACTAGAACTTTAACTTTCACCCCAGAAGATCGTCTAAAACAGTTTACGTCAATCTAAATTTTAACACCATATGCATTTCCTAGAACTATATATCAAGTAGGCCATAAAGATACGGCTGCTCAGCCGTAAATTATACTGACACGTTAGTCTGGTCTCTATATTGGGTACAGTTAGTTAGAAGAGTAACGGCAGAGCTCTACTCAGGAGACGGATAAATAGTATTGACATGTTCGCGGGTAACTGACTCATATATGAGACAGATGGCTTCCAGTTGAACCAATGTCTCATATGCGAACCTGTCGTAATTGATCGTAAAATACAAACAATATTTTTATAGTTGTTGAAATATGACCGTGGTTTTATAATAGTTTCAAACGCACGTTTAAACAAGCGAATTTACATTTTATTAACGTTTTCAAGTGTTATATATGTATATACATATACACTTACCATAGCAAATTTCTTACAGATACAAGTAACGGCGTCACAGCATTGCTTTTTCTTTAATCCCAGTTTCCAACACCTACATTGAAAAAAAAATTTTACGATATTATTTTTCTACTCACAGCAACAATACCATCTTTATTTTACTATACAATTATGCCACTTCTCTGTTTCTTTTTCTTATATGATTCGCATATGATAGCTTTTTTTCTAAATCAGCAGAAAACTGCTTCGTCAAGTTTGTTGTTCACATTGTATCTACAATGTTATTCATGGTAGTTATATACCATGCTTTGCATTAATTTGATTGTACTCACCTTACATACTAGCTTATTTTTATATTGGTCTTTCAAATTAGCTTTCCAAGCCTCGTTTTAGCATTACGTTATCTTGTTTTAAGGAAGGCAACAGCTGTGATATATATGTACGTGATAGGCGTCAAAAGTACTCGACTGCAGATTAATTTAGCTTTCGCAATAGATTAAAGTTTTACCTATAATGAGTCTTATTATTTTTGATAAAAATAAAATCGGTTTTATTAGTTTTCTAGTAACTGAAAGCATCAGTTCAACTGGATGGAACCTACAGCGAAAATTCGCTGTCTTACTCTATTGTAAAACATTGATCAAAACGGTTTCGAATGCGCTAACAATTCCTAAAAAGATAACGCAGGAACGGATGGACGGTGGAAATGATTGAGTGCAAATAGTGCCGCATAACCATTAAACAAAGAAATATGGATCGCCGTTATCCAATGGATTATAAAAAAGTTCATACATTGAGATGCGCAAATCGAGAAAGAGAGACATAATTGCACATTAAAATTTATTCTCTCTTATAGTACTAAATGTAAGAAGAAGAAAATCGAAATTAGAGTTCGTCAAGGGGCAAGGGATGACGCACGATTCAAACGTTACGAAGCAAAATATTTGGGATATAATAAACAAATGAATAAATTTTAAATATTGTAGGAGTGTGAGAAGTGTATAGTAAAAAAGATGCAGCTGTGTCGAAACAGAGCCAAAAATCGTGACACAATGTAAATCATGTTTAGCTAGTAGAAAATACATAGATATATGTATATTTAACTTAAAAGGTTTTACGATACTGAAAATAACTGACCTTCAATATAACATTTTATCAACATTATTTGGAACCTTTAAATGAAAGAAATGTAATATGCAACAATAACAACCATTTGGAAGGTTTGTACGAGGAAAGCTTTCTGTTTAGACTATAAAAAGAGACACTGTTGAACTTGTTCGTTGTGGGGTTAATGATATATTGATTATATTTCCAAGAAACGATGTATACTCGATATAAGTGCATAATCGGGTCGATGGCCGCAGTGGTTAGGCGGCTGACTATTGTTGTGAGAGGACGATAGGTGCCGGGGTTCAATTCCCTGGAGGGACGGTGACATTTTTTCAGAGTGTTTAATCCCGGATCGACTTGCCATTCGCTGTTGGGAGCAAAGTGATTAACAGCGCGGCATCATAAAAGGCGATATGATGCTGTCACAAAGCCACTTAAACACAACTTACACACACTAAACTACACCGCAAGAGTTGCAGTGATAGCCAGACAAGTAATACAGCTTACGGAGTCACTGCAACTATGCACCCACCACACATTAAAAAAAAATCTAGATTTAATCATAATAGTTTTGCAAAATTGTTCCACCATTTTAGTATTTGTTCCTTCCTCCACATACTCATGCAAACAAACTATTGAGTATATCGTATTTTATCTAGATACCTACGTAAAAATTGTCCAAGTTTCTGAGCTAATACTATATCTTGTTTTCCTAATAAAATCTCTAATCTGAGACCGTTTTTATGTATTGAGATGGTATATCCAAGGCTTAATGTGTACATATTCCCATAGTTGGTGACTATTTAATATCAAGTTTGTCTCGACGTAAATCTTATACATACCAAATTTCTCGCAAAATTACACACGGTCACTTATTTTGTAGGTGAATTAATACCAACGCAAGTAACCTGAACGTTCAGAGTTTTGGGTTGAATAGCTCCCGCATTATAAAAGCGAAGCGGCTGACAAAAATTAATGGCGACACATCTCCCTTTATGTGCGTTAAAGCTTTATACTGTGTACTATGTTCATATACGTATTACGTGTGCAGCTGTTCAACAGTATACATGCCGTCCTCACTTCACTAATGTCCGGTCATCTTGTCACTTCTTTTTCTGAAAACCAGCCCCGTATTGCCGCTGCGTAACGAATGCAAAAATACATCATTCTGGTTTGGCCATGGCCGATCTGCGCCCGGTGTATTGCCGATGATATATTAGGACAGGTTCGCTTTTCGTGGAGACCTCCGCATAATAGAAATTCTATGCTTGTTCAGCAGACCGAAGTAATCAATTGTCAAAGACGACGGTCATTATTCACTTTCCACAGTATGTAGCAACAACGATAATGTGGTACCTCAGTTACGTAAAGCGAAGGGTCCAGTCGTAAATCACCAGACAACGATTTGTAAATACATCATATTGGTGGTGTGTCGACTTTAAGGGAAAGCTCTTCTTTTAAGTCAATTGTACTGTGTGACAACAATAGCCTAGCTGGAACATTTGACAATCGGTGATTACACTAACTTGCATTCATACAAAAGTCTGTAAATAAATTAACGGATTTAGGACAAACTTTAAAAGAACACTTTAGGAACTAGTTTAAGTCTATATTGCTGAAAGGTTTCTTTATTTCAAAACTTTCACTAAATTATAAGTAAGGAAATTTAACAAAAAAACTTTCTATTAAAGGTAAAATTAAATCTACTTATTCCGGAAAATGTACAACAGGGAAACCTTACTTTTGAAAAACAATCTGTAAAAGATTTGGTATGTGAACTTATAGCATTGGTATGTTTGTATTTATTTATTATTATTCTGTGTTTCGCACGGTGAAGCTAAGTCTAGATCAATGATCATTAAAATAAGCTTCTACAGTCAAATTGCTGGTTTTAGTAGAATTGTTTATTACACCTTCTATGACGTTCATTTCGAATTATTCGTTAACAATAGGTAAGTATGTAATTAGAATATAGCATATTTGCAGAACTATAGCCATTAGAAGTATTTTCATACCTATACTATTACTTGTTTAAAAGTACAAGAAATTATTTTTCTGGATGACAATTTCCTAGTAAAACTAATAAATCGATTATTTAATCACTTTTCTGGCACTGACACAGCATATGTCTTTGAAATCTGATGCTCGATTGATAATTTTATATTACTGGCCAAAAGTTTGTATACACCATGAATATTTAAAGGCATGCTCTACAGCAACAATTTTTGGCAGAAAAATTTAGATATTTTTCGTTGAATGTTATATTCTGGAATATTAAATATTCAGGATATCTCTGCCATTTCGTAAAAGACAAGGGAAAAGATAGAATGGAATGCAGAAAATCAGAACAATGGGAGTGGTCAAAACTATAGACAAACAAGAAAGCTGAATGTACAATAACCATCGAGGAAGAAATGTACAGTAGATTACCTAAGCGTTATTAATTAAGCAATGGGAGAAGTAGTTCACAATTGCATTAGTTCATAATGTACATTGCTACCAATAATATGAATACAAAAAATGTAAGAATCCTGAAGTAAAATAAAACACCCGGATTAGATTCAGTAATCAGTGAACTAATTAAAGATATCAGCGAAGAGTTACAAACTAGGTTGTACAAGCTAACTGTTCAAGGAAAATGTAAAACTCAGATTCGTCAAGAGAACAATATACACAACCAAACCACAACCAAAATTAAATTAAACGATTCTTTCCCAATCACGTTAACTTTTGAATGTAATGTGATACTGCTTTGGGGCGACGATTCCACTTTCGATCTTACAGGAGGCAATTTTAACCTTTATTTCAAATAGAAGAGTTCCCAATATTCATATCCAGAAATTCGGTTTTGTCCTCTAGTGCTAGGAGCTTCAGTAGAAAAGTTAAAGGGGGACGAAATACTATAGCATTTCACTGCATACTAAGAGATACAAAATTGGTAAACCAAATAAAATAAACTGGAAATAGATCAAAATCCTGGTCAAAATAAAACAACTAAGACAATATTATCAGCAACTGATATAATTAATCTGTCTTCTACTGAAAGAACGGAGTTAGTTTGCCTTCATGTATTTTCAGCTGGGAGAGCCGATCTAGTATGATAACCATATACAATTCTCAGGTGAAATGTAGTGGTAGCATAAAAATCCTCACGTACGAGCTGGGAATCAGGATATAGATGTGTTCGGGACCTCATCATGGAAGATATTCCTCCTAACTGCCTCGGGAATGGAAAAGGTTTGGATCCTGGTTCCTCTGAATATTGTTTTTTGCAAAATTCTTAATAAATTCTTGTCGTCTTCCACCAGATGTTGGTGATTAGAGATGAATTGAGTATCGGATAGGGTAAATACGATGATAATTTTTATGTGAAATTGTGATTTTTAATAAGTTTTTTTACTTTTCAGGAACACATTTAATATAGGACTTGATGCTTTGGTAGATCGGACACTTCCGTTTTTAATATTTTTCTGGAAAAGCGATTTTTTGATTTCCATCGCCGCCTAATTTTATGTGACCAGATGTATTGACCTAATAAAATTTGGTCGTTTGAATGGGAACCTAGATGTAATAATTTACAACATTTGTCATACAGAGTTATCAACTTAAATGCAAGTTTTTTTATAATTTACCAACTTACAATGAATTTATAACCTTTGAATTAAATGTCACTACAATATATATATATATTTTTTTTAATATTTTTACTATGTATTGACAATGTCCATGTTCCTTTTGTGAACGACGACAATAAAATTTTTTTTTTTGCCAGGCGAAAATGCTTTATGGATATCGGACCAAGGTGTCAATGGCCGGTAGTGTGAGACTCACCGTGACTAGCATACCTACCAAAAACCCCTGAATTATTCATCTGCTGTGCTATCGGAACTGCTGTTGGCGTATCTTCAGCTGGCACAGATGTCACTTCACTCTAGTTTATGCTACGTTAATTTATCTCCTGCTGACTTGCAGTCTATCTCTAGTTTCTTTCGGCGTCATTATGTTTCTTATATAGGTACTAACTGCTCTCCAATTATCTTCGCTCTGCAGCATAAGCCCATTCATGTTTTGTTTATTTATATCACAATGCAGTTGTTCTTTGAGAGTGGCTCTGTGCATTTTCCACTTTTGGCATTCGAACACTACGTGTTCCGGCGTTTCTTCTATTCCATAATATGGACAGGAGTCGTCTTCCAGCAGTGCAAACCTCTTGAGGTAGCTCTTAAAGTTACCGTGGCCCGAAAGGACTGTGTGAGGTAGTAGTCTACCTTTCTGTGCCTGCATTTAACCCAGGGTTGTAGGTCTCTGATTAAGGCTTTCGTCCTAAACTCCGTAGGATTCCGTGTCTCCCACTTTCGTTGCCATCTTTGAAGAGTAAATTCTCTTTCTTCTATTCTGGAACCCTCCCTCTGAGGGCTCCTGAAGAGAAAAATTCTCCGTTGCTCTTCCGCCAAAAGGGACATGGGCGACACACCTGCTATTATCTGCCCGGGTTCAGCAGAATCTGTTCTGTATGCGCTTATTACATGGAGCAATGTTCTCCTTTGTATTTTATCAAGCGCCACCCTATTCCTCTTGCTGTCTAACGCATTTGCCCATGCTGGGACTGCATAGAGTATCTGCGACTGTATAACGTCGTATAGTATCTCCCTCTGCTTGCTTCTAGGTCCTCCGATATTTGGTGAAATTTTTACTAACGCTACAAGAGTCTTGTCCGCTTTTCCCACCACTCGCCTTACTTGTAGTCCCAATGTTAATCTGTGGTCCAGGACTACCCCAAGATACCTCAACTACTGTTTTGGAGCTATTTCCTTTCCCGATAAACTGAACTTCATATCTGTAGGGTCCATTAAGTATGACCTGCCGTTTTTTCTGGAGCTACCTGAAGATCAGCCTGCCCCATCCATTTTGCTATATTTTCCAGAGATTCATTTGCTTTAAAGGCAAGGTCTCTTGAGCCGTCTGTCCCTATAACTAGTGCCATGTCATCGGCGTATGCTGTGGTAGTGGATCCCTCTATCAGGTGGATGTGCAATACTGGATCGTATAAGATGTTCCACAAAGTCAGACCCAACACCGAACCCTGCGGCACTCCGGCGTTGTCTTCCATCCCCATCTTACTGGAGAGCAAGATCCTTCTCGTGTGAAAATAGTCCTCAATAATATTAACCAAGTATGTTGGGATATTTCTTTTCTACAGCTGGGCAATTATTCCACTCCAGGACGCAGAATTAAACGCATTCTTAATATGTAGCGCTATCATCGCTACCCATTTATTCGAGGATGCTTCAACCGTCCTGACTACCTTCGTAGTAACGTGTACCGTTGACCTCCCCTTCACAAAATCGAACTGTTTTCCTGATAGTCCACCTGTCTTCATGATTTCATTATCCAGCCAATTTTTAATGATTCGCTCGTACATTTTCCCTAGTATGTTCAGCAGGCAAATAGGTCTGAAGTTTGAGGATGATACTGTTGATTCTCTCTTTGGCAGAGAAACTACAATGGCTTCTTTCCATTCAGCTGGAAATCTCTGTCGCTTTAGTAATTGGTTCGGTACCTCTAGCAAGACTTTGGGGATGGTATCCACGATTGCTTCCACTGCTTCAGAACTTCAGTGGTCTGGACCCGGCGCCTTACCCTTTATCTTATCCAGGGCCGTGTTCAGTTCATCTTCTGTGAAAGGTTCCACGTCTGTATCTTTGCGGCTATTTCCTATCATGGAATCATTTTTCAGAGGAAACAGATCTCTTACATCCTTACATCTCTTTTATCCTTTGTTTTGTTGTTAAACTATATGGTAGCGTAAGAGCTCCCGCATGCTTCATGGCGATTTTATATCCATCGCCCCAGATGTCATTGCCCAGGTCTGCAAGTATATTTGCCAATGCTGCTTCTTTGCCCTGATTATTTAGCTTATGTTTCAATTCCCTCTTTGCATCCTTATATAATTTTTCCTCCATCGAAGTTGATGATTACAGTTGAGTAAGCTCGCTCGGTGCCTATTTCTTCTTGTCCATTGTCGATGTACTCTATGGCACTCTTTCCGCTTATTCTCTATTGCCGCATCCCACCAGTACGGCATAAGTCGCTCCCCTTTAGGAACCGAGATTGTGCACTCCTTGTTAAGCGCGGTGACTAATTGAATAAAGATGCCCGGATCGTGCACAGGTGTATCACCAAAAACTTCCTACAGCCTTTTTGTAAACTTTGCTCCGTCTAAGATATGTCTCAAGCCTCTCTCTTTCCTCGCCTTGATATCCCGTCCGATCTCATAGCAGATTTAGTTGAGGTCGGTATGAAATTCACCTGTGATTACTTTCCAGTATTGTAATTGCCGGGTCATTGTGTCTATAGTCCAAGTAATGTCTATGAAGGACATGCTAGATCGCCTTTCGAAAGTAGGCGTTTCTCCAGTATTGATAACATTGAGGCTTAGGTCCGCTGCCCAATCCATGAGGTGTTCCCCGCCGTTATCTGTTACTGGTGAACCCCACGCCGCGGCTTTCGCGTTAAAGTCTCCCACGATAATTGTTTCTCTGTTCCTTACTCTCATGTCTACCGTGATTGCGCCAAGCATTCGTCGAATTCTTGTAAGTAGATATTTGGACAAAGATAGCATCCGTACAAGCACCTTTTTTCCCAGTGTAGATATATATGTATATCCGTCGCAGATGCCCAGACTTCTGTTTCTTATGTACATATATAGCGACGCAGTTCTTAGTGTCCACGATAAAATTGTTTTGCTTTGCGATTTTCAAGTTAGGTTCACTAAGTATGACGAGGTCTATGACCTGAGCGCACGCTGTTGGATTCATTATGTCGTTAGCTGTCCCTTCCCTACCCAGGTTGACCTATAATATCTTCAGTCTTCTGCTTGGCGATCTATCTGGCATTGTTATTGGACGCCTTCAGTTTCCTTTGAGCACTCATCATTTGCCTGAACTGTACGTCGCGCAAATCAATCTTACAATCTTCAGTCTTGTGCTCCGGCTGATTGCAGTTGAGGCACAAGTTGGAACGGTCTGGTCCTTGACACTCCCTGTTGTTATTCTCTCGCGGATTCTACAGCTCACGTGATCCATTTTCAATCTTCCCAACTTTACTAGCATATTAGCGTTTGGCTTGCTGACTTGTAGCGTTGCTATTTGTTTGCCATCCCTGGTTGGCCTCATTGACTTGATCTCCAACTCTTGCCAGTCTCCTGAGAGGAGATTGCCCAGCACATCCTCCACTTGACTCTTTGTAATGGCTGTATCTATATCTAGGACGTGAAGGGTCGCTGTATTGTTTGGAATTTTAACTTCCGCTCTAACCTTTTTAATTATTGCTTCCTTGAGCTCCTCCGCGTTTTTCCTATTACCTTCTACTTCTAACATTAAATCTCCCGCCATGGTTTTCTTAATGGTCTTCACTTTAATTCCAACCTCCCCAAGATCCACGTTTTGTTTGACTGATTTTAAAAGGTCTGCGTATGTGTTGCCCACGCTTTTAATCACCACCTTCTCTGTTTGTGGTTTTGGTGTTCTATTTCTCCCTGTTTACTGGCGAATTTTTGAATCCGAGCATATAGTAATATTGACGTTTATGTCTACGAACACGCTCTCGGACAGCTTACTAATGTAGTCCTGGTTCAGACCCTCACTTAGTATAACGCGCAGTGTATTCGTCGGGTGCACGCTCATAGTGTTCTTCAGCTCTAATAAGATATTATACACGTCTTTCATATTATTAATTCCTGCTTTATTGATCTTTAAAGGTAGAACATATAAGGCTGACGACACCTCGGAGGTCTTCTGATTTTGTTGCCACCACTTTAATGACATAATCTATTTCGGCCGTATTTTTGCTTGCCATTTCCTTTATTTCCGGGTACAGTGGTATCAGACTTTCTACCACCTTGCTATCAGCCACTGCGTTAGGCTCCATTACGATTGCGAGGTCTCCCTGCTCGTTGTCGCTACTAGCATTCACAGGTACTACATTTCTCTTCCTGTACATGCATCCTTCCCTTTTCTGTCGACCTTCTAGTCTAGAGTGACCTACTCTCTTTATATTGTTTGATTCCTCTGTCTAGGTTTCCAACCAGATAATCCAGTTCTCTCGCCGCTTGTTTTATTTCAAGTTTTGTTTTGATACTCTCGGTGACTAGTTTCCTGAGTTCTTTTGTCTTCTGCACCACTTTGGCCAGCATTTCTTCTACTTTTCCAATTTTTGCACTTTTCTGCCCGATAGAGACGAGCTCCATAAGCTCCTTCTGCCGTGGCGAATTTGCTGTTCTTTTCCTCTTTTTTTCGCTTTGCACTATGTCGTCTCTATCACTTCCCACCAAACTATATATGGGACTGTCTCCTATATTTTCGTCCTCCCATGCTTTGGCATCTGTGACTCCTTCTGCTGTCATATCTGCCGACCTTGCATTACTACGGGAAGGCTTTCTTAAACAGGAGGTCGCGAAGTATCCGGATTATTATTATTATACATCTTTTATTCTCTCTTATAAGGAATACAATTATCATACACGGTCCTATAGGGCAAGTAGTACAATGCATTCTATGTTATTCTGTTTATATAATTATGTATATAGTAATTACATCACCACTAAGAATAATACATGTTATTTTGTTTTTCCTCTTGTAGAGTCTTCTTCGGGTGTTGTATCCTTCCATGTATTCCATGTTGCCGTTCATACTTCTCTGTGTGCCATGTTGAAGGTTTTTCTCACAATGTTGCAGGTTGCTAGTATTACAGCTTTTTGCATTTCTATGTATCGATTCTTAGGCAGGTCCAATATCCTTAGGTTGTCATGCATTGAGTTTGGGATTTCTCCTGTTTCCTTTGTTTCTTATTTCTGTTGAATTTATGTGTAGTGTTGTTTTCCATTGTGTCATTAATGTTGTCATCGCTGTTTTGATTTGGGGTGTTATTTTGCAGATTTCTAGTACCTCTTCAAGCCAACTGTGGGGCGCACTGTCGAAGGCTTTATAGTCAATGTATCCCCAATATAGATCTTCTTTATTTTTTGTGGCTTCTCCGGTTATGATTAGGTTCAGTATCATTTGTTCCTTGCGTCCATACGTTTGCTTACGACAACCTTTCTGTTCATCCGTTATTATGTTATTTGTTGCAAGATGGTCATAGATTTTATTCGGCACAATTGCAGTAAAGAGTTTGTATATTGTTGGAAGGCAGGTGATTGGCCTATAATCGTTAGGGTCATTGCTGAGGAGGGTAGTTTTTGATAGTAAGTAGGTTATCCCGGTGGTAAAGAAAGAAGGGGACAGATTCGGACCTTCAACAAGTCGGTTGAAAATTTCTACCATTTTCCTATGTGTGGCGGTGAATTTCTTAAGCCTGAAATTGTGAACATTGTCTATACCTGGTGTTTTCCAATTTATAAGTGTCTTGCTCTTTTCTCGTTTTATCCATTTGGCTGTGGACTGATGATGGGTTTCTATATTCCATATATTGATCCAGAATCGCACTACTTCTTCTTTTTGTAGTATGTGTTGTTCGTTGTTTCGCCTATTTTCCTCTTTGATATTCAAAGCCCTGTAGAAATTCTTCTGGTTCGTTTTGTTGTGTGTTTTTCTAGTTTCACTGGTTTTGTATCGTCTGAGTCGGTTGGCCTTGACTGACAGTTTTTGTTTTAGCAGTACCAGTATGGTTTTATTCTCCTCATTTTTGTATTTATTCAGAATACATGCCGCCTTGTTTTTTACTCTGTTGCTAACTTGGTTGGTTTTCTGTGTTTGCGTTAAAATAGCTATGTATTTCTTAGTCAGTAGGCCTTTACAGTTGAGCAAACATTATTTTAGTGTAAAGGGAATTAATGGGATTGCAGCTATTGGCGTTAGAATTAAGAAGACGTGAACCTTTTTTCGTATCTAAGCTTTCGCTAATTCTTTATTAGCTTCTTCAGAGAACAAAAATGGTGATAATTAAAGTACGGCAACATCACAAGACTCATATGCAGTTAATAACCGGTAACATCAATATCAAACATCAAACAACATATTTAAAAATATTAACAACGCTAAGTAAAACTCGAAAGTGTAACGTTTCACGAGGACTAACAGTAAGTTTGTCTATCTAATCTATTATATTATTTTAGTTCTAGGTAAACTACTGAGATGTTCCGCTTTCGGAAATGTATTAATCGTAAAGATATTACAAAAATGAAATACAGAAATACATCAATTCACTATATTCATAAAGTCAAAATTTTACAATGAAATGTACTTAATATTACATTTTATCAAAGTAGGCCGATCATTCTCAAAATTTGCATAACTTTTCATTCTGAACAACTTTTCTTAGTAACACTGTGGCATACTGTGAACAGAAAAGGTAATTTACCTAGAACTAAAATAGTGTTTTCTGAACTGTAAAGGCCGACTTGACTTTAAAAAATAGATAGTAAACTTAAAGTAAGTTTCAGACCAAGCAGGGCGGAATCCCAAAATATGAAATTCCAATTCGAAAATTTTTGGTCAATCATAGCTATTGTAAACGCAATCCGATATATAGATATAGATTCGCCAAAGTCAGTACTATCAGAGAAGCTCAAAAGAGTATTTTTTAAGGCCAACTATATCGACTCTCTCACTATGTAATACACCGGACCCAAGTTTATTGGCTCTCTCACTGTAAAGGATGTGAAAGCCAACTACTTGACTCCTTCTCTAGCAAATACCAGCAGATCAACTATATCGGTTTCTCTCATCAAGATGGTGCAAATAAGGAAAAAATAAATATGTATATGCGCTTACTTTAGAATTGGGGATCTATCTTCTACAGGTCGATCGGAATGCCGTGGCAGTGATCTATTGCTAATGTAACAATATAACAAACATGAGTGAGCGCTCGCGGCTTATATACCCCCAACGCATGAGCCATTAGATTCGCTTCTTACATCAGCGCGCCAATCACAACTGAGTGCTGCAATACTTTTACCCAACGTATGTGACTTAAGCGTAACTGCCATGGGATTCTGGTCGACCTATAAGTATTCGAAGGTATGACCAGTAGAAACGTTTTCAAATAATATTTTTCATAAACTGGTTTTCTGTTTTCCAAACTGTTTTTAATTTGAAGTATTCTTTTCTATAAATAAACAAATCATTATTGACTTGTACATATTACAAAATACCTTTCACTGTAGAATACCTTTCAGTTTAATTTACATAAAAGCATTTCACACTAAGGCACGTTCAATTGTGATCGAATCGTCCAGGTTTCAGTTTTATGTGTCGCGTAGGTTGCGCTATAAAGAAGAAAAGCACCGCAAGGGCAAATGTCCAGAAAGTGCATCGAAGCGACGGGAATTACCGAAGCGGTCCCGCGGGTGCTATCTTGAATGGGATGTCGAATCGTTCGTCGATCGACAAACGAAGACTGTACCAACTCAATAGATCCAGTTGGAGGTCCGGTCAATTCGTGATTTATGCGAATCCTCTATCGACGGCTACTCTAATCCGATGTACTACTGTCACCCTCGGGAGTTCGAAAGAAAACGTTTGAGAAACCTGCTTCCAATGATGATTGTATTGGGCGTGGGTATTGTGGAAAAATTAGAACTGAAGTTATCTACAGTATATGCTTGACAAAACACTGTAATTCCGATATCTAATTTTCTTTACATATTCATCACTTTTTTTCGAGAACAATATATTTAAGATCTTTATTTTCACGGTAGTCTAAAGTAATAAATTATGAAAAAAAAAGCTTTTGAAGAAAAGGTAACTCACAAATTAAGAGTAAATTCTTCGGACTACTTTTCGAATGAACTCCAAATAGTACTACCGACTAGTATATGCTAACTTTATATAACAGGCAAGTTTAACACGTGATACTAGTAAAAGGAATATACTGGCAATTGTAACATCGCGCTTATACACACACTCATTGTTAGATGCATCCTGTTAATTGTTTGATGTAAACTGGTAATTCTATTAGGGGGTCCGAGCCGGAGTAGTCGGAGGGTTCAACAAAGCATTAAAAACTTTGGCCTCACATCTATTATGTGCAGTGTCAGGACATTAATCATCACCTCGCCGCGCCAGTTCGGGTAATTATTAAGTAATGTAACAAGTTTCCCAGTCAAGTGTTAGAGGAAACGCTATTTATAATCGCTCTGGCTGCTCGCTCCAGCGTGATGGTTATTTTCTGAAGCTGAGTTGATAAGAAATCTACTTAAAGAAATGAAATCTCCATTTAATATAATTAGTATCGTTTTTCCAAGGTGATCGATAGTTTGGCTAATCCTATATCAAAAATATCTAAAATCATTTCAAGTGGATATGTCGAAGTTGATATGTGTGTCCATCCATCTTCGAACTCCTCACGGCAAAGCTAATTTTATCACTATGTTAACGAGCTTTAACAGAGTTTAAAGTAGTTAAACAGGAGCTAACAACCAAATAGTACCTTAGTTTCTAGTATGAGAGAAATATATGAAAACTTTATGTTTGCATTAGGAAAGCTTGAATATTCAGTGTATGAATAGAATATTTGTGGTAATTTAATGGTTGTTGTATTTACTCTTGGTTTGTATCTTAGCTGTCCAAAGTTCTGTTATTTTATATGTGAATAGGATAGTAGGGATAGATAAAAAAACGCGCTATTGCATTAGAATAGAATGGCCAAAACTTCAATTTATTCTTGGACAAAAAAATATGAAACGTACACATTATTATGTGTACGTATGTGTACAAATTCTCCAAGTACGTACAATAGTTTTAATGTATGTAAGTACACCAAAACAAAATGTTAAATTCGATTTTTATTAGATAGATCTCATTAACATCTACTACGTGTAGCAACGAAAATTGTTCAAATTGACTTCAAGTGCTTGGATAAATATCAAATTGCCAATATTTTTGATGTGCATTATCACTATAAGTAAGAGTTATCGTATAAGTTATAAATAATTGACATGACACGAATAACATAAACGCGTTATTATCTGTAATGTGTTAAGTACCATAATGGGAGCTAATAAGTTGATTGGTATGTGACATGAATTATCGTCGGTAAAAGGTTCCGCTTTCTATACAACGCACTTATAACATTGAAAGACTTCAAACGGATATTATCTGGAGAACGTTAATATGAGATTTAAAATAGGAGTAAATACATGAACGAAAAATGTGTAACAAATACCCATACAGTTATATGCATCTCTTTGTAAGGACTTGTAGTGATTATTCTTGTGTAATTCTTATTATCGAACATGCCGAGCGTGTAAGTAAAATCCTTGAGCGGGCCCGCTTTTATCGTTGAACCGTTGCAGAGGAAATATACGAGCTGGCGCAGATATTATGGTCGCTTAAACATTAAGAGGTCAAATTATTATCACAATTACCGTCAATTTGTTTTGTATTACGCCTAACCACGTACACTTCGTGACCGACCTTATCGTCTTAGCCGACGATTACCATAAACTAAGTGGTTAAGGTAATTTCTGCGAGCAAGAGGAGAAGATTGAAACGGAAAATCGCGGTAGATTAAGTGAATTATTGCATATTATGCCGAAATAAACTCCGGAAATGGTGAGTAAAACTGGTTTGCTGGAATCATTATCAAACCGATGCGATGCTAACTGAACTGGCCTTCAGTTCTTGCTATCTTTTGTTTATAGCTATTGTTCAGTATATTTGTGCGAAATTAAGGCAAAGGTGAGCTCTCTATATGATCTTAAATATAATTCGATCCGCTAACATACCGAAATGTAACCTACTTTAAGCAATATGCTAAATATTATGCATAAAAGTTAGATGTGCCTGCACGAATATTTAGTTTTTTACTGCAGTTATTTTTATATTTTTTGGTATTTAGGTATGTACGTATTATATTTAACAGAAGTGATACTATTGACCAGAAAAATAGAAGAATAGTAATTATATTCATACAGGGTGAGGCATTAGTGCGTCAAAGCTTAATATATCCATTAGTGTTAAACGTATCACAAAACGTTATGTACAGAAATCATAGACAGTCTTAAGCTACATAGAAAAAAAAATAAAATTATTTTCATATATACAGGGTGTTTCATAATGCCAGGATGAACCAAACATACATTTTTTTAATGGGACACACAATATATTATTTAAAATTTGGATTAAGCATATCTTCCCCATTCTTTCGAAATAAGGTTTCATTGAGTTATACCGAGTGTTTCAGAAGTTATGGTCAATTTTATCTGAAAATCATTGCGTGTTCAACGTCCTGTGTATTCCACACGAAACAACTTGAAATGCTTTTTGTACCGGAATGACTTTTTTATATTGTTACAGTTTTACAGCAAAGTGAAATTTTGCCAATATTACGAAAACTGTTTACAGGGCGATCCAAAGACAAATGCATTATTTTTTCATCTTATTTAAATGGAACAATCTACCTATATTTTATATTAAGAAAGGGAAGGACACTGTATGCACTTTAATTTTTATTAACCATTTCCTATATCTGAAATCGTTAATTTCTGAGATATTTAATATTTTCCTAATGAGAGGTGAGCTTTTTCTAAATTATTGTAATATATCAAATTAGCCATGAAAAAGTGACACAAAAAAGCTATTAAATCATAAATTGAGATAAACTTGTTAAATACAACACTACTACAAAATGTAAAACTTATACCTGTAATTAATATTTAATTATTTAAGCCAAATGTTCGCGATATAACGGATCTTACAATAAATGTCAACCAAAAAGATGAAACAACGTTGTAGCCATTCTTTGACTAAACGATTTACATCTCTTAACATTTCTGCATTCTGAATGTATTTCAAGTTGTTTGTGGAATGCACAGGACGTTGAACACTCAATGATTTTCAGACAAAATTGACCATAACTTTTGAAATACTCGGTATAACTCAATGAAACCTGATATCGAAAGAATGAAGAAGATATGCCTAATACAAATTTGAAATAATATACAGTATGTCTCCTTTAAGAAAATGCATGTTTGGTTCACCTTGGCATTATGAAACACTCTGTATATATGAAAATAATTTTAAGATATGTAGCTTAAGACTGCTTATGATTTTGATTTTTGTATGTACATAACATTTTGTGATATCTTTAATATTAATGGGTACATTGAGCTTTGACGCACTAATGCCTCACCTTGTATATCCAATCTATTTGTTGATACAATTATAGAGACAAGCAATCAAATCAAATCGAAAGTTTTAGCGATGTATTTTATGAATAATACTCAGGATTGTTCAATGCATAGTATAACTTATTCCGGTAAAATATTATTACTCTGAAATGTTTCGACGACAAAAGAAAGCAGGCTACGATTTGAAATCAAGTTACCTTCGCTTGGTACGTCGTTCTTTTAAACAAACATGATAAAATGTGGCGAGGTTGATACAGAAAACGCAACAGCGTATATAAAGAACGCAAAAAGGGGAGAGAAGAATACCAACCCAATAATAAAATAAAAAAGAAACTCATAAATTTTTTAGTTGGCACGTCACATAGATTCAGCAGGCAATAAATTTTGTATTATCCCATTAAAGCGTTATTCGAGGTAGATGCGAGGTGCGGTAGACAACGGTGGTAGCGTGGCGTCGTCCTCTCGCCAAAGTACCCTCTTTCACGCGTCTCAGTCCCTCTTTTACGGAACCAATTCGCTTATTGCGGATTTATGTATACCCTCTTTACATGTGTTAGTAGACAGCTGTAACAATGCTATATCGTATAGTGCTCACTTCGGTATGGAAGTGATATTTCAAATGCTTGGACCCCATACTTAAAACCATAATAGTTTTACGTAACTAGTCTCTGCACTTTACTGATTGCCAGCGGCGTAACAAAATTCTCTCCACCGCAACAGACATGATATGCCGATGTGAGTACTACCAAAATTCTCCAAATATGACAACATTGTAATAATGAACAAAGTGGAAGGTTGTTAAAAGTTGGTCTTTTGATAGAAAAAAATAGAATTGAAGGTTTTACTATTATACCTGTCGCAGTTTCAGTTTAAATTCATGAAATTAAAAGTGTGATTTTAATTCTTCTTATCTATAAGGTATTTACAAGATAGTTGGGCCAAAATTATTTTGTCTTCTTAGGGCATCTGTTCTGCAAAGGCTGGAGCTATTGCTCCTTTAGGGTGCCTGGTTCCAAGTGCCACGTGAGGTAGTTGGAGATGGTGTCCGTTCATATGTGTGTGGCTCGACTATATCCGGGGCTACTACGCCATTTGAAGAACGCGTCTTGTCATTACCCGCGGAGAAGGCCTCTCCGGATCCAGCTCTGCTAGGTGTTGGATCAACGGGTTCTCCGGCCGAGATGCCCCATCTAACGTTTTTCTGGATAGTGCCAGCGTATACTCCGTGAGTGTCGGGAACTGTATGCTCATGAATTTAGACATTACTAACACACCAGGGTCCCGCGACTATCATTCGCAGTACCCGGTTCTGTAAAACATTGAGGCGTTTGATTTGAGAAGCGCTAGCACTGGACCAAGTCAAGGCTCCATACGTTAAGATCGGCTCGAGAAATACCGTATAAGTCAGTAACTTGATTTTAAGGTTCAAAGAGCTTCTGTCGCAAAGGAGTGGATAGACGACAGACCTCGCCCACAAGAACTTGCAACGTTAGCGAAGTGTTACCTGAGTATCAGTTTTGTATCAAGAGTTATTCCCAAGTAGGTTACCTAGCTTTTCCGCGGTAGCTGTTCTTGTATGCCTTCCATAGCTAGGGGAGGATTTCGCTTACGCGAAAAACGCAAAGCTTCATACTTGGATAGATTTATTTTCAATCTCCATTTTGTGGACCACATTATGACCTCGTTGACATATGTACGTCTGCAGCCTCTGGCACAACAAACCATCATTGCGTGGCGTCGTATACGAGGCGGTGTCGTCCGCGTATATCGCCAGTTTAGTGTGAAGTAATCGTAGGATATCGGAGGTATACAAAATAAAAAGTTCAGGTTCCAGGAAGGAACACTGTGGGATGCCTGCACGAATAGGTCTGAGGGCTGGGAAGTCTTCAAACTTTTTAATTCTAAACGAGGGTTACTTGCTGCAGATATTGCCGTCGTACCGTACTGAGAATGCCGCAGCTCAAGAGCATTCCACAGTTCCTCTGTCAGTCGGAGCAGTATTATTTTGTCTCAAGATACTCTTTTCTACGCAAAATTGCTTTTTTTGGCCTATAATAACGTACCAGTTTGTTCTTTTAAGTAACGACATAAATTCCGGTATTCAATTATAAACGTTTTGAGGGATTTATTAATTTGCATTTTAGCTTTGTCGATTTAAATTACATTATAATCTCAAAAAGATATTCGCAGCACATGCAATTATTTATAGCAGCGGATTTGTTAACAGACCTAGATATTTCCTGTTACTTAACTTCAGATTTTCTTATTACATACTACTCACACACTAAAATATGTGCTGTTATAAAATTAACTTTATGTCATTACCGTTTTGTCGTAATAGGTTTGGAAGTCAATCTGTCTAAAGGTGATAAGATTAAGTTTGCACAAACTTTCGCTGGCATCCGCTTAAATTGGCGAGACGCCACTGGCGATTATACGCATTGAATTGTATCCCTCCTGGTGTCGGACGGCTGGCTCTCTTCGTATTACCGTCGACACTTACAATGAAGATTGATGCCGTACCGCGTAGGGCGTAGCGTGCTAGGGGTGAGAGGGTTGTTTGCAGAGATACATCATCTTCACTAACTCGACCCGGTCCTGTCACCGCAAATTATCGACTACGGTGATGGATTTACGTTGCTCCCCTCGTTCACTATGCCATTTCTGACGTCGGTGTCCTCTTCTCTTTTCTTGTATCACGTCGGACTAGATGATATATGCGTTGACAGTTTGCATAATCGATGGAAATCTTGTTAAGTCCCCGTTTTTTTCTGCCATCCTGTCTCGTGATTATCAGACGATTCGATTGCGACCCTTTTGTTTGCCGTTGCTTGGCTAATAGAATTGATGATTTAATCGAAAGCGAAGTCTGCGTCAGTTAGAAGCAATTAGTCAGATGAATTTAGTGCTCCCCAGATGATTGACAATGAGCTGTAGCTGCGAGAACAATATTCTATTTAGTAATTAGATGGAACAGTACCGTTAGTTGGATTAGAAATGTGTAAGGCGGAGGCTTAGTATTAAATATAGTAATATATCTAGTTGAAATAGTTCTAACATTTATTAACGTGTGAACTTTTTTGAATTAGTCTTACGTATATTTTTAGATATGAATTTTGCATCAGTACAAAAAAATGATTATCGATACATTTATTATTATTGTCTGTAAAGTGGTCCCAGGTGGTGTTCGCAATACCGTAATAGGTTTACTGTGTTCCCTTGTTTTATAGTTCCTCATAGAATCCGGTCTTAGACAAGAATTGTAGCACATCTTTGGTGGATAGCAGTGGATGTAAAAAAGTGATTCATTCTCGACCTGATAGCCTCCGCAAGTGGAAGTACTTGTACGTTAACAGTTCCTGGCAGATGATCCTTCACTGGTAGACATAATATTCTTGCATTACCATTGAAGATTAGCATCTTTTGATAATAATCTTCTGGGGTATCCTACATGATCTTATAAGAGGTATAGTTAAATCATTCCTAATCTATCGGTTATTTGCTTTCTTTCTATATTAGAATGCTTAGGAGCCCATACGAGGTCAAACCGCTTTTTTAGAGCTAGCATTTGCAATACTCTAAGATGCCCTAGGAATGAGTGTGTGTGTGAGTACTTCCGTACCTCTCCTGCTCTCTATCTCTAAATTTTCTGCCGCTATCTCAGTAGCATGCCGCATCCTACCGCGACTGAAAGGATATATCGAGCCGCTCTTGCCCGGCGAGCATGCCCCAAAACCAAATTTGCGCACAATTGTAGATCCGTCTGTATATACTACCAAATGCTTTCTCTTTACCTCATTGCTTCTCTCTATTTGGAATAACAACTTAATGAGGATGGGTATAGGATGTTCTTTGCCGCTAACTAAGTTTAGTCTCCATCCATAGAGTTTCTTGCTTAATTGATCCACCCAGCTATTCTTTAGTGTCTTCGCCAGATGGCAATAATGAAGGGCATTTGCAATCCAATTACCGTATCTTTCAAGGTCTTGGCTAAAGTATGAGTCCGAGCATTTTTAAGAATTTTCTTTCTGCATTATTTATAGAATCTAATTATTGTATTTGGTTGCATAGACATGGATATATTGAATTCCATTACGAATACTGGTGATATGACAGGTAGGCAGTAGCCGTTTAAAGAAAACGTTACATTAAAAGCTAACGTTTTCAGAATTCCGTGATTTTTGTGAAGAACGGCTGGGCCATTTTTGGGCAATATAAACTGCTGAATTAAATTTTCGCTTACACAGAAATTTGACGATCCATACAAATATAAACATTAGAAATAATTTACACGGCGAAGGGTAGTAGGATACAATGAGAAGCACTGTAAATGTTCCTTGCATTCTGTTATCACAAAAAATCGCTCTCTTTCTAGAAACTTCCTCTTTGTAACTGTGCAACGTCTTATTGCTAAATCGATAGTGGTTGTCTTCTGAATCTGATAACATTTTTTTACGAACATAGTTACCTATCCTATGTCAAATGCATCAATTTAAACGAGGTAGCACAAAAAGAAAAAAAAAGACGTAAACTCTCCGTTCGCTTCCCGTCATAAAATATATAGCTCACGAAATAGTCCCATTCCCGATTTGCAACAAGTCATGAATTCGAAACAAATGGTATACTTTAAGAGTTAGGTATAGGTATCACGCAACGCAGAAAAATTATATATATATTCGGATAAATAACAGCGAGTGCGACGGTTATGTTACATAAAGGAACTAAACAGCCAATATAAGATGACTTATGGCAAATACGTACGGCCCATTTGGAAAATATACGGCCGCCGGTAAAACTCACGACTCGCAGGGGATAATAAATGTTGGCAGACGTATATTATAACACCCCAATAAATAAACTGGTTATTCTATTATGAACAGTAGCGCGATGCGGAGAGTCAGCGAATGTTCAACTTCAGCAAGCAGCTTCCGTAACATTTGAGTTAGTTGCCTATTTAAAGAAGAAAAAATATTACTCCTATTATTCCGAACACTATATATGGAAGGGAAAAAAAGGGTACGTGTTCGCTGTTGGTTTTTTTTTTATAAACGTTAAATCAAAAAGTACAATTTATTGCACGAACTAACGTCTTCCTATCTCTATGGCTTGAAATAAGTTCAGTACCAGAAACATGTTTTGAATATCACTATAGTTTGGCTGTGCTTCTCTTCTATGCAGTATTTTCTATTAAAGACACAATACTTTATGTAGCCCAAACATACATATATACATACATAGAAAACTTAATATATTATAACAGTAGCGTTGCTCAACACACCTTGGAGGTCTATGCAATGATTTTACAAAATAGACAAAATAATAGCAATATGTTGTTATTTTGTCAATATATCGCACTACATGATGGTTTCCGTTTCAAATTATTGGTGCCCATGTTGCGATGGTTTTCTTCAACGATTTCTATCCATCCCTTTCGTGGTCTTCTAATTCTTTTGTCACCAGTCGGTTTCCTAGAGAGTTCCATTTTGATCGACTTACAAATGCAAAATCCTAACAACGATAAAAGCCAGATTAACTTTAATAAAAAATATTCAAATAACAATCAGGCATCTTGGACGTCTATTATAGATATATGT
The DNA here is from genome assembly GCA_023690525.1 of Holotrichia oblita. NCBI lineage: Eukaryota > Metazoa > Arthropoda > Insecta > Coleoptera > Scarabaeidae > Holotrichia > Holotrichia oblita. Next base: position 63,643,102 of record CM043020.1, read on the forward strand.
GTCGATTAAAACATATTAGGGTCAATTCTGTAAAGCAACTGTTAAATTTGACGTCCCTTTAAAATGTGAAAGATTAACGGGCTGCTAAAGTTTTTAACAGCACGCGGTATTCTGTAACCCCGATTTTTAGTACTCCTTTAAAATACCTCATTTTAACGTGCTGTTAAAATAGATGCTTACTATTCCTAATGTAGGTATAACAAACACGGGAATTAGGTATAATGCAGCAGTTTTGTAAGTTCGCCTAACTTCACTCCATTCTTCTCCATACGTTTCCTAACCAAACAAAATTGTTATTTCTTGCCGGTGTTATTTATTAATTTATTCATATTATATACGAAAATGTCACGCAAAAGTCGAATGACTAAAAGTCAAAAAGAAATAATAGTGAATTTCTTAGAACACAACGACAGTATGATAAAAAATATAAAACATACTCCTGCCGAATTAAATGTATTAAATAAAAAGTGGGAAGAACTTGTAACTTTATTAAATAGTACTGACGGTGCAAAAAAAACCGCAAAAGAGTGGAAAGAGGTATATATATAATTGTTAACTGTGTTTTATAAAGTATTAGCTATATTTTTTGTTATCGTAGGCAATAAATGAGTTTAAAACGAATGTGAGACGAAAGGCCCGTGCAATTACATGTGATCACCAAGGTACAGGGGGTGGTCCTGCAAAAGCAAAGCCCCTAAACAATTTGGAAGAGCGAATGCTGTCATTACTTTCAAAAATAGTAATACTAGGTGCACCTGACATACCAGAGGCTGGTATAGCAATAGCGGGACCTTCCAGTGCTCCGATTAATGTTGTAGTTGATGCCCCACTTAATGTTGTAGTTGATGCTCCACTTAACGTTGTAGCTGATACAACACTTGAAGACTATATAATTTTAAATCAAGAATCAGAATTACAGACTGTAAGTATTTAAACAGTGAAGCGAAACTAATTACTTCCGTTTAATAGCTATAGCAACTATTATAGTACAATATTTTTAGAATGTAGAAAATAGAGAAAATGTTACAAAAGTACAGCATCCTCCAAAAAGAAGAAAAGGAAAACCATTGGGGTTGGATGATTTAACCAAAGTACATGAAAATTGTATGGAAATATTGGCAGAGTCGAACAACAATATAGCTGGCAGTTTATCGCAGCTAGCAAAAGCCATGCAAAAACAGAAGAGACGCCAGTCTTCTGTACTATCTTTTACATTCTGATTGTTTTACCTGTGAGAACTAATTTTTTTTTTTAATTTTTTAAAATGAAGAGAATATGTAATATGTTATTGTATCCTTGTAAAACTTTAACATGTAGAAAATATTCTACTTTTGTTTTTTAAGTTGGAGTTGAACACAGAAAATATATATTTATTTTTTATTTATTTAAACAAGCAGAGAAAATTTTGTGATTTATTTTTATTTATTTTTATTTATTTAATAATGTACCTATATATATTTTGTTTTTATACCAAAGTTGTTACTTATTATATTAATTATTTTAAAATCTGTAGAATATGTTTTGTGTTTTAATGTTCAGTAATAAAGAAGCAGAAATTACCTAATATTTTATTGTGTTAATGAAATATAAAAACATTAATTTAAAAAGTTTTCTTGCAATATATTGTTCCTGACTTCAGTACCCAATGCAAACCAGTTATTGTTCTCTGCTACATTGGCTTCTTGTTGCTCTGGCATGATATTTACGTCCTCAGGCAATTCAACATTAAAGTGACTAGCTATATTATGGAGTATTCCGCATGAATAAATGATTTTTGCAGTCCTTATTGGATTGTAATGCAGTGCTCTATGTCCTAGCAAGCAACGAAACCGTGACTTCAGAATACCTATGGTATGCTCAACTTTTATTCTGGCCATGGAAAGATGATTGTTGAAGCGAGCTTCTGGTTCTCCTTCTTGTGGATTATTGAATGGTGTGAGTAACCATGGCTCCAATGGATATCCACTATCCCCAAATAAGTAGTTTTCTTGACCTGCTGCAAACTGATTATTTAATATATTCCTAACAGTAGAACTTGTCCAAATAGCACTGTCATGTACAGATCCTGGAAATCTAGCATTCATATTCAAAATTTTTTTTTGCGCATCACATACAATCTGTGTATTAATACTATAATACCCTTTGCGACAGTAATAAGGTGCAGCAGGATAAATTTCATGATGCTGTGGAGGGGAAATGATTTTAATTTGTGTACCATCTATTACACCTACTAAGTTTCTGAATAATGGAAATTCTTCTGTAAAATCCTGTTTGAGTGCATTAAACTCATTCCTTGTGTTTGGAAATTTTATCCACTGATTTAATAAATTTGTTACCATTACGTCCGTCACTTCTCTAATACAACGGCTTACCGCTGGTTGAGATAAAGCAAATGAATAAGAACAACCCACACCACACTGATAACTCCCATGGCCCAGGAAATGTAAAGTTGTCAGCACCCTTATGTGTTTAGGTATATGTGTTGCTCTACTTTCTGCTTCCATAAAATTACTCAGTTCATTGACTAATTCTCTAGAAGCATGTTTGTCTAATCGAAATAACTTGAGAAATTTTTTTTCTGGCAATTCATAAGGATTTGACATATCTCTAATATTTCGCTGGATTATACGATGTCGGTTCCTAAAACAGGTTTTTTATCATTTATTTAGTTATATTTATTGATATTTAATCTTACCTTCGTCTAGCGTTATTTATTTCTTCACCGATCATAATATGAAACAGACCGTCATATATGTTCGCCATTGCAGTTATTTTTTAAATGCTACTACTTAGGTAGGGTTTAAAATTTAAAGGTTTTAAGTAAAATTAACAGCATATCTGTTAATATTTAACGAGCTTTTTCTTTACAGAATAGCGAAATACGATTAGCCATCTGTTAAAAAATAACATATCCTTTAATTTTAACAGTTTTGTTACAGAATTGACCCTATTGAGTGTTAAAGACGTTGTCTTATACGCGGAAAATGAAATTCTAGATTATATTCATATATTGTGAATACATTTTTCATAAAAGCTACAAATGTGTATTATAGGACAACATATTTTTTTGTTTTTAACATAACAAGCGTCATGTTAACGATATATACATATTGATAGTACTAGTGATTGATCAGTAAAGAGCAACCTACCGCGTGTATAGTGACAATTAATATCAAAAAATAATAGGAGGTATTGCATTTGAAATTTTCAATAAGATAAAAGAGTTTTACATTGTTCGTTACTTCTTTTCAGAGCGATTTCTTACAAAATCTCGATGCTCCTGATTGCATTGGATAATAAAGAACACAACTACTGTTCGCCATACATTCTCATCCTAACTCGGATAGAGCATCATAAAACCCACCGAATCTCCCTTCCTTTTACCTACACGCTAACATATTTGACACTTCTTATTGCTTCGGAGCATCGAAGTCAGAGAAGCTCATGTAAACCGGGCTCGACCTTAATCTGAATATATGATGGTCCTTATTGTCCTGGTCGTACCATCGGGAGCACCGTTTAGCTCTGGGCGTATCTCTGTTCTTTAGAACATTATTTGCAACAAGAATGAAGCTATCTCTGTCGATAAAGTTGGAGTAGTACGGAAACATACGGCATTAAGAATGTACAGTAGGCTGGATTTTAAGATTAGTAAGTGCTTACTTCCTTGTATGCAGCAGCATTTTTCAAGGATTTTAAATTATATTTGAACAATTGTTACCTGTTAATAAGCCATAATTAAGTAACTTAAGTTATGTTATGATGTCATGTAATTGAGGTATGGTGAATCATCTGATGTTTTGCTTTATGTCAAGTAAAAGTCCACAGCAAATAATAAAGGTTGTGGATAAAAGGATGACTGGATATTATTTTAAAGTTATGTATCTATAGTATCTGCTAGTTACATGCTGAGATTCTCTTTCCAATGTGTGGTGTAAAGCATCTTATGCAGTGTGCAGAATTTTTTTGTCATTAAATATGTTCTACTAACACACTACTTGTGCTACCATTTTGCTAGTAAGGTATAAAATCTTCTTTCAAAGTTACGTTATGTCTGCAACTAAACTGATTTCTTACATTTTTTGGTATCCTGTACCATATACATACAGTAGAAACGGGTTTATAGCCGCAGTCGTTAGGCGGCTGTCTATGGTTGTGGCGGAGCAATAGAAGCCGGGGTTCAATTCTCCGAGAGGATGGTGACATTTTTCTCGAAAAGATGGATTCCAATCGATCTACCTTCGCTGTTGAAAGCAAAGTGATTAACAGCTCGGCATTATAAGGCGATATAATGCTGTCATAAGGTCATTTGAACGCAATTATTATACACAGACAAAACTACACAGCGAGAGTTTCATGACCGTCATACAAGCGATACAGCTTAGAAGTTACTGCAACTAGTACCCACCACATGTATAAAAAAAAGATACAAATTCACTTTTTGTTCTTTATCAGCGATACCAAACGAAGTAGGACTGTCGTCGGTTTAAAGGTAGATTTCTGATATAAGTATACATACATTAAATATACATTTTTTCTATATTCGCACAGTACGTAATTGCAATTTGTTACTTCATAATTAATTACTGGCACTTTATGAAATTTGTGATTCCATCTGTTGAAATCGTAATTTAATATGTCATCCTCATAACTGATACTTAAATGTTACTGTCTTGCGTGATAAGCAAAAAGACACATTTAGGTTTCCTTTAGTATAATTTATTCAATTGCTTCCAATCGTCGATCCATTCTCATCCCGCCGTTGGTGTCCATTCATCAATTTAGGAGGAAAAGACCTCCGGAATAGGTATACAGACGTCACGCTCTTCTACTCTGACCGAACAAGAACCTCTCTATCTCTATTGCTGGCGCGGCGCTGACAGATTATAAAGAATTTCGTCAAGATAAAAAGAAATCAATTTATTTTGTAAATTACTGGCTTTCTGCGCCTTTATTCGATTTCGATTCTTCTGCCACCCCGCTCAAAAACGGTACCCTTTTGAAACGACGGGTTTCTTTTTTCCCGGAGTATCTACTTTATACTGTTCTATTCTTTACTATCGAAGCGCTAATCTAGAAAACGGGTCCAATAAAATGTAAATCATTTTTAGCTACCTACAGTTACAATGGCGGCAAAAATACGTTGTTTTTTTTGTTAATTCACGCCGATGTGCAAGTGTGATTAGTTTAGTTTTATTTGAATTAAATTTTAGAATTCTTAGAAAAATAATTTACTCCAGAATAACGAGGATCTATAGCAGTTAATTAAATATTACAGAAATAAAAATATTAGGTGAAATAGATATTATGGGAAATTTTTTTTCTTCAAATAAGCAATAGTAAAATATTGATTAATGAGTTCGATAGGAGACCGGATTGTCTATATATATATGTATATACTTTTCCCAGTAATTTCTCGAACCTTGATGTTAGTAGGAAATAGAATGACGTAAGTTATTTTGGAGATGATTCAAGTGTGAAACTATACTTTTTATGGGTATGCTAAATCCCTTAGAGGCCAAATTTTATTGAGGGTTATTTTATTGTAGTCTACATTGCATTTATTATATCGACTACATTTAACCAGAAAGGTAAACGTCTAGGGTGGTCGGAAACATATACTAAGCCATTAGAGGTCCAGAATTTTCGAATTTGGTAAAATTTTATGGATCTATTATCGCAATTTAGGTTTATGATGTATGCTGGTGGTCTCAGTTATTTATAATACTTATCATTGGCGTGTCTATACTACTTACTTGTTTTACAAAGCGACCAATCAATATAATCAACTATTCTATAATAAAATTGATTTGGTGCCAAGCATCGTTTTTGGATCGTCACAAAGTTTCTCTAATGATGATGGAGAAATTATACCTTCAAAGGATGGTTTACAACTAATCTTTCGGAATTGTTTTATAAGCGCTTTTGGCTATAGTTGTCCAAAGTTATAAAAAGTTTACTTTATATATTATAATAATTCATATATATCTACACAAAAAGGTACACTAGTCTTTTTAATACAATAATGTACCTGAAGTATTAATTATATTGTAAACGTTTCCTACAAATATTAGGCAGAACGTTTTTACAGAAACACATTATGCTATACATTAAATATCAATCACATTTTTCTAAGTAATTAGTTGAAGCTATTGTATTATGTCAAACATGAAAATGCCTTGGAATATGTGTGATATGATGATGGTACATCTGTTTTCCCTCGTATTCACGCGAGAGAAATAGAAGCCAGCGGACGTGACATAGAGAAGAATAAGAGTTCGTCTGCTAGTAATTATTCTTCCACCAGTACTGCTGGATTAGACAGCAGTTTTTCGAAAAAGATGCCGCGCGACCCGGCACAAAAGACCATTATATTGGACTGCGTAAATGACGACCACTTCTCCATTATCCGTCTAACAAAAGGACGGCGTTTCCTGGCCTCACGGCCTATTTGTTTTTTCCCGTGAACACCGAACACCATCAACGTAACGTGTAAGAGAAAGAGAAAACGAAATGAATTTTCTCATCCTCTTCTTTCAACCATCAGAACGATCATATGTTATAGTACAGAAAACTGAAATAAAATCTGGATCTTATAGAGAAGCATAAAGATTCTACCAGAAAAATGCTTTTTTTAAATACTACTTCATAAAAAAATATGTTTAATTGTATGGGCATACAGGGCACTATTTGTTAATTCTCGCCATTTAAGTTGCAAATAATTGCTCTGGCGTAATTTCAGATATTATTGTAGTATGGTGTAACCTGAGTTTACAATATAGGATATCCATCATATATCATTCTACGGGATCGACACGGTCCCATTGTCGTGAAATTACACGTACTCACCGTCTTCAGTGTATTATAATCAAATGTTGACTTGCACTTTTTCTTATCAATAATCGAATCTTCGGATCGTACCGACGGATTTTAAATAGAGTTGTTGCTCGGATACCGCAGCATAGCTGCGAGTTGTGTTATCTTTCAGGTGAGATCGGTATTTTACGTATTATGCACACACCGGTAGCCGCGTATTAAAACCCTTCTCTCTGATTCGGTTCCGTATATAATAAACGTAGTATATAATACCGCTACTGAATACCAACGTAGAGCTAGTAGCAGTTCTTTGTTTGATTTAAGGTATTATCTACTATTCTATGAGAAAATGCAATTGATAAGCGAATCTTATTCACAGCTTATGACTTATAATAAAAGTTTCATTAAATATTATCTGAATTGTATTTAGGAAAGAAATCAATTTATGTTGAACCATTTGCCAAGAAAATATACTTCAAGTAAGTAATATAAGAAAAATACACCTATGATGATTTTTTGGCACGTAAACTTACCTCAAAAGACTCTATATTTATAATCTACTACGAATGGTTAGGTAGTAGATAATAAGTCTAGAGTCCAGAAAGCAACTAAGCTTAATACTAAAGCTTTAAAGTACGTTAAGCAAAGAAATTTAACGGTGTTTTGGTATATCCAACCTTAACTATTTTGCCATCTATCTTAGACCATGTTGTAGTGCGACACCAATTGCTCAACTATTACAAGAGGCGAGTGAGATTTTGATTTGACGTTTGCCCTATTAGTATGAATTTTGACAGATGCAGAATACGTAAAATACTTACGTATTACTACGTACTTTACAACAACAAATTCTATGCATCATTGCTTGATTAGAAAAGAAAATCAGATACAGACTTTAATAGAATTGACATTGATGTTTCTTATTAAATAATGGTTGATCACTAACAGTACGCTTAAAAGATATTGCCAAACAACCTGAACTGTCGGTACCATAAAGTGTATGTTTACTTATACCCTATTTATCAGCATATCTTTATGTCCGAGATAAATAATATCCAGCTGTAATATCGTCTATATCTTTAAGAGAAGGGAGTTTACTATATACAAACATAAACCATTTATTTCTACACATATGTCTATATTTTTCATGTGGTGGTGTGTGCAAGTGTTTACCTCCATATGTACGAACGAATCGGTGTATGCGTGTGGTATATGGCTTTGTTCCATCCATAAATAATTCTTGTACTGAAATATGGATTTTTATTGTCAAGAGTGCAAAGCCATAAATTTAATAAAAGGCGGCTTGGAAATATCAAACGGATTTATTACCAGGCCGGAACGGTAAACACTGTCTATATACGCGCTTATTGGCATTCACAAATCAGTAAAACACAATTACACCCTAAGTTATTTATTGTATTTATTGGACCGTCTCGTCGGCCGACACAAGCATCGGTTCCTTTGAAGAGGTAACCGACAATGGCGATGCCTGAGTCAGTTTATATTGCCCCCTAATGGATAACCCGCTGGTTCTATCGTTCTTGTACGTATAAACACTTTATTTTACTAAAGTTTACGACGGGGAGAGTTGTTAATACAACGAAACGGATTTTCCTAACCCTAGCTCGAATATACACACATACATATACTATAATATTGTCAAGGGTAGCCTAGTATTGCAGTGTAACTATTTTGCCAGACTGAGAATAGCGAAACTCAACAGATTTTTGAACATTTTTTTGACTTAAAATACTAAACTTTAAATTTTATAAGTACTATTGATAAGTGGTTGGCACTACATAACCGGAATAGGTTAGTAATTTACCTATTAAAATTGGTTGGATATTTTACATAATGGGTGAAATACTTTCGATGTACAATTCCTAATTTTCTTAACATTTAATATTGGGCCGCGTTTTAGTACATATGTACACTCAAACATATGTATGTATATTAATTCAAAACAAGTATGGAAATTTAATGATCGATACTTGCTTGATTTCAAGTCATATAAATCCATATAACGTGAAAGTCCTTCTGCCGGAAAGGAATCTGTTATTTGACTTTCTTTTTATTAAAGCAATATATAACGTTCTGAAAAATGCATTGATGCTGTTCAGTAAAGTTTACTGGAAAATATTTGGTATTTAGTAACTTAATAGAAAATATTTGTAATATCAAATGATTAAAGCTATATTTTCAGGTTCGTTACAAGAACGAACTAACAGAATATTATTTATAGAGAATCCTTATACGTAAGGTGTTAAGACAAATAGAGCTGGATAATCGTATCTTCGCCGCAGACTAAGTGAATACAAAAGCATACATCAACTTATACGACCACTGCTAGATAAATGATGATAGTATGACGTATCATCATTTATACAGCAGTGGTCGTATAAGTTGGTGTACAGTTTTGTGTCAATCTCATCAACTAGGATTGATTGGTTTTTAGTAGCTGCGTTAGACTTCACACCTCCATATAAGTATATGTATAATTATGATTAGACATGGTAATATTATACCAGAATAGCGATATAGGTGCCTTTTTTTATTACGAAACGGAACAAACCCCAACGCTTCATAAAAAGAAGTTAACCACTTTGCTATCTGCTATGATGATTTAAATAATAGCAAAGAATGCAGCAAATAATTTCTATTCCTATTTCACTGTTAATAAAATCGAATACTCTGAGAGTAGAATGCACAAGTAAATTTACTGCAATTGCACCGAAAATGCGGGGTAGAAGTAACTCTATTCAAAGTCAAAATAGAGTAAATATTTTCCTTACTTGGCTGTAGTAAAATATACTCAACACTTTACTTTTTAAGACGTGTAGATATTTTACACTAAAAACAGAGGGTGTATGGCGTGATAACGAAATGGTAGATGGGGCAAGCTGAGTTAATATTATAACTGGTTAACATTATACTGTGTCCAGACCCACAAAAATTTAAAATTCTCTACAGGAAAGCACTAACTACGAATTGACTGTGACTCCTGAAGAACACCTTATGACTACCGTAAGGTAAGTACAATTTGGATTTATAACACATAACGTGTTTATAGAAAGAATGAATGATAGTTTGGAACTATGAGAACTAATAGCTCAAATATTCGTAGTCTTTCTTTCTTGCGGGTTATCACTTGTACTCTTGTTCGAACTGTTTGACGGTTTCTGATTATCCATATGGCTCTATGAGCAAAGCTAATATATAAGAATAGTAAAGTGTACAAATCTAAAGGTATAATTTCAAATAATTTCTTGTGTGTAAATCTATATCACATTTTTCAGCTTTTGGATAAGTTGAAAGTTGAAGGCGGGGGATAAATTTTCTTTTTTTGCATGTGTCTGTATGCGATTCAGTAATATTATACTCACTTTCTGGTTCATTAGCTTGCCTATCAACTTCCCTCAATGTTGAATCTATAAAATTCAAATTACCCATGGCTTCTTCTTAAGCATCAATATCATGTTCACCAGATTGTTGTTTTGATTTTATAAATTGCAAAATAAATTGCATTAAATTTTGCAGGTAGTACTTTTTTGTTATAGGATCTGATCCTGAAAGAAGTTTCTTTTGAAAACGTGCAAATACAGTTTTTTACTATTTCCACTTTTTCTCTATTCTAGTACTAAAACAACAAAGAAATTAAATACAAATTATGGATCAATGGTAATAATACTACTAATCAGATATTTCGTAGATGCAGCACGATTAATAAGATTATTCAAGCAAGTACACTAGCTATTTATAACCACTTTCACATCCATAGTTAATCGATACTCTGAGGTTCAGAGTTTACTAAAGTCCATAGGCCCAATCTATGAGAAGCATATTCTGAATTTAGTGAACTTGCGAAAAAATATTTTCCGCTATTTTCCAAGAACATGTTTAGATGATACAAAGTTCGCTTTTCTGTGCCTTCTTTGGAGGAAGAAATCAAAAACTTATATAACTGCATCTTACCCTACTATCATTTACAATTTAATGGCCAGATTTCTGCAATTTCATTGACAAATTATTTAGCTGAAGCAGCAATCTCTTTCCAGTGGAACTAGTGCATGGATGACAATTTTGACTAGCGAATCATGCGGTTTATTTAGATATTTTAACTGCAATTTAATGTTACAGGTTAATAAATAGTAACACAAATAATAGATATATTTAATTTCAACTTTTTGTCTACTTATCTGATACGTTTGCTTCGTTGGCCACCAAGTTCCATGCTCTTTCATTAGCAGTGAATTTAAAACATACACACATGTTATAATATTCTAAATAGGAGTATGTTTCAATTATTTTACGAGCGTAATGTTCTGCTTTTCTTTTCGTTTTGTCTGCTTTGGATTGGAAATACTATCTGCAGCAACACAACAAGAATGTTGCTTGCAAAACGAATCACCAATTGCTTGCGTTTTCTAAAAGCGATATGGCGTTATCGTTTTAGTGTAAGGAAACGGTATTGACACTAGGTTACTTTTATGAGCAACATATTTTGCAAATAATACATACATTGGCTATTGTTTGTTATTTACTGCTTTGGCATGAATTCTGTCTAAAACGCCTTTTTGAGTAGATGATTCAATGTCTATTTTTTTAATTTTACTTCAGAACTATGACTGTCTTGATAATGTCACGCTTTGTGGTTAATTTAGGCTAATTTTGTTTTACTTTTCTCGACTGGTACCTTTTTGTTGTGTGACATCTATGTCTAATAACCAATTTTGAGTGGTGATAGATTCTGTGCGTATATCCATTTTGGTGTCAAAGTCAGAAGCTTGACTACAAGCATTAGCTACACGTGAACATAAACCGGCTATATATTGATGTAAACTAATGGACTATTGTGGTTTACTGACATGTGAACATGAAAGGGCTTTATATTGCTGTGGATTAGAGGATAGTTATGCTTTAATTCTGCATATGCAATGCTTACATGTGCTATACTACCACTGTTGTCTTCCTGAAACTTTCTAATAGAGTAACACGGAATTATAAAGAGCGTACTTGTCTTGATTTAGTCAAGAAGTTTGGTTTGGTGTCCACTCAAATACTTGTTAAGGCATTGACATCTTGCGTATTCATGCTGATAGACTGAAAGTGTCATATTTAGCCCACAGATGTGAGGGTGTATAGTAACGCATATAGTTCAGGGGCTACTGTTAAACATGGTGTGGTGTTACATAAAGTAGTAGACTTGCTCAATTTGTTGTTTTTACTATGTATGTGCATTACGATGCGCGGCTTTATTCGAGTTTTTGCAAAGTATATAACTGTTTATATTGACATGAATAAAAATTATGAATAGCTTATCAGATAACAAAACATCTATAAGGTCTTAGAATAATGAAGCAATTTACTATGCAACAGAATTAGCCCCATACATGAGAAAATTAAAATATTTCAGGGAAAGGAAATAACACAACATAATTTATACATTTCTGCAATATAATCGTCTTCATTATAAGCCACTTAAAAATCAAAGCGATTCCAAAAAACTAATCATTATAATATTAAAACGTTGTAATGATTATTTTATGATTTTCGTAGACACATGTCATAGGTATATTCCCAAGCTTATTTATTTGGAAATCGGTACATATGTTAAACGTCAATTCCTTAATCATTCTTTATCTACTCACTAATTTACAGTAAAACCCGAAGCGATATGATCGAAGCCGAAGCAGTAATTAATTATCGTACAAATTAACGTCCGGCCAACGACGTTTTAACGAAAATCGACTTTCAACTCGGTCATAAATATGAATAATCGTCTCGTTTTATCCGCTCGAAACGTTCCGACCTCTTTTTATTACTTCATTCAGAGCCAATTACTACTTTCTCCGATTCTTTAACCATGTTATATACGCACTGACGTGTTTTCGATAGTTGACAGTCTCTTCTGGAATATACTGTATACTTTTAACGATAAAAGAAATTTATGATTCTCAGACGACTGACTGTTTCGAGACACGACCTGGTTATCGGAACGTTTTAATGTATGGGTTATTATGTTGTTTTCTATGTATATCGTTTTAATGGTGTACAGTAAAGAGCAAAATAGTAAGCGTCTATTACTATAATCTGCTTCTCTACAAGAGCATAATGTTTTCAGCAATATTAAGGATATGAAGATATATTAGGAACCAAAGTTAAATACATCGATGTAAGGACATTTAATAGCTATATACGACCCTTACACAAACTTTATAGGAATATAACCTTTTATAATCGCTTTAAGAAAATATATACTTAGAACCGAATTCTAGTGAGATGTAGGTATTCATACACACAGACATAGCATTGAATTCATGGGGCAATAAATTTATAGTTTTTTCCTATAAAAAGATAATTTCAAATGTAATCTAAAAATAGCAAAAGACGTAACAAACATAAAAACAAACATAATAAATTAACAACTTAAGCATAGAAGATTAATACTGGAATACCGGGGTTAGAAATAGGTATAGGTAGCCTGCTAAATGAACCATAAGATGCGCAATATTGCTAGATCTTCTTTTCTGGTACTTGAACTCTTTCAACCGGAACCATTATTTTATTTGTTTACTACATACTTCTTGTATACGGTCTTAATAATCACCTTCTTATCTTTAAATACCCTATTAATCAAGTATTTCTTTTTCACTGTTTTTGATGACTAACTGATAAAGCTATGTTGATACGACATACAAGAACTACTTGAATATCCCTGCTGATTCGTTAGCGTGTATTGTACGTCTCTTCTCTCTTCATTAAAAATGAGTAGCTCGGAATGTGTCGAGTTACCCTAATCGACTCCGCTATCTAATCAAGCCGGACAAGCTGTACTTTCACAATGTGCTGTCATCATCTGCTTCTTTTAACGTCTGACAGCTCACGTTCTCTTACCGTTTATGAACACAGCGGTATTTGTATGGTGAGATAGGTACGGTACTCGTTTTTAAAGCTGAATCGTAAATCAAATCACATCTGAACTGCTGTCAATTATCTATTGACAACGTCTATAGACGGCCTTGTGATCTGTATATTTATCAACTTGTTTCTACTAGCTAAGATATCGTAATTATCGCTGTTATTTTTTGTCTATTTTAATGTCGTTCATATAATGATCGATTGTACATTTAATTGTTTATTATAAATTGTGGTATGTTTGGAGTGGTATACATGTATTCGGTTTTGTAAAATTGTAGAAGTTGAAGTATTGTCGACAGCATCTAACAATATTGAAATGCCAAAAATAATTTTGAAAAATTATAAGTGGAGTCGAGTCGTCGGGTAGCGCAACGGTGTTGCGAGTGGGCCGCGATAGCCATACTTGGTGCTTCGACTCCATCTCCGGACGACATATTTTTAAAATAAAAATATATTTAATTAATTGGCGGTGGAAAAATGCATTATTTATACATGTACTTACGCCAAGAAAAATAAGTACTTCGGTGTTAAAATTGTTGCCTATCCAGGCCTTTCATTTTGTTCACATCTAATTGTAAAAAATTATAAGTGGAGTCGAGTTGTCGGGTAGCGCAACGGTGTTGTGAGTGGGCCGCGATAGCCATACTTGGCGGTTCGACTCCACCTCCGGTCGACAGATTTTTAAAATAAAAATATGTTTGATTAACTGGCGGTAGAAAAATGCATTATATATACATGTAACTAGTTACTTTTCACGCCGCTTTGCTATCTATGCTATTTTTTGTATGCCTTCTTTGGAAGTCCAATTCTACACGTGGTTGCAGATTTATAGCGTCACTTCTGAATGACTATTTTGTGTATTAGTTGCCGTAGCTTTCTGTTTTAGGGAAAATCATTTCATATTCCTTTGGGAGAATTGCACGCATATGTAGGCGTGATATTCTAGAAAGCGTTCGTCATAACCAGCGACATTTCTTAATTGTAACCCGGATTTTCTCATTAATTGAGTTTAGAGATTGATCTTTTTCTCTTCAGTCATAATAAATTTGTTATAAATATTTCTTTCTAGTTTCTTTGAGCTTAATTTTATTTTGTATCTAATTTTTATTGAAATAGATTGGAATTTATTCAATCAAATTAAAAGTAGTAATTAACATAAATACTTTTTTTCTAAAGCAACGAATAACGAATTTTAAAATTAATTTTTATAATAAGGACATAAATGTAATTATAGTACATACATTACAATAAAGAGGCCTAAGAATATTTGACATCCTTACAAGAAATCATTCCCCGAGTGTAATAATATTGCCACTATTATATTATTATATATTAACGGGTCGATGGCCGCAGTGGTTAGGCGGCTAACTATCGTTGTGAGAGGACGATAGGTCCCGGGGTTCAATTCTCTGGAGGGACGGTGACATTTTTTCAGGGGGTTTAATCCCGGATCGACTTGCCATTCGCTGTTGGGAGTAAAGTGATTAACAGCGCGGCATTATAAAAGGCGATATGATGCTGTCACAAAGCCATTTGAACACAACTTACACACACCAAACTACACCGCAAGAGTTGCAGTGATAGCCAGACAAGTAATACAGCTTACGGAGTGACTGCAACTAAGCACCCACCACACATTAAAAAAAAATTGCAAAAATATTAAAAACATGTTTTCAGTTATTTCTCATATAACTAAGACTGTTTGGGAATTTACACTGAAACATTCTAAATATTTTATTGCAGCAACAAATTATATCAATTTATAGTATTAGCGCAATTAGAGAAATAAAATCTTCTCTAAATAAAATGATCACAACTTAACGTAAAGTAATTTGCATACTTATAATGATTTAGTATATATCTATAGTGTACAATTTCGTACTTCTAAACGTTATCACTACATTTACTTTGAACGATAATTGATTGTGAATTGACATACTTAAAGAGCATGCGTCTCTATTGCGTATACGAATGCATATGTTGTTAAATTCGATTTAAATTGCTAATTAATCATGTTTAGTTATGTTGCAATCTACAGAATAGTGTAAAACGCAACACGAGTGTTTGTTAAAACTATTTGTTGCTAATTGTAAGATCTCTGCAAATGGATGTTAAGATAATGGAACTGAATGAAACTTGTTTATTAAGTTCATTAGTTCGAATAAAATCTTATTGAATATGTATACATGGGTAAATTCGTTTTTGAAATGGTCTTTTCAGAAAATGAGTGAAGTGAAGTTCAAGTAGTTAGATATTTTTTTCTATAATTTATAAATTATCTGTATATTTTCGGAGCGGTATGCAACGCTAGAAAGTAAGTTCAGTGATAAGTCTTCAATTAATAGAGAATTAGAAGAAAATGCGCGAAACTTCATGTATTAACACTATTTATAGGTTTCCTCAACTGCTGCTAGTAACAGTAAAACAGATCGATTGAAGTATCAGTTTACAAAAAAAAAAAAATAGACAGTGATCTTAAATATTAGTTTAGACATAACTTCTCTTAGATTTTTGGCACACGTGGGACTGCGTATGTGCGTCGGAGCAATTCGACAAATCTGAAGCGAGATGTCAGAAACTACATGTCGGACATTAATATCAAAGTTAGCAAAACGTGTAAATGCCCTTATCAAGGTACATACATGGAGGTGCAACAAAATATTAATATTATCATTTTTTTAAATAAAGATTTGCATGTATTCAGTTGTTTTTATTTTCTCATTGTTCAGATTTGATAAAACTCCAATTTCGATGGGTGCCCAATAATTATGTCACCAGCTGCATCTATAATGGGGAAGGAAACTGTGATATTACATTATCATTTCTGCACGCTTCTCTGTCTAACTACCCTTCATTATGTGATATAAAATTCATCGATTTATTATCAATATTTGTGATATCAGTAATCGTTAACTATACTTTGTTCATCTATCCATTAGGATATTCAGGAGCGCCACTGTTTAGAACTCAGGTCCAGCAGATAGCGATCCTCCCTCTAGTGATTACATATTTGAAATTACTTGTTTCCTGCGTTCCCTAACACAAGAATTATAAAGTTCAACAAATGTAAATAAAACTCAACATTTATAACTTTCTATAATTACAGATTTGAGAGTTATACATATGTACAGACATGAATTTCGTAATCAGAATTTAACACCTATTCTGCCTCATCACCATTCATTTATTATTATCTTTTCCAACTGCGAACTTTTTAGCGGAAAATGTGTGTTGAGTAAACATAGGTTTCATTTTAAAGCGAATTTAATTACTTTGAAAAAGTTTATCAAAATAGCATATTTTAAAATAAAGCACAAAATTGCGTTGAAAACTTAGAGAAATCAATTTGCAAATACCGTTTTATTTCTTAAACCTTGAAGATTCTACTTATTCTAAAAGTTACGAGTGTACTGACGGATGAGACATGTATGTATAAAAATACACAGCAAATGATTTGTAGCTGGACCTAATTAGTTGAGTGATTGATGGGAAGCGAGAAAGTGACATGTCCGGTGAGAGAGTTACGCCTGATTTTTTCCGCACTTACAGTATTTTGCTTTTCTTGACGTTGTCCTAGATCACAGGCGTCGTTAAGTTAATGATCGTTGCTTGTCGAAACATAGAGGATGTGCGTGATAGGTTGAAAGCCTTCTAGCATGATAAATGACACACACAATGTATAAGTATCGGAGAGTTTTATACAGTGTGATTGTAAAAGATATTAGAGTTTCTTTCGTCATTTTCTATGTGAAACTTCAATAAAATGAATTTTTATAAACTAATTATCAATGCAATTGGTAAAAGTTATAGTTAAATCAATACATTTAAGAATAATAGATCACATAGCAACAAAATTTGGTAAGTTGGTAAGAAAGTAATTCACTTCTGTATAGTATAAATTTTCCTCATGTTTTGCGAAATATGATTAACCAATAGCTAATTTTCATGAAAGCAAGCTAACAATATTGTCAAGTATGCAATATACATATATATATAGGATTTTCCTTGAAGTCTGTAATATTGAATCATTCTTAGAAATTAACCAGAGATGCTGATGTTACTTCTATTCGGCGTCACTTAGCATATAAAGAAGCTCTGGGTCAAAGAGGTGAGGCAACTCCTAACACAAATACACGGTTATTATTGGAAAGATTTGTACTTTAAAGATGGGCTGCCATCATCTTCAAAAGATTTCGCAGATTTGCTCTTCAATACCGCCAATTATCCGTTGATTATTTTCCTTTACTGTAGGAATTGTAGCTGATTGGCCAGCATAAACAGACGACTTTCCAAAATCCCACAAAAAGGAATTGCACGACGTTAAATTGCATGATTTCTGTGGCCGTTGCAGGACCAGGAAATTTCTCTTACTTTACTTCTAGCGTAGCGTGACAGGTTTTTCCAACACGTTGAAGTCACAACTCATCTTAATCGATAAAGTCCAATGCAGACCAGAAATATTGTTATAACATTATATATAATGCTGTGGCTGGCGATGCGGTCGTCACTCAACTACTTCACTGCCCCGAAAAGCATATCAAATCGGTGATTTAATAATTTGCAAGTTTTTTGCCACCTGGAAAAAGTTCTATATATTCCATGACATGGAACACATTATATTCCAAATTGTGAAACTCTACGAGATAACAGAATTTCGATAAGCACTTTTTATATATAATTAAAACAATGGATTGTAACAATGGATGATGACCTATTGGACGTAAAAGAAACGTATCGTTTATTTTTGCAATGAATGTTTGTGAGAACATTTTGTTACACTTTGGCTGTCCAGTTTTCCAGCAATCACTACTCATAGAGAAAGCTGTTTCGGCATAAGTCCTTCTTAAAAAAAACTGGACGTAGCTGTTTGGAATACGTTGTGTCTATACTAACCGTTCGGGAAATCATGCTTTATGGTAGCTTAATATCCACCATTTTTACAATTTGTGGAAGGAGGAACTCAATCATTTGCATTCTTTCTGCCACACGTTTTTGTGCTTCATAAGCAGCTTCTCTCTCATTTAGAATCTATTTTTTCTCAATCAATCAACTTACTATGGATCTCTACTTTTCAGAATTTATTATACGTTTCGGCCCTAGCATTCAGGTATTCCTTTAGCTTCATTATCTTCTCCACTTTCATTATGTAACTTGCCTTTGTGAAAAGTTTCTCTGTTAGTTGTTTTATTCTACTGCGATAATCTGAGTATCTGAGTCTTCCTTAAGCCGTCTAGGATTCCTTTTAGAAGGTTGGAAGTAGTTAATCTGCCCAACAAGTGCTGCTTTTTCGCAATTGTATAACATGAAGATCGGTTGCAGTGTATTGAATCGTTATAGGCATTCAAAATCTCGATGTCTTGATTACTGCGCTCGATGTTGCAACGGCTTTGTAAATGATGGTAGAGCCTATTTATCATAACACATTCAAACTTCAATTCTTTCAATTCTCAAATCACATCTTCTGGGTCACAAATTCACGACGGTTATTGCTTTGTAATTTTTTGGTATCAAAGCAGCTTTCGTCATCTCTAAAGACATATAGAATATAAATGCCTCCGTCTACGTCGCTGATAGGAGTGGTTAGATCTTAATGATAATTTCAGCTTTCCGACAAAAATTCGTTGCTTAGTTTTCATTGAACCACTACAAGCTTTAGAATCATTCGTTCCACATGTTTGTTCCTATCCTATCTTTATGTGTATTACATACTAAATTACAAAGAAGTACGGGAACATAAATCATCTGTTAATGTAACCTGTATGAATTTTTCGGTTTTATTACTCTCGACACTTTATGAACGAGGCATGCCAAACACTCACTGTCTAAGTCAAGTTTATCGCTAACCAATTAAGGCTTGCAGTTAAGTAAGAACGTTACGATGACGCTAAGTTGTAGGAGGCAAACAATACCGCTGATATTTCTAATAATAAATGAATTTTATGGTCTTTGTTCCTTGTACAATAATAATTATATGATTTACGATATTACAAAGACCGCAATTTGTTAGCGTTTCCTTTTTCATCAATAATAATACTTTAATTATGTTTGCGCTGCCCTTTGGTTCACATACAGGAGATTTATGAGTGTCAATTCGGTTTCTTAAACAACTATGCGGCAGAATGAATGAATAGAACCTACTCTGTAGCAGCTATTTCTCTGTGTATATTTACCGGACAACTCAGTTCTTTGTGTGGGCGATAGTAAGAAAATACAGGCAAATTATAACCCTGCAGATAATAAATATTGTGTTCAAGTTACAATGACTAAAATACATCAATGCAAACGATACAAAAGCGCTGGTCCTTCCATGGAAACACTCGGTTTGCAATATGGAGGATTCCAAACATAGCCCCAGATTTTACGATTGCGAGGTTATGATTTTACACAGGAAAGACACCATATTTTCCAGATATTTGTTTATTATAAAGTTCTAGGGTAGTCGTAAAGTTTATGTGAGAGTTTTGGGGTGGAACTGTAAAATTTCACATAAACAGGATCGACAGCTATAATTTTATTAACATTTCACATTTTGTAACATTATTAGAGAGGTTATTAGAATAAGTTAGATAAACACTCTAGGTAATATGTTCAAATTGAAGTCATATCTAGTTGAGATGTAGTAACGCGTCTTGATAACGATGTTAATCAGAAATTTTTTAAAGACGTTCCTAATTGCTGTAAAAATATGTACCTATTGGCAATTGCCACATAAATAATGTTATATGCTTAGATGTATGGAAATTTACGGTATTACTACATTGTATTGTGTTTTTTCAATTTCTTAATTTTTTATTTAACAGCTTATTATGAGAGTATCTTGCAGGTTTGATACTTGAAAACGACCATAATTTGCGAGTTTTAGCTTATAAAATCTAAAGTTACTAAGCTTGAAATGCTTACACTTGCATAAAAAGAGAAAGAAAGAAAAGAAAGGTACAATACTTTAAAACGATTAGGTGCAATTTTAAATACGTTAAGGCTAAAAAGTCTCTCTAGAAATAAAATAAAGGTGAGCATGCTGCTTTTGTAACGGTTCCACCATCCATTGTGACCTATAGACACACCGCTCTTCTATTATTCTCCCTTAATGGTCCGTTCGTTTTTCTATATATACGCACATAATTATCTAGCGTTTTGTATTTTTGGCAGATTAATGTCGTCTTGGCGCCGCTGTCGCCTTTTCTTCCTTCTTTTAAAGGTAACTTTTTTGCATGAATAATCGCCCTAGAGGCCGCTTTTCTTCGTTTACGAGTTTCGGAAGTTTGAAGTTTGTGATTGATTTTTGAAAAGGCAAGATAATTATACCGAAGATGACTGAACTACAGCTAGTGTGTAATTATATGTTTCTGGTCAAACAAAGCACTCGAAAACGAGTCGGTGTTCTTATTTTTAGGTTTTTCTGAACAATAGTGTGCCAGCTTGAATTATTGACTGTTTGTTTGCTTGCGTTTTGAAGTATGAAAACCATGTTAAAGGACGTGGAAGCAATTATAACTGAAAAATAGGTTTCGATGTGTCTAATGATGCTTAAAATACTTCAGTGCTGTAAGGTATGATGTAAACTAAAACTCGGGAGTAATATATTGAAAGTCTTCCTTATTTTAATATTGTAAGTTCGACAGTAATTGTTTAATTTATAATTGTGTCTATTAATACACTAATTGTAAGTCAAGACCTTGCATAGTGACAAAACACTTCTCTTATCAGGTAACAGCATAATTTCATTCATTTCAAAAATTGTATAGCTTAAGAGAGTTCTATTTGTCTCAGCTTGAAAGTTAACGATTACTGAATACATTCATAACCTAGTGCAAAGCTGGTTTCATCTAGCACGATCTCCTACTTCTATATCTTAGTAAACCGCCATAAATGTCGCAAAAACGTGTTATTACAATATCTGAGACTTCTCTAAGTATTATATCATACCCCGTGTCAGTGAATCTAAAAAAATGAGAGTAAGAAGTTTCCTAAAAAGCGGCTGAGGCATGCAAATGATAGAAAATAAATCGCATCTTAATAAAGTGTGCTCTTTTAAAAGAAAGCAGCAAATGTGCATAGTGGTGGTGTGAGTTGAATTTCAGCTTTTAAGAATGATGCTTTGTAGGTAAATTGGACTCAAAGAAGTCCTTTTAGAATGGCCCTGGAAACGAATTACCAAACCCATTTCCGGGTTCCATTTCAACAGTTAAGCAACGTATTCGAAATGTTTGGCTGAAAAATTATTCTGCTTCCAAGAAGTTTGTGCTAAGGTTGCAGCATGCCTTACCTTTTCAGACGAAAGGATCTTCCAGTCTGTACACACGTATGTCATGACATACGTGTGTACAGACTTAGTAGTACAGTAAATATGAAGAACGGTTTATAAAGCCATAATGGTAGATTTTCAGTGCATGGTTTACTAGAATTTTGAATGCACACTAACTGGAAGTTATTTCATTCTTCACAACTTCCCAATTCACACCTCCACACCCAATCTTAACTTAATTGGAAACGTTTGGGGACAATTGACAAAACATAAATAATTTTAGAGCGACTAATCGAGATAAACTTTGGGAAAACATGGAAAGAAATAACTCCAGATAATACCAAAACACTAATTATACAATGGAGAATAGTGTACAACAAGTCATCGACGCCAATAGAGCACGAATTTACTTAATAAATATATGTGTGAATAATAAGTTCATTATTTGTACTCGTCTGTATCAGTTATTAATTCAAGATTTATCATTTGAGGGTAAGTCAAAATTTGAAGTTTAGAAATGACTAAGGTACAAGATGAAATATTGAAAACTCTGGTGCAGCTATTAGAACACCTGCATCTGAATATAATAGAACAAATTTTGAATTCTCTGGATCAAGAACCAGTTTCCATCATGTTTCGAAGCATGTGGTTGTAACTCAAGAGAAGATTTCTTTGTACTAGTACAGATAATATTTTTTAAGCATTGCCACCTGTATATTCTATTTAATTAAATCAACGACAGCACATTTTTGTGATGTGCATTTTTATAATGTGTAAGTAACCAATTCAAAGTTAGTAGTTACTTACATTACTTATGTTTGTTTTTTGTCCGCGGTATCAGATAGAATGCTTATATTAGTGGAACAGCAGATTGTGAACCCGAATTTAAATGAAAATTGTTTTGATGAAGTTTAGATGTAGAAGCAAATTATTATAATTTCAATGAAAATAACATTGTAAAGGTAATGTAGAATCGTCGTGAAGCATTATCCTAAATTTAATATTTTAGTATGGAAGCTCTAGATTGTGTTTCATAAAACTTTACCCAACAAAGCACAAAGGCAAATAAATTTTCATTAAGGGGAATATTTTCAGTACCTTATTGTTCTGATCTTAACTTCACCCGACATTTACGAATGCGTGCAACTGCTCACAATGATATTTTCACAGTGAATTACGCAACTGGCAATAACGTTCTTATTTATATTCACTATTTGCGCTCAACTTGTAAAACAGGTCGTAAGAGTGTTCGTTACCGACAAACGAGTACGTAATTAAATAAAATGTAAATACATAAAGTACTGTTTTCTCGAGGATATACCAACCAACGCTTACGTTCCACGAGAAGTTCTTATGTGCACGGTTTCCTTCCCACAAGGAAGCGGGATATATTTGTTTCAGGTAGGCTGTCATGTCAGCTATGCTTTATGTACGCGTTCCTTCCTGCCTTATTTCCGATTTGTAGATAGCAATTATATCGCTTGATAGGTGTGCATTTTAATGCTGCTTGGCCGTTAACTTGGAATAATCTTGTCGTAATATGAATTATGGTTATTAGTGCAAGGCGTTTCGCGATGGTAAGCGTAGAATTATGAAGAGGTTAAAGGAACGTGGGATACGGGAAGTAATTTCGATTATTCTATTTGCATGTAATTCAGGTTACGTAACAATGAACTGCAGGAAGTACTTTGCGAACTTACGGAGATAAGAAATTAAATTGTTATGAACATACACTTTCCAATTAGATCCAAAATAAAGGCCTTTACCTATACCTATGCCTAAATACCATTCCTTCTGAGTTATTCGCGATTAAAGAAAAAAAGTGATAGATACCGATATTACTTTATAGTGATATTACGTCACGCAGAAGTAAAAGAGAAGAATGAAATTTTGCATAGGCACAGCTGATATTGTGTAGTTACACAACATTTGAAGTTCTTCGCTGTAACACTATACAGGGTGGCTGCTCCTCGATTCTCGGATTCTCTGCCGTGTAGAAAGGTTGTGGTACTTGACGTTTCGACAATCTTCTTCAGAAGTCAAGTGGTTGGTCGAGGATCGGGTTTACATATAGCTGTGCGTTGCTTGAGGCGTGACCGTTCCGGTCTCTTGAAGCGTGTCCGTAGTTCCTCGTTACGGTTGGAAGAATCGTTTCCAAATACTGGGTAGCTGTAATCCGTCTTCTCCATTGATGTTGTTCGGATTCTTCTGTATTTCGATGGCTTCTCTGTAGACTCTTCTTCAGTAATGTGGTTCCGTCGCTAGTTTCCTGCATTTGTCGAAATTGATTCCGTGTTTGGTGTTTGTAGAGTGTTCTGCTATTGCTGATTTGAGTGTATATTCCTACTTAGTATCTCGTATATGTTCTTTTAATCTGGTGCTGATGTTTCTGCCTGTTTGTCCGATGTACACTTTTCCACAAGTGCAGGGAATCTCGTATACTCCTGGATTTTGGAGCGGAGGTGTAGGATCTTTAGGTGAAGGTAGTTTGGTGTATAGTTTCTCAGGAGCGTTGAAAATTACTTTGACATTGTGTTTGCGTAGTTTTCTTCCGATTTTAGCCGTACATCTTTTGATGTACGGCAGGTAGGTCGTTCCAATGGTGTTCGTTGCTTCCTCTTTATGTTTGGGTTGCTTGTTCATGCTTGCCGTGATGTCCTTGAGTCTGTAGTTTTGTTGTAGTGTGTTCTTTAGATGTTGGAGTTCAGCTTCAAGATGTTCTTTATCTGATATCGTCTTGGCCCCGCGTTTCTGTGCTGGGTGGTGGTGAGAGTTTGCGTTGAGGTAGCGGTTTGTGTTGGTCGGTTTACGGTACACCTGGTGTCCCAAAGTTTGATCTTCCTTCCTCTTTAAAAGCACGTCTAAGAAAGGTAGGGTGCCATCCTTCTCCAGTTCCATAGTAAATTATATTTGCTTGTGCTGTATGTTGAGGTGTTCCAGAAACTTCGGTAACGTGTTCGTCCCATGTGGCCATACAACGAAGGTGTCGTCGACGTATCTGTACCAGCACTTCGGTTTAAGTTCACAGGATGCGATGGCGGTGTCTTCAAATGCTTCCATAAACATGTTTGCTAGTACTGGTGACAGTGGTGAACCCATGGCGGTTCCCTCTACTTGTTCATATAATTTCCCATCGAAGGTGAAGTAAGTTGATGAAGCACAAAGTTCTATTAAATCCACGATGTCATCTTCCATGTTAATTTTTTGGTGACGTTCTCGGATGATGTTGATGGCTTCTTTTGCTGGGATATTCGTGAACAGTGATTTGACGTCGAAGCTGACTAAAGCGTCCTCCATTTTCACATCCTTCACTTTTTCGAGAAAGTGAGCAGAGTTTTTGATGTACGTCTCTGTTTTCCCCACCAGCGGTTGTAGGCTCTTGGCCAGGTACTTGGCTAGAGGATGCGTAGCGGATCCCACTGCTGATACTATGGGTCTCATCGGATTTCCCTCTTTGTGTATCTTCGGCAGTCCATATAATCTTGGTGTTCTGGAGCCCGTCATGATGATGTTCCGGTGTAATTCTTTAGGTATTGATGATGATTTAACTGCTGCTGATAGTTTCTTTTCCAGAACTGCTGTCGGATCTTTCTTAAGTTTGCGATAAATAGAATCTTGTAGTAATACTTGGATCTTGCCTTTGTAGTCTCGTGTGTTCATGATGATTGTGGCGTTTCCTTTGTCTGCAGACATTATAGTGCGGTCTTTGTCCT
The DNA here is from genome assembly GCA_023690525.1 of Holotrichia oblita. Taxonomy (NCBI): domain Eukaryota; kingdom Metazoa; phylum Arthropoda; class Insecta; order Coleoptera; family Scarabaeidae; genus Holotrichia; species Holotrichia oblita. Next base: position 63,668,794 of record CM043020.1, read on the forward strand.
TCCTCAGTTCCATGATGGCTCTTCTTTCCTCTATAGACAGGTTTGAAGTAGGTGGTTTAGCTGATTTCAGAATGTGTCGCGTAGTTGATCTGATCTCCTCTATTTCTCCTGCTGGTAGCGTTCTGATGGATGTTTCTATGGCGCAGATGATGTCTTCCTTCAGTATCTCTCTTGGGGTGATGGCAAAGTTTAATCCAAGGTTGAGCTAGGTGGTCTGGTTTTCTGCTGAAGTTGCGTGAATTTTGCCTACTGTTTCTTGGTGGCTGCTTCCGCTTGATGTCTGGCCTTGTCTGTAGTTAGGCGATCAATGCTAGTCCATATGTCGTCGTTCAGCGTGTTGCTCAGGTGCAAGTGTAATTCGTATAAACTATTCCCCGCCGTATTAAGTTGGGTTCGGCTGTAGTCTATCCTCTCCCCAAGTAAGGCATCGCTTGCTCTCTGAAGTATTCTTCTGGCGCTAGGAGTCTCGATGTGGTGTTTGATTTCCAGGAATGGTGGTGTCGGCTTCTGGTCTCTACATCTGCTGAGAAATGCCAGTTGGCTCAGCAATTTTGACTTCTTAAAGATGACACCTAAAGATCCTACACATCCGCTTTAAAATCCAGGAGTATACGAGATTCCCTGCACTTGTGGAAAGCAGGGGCATATCACCGAGGGATGCAATAAGAAGATCTTCTGTGCGCATCTTACATTATAAGCGATCTACAATAGATAATAGCTATTTATAAGGAGCTATCGTAAGGAATCAGGTTAATTAAATAAAATTTTTTGTAAAAAGCAGAAGAATACAGCAAATTTATTTACCGTACATATTTTCGTTGATTTTAAAGAGTTTTAATAATTCATTGAGATTAATCGCAGGATAAGTAGAGTTGTTATTTGTATTCGTAATCATATATTTTTTAATTGAACCCACGTAACATCATAGTAGTTATACATAAATTAGCACCAGATTGAACAATATTTTCATCATATAGTGCAGTTCAAAAGCTGGTGTCATACATTAAACCTTACCTTCTGACAGGAGCCACTCACCAAGTTTCTGCCCCTGTCAGTGTTCTGGTGCTCCTCACCTAGTTTTGCTCCTGAAGAAGCTACTTACATTAGTAGCGAAACGTCGAGTTTGAGCAAGTTGTTGTAAACATTATTTATATTTTAAATTTTAATTTTTACTTTTATTTTATTTTTGTTTGCATATACATATTTACTTTACTATGACGCGGTCGAAACCGCGAAGCCCTTATTCTGATTATAGTTTAGCAGAAGTGTTCGTCGACGCACCAGTTAACATAACAGAAGATGGAAATATGTCAGTTGGGGATTAAGTTGAATAAAAAGAATTCCTATTACTCCATACATTCGAAAGCTTTTTATTTAACGCACTAATAGGGTACAATCCCTAATTAAGACATTTCCACCTTCTGTTGTTTCATAATCCTTTTTGCCGGACATTAATTATAGGATCGGCACGCTATCTTACAGAAACATTACTGTGCTGGTTCCAGTTGAATTTCCTACAATTCGTCTCCAGTTTGAAAGTGGTGCGAACTGCTATAATCTTGCTAAAAGATAAAAGAAAACGTAATTTGATAAAATGTCGCATGAGGAAAATAGCCATACTTCTACTGCGAGGTGTGTTAACTTAAGTTCTTCGATGTGTTGTAAAAATTTTCGGTAAGAGTTTGATTTAAACTACATATATACCCATAACGACTTATTATTTCCTTTGACGCTACGGTAATCTTCTATTAACGTTTACTTTATTTTATCTATCTTTATTCAAAAATATAATTTCAGACGTTCGTATATTTCTTCGACTACATGTATTCTTTTAGAGTTTCATTCTATAGTGAGGGGTTCAATTTTTATGAGTTACGATTATGGCTTCGTAGTAAGGGCAGCAGAAGTATCCGAGTGTTCAGAAGGGCCAGGCGAATTATTGTTTTCCGATGTTTATGATACCGTTTCGATTTCATAACTCTAGTGTGGAACGCGGGGTGGTTCGAATAGTGCACGTTTTTAATTTATCAGGCCGTAGATCATCGACAGAAAGAGAATTCTGTTCAACGCAAAAACGACCGTATACTTTCGTTGGTTGGACGATTGAGGGTGATGTTGGGCCTTTTCCGAATATGGACGTGGCGCGAATATTGCCACAAATCATTGGCTGTAAACGAAATAGAGCGCAGACTGGAGTCGGAGGTGATTGCTATGTATGTACGAGGCAAGCTGCTGTACCTACTACATAACTGTCGGTAGCAGCTGAATATCTCTACAGTTTTATCCGAGCTGCTTCACTATTTTGATACCCAATTTTTTATGTTTGTTGCATATAAAATAGAAAACCGTATTGCAAAACTTTTATATCAATTTCTTTCAACCCGTAGCGGCCCTACGTTATCAAATTTTGTTTTAAAAACTGCATAAGAGGTGCTAGGGAATCACTAGTACATATACCCAGGTGCCCAGTTTAAAATGGGGATATTGGAAACCGTTGGAGATACAACGTTAGAAAATTATATATATAATAATATATATAATAATATATAATTTTTTCGTATCCCTACCTATACACCCTCTGTCCAGTTTAAAAAGCAGTACATGGAGATATTGGAAACTGTTGGAGATACAACGTCGGTTAAATGGGAGAAAAGTTGCGTATTCATTTGTCCATGAATAATCCGACATCAGATTTTAAAATGTTTGTTTCATTAGGCAGATACAGGGTGAAAAAGAAAAATTCATTTTTGAAAATCTGCCATATTTTGTTTCCTAAAAGAGATAAATTTACAAAAGTTGCAGGGTAGGGATAACAAGTCATGAGGATTTTAAAAATGATTTCAAAAAAAAATCTACGTTTATTAGATTTTGCGTGACAATAATCAATTTTTGTTTTCCTTATGGCAGCCATTTTGGATTTTGACATTTTTAATATCTTCAAACAAAATGCTATTCAATGATGTATAACATGTTGATGTTCAAGATAGTAAAAACATGAAAAATAGAGAAAGTACGATTTTAACGTAGTACGCCGTGATAATAAATGTGACATTTGTCTTAAACAACTCTAAAAGCTGTGAAGTTTATTCTGAAATGTCAGTAATCATATTGTTAATCTCGTTGTATTGGTACAAGTATCTGTACTGTGCAAACCTAAGATGAATCGTTTTACAAATAGTGACAAATATCAAATGCTGGAGTGATTTATTTTGTGTGGAAGAAATGATGAATTAGCTGCAGAAATGTATTTCGATAGATACCTTGAAAGGCGACAGTCAGAAAAAAGCATTTTTCGCCGATTGCGTGATAATTTTATAATGCATGGAAGTTTTGTCAAACCCAAAAGAAGGCAAAACAATGAAAATAATGAAAATATTGTTCTTCAAGCAGTAGTTGAAAATCCCCGTACATCTTTCCGGGTAATAGAAAATACACTTGGCGTCGCTAGGTCAACAGCTGGTACCATTTTAAAGCGTGCCAAATTCGAACCTTGGCCAGTCAAGGGCTTCAAAATGGTGCCGAAATACGGAGAGCACAATTCTGTCACTGGTTCATCGAAAAACATAATGAAAACCCAAACTTCTTTTCGAAAATTTTATGCTCTGATGAAAGTCGATTTACTAACTCTGGAATGTTTAATCGTAAAAATATTATCTTTTGGTCCGATGAAAATCCACACTTAGTTCGTGGCATTAGACAGCAGGTCAGATGGCGATTTAATGTCTGGATCGGCGTTATTGATACCCACCTCATTGGTCCATTCGTTTTCAATGAGAACTTGAATTCTGAAAAGTATTTAGAACTTTTGCGCACACATGTTGTTGAACGAATTGAAGAACTTACACTTGCCACGTTGCAAAATATGTATTTTCAGCAAAATGGAGCACCTCCAGACAATTCCTTTTTGGTTACGAATTATTTAAATAATCAATAATACAATAACTGCATTGGTAACCGAGCACCAATAGGGTGGCCTGCTAGGTCCCCGGACCTCACACCTCTTGATTTTTTTGTATGGGGCTATCTGAAAAACCAGGTGTATTCGAGGTCTTATGAAAATGTGGAAGAATTACGTCAAGCAGTTGAAGAAGCAGTGAATGGAATGACACCGAACATGGTTAGACAATCTTGTGCGGCAGTACTAACACGATGTACATTGTGCATACGAATGAACGGTGGCTTATTTGAACATGTTGTTACATTAATGGTTTAGCTACCTAACCACGTTTATTTAATGAACACTAACAAACAAAATGTTAAAAATATTTTGACAGTACATGGAGACTTGTTATTTTTTGTATTTTTTTTATCAGTATACACTTAAGTTATCTAGTTCCATGGCCTACTATGTTAAAATCTTACTTTCTCTATTTTTCATGTTTTTGCTATCTTGAACATAAACATGTTATGCATCATTGAATAGCATTTTTTTAAGATATTAAAAATCTCAAAATCCAATATCCAAAGTTGATTATTGTCACGCAAAATCTAGTAGACCTAGATTGTTTTTGAAATCATTTTTAAAATCCTCATGACTTGTTATCCCTAGCCTACAACATTTGTAAATTTATCTCTTTTAGGAAATAAAATATGGAAGATTTTCAAAAATGCATTTTTTCTTTTTCACCCTGTATCTGCCTAATGACACAAACATTTCAAAATCTGATGTCGGATTATTCATGGACAAATGAATACGCAATTTTTCTCCCATTTAACCGACGTTGTATCTCCAACGGTTTCCAATATCCCCATGTACTGCATTTTAAACTGGACAGAGGGTGTATAGGTAGGGATACGAAAAAATTATACTTCTATTATAATTATAAATTTATTTTCTAACCTATTTATTTTTACTCTCGAATCAACTTCGTAAATACATTCATCTTACGCCGAGTGAGTAAAGCGATATGCTACCCGTTTTCACCGCCTTCACGGATCCTCTTAGCTACATATACACATAGGAATGTATATCTCAAAGCGACTGTATAAAATAAACGTTCTCTTTATAGTGAATCGTTTACCCCGGAATTTATTGCTTCAATATATTTATATGGAAAGCAATTTTGCGCGAAGGAACACAGAGAGTTGCCGTTCGCGCTTGAGATGAGTCTCTCTTTACCCTCGCGCCGCCTTCCGACCTTAATACGCGCCCGCTAGCGGCAATAGTTTGCGCCGATAATAGAAACATATTACCCTCTCACGACTTCAACGACTCGTAGCCATTACACTAAGGCTGGTTTATGGTGTTAATGCGCTCTATTACCCTCGCGGTGAATTACTTAGTCGACAGTACGCAGCTTTTGCTCGACTAGCGTACTATAGCACCTTGTCCTATATTATGCAATCGTAGATTATGTAGTAAATTTTGGAGTTCTTTTTAATGTGCTCCCAGCATTAGTTTGCGAATTCGCTTTAATTTCACATCTTTATCTGAGTTTACCAGCTATTATCAGGTTCTATAGTTCACGGAATAATCAAGCTGAGAGGAAACACAATACCGAATATATTTCTTATTAGAACAATATAAATACTATATTTTCGCAGTAATAATAATAACAAGATGACAGTTAGATTTATAACAGAAAATTCTGTTGAAAAATTAATGATAATAATTCTTCACTTATCATATTCTATTTCGAAATAGTCCACATCCAACACATCTTCTCCAGTCATCTTTTTAACCAATAGTTGTTGATTCTTCAACATCATCATTCCGGGAACCTAATTCAATTTAAGTTTTTCTTTGTAAAATTCGAAGATAATTTTTTCCATGCCTGCGGATGCGTTACGGCGTTTCAGCCGGGCGATGTCATGACTAACCACTAGATTTCAATTAAACCGGAGAAGCGATCGACCAAATAGATTCGAGTTAACGTCGCCGGTTGACTTGAGGTATCTTACGCTTTGAATAGTGTTTCGTGAATTTCCCGGAATTCCAAATGCAGAAGAAAAAGAAAGCGGATACCGTCAGGGATTTTCGTGAATTAATCTGATACGAATAAAGTGTCAACGAGGATGTCAGTTGTACAGGATGTCCGAAGGTATTGTAGATCTCTAATGTTGTGTCAGCGATGTCTTTGAAAGTGAATTGCGACGGCATAGAGTGAATGATTAGGTTATACGCCCCTATAATAATACTGGTTTGATTTTTTGGTATCCCAGCTGTAACTGTGGTATAAATAGTTTTATTTATGTTAAGTAGATTTAACTCCAAAATAATCTGTTGTGAAAATAAAATGAAATTTGATTTTACATATCGTTGTGTAATCTTAGAAACCTTAAACAAAGCTTATGCTTTGTTTAAGCTATATTATAATTATGCTTAGGAATGTTGAAACTAACCTGAAGACGTGATTTATGTATGTCTAAAAAATAATACAGCTGTTATTCTTAGATATAGGTACCAACAAGTAGTTTAATTTTGTAATTAACATTTTGTATTTATAGTTGTCAATTACTAATTAAGGGGTGGTAAGTTTCTGTATGTTTTATAATAATAAGTTTATAATAGGATAATTTTTAACTTCAAGGACTACTGATCTTCACCAACTGTTTTATTTGAGTTTTTGAAATCCTCTTACACACCTATTGCATTACATTACAAGGCTAACAAATACAAATGTTTTTTAAATCAGGTGTTCAGGTGCTCTCTTACCTCTGACCGTTTAAGGGAAAAGGTGAAAAGAACTTCAGACTTTCTATCTTGTGCTAGACGTAACGACGCAAATCTAGAGAATGTAGTGAAGTGTTGTCTTGCTATACACTTTAAAGTCTGAAATATTAAATTTTGTTATAACTAACATATTTAGAAATGGTACTTGACCATTTTGCTCTGTCTCGTAGTTACGTGAAGTTTCACGCTTTCGAACCAGTTATTTAATCTATTACAAAAAACATCAAGATTACACTTTTTTATAATAAAAATAGCCAAAATCTCATCCACATACATTAACCAGCCAAAACATTCAAAGAATGAGGAGTTTACCATTGTTGTTCCTTCTACTTATTTATAAAAATTCCTATTACATTGTTGCAGATGTCAGTTAGGCGAATATATTTTCGTACAAATTTCAAGTTGTGAAAGTAACTGGCATTGAAACACTAGGAAAAAGAGAATTCACGTTAAATTAAATCAATATCTCACCCTCAAGCAACTTAATATCATTTTAATAAATTTGATAAAATTTTAGCTCAATGTTAGACTGCTGTATTAATAAAATATTAAACTCGTTTACCAATCATTTGAAAATCTCCGTGGTGGGTGCTTCTGTTGCCAAGATAATAGGTCTAACACATCTCGCAAGGCTAGCTATGGTATAAAATAGTAATAGTAGGTATTTATTTAAACCTTCAAGCAAAGCTGCAGCTCCAGAGGTTCATTTGTTTCTGAACAAGTTTGCGCCTAAAGGCTAAATGTCATTATGAACAGACGAATAGATTGTGTAATGATGAAAGTCTACAGAGATGCACGTACTTTAGAGGGTCAGTGCCGAACGATTTCTGTTGTGCAATCTGTACAGATAAAAATGCTGGCTTGATTGGATTAAATTTCGGTGTTATTTTAACTACTATCCGTTTGAAAGTGACGGTACTGGAGTTAATATATATCATGTGAATGGCATTCCGTCTATTAGGACACAATTTCAAATTTGTCTCTGAAGTTATTGTTCCTATCACGGATCAATCTTCCTAAAACAATTCTTTCATAATTTCATATTTAAAAAGATGAGAATGTTAACATTTGTAACAAAGAATAATTTGTTTATTTTAAAACATCAGTTCTATCTCAACGATTCTTTGTGGATGTTATTTATGGTTGTACCTACTTCTAATAAAGTAGACAAGGAATACATGCAGATTTATATCTCATGGCTCATGGTATACGATAGTTTGAATCGCTAGATTTAGAATGTCTTGATATAGAAAAGCTTCCGTATATTGTTCACCTTATTGACTGGTTACTATATAAGAAAATGTTGAACCTAGGTATAGGGAATATAACAGTAACTTGCCTTTATTTAGACTGCGTCATCGAACTATGCAATAATATACATGGTGTTCCCTTTAAATTTTTATAACTTGAATGTGTAACTTTCTTTTGGATCACTCTGTATATTCCAAAATAATTTTATAACGTGCTCCTAATGGACCTACACATACTCCAACAAAAAGAGTTTAAGTATGTCGTTTTTTGTATATCAACCGAGGCGAATGTGGTGCCCCACCCTGTATAATTTTTCTCTTGTCTCTTTAAGCCCCGTAATCTGATGGGATTCTAGATAATATTACATATGTAAGTGTCTGTTCTACAAAATACTTAGTTGATAGATTATTCGTTGTACAGATGGATAATACGCCTCTAAGTTCGTGTTATGAATCTCCAATATATTTTACCGTCAATTTACTTTCCGCCAGTTTCCTTTTTTTAGTCCAACATGCTTGTATATTAATCAAGCAAACGTTGAGTTTGAGCTAATTTTATTATCACGAATATGAGACGTGAAAGAGTCACGACCTTCTACTAAGACATATTTATCTAAATATACTAATGCGATGGGCCTACATTATAACACAAAGCGCACACAATCTGTTTAGTGCGTCCGAGTAACATAAAACTATCCGAAGAGAATTATAAACTTTAATTCATCCTACGGAACGTTTATACGCCCATATCTCTTACGAGTTCTCTTCGGTTGCAGGACGGAGACGATGAAAAGGAAAGAGGAAGAACAAAACGTATGAAAAAGTATCTTAAAACGTTTTAGTTTTCTAAGTGGCAACTAAAGACGATACATACGCTAGGTTGGTAAATAGGTATCAAAGAATGGGTCTTTTGCTCTTACATTCTCATCTCTTTTCAACTTATTCCTCTTAGTCTGCCCTTTTATTTGACAGTGTAAGGCTACCGTTTGTTTGTGTTTGCCTTCAAACAATCTATTATATGAACCGAGCTGTGCCAGTTAACACCGTATTACTTATTGGCTGTTGCTACCGTTCCACCTCGTCTACTAATGGAGCTAAAGTACAGTTGAACTGTTTACCGAAATCTGTTGGTAGAATAGCACATATTATCGCGTTTATTCAGCAAAGAAATAAACTAGCCAATGACGAGCGTTTCAAATATGGCATATTTTTGCATGCCTCATACTGCTAATGTGTTATCCAAACACAGACTTTGCATAAAAAAGATGTGCTCTCTGTATTCGATTTATGTAAAGTATACATAGGAGTGACATGTTGAATTATGGCGAGAGGTAAGAAAATGTCAATAATTGCAATGTATCTATGTTTACAGAAAACATTACGGTACGCCACTTATAGAATATCTCGCGCATGTATTCGCCAAAATAGTTCACACCTTCCTATTATTATATTAAATGTAAAAGCCTATGTCTGTATATGTAATATGTTTGCTATAGAAGGAATACAGAAGTCTCCACCTTCAAGTTAGGTAGGAACACCATCTTCTCTATATTTGTACTATGGCTGCCGCACAAGTTTTGGATATATATATAACTTGAAGTTACAATGAAAACATTCATAATATTAAAGGATCATATTTTTATTACAGTATTACAGAGGAGAGAGTTGTGATATATGTATAAGATCTTCGTCTTCATAAATTACAGATGGTTTAAGTAAGGAGCCAACTAGAAAAAAGAAACTTTAACATTATTAAAAGCCCAAAAATTTAATTTTCCTAATATGCATTCAGCTGATTTTAGGAAATATTAGTGGTTCAGTATATTTTAAAGCAATATTAATTCTTATTTTTAAAGTAGCAAAATCAAGTAATATAAATACTAGTATTAATGTTTTGAGTTTGGTGGCAAAACTGAGCGTGTAGGGCCCACACTCAGGCAGAAGTACACACAACTAGTAAAATAAAAAGTTTCATATAAGGTTTGGTCATGCAACTTGGTTTCTCATATGTACTTAGGCAAGGATTTCTAGGAAACATCTGCTGCAACAAGATGCATCCTTAATTAATGTAAGTTAAGTTAATATAAGTCTAGCCAAAAGCTCATTACAAGAGAGCTTTTTGTATTATTTGTTATCATATTTGTGTTAATTAAATAATTTTGGATGACGACCATCAAAAGAGCGTCTGATAAACTAGCTTTTAACGCATAGATAAAGAAATATATTTAGTAAATCAAAATGACTTTGTTTAGTGCAATTGTGTTAATTAAAGGATGTACCTATATATCTAACATAAGAAAAGAATTTTATGCTGAAACTTTCATTTTTGTTAATATCCTTGGGTCAAACCGCGAATAGAAAATGTTTTACGATAATTTAAACAGATTCAGAAAGATTCATGAGAGTTTAACCTGGAAAGTAAAATAGGCACCGAAAAATTCTAGGGACAGACGCAGGTTAAAAAGCAGTACTTATATTCACTATTCAAGTTAAAATGTTTCTATTTACATACTATGTATATTTATCATTATACCTACATGAACAGAATTGTATTACCTTATTAAAACAATTCAATTTGTCACAAAATACTTTGTTGCTGTGTCTATGCTCGTCAAAGCGTGTAAGTTAAGGAGTTCTGTAATGTCCAAGGTTCTTTCTTGCAGTTCCTTATGCATGCAAATGTCTTCCAAATGGCATGTCTGCGAAGAAAAGACGTACAGGTGCAAAAATAAATAAAAAGGCTAATACAAATGTACAGCTGTAAAACTGATTTATTCACTTCTCGACGTCCTTTATAGTGTTATGGGCACAACAGTCGGCTTGAATACAATAAATCTAGTGGATTAAGAACCCATTGTCCGCATTTTATTTATTATAACCATTAACACTAGTAATAATGCATTTGTTATCCTTTAGAGCATCATATATTTTACGGTCGTGTCAGCGGTAGCATATGTGTGTGTATCCGTACAGACAGCTACTTTTACGTTTACACAGCAGAGGGCCGCCCATAGATATTAAATAATATAGATGGATGGTCAATATAAGGATATGAAGACGATTTGAATATAAAATTAAAAAGTATGTGCTGGAATACCATTAGATTGAAAAGCCCCTAGCTTTAAATCAAAAAGAAGTGTTGTCAGAGGAGAAAAAATTCAAACTGTATATTGTATAAACTGCTAATACAGGCACTTCAATACATTATTGCACAATTATTAAGTCATAAAAGTATAACAGAGAGTCACAGTCACAAGTTCGGATAAAATTCTTAACGTGCAACTACTTTAAAGAGCAAATCATTCTGAAATTATAAAATTTTATAATAGCTCATCTAATATGCTTACGGCCGACAATGTATGCGTGTAGACGTTGTAAAGAGATTAATAGTTTTTGTTGGTAGGCAATTGGGGATATTTTCTATGTATTAGATACTAATCCAAGAAGTAGATGTCTAACCAGAAAGTGTCAAAAAAATAGTTCTTCACATCCTTATGATTGTCGTTGCTATGCAGCGTAAATGTCTTTTTTTTTAAATTTCTAACTATAATCAGTGCCCATTTATGATTAGTTGCACCCAGTCACAACTTTTTCCTTTCTATTTACTGTCTATGAAGAAAGTGCATATTGTCTGGTAGTATCCCTGTTTTGTTAATGACATAAAGATATTTTCGCAGAAAGACGAAAATAAGAATTATCTGATTACTCAAGAAATTGTATACTTAAGTGGTGCTATTTATTGAACTTTTGTTGTATTTTAAATTTTGAACAGCAATGGATTATATAGATCGTATTAAGAAACTGTTGTAAAAGATGGTTTGTTTGACGTTAGAAAACTTTTCACTACCAGTAATCTACACGGAATTATAAATCTATGGAAATATAGTCGCTTGCCTCCGTGAGTTGCACAGAAGCTAGACCTTTAGATTAATGGTGTGCGGCGTACCTTTTCGAGCAACTGAATATCTCGGACATAAATCAGCACAACGAACGCTATGTTCTATCATTTGTTCGACTACGATGTCATTTATTTTCTTCTCTTTCCACATAGTTCAATGTGTCGTCGTTCCCTTTCATATAGCCGGTGAACGATCCGGGATCCCAATTAGAATGTAATTGTAAATTAAATTCATTTATACACCATCTCACGATCTATTCGACACTAATTACCCATATAAACAATTATTTCTCTCCGAGCTTGCTGGAGAAAACGGAAACTAAGCTCGCCAACCGCTTATTGCATTTAATAGGCAACTCTGTACTTTCCATGTTTTACAATGTAGTACTTTATCATCTGATTATCTTTGTATTATATAGTATCGAATAAATCAGATGATTTCATTATTACAAATGAGATATATTAAGAACTACAGATGGAGACACCTCAAAGACGTCGTCTTCTTTATTTACAGCTACCTACAATTATCTACTGAAGGTTTTTTTTTTCCGGTATTGCATTTCGTCAGATAAACTGGTAAAATTGTTTCTAAAACAGCTTGAGTTCGAGAAAGATGCAAAAAGTGTATTAGACTTAGATTATTCCATGTTATTTATTAAAACTGATTTAATAAATACTCAAATAAAGCCGTATTTGAGGAAAGAATTCCTTGGGGAAACTATAGATTATAACGGTAACCGAATCAAATCTAAAAGATTTATATATGTACAAGGGCTTCCTCGTTTTTACACATTTATTTCCACTAAATCTAGTATGTACGAATTCGAAATAACAAGCTCTTTCAACACCTGCAAAAATATACAGGATGTCCAATTTAAATTAAAAAAGTTGTGGGTATTTCCGGTTAAACCGGAAGTACATTATTAACAAAAAATGTACATCAGATGCATTTTGTCCCATTGCACTAACCTACAAAATGTCATAAATTTCGTCGTTTTCCTTTTGAATATATTTACTTGGTTCCATACTTTACTCCAACCTTGTATATGAATTTCCTTTGATATTTATGAATGAAAGAAAATTGTAACTTTTTGTTAGTTTCAACAGTAAATTCTGCACAAGGTATTCTGCTAACTTTATTGTTAGTTAATGTAAACATAATTCTGTGTAGTAACCATTAAAAAAATGCGTAAAACACTTTTTACGCATACAACTAAAAGTTACATTTTCGGGATTACTAGCCATCACTAAAGATACTGTCAAGCGCATACAAATATTTTTATTTCTATGGCTTAGTAAACATTTGAGTTTTTACAACAAAGACAATTTTAAATATTAGCAGCCATTAGTTGTTTAAAAGTCCTTATTATATTTTTTTAATTAAACGAAGTGGGTGATTTTACGCAAGAGAAATAGCAGACCCTGTTTTTTGGTTTTGTATGTATGGATTTTGTAAAGAAAGCGTTTTTGCAACCGGTAGGGAATACTATCGCAGATCCTCTAGAATACAAAATCAAGTTTTATCTTTTGCCTTTCCAAAACTGTAGTAGAAGTAGTAGAAATTGGTTCCGTTTCAGACAATACCACCGTACTACTACTTGTTGATTTTGTAGGCAAGCTTTATTTAGTGAAGTCAACGTATTAGATGTTGACACTTTCCATTATGAAGATTGTTCATTTTTCTTATCGATAGTTCTGTGGACAACTTTTATTTCCATGTAATAGCAAACGAAAAGTTTCAACAATGATTGTTTTCTTAATGTGTAGTGTTCTATGTTTGTATAAGAAAGCATTTGCATACTATACTATATAGTATTCCATAAGCGTGATCTACAAATTAATGCGTGTAGAACAGATAATAACGGGTCGCTGTTATATAGATAGAGTGCTTAGTACTATCGTAGCGCCATACATGCAGCAGTACGGCAAACCGTGAATACATTTAGCTCATGTAGTACGGACTTTTAATGAACAGCACGAGCGTTTCCTAGACCAGTTGGTTCTCCGCATTCCAATCTGATCGAACATGTCTGTAACACTATCGGTCAAACGCTCCAATGTTACTCGGATTTCACTGAATCACTTTCATATTGAAAAGTATGGAGCGCGTTGAAGTGGAAAGAGTGACCATCCTTCCGCGTACCATGCAACACCTGGTATCTTCCATGCTTCGTCGTGTTGCTACGAGATGAACAGCTCGAGGTGATTACCTTCAATGTTAATTTATTCCCTCATATCAATGCGTATCGCTCCCCTGATGCTATACTGATTTAATACTACCTCTCTGCCAAATTTAATTGCAGTATATTTATGCGTTCGGGTTATAAAGATATGCTCGTGAATCATGCTCTAGACTGTACATTATAAACAACAAACATATGTATATTCTTAATGTGCTGCATGTACTGCAATATTTGTATTATCTAAGCTAAACAATTTACTTTTTGCACTTCTTCATCATATAATTTTGTCTGCAAAAGAATAGTAATAGTAATAGTAAAATGGCAATTGTGTAAAGGAATGCGGAAAGCAGTGGCTTCACTTCGCGTTGCATAGTCATTAAACACTGTAATACGAACAAGTCAGGCCGCTTCAATCATTATCCTTGATTAGTTAACATTATTTACCAATCGTACGTTGTATTTGACGTGAAATTATCTGTTACTAAACGTGTTATGTTTTTACGCAGCAAATATGATATAAGTGCTTTGATACTTTTGGACAATATAATCGGAGCATCGGACGTACAATCCTGGACAGAGAGGATGACCACCCGGTCATCCTCTCTGATACAATATCGGTTCTACCGTCAAGCGAATATTGTACGTATGTAATACATACAAGGTCGTTGTCTATATACATATTACACATTTGCGTTTAAAGCTACAGGTTAGAGAGTAGGTATACAGAAGACAGAGAGGTTTCTAATGACTGAATACGAATGGTACTTGTCTCTCTCTTCGCATATATATTTCCCTTTATACTGCTACTATTAGCTATATTTGGTGTAATGATATACTTACTTTTGTTTTCGATATAGAAGTTTTCATTTGATGAATATTACAAATATTAGTGTCTTCCTATTTGCTAGGTATATATTATGTATGATGTTGTAACTTATAGGCAGATGTAATTAATAAAATACATTCTTAATTTTTATTTATTTAAGTGTTCTAAATGTATATTTTCCTTAAAAAATCATTTCTCAATATTTTTGAATGTTCGGAAAAAAAAGTGAAGAATAAGCTTCTTATCTTGTTTTGAATTAATTTGAAAAAACTTAAATGATTTTATTGAGTGAGATTTTACATGTTTATTGTGTAAAACTAAAATATTATTAAAGATTACATTGTATACATAACGTTTGGTAAAAATTTTACGATCAACATTTAAATAGTAATATTTGAAAACGTGAATTGAAAATTATTCGATATGCTTTTCACAACTTATTTATTTAGAGATAATACAAAAAAATCATTTAAGCTTACATTGAATAATTCACTGGCAATAGAAAATATAAATGAGAATTTGTTTTTGTTGATATTTTAAATTTCACTGACTTGTCAGTATACGATAAAGACAGACGCCCTGCAACCGAAAGTATATTAAGTTATATAATTTCGGTTTACAGTTGACTATATAACAGAAATACCTATTTACAATAAATATCTAAAATGAGCTTCAAGATATATTAATACTGTAGACGATAATAATAAAATGATATATGTATATAACATTGACAAACTCATATAAAATGTATTTAAAAGTTTAAAATACAAAAAATTTCCTAATCAAGAAAAACAATTGAATTAAATTAATATTTTGTATAACGTCCATTGTTTTGTAAACATGCATCTAATCGACGTCTCATTGAATTTACTATGTTTTCACAGAACTGTTGGCCACGAAAATGTTTCCAAATTATATTGACATGATCAGCTAAATTCTCTATATTTCTTATTTGGTTAATACCATCAATGTTTCTCTCCCAATTCCTGACCATTGCTGCCGACATATACTAAATTTTGGAATATTACATTTATTGGAGCGTCATGGGTATTGCACTTAATGAGCATCATAGCTTAAGTAAATTAATAACTGTAAATGGTCCTGCAATGGTTCTAGGAAACTAAACAAAACCAAGCCGAGACATATGTTATATTGTATAGATCATTTGTATAGTATATTGTCTCGGTACATTTCCATAATTATCCCTGTGTAAACTTCTCATTCTTTTTCATATTACTCAGAATAGTACATATATTAATAATCGTAAACAAATAGTAGAAAATTCTCTATTTCAATTATCACAAATTATTTCCGATAATACTAGTTGGACTAATGTACTCATTGTCATCTTAAACTAACATTTTGAGACATAGATTGTTTTAAATAATTGTCAAGGAAGAGGAGAGGGTATTCTGTGGTTAATTTTTGTAACGCCCGTATTAGAATCATCGCTTGTAACTTAAATAAAATCTAACTTAAAACTCAGATATTTTTATTTCATATAAAAAAACTCCAATCAACGGAATCAAACAAATCTTGTCAGTTCCAAGTCTCCGATTCGACATGAAACTTAACTTATATTTATATATCTCTCATATCATACCAATTTCTCTGAATATTTACATAATGTTTAAAACTATACAAAATTATTAAGATATTTAATTTCAAAATAACCGTATTGAGGTGGATATTTTCGCTATACCTCGTCCGTAAACTCTTTTAAAAATAAAAAATTATTTGTTATCTAATAGTTGTATATAAAATAAGATTTGTAAATACCTTATTTCGAGTTGTATACGTTGTATAGGTGTAAGACATTTTGAACAATGTTATCCTTTAGTTGTAATTTGTAAAATTCATAACACGTCGAATGTTATATAATGCAGCAATGTAATTTTTCATAATTTTATAAAATCTGATATACTGAACAATAGAGTAGCAGTCAAAGTTGGAATTAAATCATACAAATTGATAATATATAAATATAATATAATATATTATAATATATAATAAATAATTGTTTCAACATCCAACCATGCATAGTAATTTATAGTACACATAGAAATACGAAACCCTTTCGACAACAAAAATCTTTAGCTATACGTATGTTGTAATGTAGATACTTATCTAAATACAATACATATACATATCAATAGACAAGGACGGTCAAATGCGTGTCTAACCCTCCTTTTCGGGTACGTTAGGCAGCATTTATAAAAGTAAGTAGGTATATTGCCATCGTCTACCTGTCGCTTTAAACACCAAAAATTTAATACTTATATAAATACCCAGCTCATGTATATTATGAAGGTAAGTACGATATTCGCTTGTCGGTAGAACCGATATTGTATCAGGAGAACAACATGTCGTCAACATACCCGGTCATCCTCTGTGTCCAAGATTGTACATAAATGGAAAAATAAAGTAAATTATACGATTTGCACCTTTTTCTTGCTACATAATAATCTTCGAAACAAATGAATCGTTGCTAGAAATAAAATCTCCCACATACTTCTATATATGTAATTTCTCCAGAATTGTGACATCATCATGCTAACTGCAAAGCAATTATTTATGTATATAATTAAAATTTGATGCTTCCAAAGTACCAAAGTATGGTTACACATATTTATTTATTTATTCAGATAATCAAGACAGTAGGTAGAAACAATTTCTGAAAGAAAATCTTATACTGGAAAGCGGTAGGGGAAATACGATTGTGATGGCACAGATTTTGTTAACTTATAACTAAACTTGGCCAGTTTGGTACACATGCAAGTGGCGTACGCATGCAATTTTGCATTTAATTCAAATTATAAGAAAAAATGTACGCAATATATTCACTATTGGACGGTTAAGTAAGCTCATCGGTTGTGACATATTTATATACGGCAGGACTGCATACTAATTTCCAATCCAAGGCTGTACGTTGGCCGCCCGCAAACTTCCTAACTCCCCTACATTGCATGTGGTACGCGTGAGCCATGGTCACATATAACGCTAAATTTGTAATAATCAAGAATTAATTGCATTTATACACGTAATGAAGTGTTTTCCTTGTGTTGACATATAGATTATACTACTCTAGAGAAAATTAATTTCTTCTAAGTTGTACAATGTACCATTTTAATGTTGGATATGATGGCATACCAAAATACTTTTCTTAAAAATTGTATTGGTTTTCACACTTTCTACGTTTTTGGCAGTGCAGTCTCTTTTTTATCTGGATAATGAAATCCATCGCAATATATGCGAGCTGCATGATCCTCTTCTTTATTGGCTGCAAAAGTTTCTGCTGGTAGTTTTTTGTTTAACGAGTTCCTACTCACTACCCTTCCCTTTTCGTTTTTGCCAAAACGTCACACTTGCTGAACAGGGGATATTTGCGATATTACGGCTAAGCAGATCACGTCATCCTGCTGATTCCTTTTAGTTTTAATTCTTCGTCTCCTTGAGAAAGTTTTCCCACTTTAGTAAGTTTATCATTGCGCATCGTAGACGCTCTCTACTACGGCAATATTATTCTCTGCACTGAAGGGTGTGATGGTTGTCTTGGACTAGGGGCAAAATTACAGGTGCATTCCACTATATTAGTTGTTTCTGAAAAAAGAAAGGAACTGTCCACAGCACATAAATTTTCATGAAATAAGTAGGAGGAGCGATATACGCTCCTCTTTAAAAACCATGAATACAATGTAGCAGCGTGTGTATGGACTTGTCCGAATAAGTAACCAAGTTGAAAACAAGGGCCTGTTCGTCCTATAATCACCTTCTAACAGTCTGATTAGCAAGTAGTTAGAGGAGCATAAAAGATTACCTATGTGTTACTGTGGTGGAAAATAACAAAATTATGTTATTTTGCTTCGCGAATTCTAGAACGTCTGGATTCGTGTAACCAGAATAGCCATCGTGAACTAATTTTTTTTTTTCGTTTGATAGTTTTACAAGCTTAATAATATTTTGTTCGTTACAAAGCGAAAACCTCTTGTTGAAACCCTACACACTCCAGCGGAGCAATATTCTATAAATCGTGTTTCATGTAAAATGTTGCTCTCTTTCTGTTCTCTTTCTGCACAGTTTCTACTTGATTCCTTCGTTTTGTGACTGAGATTTTATCGGTTCTTGATTGCACGATTGTTAGTCTCGACACATTCATATTACGAATCTGATCTGGCGCAAATTTGTATTGGATCATAATAATGTTATAGTTAGGAAAATATTTTGTGATTTCAAGGACTGTGGGCTTGTAAGATAAAAAACAGCATCACCAACGCCGCAACATTTAATTAATTAATTTGGGACACATGTTTTATTTACTCATTCGATATTCGGTTGAGGATGAAGGTCTATGAGACCTCGAAACATTTGTCTGGAATTAATTAATTAAATGTTGTAGTGTTGGTGTCTATTTTTTATCTGTAGAGAAGTACTTTCTTATTATAACTTTATTAAAGGCTTGCACCCAAGCGGACATGGCCTCGGGTCATCGTACGGTAATCGATGGTTGCCTCTTTAAAACAATATGAATCCCGTCCCATTCAGTCATGCGCTTTTCTTGGTTAAAACTGTATTTACATTGTAGCCACTCGGGTAATGCAAAAGCAAATGTCCTTAATTCAGAAGATATTAAGCTAAAAACTCTGATTTTCAGCAATTTCATGTGACTAACCAACTGCATATTACCTTCATTGTTAAAAATCTTACTACTTCCGCTTAAGAGTACTTTCTTTGGCACCACGTAATACTTATACTCGGGTTCCGCTGATTTGTTGGTAATTTAGGCTACTTTTATCTTAATCTACAGTCAAAAATGTATGTTTCAATTCAATATTTTCGATAAAATACAAAATTTCCTAAAAAAATTAAACAGCGCCCCCTAGCATGCACGCCACTTATTAAATTGGTTCGAATTTGTAAGCATTTGATTGGGAGGGTTAAGCTGCTTTCCACGAGACTTCCCTCCCCTCATTTGACAAAATACAAAAAAATTGTCCATTGTAAAATATGCGGAATTTTCAGAAAATGCCGATTTTCATATTTGTGATAGACCTTAAGTTGGTAAATTTTGTATAAAATAAGAACTAATTTTTGTTACTCCATCTAGCGGTCATCCTACACTTCCCAAAGTAATTGCTTGGGACCACTTTAATCAGTGATATTTTTTTTCGAAGCTGTACTATAAATTGTTCCTGAGATATGGCCGAGCGCCATTCTTAGTTGGCCTATCGGTAGATACATGTGTTTATAAATAAGTAGTACTAATAGCAGACTGTAGTATACTTTAGGGTGACTATGTAATTATTGCGGTCCGATGAAAATGTTTCCTTGAGATATATGAATAATTGTTTGAAAAATGCAATTGTTTATTGATTTAAAACACCGACTAGTATAATATGTAACTTCAACTCTTTATCGAAAAATATTTCAAATTATTGCAGAATTCAATAGCTACATGCTATCTTAAATGTACATATTGCGTGCATTTCTCAAATTGTTTTTAACATTTTAACAAAAATAATTGTCATATTCTGTTTTACATTGCATGATAATCTACAGAAAAATGTAAATAAACTATGTTCAACTACGTTATATATATTTTTTAGCAATATGTAATTTAGTGTCTTGCATAAATTATAGCAAGGGCATGACATCCTTGGAACTACTTTTTAGAAGTGATACAACTGCAAACTCTTATATAAACAATTATCGTCATTAAAAAATCTGAATAAATGAGAATTAGCACAGCGGCGTAGTGTCAGGGTACAGCGATGATATATTATACGATATATCTAGACTGTGTTTACAGAAGAAATATTTGACTTCTAACAAATTGAAAGCGAACTCCGAGAAACCTTCGAAATTGAATATAAATTTATAAACAACTTTTTTGGCAGTTATAGACACTCTGACAGACTGTCACTCTTGATATTCATATACTATTTACAGTGCCAAATTTATGAGATTCGGTCAGTTGGTTAGTCGATAGGTTATTTTTCTAAAACGTATTCCTGTATCGATATCGTTATGTTTAGTATTTTATGTCAAATATTCCCAAAAAGAAGCAAAGTAGTCAAAGTAACAAATAAGATTTTGTATTCATGTTAAAACAATTTACATAACGTGTCAGAAAGAGCATATCTCAACATATCCCATCTGCCTTTCTTTCAACAACATCCTACATACATATGTCTTTTCCTTATTTCTTATGCTCTCATTATTAACTTAATTTAATCTTTCTCTGTAATTAATTCCGACTGTTGATCATTTTTATTATCATAACGACATCCGCATATGTCTTCCGTAATAATAGAGTATTAAAGAAATAAGTTAGAAATTAGTATGCTCAATACTCATTTACATTTCTATAGAGGATGTGGTTTCATACGTATTGTGATCGAGTTACCAAGCGATTGTGGTTTGTTATTTGATTAGAGAAACATCTGGTACCCATGTATATAAAGTAGGTAATTTGAGAAGACGTATAAATGCTAGTATTTAACAAAGTTTGATTGACGTGTGAACTAATAAAACATTCGCTTTGTGCATGTAGAGCAGGATAAAATTTAATTTACTGGATAATTAAATTACCTTCGTGTACAAAATACTCGTGCTACTTTCTACTTCTACAGTAGCTGCAAGATCAGTTTCAGCTATCAAATGCGTTTACATTAGTATGTCGAGAAAAATTTAACACCGCAAGCTTAAAGCCTCGGGCATTGCATGATGTTATAGATTATAAGTAGCTGTAATTGTCTTATTAGAATTTATGTAAACTTAATTTCTTTCTACTTTACATAACGTTCTTTTCTAATAAATCTAGGTCAATGAAATATGTATTTTTACCAATAAATACTACAGTAAGTAAGGGAAACCCTCGCTTACTCGAAATGTACGGATACTTTTTTCTTCGAATGTAAGGTATATAGTATGTATATGCCACGGGCATTCATTTAGGTACATAGGTGCATGCACTATTTTAGATTTATTAGAACAATATCTGTGGTTTATAAAATGATGAAGTAATTAAATTTTGAGTTCATCGGACGCGAGCGTTTTATCTTCTTGTAATGCACAATTTTAGTTCGTGAAATTGCCTAATTGATTTTCGATTACATTAAAGCGTGTAGCATGCATTCCTGGAAGCGCAATTGTCCCATTGTCTTTCGAATTTCGCCGGAAAACTAAATCGTAGCATGCTGAATTTGTTCCAGATAATAAACATCGATTTTTCAAATGCTGAAAAAACTACTATAAATACTGCAGTCATTCGGGATCTAATTTACTTTGTATATTCAATGTAGACAGAGTAAGTACAAGTAATTTTTTATGATGTTACAATTGGAGATATAACGTGTATTACATGTACGACTTCAATTAGGATATCAAACATATAATTAACATGATTATGCGGACGAGGATAGATACGTACTGAGGTGTTCCGTTTTCGGTAGTAAATTAATGTAAATGATATCTTATAAATGAAATTTACAAATGCCTCAATTCACTATATTGACATTAAATACATAAATTCACTTTTAATTCGTCGTGATATTACAATTTTGAGATGATTTTGCCAGGATACGACATTTTTCATTGCTTCAATTTCGTTTTACAATAAAAAGAAAACTAACCCAGATCACTCTGTCCAATCTTCTTTCTGTCAACTTAAATCGTTTACAATGAAATCTCCATGGATTCCGCGTATTTGAGGTTTACTATACCCTGTTTTTTAATAAGAGGGACAAAACGCTTCAGCCCGCATCACATTAGGTAAATTTAATAACTGAAAATTTTGGCGGTAAATTTAAATGATAGATATAATGAAATGAAATATGAGTATATAATATGAAGCTACTACTTAAATATATACTTAGTACTTAACTTCCTGAACAGATCACATTTATTAAAAAGTAATGGTAGTAGTTTATGCTTTTATCTTATGTTTATTAATATTTATGTAAGTAACGAAATACAATAATAGTATAGACAATATGTTTTTATGTTTACGGTATTTTTCTTTCTTCCTGCTATGGTAGGATGCATTATCCATTACAATCAGACTATTCTCAGGCAATTTTTGTAAAATATTTTTGAATCATTTTTCAAAAACATCTGCATCCAATTTATCGTGGTAATCAGCTGTTTTTCTTCCCTCAAATACAAACAAGCCATCGTCAACAAAACCATTTTTCCCGCCAATATGTAAAATAATTAATCGTCTACCTTTACTAACAGGATTTTTCAGACCTGTTGTTACAAAATCTATAAATGCTTGTCTGCGTGTTGTAACAACAATATCTACCCACACTTTTGCTTTTGTGTTTCCTTCATTAAGCCAAGTTTCATCTAAATAATATATTGTTCAGTTCTATATTTTTTTAATCGAAGATGAATATCTTCGTCTCTATAAAACAATGTCTTCACGACGAAGTAGCATACTTTTGCGATTACGTCTTAAAAACTACCTAAAATGTTTGATTTTTGCAATGCTATCTGTGTCCTTTTTCTTCTAGGACAACCACAAATAATTTTTTTATACATGTTTAATATAGCTTGCTTTTCCTGTACCGACAAATGTCCATGTTCCAAGATAGCATGCTTTGTTGGAAGCGATGTTAATAATCCACGTGTATTAGGCTGTGAATCCATTATCACAAGCAAATACTGTTAAAAAGAACTAATTTTATTGCTTGAATGCCGTAGGAACACAAAAAAATACTTTACAAAAACATTTACTCAATGAGCTGTGTTTGCAATATGGCGGCACTAAAATGGGCAAATTTGGGCAGTGTAAACATGACTGGCGACTAGCCAATTATAAGCCTATATTTTGGCGGACGATTTTAAATTTTGTGCCTCTAATTAAAAAACAAGGTACATCCATATAGATTGCGGTCTTGTTTGTAATACAAAGGTATCAATGATATCCAGATTATGTGTATGGTGTTATGTCAGTATAATTTTGACAAATAGGAGAAAACCAGTAGATGTCGAGGAGAGATGGCCCACGAGGTGAGATGGCGCAATAGTGCAGATGCGAAACTGCAAAGGTAATGTTACTGTTCTACATTACCAACGGTGTAAACGTGATTGCTTGTTACGGTATACAAACCTGACGCTTATAGCAGTGCGTCAACAAATGATCGGTGTTGTTGTTTGTTTTGGGTGCCTCCAAAGTTTTTAGTGACTTAGATTGTTGCGATCAGAAAGTAACAAATTATCTATTTGGGAAGGCGTTTTTCGTATTAACCAGGTAAGCGGAGTTTACATTACCTTCCTAACGTAAATTTTTTTGCAAATTTCAAACGGTTCAGTTATTATTTAATGAGCCATCTATCCTCATACGGTTAGGTGAGATGGCTTAACTTATGTAACGGAGAGATGGCGCATATTGTCTTTAGTTAGTTTCTCGTTTGTGAAATATTTATTGGGTTTCACGAAGCATGCCTACTCCATATAAAAGAAAAGGAAGTTGCAACAGAGCCACTTAGTCGGAAAATAATGTAGAGAAAGCAATTCGTGCCATAAAAGAAAATCGAATGGGAGTGAATGAAGCCGCTCGTAATTTTAACTACGTCGAAAAATAGATAGAAATGACACAAGAGAAAAACCCGTGGACCAAGTTCTGTGTTAGGTGTGGAAATAGAGCAAGAGATTGTGGCCCACATATGTAAGTTTCAAAAGTATGATTTTGCGCGGAGAAGAGACGATGTCCGTTCAATGGCCTTTGAAGTAGCTGAATAACTTAAAATTAACCTTTAATACAGACAGAAGAACGGTAGGCCTTCCGTGGCTGCAGTCGTTTTCACGACGAAATCTCGATCTTGCTGTTCGAAAATCAGAAGGAGTGTCGATTAATCGTGCTTAAGGAATGAATAGAACTGATTGTCAGAATTACTTCCACGTGCTGGAAGCCGTTCTGGATGAAAATGAACTTCGAAATAAACCTGGTCGTATTTTCAATATAGACGAGACAGGCTTGTAACTTAATAATCGACCAGGTTACGTGATAGCTAAAAAGGTATATACAATATTGCAGCTATTACGTCTGGAGAGTATGGGAAAACCATAAGTGCAATGTTGTGCACATGCAGAAGGTGTTTTCATACCGCCAACCTGCGTAATGAAAGGAAAAAATAAAAAAAGAGCGTTTGAAGACGGCATGCCTCCAGGATCGCTTGTTTACATGTCAGAAACATCGGCCTACGTAAACAACTTCATTTTCTACAAACGGGTTCGATGGGATGGGCACTCATCACACTGCAGCGACACTGAAATGTTAGAATACTGCCCTGAAAACGACATAATATTAGTTTGCCTTCCAAGCCACACTACTCAATTTCTGCAGCCCCTTGACAGATGTGTCTTTAAATCGCTGAAGTTACATTATTATAACGCTTGTAATCTGTACATAAAAAATAATCCTGGACGAAAGATCACAAGACTTCAATTTGGAAAATTACTGGCGGCAGCATGGAAAGACTCAGCAACTGTTGATAATGCAACCTCAGCTTTTGCAGCTACTGGTATTGCACCATACAATCCTTGTGCTATTCCGAATTACGCTTATTTCAATGAAGGTGCAGCACTACAGATCCAATGAGATACAACAGATACAATCCACATGAGCAAACACATATCAGCACTACTGAACATGCCGGTCGTAGTCATATCACAGCTGAAGACAGCCTTGAAATGATGGAAGTAGAAGAAAACAATCTTGACGGTTCACGGTGCTCACGAAACAACTGGAAAATTGCTGAACGAAATATCCCCATCCCTATTATTCCCAGTGCACTATCTTCAGTTAGAAAAAAAGGTAAACAACTTGCCACTGTCTTAACTGATAACGAACACATTAAAGCACAAAAGGAAAAAGCATAATCGAGCCAAAAATCCAAAAAAAAACCAGAAACACTGAAAAGTAAAAGAGGAAATTCAAATACTAAAACCACAAAAAAGGTTAGACGATCTTTATCTAAGGTTAAATCTTCAAAGAAGAATCGTAGACATAGGTCATCATCTGATGAAGACGATTCCGAAAATATGTCCCTCCATGACGAGTCATCAGATAATTTCGACGAAGACAGTGCTGTTAGTTGCCTTGGTTGTGGATAACTTGACACAGAAACTCGGAAATCAGATGACTGGATACAATGTATTAATTGCAAGAAATGGTTTCATGAATCATGCTCAGCGTTTGACAATTTTTGCCAAATATGTGGGCCAAAACCTTTGACATATACTATCCGCTTTAACTCTAAACAATAGAGCCATCTCATCTTGATGCCGGAGGAGAGATGGTTCACTTGACTAAAATAGAATGTTGCTCCTTTTTCATTAATACTAGTATTATATCCGTTTTATAACATTGTATCGTTAGCTTATATATAATAAAGATGTTTTTTTTTTAAATCACACAACTTCTTCTATTCAGGTTTCAAGAAAGGTGAAAAACAAAGCAGTGAGCCATCTCTCCTTGAATGCCTATATAAAGCACCCGAATTCACCCAAAAATGCGATAATGATTTTGAAATGTGAGATTTCTATAGGATAAATTAAGATTTCTACAGTTAATAAAAATATTTCTAATTTTACTCCAAATAGTAATTTTGAATGATAATAAAATGGTAAATGAAATATAAATTCCAGATACGATGACGATACATTGCAAATTCTAATGAGCACATAAAACACTATCAAAACATATGTTGTGTAGATTATACAAAGTCACATAACAGTACTTTGTAAGTAGTCAGTATTTACGCCACCTAAATGTCAAATCACTTTATATCGTGACTACGTAATAGTGAAATATATGTATCTAAAATAAAATAAAAATAGCGGATTTTATTTTATCAAGTTTGCTAATAGATATTCGACTTGGACCAAGTAATGGAGTGACTGCAACTCGAATGTTTTTCAGTAGTCTCTTCCCTCCAATTAGTTATTAATCGAAATATCCAAGACTTTAAACATTAATTATCTTTTATGTTTATGTATGTTTTAATTTAATTGAAGAAATTGAAGTTGTATGGGAAATGTCTGGTTTTGTAAGCACTAAATTAACGCATATATACTATGTATCTTCACAGCAAACGCTTATTTTTGGAGGAGGCCGGTTAATCTAGCACTTCTTTTTTCTCATTTATATAATGTATTTTGAAGATTCCTATTCAATAATTGTCTGCAATGTGATTTGAGCAGGATTGATCAGTTAGCGGGTGTTAATTTTAAACAATCTTAAATATACATATATCACTTTACCATTGGGATCCCTCATAGGGCCTTTTCGACATCATATAGTAACGGAAGAAAACTGTCGTATAGGCTGTAGCGCAGATTGCGATCTAGCATTATCGTGCAATTGGGTCCTGTTGATTAATTAATGATATAGCTGAAGAAAAAGATGTTCTTTGTACAAAACTTTCAATTTTGTGAAATACGACTGCAATGATCATTACAAGCAAGATGTAATATTTAAAAGCCTGTACCATTGGTAATTCTTGATCACTCTTGTTTCATATAGATAAACTGAATACTTTTCGAGAAAAACTATTACTTTTCAAAAATTAGCTTGTGCAGTGTTCCAGATCGCATAATCCTCTATAGGAAAACCTTTGAAAGAATGAATCGCCATCTAAAAGAAACAGAATAGAATTTCTTTTTTTTTGTCAAGTGCCTCAGCGAAATCGAAGAGAGTAATAAGGATTTCTTGCGACATATTGATACAGTTGAATATTTTATAAAGAAAGTATTTTAAAAATAAATAGTCAACAGTAATTGTGCCCTTCATTTATTAATTCATTCGATTTCCTTCATTTTGACGAAAATCCTCGAGATGGCATACCCACAGATTGTTATATCGAAAATTGTCTACCCAGGTTGATTCCGCAAAATCGACTCTCCTTATCATTATCAAACAGTACATGAGCTTCTTCTTTCTCTCGCGCGATGGGACCTTCAAACTTTTATGTTCCCTTTACGCATGAACTTTAATTTTTCGAAAAAAATCATCACGAACTCTCATAATTTGCATTTTTGAGTAAATGATGTTTTCAGCGTTAAATTTCTATGCTACATTGTGACGCATCATCAACGAATTTAAATTGTGGATTGGGAATTATCAGACAAGATTTGATAGAACCAGTTGTGTTACCAAAAAGATTAAGTTAGATTTTTCTAAAACAATTTATCAGAACTATTAAGCTGCATTTAAATTATTGCGAGTATCAGTGAGCAAACCAAGGAAAGGAATTAGTAATTTGTATATTGGTTCCTTCATTTGCTCGCTTATGTTCGCTCTAATTTAAATGCACCTTTAGAAGATCTACTTTCTAGAATGTGGTGTAATATGTAGCTGGCACAACTGGTCATCCTTGCTTCAACCCGCTAAATTATGGTCAAAAGAAAGAAAACTATTAAGATATGCATCCAAAATCAAACGATGATTTAAAAAATCTCCATTTAATATAGTTATTATTTAGCATCGTTATCTCTACAATTTTCTCTGAAGAAGGTAAAACTAATTACCAAAAGCCTAAAATATTAAATGAAGATTTTTTAAATCATCGTTTGATTTTACGCTTGGGTATCCCAATAGTTTCCTTTCCTTTTGTCCTAACGTCGTATGAGGCAGTACTTCCACTCTACCTCTACTTCCCTCTAAATTACTTTCAATTGAGCATTTAGGAACACTAAGTATTTCAATGAAATTGAAAATAGTGAAAATTTAGGAGAAAATTACTACATATTTATAGTCGTCAGTTTGGAATTCATGTTTACAAGCAGTTTCATGGAATCTGCATTCGAAATTCTTTAACAAAAGCTATGTTCAAACCAAAATGTCTTTATTTATCATCACGGTTCATTTTATCGATATCAAATAAGAGTAGGGTTTGTTTTAGTCTACAATTTGGGCTAACTAAAAGATTATTGTTTATCAGATATAATCATATCAACGAAAATAAAAGTTGAAATTGTCACTGAATTTTTTTATGAGATACTTCTTTCAAAGTTATTCAGAATGTTTCGTTTTAATTAGGATATCTGTATATGGTGATAAGGAATAAAACAGAAAAAGAAAGTTATTCCATTTAAAATTGAAAAAACGACACGTTGATACTACCCAGTAGCAATCAATTAATTATACAGGTCAGTTAGTTAAGCATGTCATGAATAATTTCAAAAAATGAAAAATACCATTAAAATGAAAACTCTTTGTTTAAGATAAATTAAATAATCATTATTGCAGAAACCATTTATTAAAACACTGTCAAAATATATACTTCCTCGATTTCCCAAATTTTCTCTTGTAATAATTAAGGTCTCCTTCAGAAACAGCTACATTTCAATGGTGAGTTTACTTTTGTCGAAATACAGCAATCGAAAATATTCATTTATAAATGATAGCCGCTATTTTAATTAAGATAAATGAAACTAAATAAACATTTCCCCATACTAAATGATAGTAGAATTATCCATACTCAAACCACTAAATGTACACGACGCGTAAATACTACATGTGTACACAGACACTAATTGGCATTACATAAAAATCTCATATATCTTATTATAATTGCTTCGAAAAGCATTCATTACAGGCCGTTCGTATAGTAATTACGATTTTTTATGTATTGCGGTTGTTTTAGTGTGGCCTGTAATTTATTCTTTAATAAAAATATCTTTTCCAGCATTAATTATTACTTTATTTATGATTTCTCCGCGTTAATATGACAGCTGGCTTTTTATTCGCTCAATTATAATAATTTCGTCCTTAGAAGTTACAACGTGAAATCGTTTACGATGATAAAATAATAACCCCGAATGACACAGATTATAAGTTGCAAAATAATTCCGCTGAACCGTCGTAGATAATTATGATAAAAAGTGGTTTGTATTCGAATAATTACAGAATTGCAGGAATTAAAGTTTTATACCTTGTACGGTGTCGATAAGTATGGTATAATTTTCTTTATTTGTGACGAAATATTATTGCTTTTACGATATAAGTTATTTCCATTTATCTCCATTTCGTATTAACATCATTTCCTTGCTAATTGCGTGTAGACAGTCCAATGAGAATACTCGTTGATGTAATCTGGTGCAGCGATTTTGATTTAGCTGTAACCAAATCTTAGTGCAGTGTCATGTCCAATATATTGCTATTATAAATTTGTTTTAAAAGTTTAAACATCCATTTAAAAGCTTCTTTATGGAAAATTCAATCAATAATTCTACGATTGGGTACCTGGATCTTCTCCGCCTAATTTATTTAAAGCAAATTATATTTAGAACTTGCTAACTAATAGTGATAATCGTCTTCTCACTAAACAAAGTGTTCATTTTGGGGTTTGGTAATACAATTTAAATTTAAAAACTGTATTTATCTAAATAGAATTCTTTGTCTCATTCTAATTTGTTTAAATTTTAGTATTGTGTATATCTGTCTGGTTAATTGTCGAAATAATTAAACGTTATTTTCCATTTTGCTGTAATGTAAAGCTTTTTCGAAAGCAATGTACCTTACCAATTTTTTGGTTTGGACAGAAGTTCTTGTGTGAATTGATTGAGTGTATCCACACTTTATTTCGATATTGATGGATTTCGTGTAATTTCAGAATATGGTAGAAATAACTGGTAACTTATTGTAGAATACACCAAACTCGATTAAACAAAATCGTTTATTATAATTGAACATAATATATTTTTTGATAAATCAATAAGTAACATTTGGTTCAAATTTTTAGAAACGTTTCCACCAGTTAGTATTAAAAAAGACCTTTAAAGTCAATGTTTCTTTGGCAACTCAATTAGAATTGGTGTTGGATTTCCATATAAATTCATCTATCAAAACTAAAGTCAACATCAATTCCTTCATCCAAGTGGAAGATGCAACTGTTTACTCTTATCCCTCAGAATTTTTGATGATTTGCGAGAGATTGGATAAAAATTACATAATTTTGACAGTGTTATTTAAAACATTTGAATAACAGTTTACTAGTAATTTGCAAATAGAGGTATTGTTACATTTTCAGTCTCTTTTCCAATTTTTCAATCCTCAATATTTATTCACAATTATATTAACTAACCTTTACCAGGGAACACATTTGGGATGGTTTGAGATTCGGAATGGTAGCATAACCCAATTGGTAAATTCAGCACACATTTTCCATTTTGCAGTTAGAGGATTTATGGAAATACTGGTACGGATAATGTTAAATTTTTGGTTTATAAGTTTTTTTTTGTGAATCAACAGCAACTGTTTCTATGTATATATTCCTAATCCTATTATAAGTGATACTTGGTGGTAATAAATTTTCTCTAGGCTTATTGAATAATATATACATTCTCCTTTAAATCCAATTGTAAATGGCATCAAGTTGAACACCCTATATTTTGTGTAATGAATTATTACACACGGGCTGTAGACCAATCACATCACTCGTATTTTCATTCTTCAACGGTTAGCAAACAGAAATGATACGGTATAGACGTATATAGTGTGCGTTACCTAGCAATCGCTAAACAACTCATAATTGTGCTCAGAATTTAAAACGTCAGCTCGCGGTTTTGACACAATTAATTGTAATGACACTTATGTCAAAAAACGCGGGCTCACAGCATTAATTTCTGACTACCTATCATCCATTCATTCTTTTTTAAGTTAATCCTGCAGCCGTAACGAAAGTATAGTCTTTAACTCGCGTATAATTTGGCTATTATTAACTCGGGTTTCCCACCCTCGTTAATAATAGCCGTCATTATACGCTCGTTGAAGAATATACTATTATTACAATTAACATACATTACTTCTAATATGTACGTACCATAGTTTATTGTTCATAAATTCAATTACAAGTTTTCTTGTTTCATGCTCACTTTTTTTTGTTATTAAAGAAAACAATAATAATAACAATAAACTCCACCTTCGGTTCCCATTGTTACCCAGCCGAGATTTTTATCTTTACTCATGATGTTTTTCATCTGATAATTAATTGTTTGTTTTCAACCAATGACAAGTATGATTGATGATTTCTAGTCTGTTCATTGCTGCCGGTTGCCCTGCAAGGATAAAATATTCTCTGCAATAATTAATAGTTGGATATTTAAAACGTTTCTGAATTTTAGTGCAAAGACATTTTAATCGTTTAAAATATATATTCTTGAAGAAAAAATATCTACAAATACTTGACGAAGTGGGCAATATAGTTTTACCTTCTTACATATACTACAGTCAGTATGTAATTGTTGAAGAAGGATGGAGCCACACAAAGTGCACTATTTCTGTTACTTTTTTCCAAATGCAATTAATTTTAAACATATCTAGAACACAAAATAAAAAATACTTCATTCTAGCTGTGAATAATCGTATTGCCTCATTTAATGTCATTCAAAAACGTATGCTTTTCAACCGAATAAGTAGATATTAAGAAACATTTTAATCTGCTTTTTTATAATACATAAATTTGTTCAAGACCCTCCTATAATGCATCTCCCTTTTTTTCTCTGCCTCAGTGGTAGACTAATATAATCTGTTTTGTCTGAGAGTGTGTGTGTATGCGTATATGAATGTTATACACGGTTCTTCATACCCTGTCGACTTCTAACATAGGTCCCGCCATTCTTCATGCTTTGATAGATGTGTCAAATCCGGGACAGGTATTGTTGAGGTTAGATAAATGACGACCGAGCGTGGAAGCAAAACAATCTTCTTTGTTGGTGTTAATTTACTCTTTGCCTCGGTCCCTTCATAACTAACCGGTCTATCAAGATCTCGGTCCCATCTGCTCATTCGCCTCACCCGTACTTTAAATTTATTTTACGCGCTGTTTCTTCTCGTCTTTCTGTTGTGTTTATTCGAGTCCGCTATATGTAGGTATTATGAGCCATTATAAACCATGGTAGTTCTTTCCTTCTTTCGCTCCGACACTGTTCGTGTACTTCTTTTATTTGTAGGTTTTCCGGAGAACCCGTTGCAGTAAAAGTAAAACGAAAAACCAGAAACGTAATAGTCTTCACCTTTTGTCATGTGTGAGAAGTTTAATTATAATATGCATGAGCCGAAAGGTTAAAATTTAATTAACGAAAAGACATAAATTATGTCCGTAGTAGAACTCATATATATGAATGTAATTTGTATCGTTTTAAACACCATGCTTTCAGAGAGTGTCTCCAGGTCATTCGTATAATCTAATGTTGAAAATGAATCAATTACTGGAATATGTTCCACACGACTTAGCGAAATACATTAATTAATCCCTAAACGTGGTTATCAGGCAACTGATGCAATCCACTAGAAAGTATACTAACTTCCTCATTATTTGCCGCGTTCTACTTGCTTTTACTCTATCAGCCATAAGTCCATTAGTTAGGCCTCCTGAATAACTAATATATGTATCTTAATAACAAACAGCATGTGTAATTATGCAATGGTTTATAATATCTACATCACACGAAGTGGTTCTAGAAACCAGAATTTGAGTTATGTACAGGTGGTTTATGTATGCAGGTTTCTTGAAATACTTACAGTCAGCGTCTTGAACCTTATATATGTATACGTAAGCACTGGGAAACTTTTTTCTGATTAAAACGAATACAGCGCACTGCTAATTTATTATATATTAAGGAATATTTTCGCAAAATAACCGACTAGGTTGACAGGCACGGTACGTGACAGAACGTGACCGTTAAGTGTATCATATTTGACATCTTTCATGCTGGCTCACGAAACTAATATTTTTACAAAAACAAATTAGTTCTACATCATCCTTTTGTTGAAAATATAGCCCCACCCTTTTGAATACTATTACAAAATATTTTCTAACATTGTAGTACCCGCTCTACCATTAACTCTAGTAGCACGCGTTGTATTCATCTTTGATTCGGTAGATATGCAAGATTATTCCTCGTTGTGGTAGTTGTACATGTGTTGGCTTATTTATTTTTACATTTGCTAAAATTTTCATTTTGTTATGGTATGTTCCGTCAAACATGTTCTTTTCGACATTTAATGGATAGTAGTGCCAAGAGTGTTTCTTCATGCTCACGCTCATCCTGAACACCGCATACCTTCAGATCATGTTATTGTAAGACCACGTCAATTAGCATTGTACTGGGTTATTTAAGAACCGGTCCCATAATGTTGATTATGGTAGGTGTTGACCACAATAAGTCCAGGTCTTAAATGCACTTGATTACTAAGCATTTTTGCCTTTTTTGTCGCAGATTTTTGCGTAATGATGCTGACGATTTCAATTTAGTTACCAATATTCGCTTTATTGATGAGGCCTGGTTTATGCGAAAGTGAGTATTTAATGCCTAAAATACGTACATATATGTTGGTGCTCTATGAAATCCAAGGGGTAGGTAAGTTTTCAATTGACTATTTAGGTGGGTAATTTACGTGACAGATTAGTTCATACAACTGTGTTCAACAACTATAATATAAGAAAGACAAAGAAATGCTGGCAGAGCTAACAAAGGAAGAAGTAATGGAAATAATAGAAAATTCTCAACTAAAAGGCATCTGGAAGCAGTGCTATTAATAGAGAATTACTAAAACACAGGAAGAGGAGCTAAATGAAAGGGCATACCATCTTATAAAGGGAATATGGGAGGAAAAAAATGCCTGGGGGGGATCTATAAATAAGGAGACTAATAAATTTGTGAGAACTACAAACCTATAAATATATTATCCGGTTTATAAATAACTCAATGAAATCAATCTTAGTGCTGATTTATAAAAGGGGGGTCGAAGGTATATATATAGCCGAGCAGATTTTGGAGAAAGCAAACTAGGCATAAAAAATCCTAAAAGTAAGTGGACTAATAAATATACTGGCGAGAAAGTACAGAAATAGAAAAAATGTAAAATTGAGGACCAAATTGAGAAAAATTATAGAACAAAGAGTAAACTTGTAAGGACAAGTGTAGAGAGCAGGTGGAAAAGCAATTATGTATTCGATGGTGGATTGGTGGCTGAGTAACGACAAGAGAAGAGAACGGCTAAGATTAATATCGATGCAAGAAGTTGAGGTTATGCAGATTTTTCCAAAAAAAAACAGCAAAAAGTACTAGATAAAATTTGATACTCTTTCCAAGATTAAATGCTCCCCACCATGTATTTCATGCTCTTCCATCCTTACTAATTACCGTTCCATATACTTTTCTTTATTTCACGTTGTGATTCTGTTAAAGATATAATACCTACTCGTAGTTTGGGTATAAAAGTTTTAGCAACTACAGTGTTAAAAGTCTTTCTATTAAATATTTAACACCAAAATTGTCATGTCTTCAGTTGCTTCTCTATGTAGTATGCAAATAAAAGTGTTATCAAAGAATGTAATTGCATTAGGTCGTTCCATAATGTAGACCACAGGCTACTGATATTATAATATTGCAACGCTTCGATACCTCTCACACGAATACTTATACTGCAGTAATCGAATAGTATATTTTTTGTTGAAACTTAGTACGGACCATTAAAAACATATGTTTTAATGGCAATATCTTCAGACGAGATCTCTTACGAAGTTATACGTCGGGGCTATTGATGTGGTGACCAAACTCATTCAGTAATTCACTCGTCCTGAATTGAAACGACCGCAAATCGAATACGAATCGACGAGATCAGATACAAAAACTGCACGGCAGACTATTATACAAACCACCCGAAAACGGGTGTAGAATTGACTGCAGTTTAAGAAATTTTACATGGATTGATACGTAAGTTTTTATGCTAAATGCTACACCATTATTCACATCCATATCACATTTATAACGATTTTAACAATCATTCTGGGTATATACACGTATTATAATCATCGGCTCACTGGTTTCCAACCTCAACTTCATCATAGCAGCAGACTCACAGTCATTATCAGGCATCCATTGTCAGTGGTTGAAATTAATGGCGTGACATTATTCTTTGATTTTCCACGGTCTTCTGTCAGCGATTCTGCTGAATAAGTGAGACGGAGTGGTCTTTTGATCGACGGCTTCGATACAGGAAGGTGGAACAATGAGCTCCTGATCAAAGATGACCAATCAATTTTGTACAGTCCACTTGTTCGCTGTGTTATATGTGGGCACGTTTCGTTACGATACCTTTTATTGTTATTAGGTGATGGTGATGGGTAATTACTCGTAGTTTTTAGAAGCCTCGATTTAAACATAGATGGCTATGACGAACGAAAAAATAGATGTTCCTTGAAGTTAATTTAAAGTTAATGATTATATTCTGTACATATTGTAATGAAGAAAAGATAATTAGTTAAATACGTAGCATTATATTACGTAATAATCTTTAATTTCTTAATTTTGTTAAAAGTAGATTCCAAGTGCCAAATACAGTTATTATGATACTAACTTATTGATCTTATTCGTCTAGAAGTCTATGAATTTTTTGTTTGAGTTTGTTTTAGTGTTGTTTTCTTTTTCTTCCAATGTTGGATTTCGTTCCTAGGTTAACCTTTGGAAGCATTAAAGAAAGTTTCTGGTCCAAGAAAATGTACGTTAACTACCTGTTTAACGTTTCCTTTAGCATTACTTAGCATACTGTTATTTTTGACCAGCTGCATAAAATTTCTTGTCCAGTTTACAGTCAAAGCTACAGTAAATTAACGCTTTAGAGCAGCCTGGCAATTGATAGAGATATATTTCATGCCTTGTCCAGACGCAGAGATATATGGTGCGTCTGTATCTGTCCTTATCTGGTTGCAGACTAGACAAATGACTAGACTAGAAAGTTTGGTGTAGCAGAACTCTATTTCACACGGCTTGAAAATACCACTCTGAATGGTTGTTCATGATTTAGTTTGGCAGTTTGTATATGACTTTTCGGAAATTTCTTTTAGAATCTTTTTTGTATCCGATTAAATCGCCATCTTTAAAAGGTTACATTAATTTCAATTAGTATGTCGTAGGAACGGCTATTTCTTTGACTAGCGGTTGCATTGACATTAGCCCTAGTAGCACTTCCGTTGAAGTAACTGGGGGGTATTACCATTCTATATAACCAATATATAATTTTTGATTTGAGTTCCCAGGTTTTTCAAGCAAGTCCTTGGCACGTCAAGAAAGCTATTATGGCTGTTTTGAGGACTCTGTAAGTGAATG
The DNA here is from genome assembly GCA_023690525.1 of Holotrichia oblita. Classification (NCBI taxonomy): domain Eukaryota; kingdom Metazoa; phylum Arthropoda; class Insecta; order Coleoptera; family Scarabaeidae; genus Holotrichia; species Holotrichia oblita. Next base: position 63,705,743 of record CM043020.1, read on the forward strand.
TTCCCGTTTTGCTTTTAGTCAAAGAACACGCTGAGATAATTGGCCTCTAATGCTCCTTTGCTGATAGTATTAAGTCTATTTGTTCTGGCAACCAGGTCGAGTACATAGCCTCGGACGTTAAGGTTGTTTTTGAGCAGCCACCTGAGCAAGTCATCAATGATGAAATACCAAAGCAACAGGGATAAGACTCGTCTTTGGAAGTAGTGCCTGCAAGGCGTTGCTGCATCTAACTAACTCGCTATTTTCATTTTAACTTGGGTTCGCAGAGTTCCTTACGTCTAATGCTCTCTCATCGCTTTCAATTATTTCTTATTGTGTAGCTCTTACAGTTATGTCTTAATCAAATTCACACTCGCACAATTCTCTAGTTTTCCGTATTGTTGGAAGACTAGGATATTTGGATGTTTATGGAGTCTCTTCTCATAGGTTTTAGCAAATTTCCCAATTGTGGCACTACCTTCACTCTATAATGGGCTTATAGTTTCCTGCCTGTATCTCATTTCTAATTTTTGTCCACTTTTTCGGATTTTTTCATTTTGTGGTATTACGGTTTTAATATCTTTTGGGTAATTGTTTTTCTTTATTATTTAAGAAAATTTGGGTATTGTATTCTAAGCTGCTGTTTTTGGTATTCTCCACAGATTCTTTCGTTTCTAAATTCAACTTTTTGGTGATCTAAATAAATGCGTTTAGCTTAATATTGTCATCTAAAGTTTTCGCTCTTGTCAAGATCGCGCTTATAGCTTTGTCAGTATTATAATAATAGTAATAATAATAATAATAGTGCTTTTATTGTGCTGTTTAGGTATACCACAAGTATATATATATATAAAAAAACAAATATAGGTTTTTACTACTTCGAGCAAAACCACAGGGTGTGGTCCAGTCCATACAACTTTGCCTGCTTTTACCCAACCCTGTGTTTACTCTATCAGTGACTGATCCACGCTTAAATCGATGTACTCTGATGAAATATTCTTCATAATAAAGTCCGTTTATTAACAAGTTGGTTTTCTTGTGTGTTTGCCGTAGTTTGCAATACCACATAGCTGGCCATGCTACCAGTATTTGCTTCATTACTTCATGCTTGTAGTTTGAAGCATCTTAGTGCTGAAACCATATTGTTTTAGAAGTTGTAATGTTACATCTTCCATTATTCCTAAACTTCTGGTCAAAGAAGTCGTTGATCTTTCTTGGTTAGACCGTCTTTGAAAAGCTATGAATCTGTAATGGAGCCGTTGGAGATGGTTTTCTAAATATTAAGTGATCTATTTTATATGAAAATTTAGCAAATAATAATTGTACATGGAAGTTGTTTAATTCTTCTCCATGGCGAGTCGTACAAATGCTGCCTTTTCAGTTTTTT
>CM043020.1:63707608-63871087 GCA_023690525.1 Holotrichia oblita
TAAACTATATGGTAGCGTAAGAGCTCCCGCATGCTTCATGGCGATTTTAAATCCAATCGCCCCAGATGTTATTGCCCAGGTCTGCAAGTATATTTGCCAATGCTGCTTCTTTGCCCTGATTATTTATCTTAGGTTTCAATTCCCTCTTTGCATCCTTATATAATTTTTCCTCCATCGAAGTTGTGAGTAAGCTCGCTCGGTGCCTATTTCTTCTTGTCCATTGTCGATGTACTCTATGGCACTCTTTCCGCTTATTCTCTATTTCCGCATCCCACCAGTACGGCATAAGTCGCTCCCCTTTAGGAACTGAGATTGTGTTGTTAAGCGCGGTGACTAATTGAATAAAGATGCCCGGATCGTGCACAGGTGTATCACCAAAAACTTCCTACAGCCTTTTTGTAAACTTTGCTCCGTCTAAGATATGTCTCAAGCCTCTCTCTTTCCTCGCCTTGATATCCCGTCCGATCTCATAGCAGATTTAGTTAAGGTCGGTATGAAATTCACTTGTGATTACTTTCCAGTATTGTAATTGCCGGATCATTGTGTCTATAGCCCAAGTAATATCTATGAAGGACATGCTAGATCGCCTTTCGAAAGTAGGCGTTTCTCCAGTATTGATAACATTGAGGCTTAGGTCCGCTGCCCAATCCATGAGGTGTTCCCCGCGATTATCTGTTACCGGTGAACCCCACGCCGCGGCTTTCGCGTTAAAGTCTCCCACGATAATTGTTTCTCTGTTCCTTACTCTCATGTCTACCGTGATTGCGCCTAAGCATTCGTCGAATTCTTGTAAGTCGATATTTGGACAAAGATAGCATCCGTACAAGCACCTCTTTTCCCAGTGTAGATATATATGTATATCCGTCGCAGATGCCCAGACCTCTGTTTCTTATGTACATATTGTCCTGGTCTGCTTTCTTTGGACAATTTTGAAATGATTTGTTTCAAAACTCTTTCTCAGGGTTCAGATGGATCGAAGACTCTTTTTTCCATACACACACAATTAAAAGACAGGTTTTGTACATTAACAAAATTCAATTTTTATTTAAATAACGCGCCTTAATACTAGGAATAAATTATTGGTGACAAATTTAAGTTGGTAATCTTTTAAAACGTGATAATTTGAACCTATGTTCTTAACATGTAAGAAACTAATACTCCTATTTAACAATTAATGTTTATAAAGATAACGTGTTAAGAAGTGATTTTTCATATAAAATAAATATGTAGTACAACTAAACGAATAAGTGGATTTTCCAAAGGTAAGTTTAATTTGGATGATTCTCTCTAACTTGTTGAGTATTCTGTTTTATTTAACTAATTGAGGTTACCTAGTCGTTATACGCTTGAGTTTAATTTGCTTTAAATTAAAAGGAACAATTTCTTGCTTTAATACATTCTTTTATATAACCACTTATCTGTTAAGAGGTCCGTTCGAGTGTGTCTCAGTCGGGAAATGATCAGGATCGGGTATTGGCTGGATTCTCCCCGTATGATCTGGAAATTCAAGCTGGAGGGATTTTCATGCTCCTGACGTGGAAGAAATTCTTCGGAATCTGCCTCTGAATGGACAAAGGTCTGGATCTTGGTGGCTCAGGGTATTATTTTGGAAAAATCTTGGTAGACAATTTAATTAAATTGCTTGTCTCCCTTTGGGAATAGGAGATTTAAGTTTAAATGGGTCTCGGAAAAGGGAAATATAATAATTTTATTATAGGTAAATTTATGTTTTAATATGTTGTTTACGTTTTAGAGATGAAATTAACATAGGTCTGGATTCGTGCGTGGTTCGGACGCTTCTGTTTTTAATATCTTTTTCAAGATAGCTTTTTTTTTGTGATTCATGGCTGTCTGTTATTTGGATGAAAAATGTCGATTTATACTAAGAAATTGGCACAGATGAAATGGGTTCTCAAATCCCTGGAATTAATGTGAAGTTAACTTTGGAAATTATGTTAGGTGATGTCACGTAAGTAATTGGGTTATCGTCGATGGTTTTCCATTTTAAAAATGTAATTTTATCGAAATGTCAGTTAGATTAAATGTCCGATCTGTCATTCATGTCGACAACTTAAATCTAGTTTATTTTAATTTAACTAAATGGTTGCTTAATGTAATTTTGACAATTTTAATTCTATTTATTGATATTTTTTAAATTTAAATTTCTTTTAATTGCTATTCCCTATACGTATAGGCAACTTATCTTACATATCCAGTTTAAATTTAATGATCCATTACAATATATAGCGACGCAGTTCTTAGTGTCCACGATAAAATTGTTTTGCTTTGCGATTTTCAAGTTAGGTTCACTAAGTATGACGAGGTCTATGACCTGCGCGCACATTGTTGGATACATTATGTCGTTAGCTGTCCCTTCCCTACCCAGGTTGACCTGTAATATCTTCAGTCTTCTGCTTGGCGATCTATCTGGCATTGTTATTGGACGCCTTCAGTTTCCTTTGAGCACTCATCATTTGCCTGAACTGTACGTCGCGCAAATCAATCTTAGAATCTTTAGTCTCGTGCTCCGGCTGATTGCAGTTGAGGCACAAGTTGGAACGGTCTGGTCCTTGACACTCCCTGTTGTTATTCTCTCGCGGATTCTACAGCTCACCCGATCCATTTTCAATCTTCCCAGCTTTACTAGTATATTAGCGTTTGGCTTGCTGACTTGTAGCGTTGCTATTTGTTTGCCATCCCTGGTTGGCCTCATTGACTTGATCTCCAACTCTTGCCGGTCTCCTGAGAGCAGATTGCTCAGCACATCCTCCACTTGACACTTTGTAATGGCTGAATCTATATCTAGGACGTGAAGGGTCGCTGTATTGTTTGCAATTTTAACTTCCGCTCTAACCTTTTTAATTATTGCTTCCTTGCGCTCCTCCGCGTTTTTCCTATTACCTTCTACTCTAACATTAAATCTCCCGCCATGGTTTTGTTAATGGTCTTTACTTTAATTCCAACCTCCCCAAGATCCACGTTTTGTTTGACTGATTTTAAAAGGTCTGCGTATGTGTTGCCCACGCTTTTAATCACCACCTTCTCTGTTTGTGGTTTTGGTGTTCTATTTCTCCCTGTTTACTGGCGAATTTTTGAATCCGAGCATATAGTAATATTGACGTTTATGTCTACGAACACGCTCTCGGACAGCTTACTAATGTAGTCCTGGTTCAGACCCTCACTTAGTATAACGCGCAGTGTATTCGTCGGGTGCACGCTCATAGTGTTCTTCAGCTCTAATAAGATATTATACACGTCTTTCATATTATTAATTCCTGCTTTATTGATCTTTAGGTAGAACATATAAGGCTGACGACACCTCGGAGGTCTTCTGATTTTGTTGCCACCACTTTAATGACATAATCTATTTCTGCCGTATTTTTGCTTGCCATTTCCTTTATTTCCGGGTACAGTGGTAACAGACTTTCTACCACCTTGCTATCAGCCACTGCGTTAGGCTCCATTACGATTGCGAGGTCTCCCTGCTCGTTGTCGCTACTAGCATTCACAGGTACTACCTTTCTCTTCCTGTACATGCATCCTTCCTTTTCTGTCGACCTTCTAGTCTAGAGTGACCTACTCTCTTTATATTGTTTGATTCCTCTGTCTAGGTTTCCAACCAGATAATCCAGTTCTCTCGCCGCTTGTTTTATTTCAAGTTTTGTTTTGATACTCTCGGTGACTAGTTTCCTGAGTTCTTTTGTCTTCTGCACCACTTTGGCCAGCATTTCTTCTACTTTTCCAATTTTTGCACTTTTCTGCCCGATAGAGACGAGCTCCATAAGCTCCTTCTGCCGTGGCGAATTTGCTGTTCTTTTCCTCTTTTTTTCGCTTTGCACTATGTCGTCTCTATCACTTCCCACCAAACTATATATGGGACTGTCTCCTATATTTTCCTCCTCCCATGCTTTGGCATCTGTGACTCCTTCTGCTGTCATATCTGCCGACCTTGCATTACTACGGGAAGGCTTTCTTAAACAGGAGGTCGCGAAGTATCCGGATTATTATTATTATACATCTTTTATTCTCTCTTATAAGGAATACAATTATCATACACGGCCCTATAGGGCAAGTAGTACAATGCATTCTATGTTATTCTGTTTATATAATTATGTATATAGTAATTACCACTAAGAATAATACATGTTATTTTGTTTTTCCTCTTGTAGAGTCCTCTTCGGGTGTTGTATCCTTCCATGTATTCCATGTTGCCGTTCATACTTCTCTGTGTGCCACGTTGAAGGATTTTCTCACAATGTTGCAGGTTGCTAGTATTACAGCTTTTAGCATTTCTATGTATCGATTCTTAGGCAGGTCCAATATCCTTAGGTTGTCATGCATTGAGTTTGGGATTTCTCCTGTTTGCTTTGTTTCTTATTTCTGTTGAATTTATGTGTAGTGTTGTTTTCCATTGTGTCATTAATGTTGTCATCGCTGTTTTGATTTGGGGTGTTATTTTGCAGATTTCTAGTACCTCTTCAAGCCAACTGTGGGGCGCACTGTCGAAGGCTTTATAGTCAATGTATCCCCAATATAGATCTTCTTTATTTTTTGTGGCTTCTCCGGTTATGATTAGGTTCAGTATTATTTGTTCCTTGCGTCCATACGTTTGCTTACGACAACCTTTCTGTTCATCCGCTATTATGTTATTTGTTGCAAGATGGTCATAGATTTTATTCGGCACAATTGCAGTAAAGAGTTTGTATATTGTTGGAAGGCAGGTGATTGGCCTATAATCGTTAGGGTCATTGCTGGGGAGGGTAGTTTTTGATAGTAAGTAGGTTATCCCGGTGGTAAAGAAAGAAGGGGACAGATTCGGATCTTCAACAAGTCGGTTGAAAATTTCTACCTTTTCCTATGTGTGGCGAAGAAATTCAGTTTCTTAAGCCTGAAATTGTGAACATTGTCTATACCTGGTGTTTTCCAATTTATAAGTGTCTTGCCCTTTTCTCGTTTTATCCATTTGGCTGTGGACTGATGATGGGTTTCTATATTCCATATATTGATCCAGAATCGCACTAGTTCTTCTTTTTGTAGTATGTGTTGTTCGTTGTTTCGTCTATTTTCCTCTTTGATATTCAAAGCCCTGTAGAAATTCTTCTGGTTCGTTTTGTTGTGTCTTTTTCTAGTTTCACTGGTTTTGTATCGTCTGAGTCGGTTGGCCTTGACTGACAGTTTTTGTTTTGGCAGTACCAGTATGGTTTTATTCTCCTCATTTTTGTATTTATTCAGAATACATGCCGCCTTGTTTTTCACTCTGTTGCTAACTTGGTTGGTTTTCTGTGTTTGCGCGTTAAAATAGCTATGTATTTCTTAGTCAGTAGGCCTTTACAGTTGAGCAAACATTATTTTAGTGTAAAGGGAATTAATGGGATTGCAGCTATTGGCGTTAGAATTAAGAAGACGTGAACCTTTTTTCGTATCTAAGCTTTCGCTAATTCTTTATTAGCTTCTTCAGAGAACAAAAATGGTGATAATTAAAGTACGGCAACATCACAAGACTCATATGCAGTTAATAACCGGTAACATCAATATCAAACATCAAACAACATTTTTAAAAATATTAACAACGCTAATTAAAACTCGAAAGTGTAACGTTTCACGAGGACTAACAGTAAGTCTGTCTATCTAATCTATTATATTATTTTAGTTCTAGGTAAACTACTGAGATGTTCCGCTTTCGGAAATGTATTAATCGTAAAGATATTATAAAAATGAAATACAGAAATACATCAATTCACTATATTCATAAAGTCAAAATTTTACAATGAAATGTACTTAATATTACATTTTATCAAAGTAGGCCGATCATTCTCAAAATTTGCATAACTTTTCATTCTGAACAACTTTTCTTAGTAACACTGTGGCATACTGTGAACGGAAAAGGTAATTTACCTAGAACTAAAATAGTGTTTTCTGAACTGTAAAGGCCGACTTGACTTTAAAAAATAGATAGTAAACTTAAAGTAAGTTTCAGACCAAGCAGGGCGGAATCCCAAAATATGAAATTCCAATTCGAAAATTTTTGGTCAATCATAGCTATTGTAAACGCAATCCGGGGACATACAATATATATGTAGATATAGATTCGCCAAAGTCAGTACTATCAGAGAAGCTCAAAAGAGTATTTTTTAAGGCCAACTATATCGACTCTTTCACTATGTAATACACAGGACCCAACTTTATTGGCTCTCTCACTGTAAAGGATGTGAAAGCCAACTACTTGACTCCTTCTCTAGCAAACACCAGCAGATCAACTATATCGGTTTCCCTCATCAAGATGGTGCAAATAAGGAAAAAATAAATATGTATATGCGCTTACTTTAGAATTGGGGATCTATCTTCTACGGGTCGATCGGAATGCCGTGGCAGTGATCTATTGCTAATGTAACAATATAACAAGCATGAGTGAGCGCTCTCGGCTTATATACCCCCAACGCATGAGCCATTAGATTCACTTCTTACATCAGCGCGCCAATCACAACTGAGTGCTGCAATACTTTTACCCAACGTCTGTGACTAAAGCGTAACTGCCATGGGATTCTGGTCGACCTATAAGTATTCGATGGTATGACCAGTAGAAACGTTTTCAAATAATATTTTTCATAAACTGGTTTTCTGTTTTCCAAACTGTTTTTAATTTGAAGTATTCTTTTCTATAAATAAACAAATCATTATTGACTTGTACATATTACAAAATACCTTTCACTGTAGAATACCTTTCAGTTTAATTTACATAAAAGCATTTCACACTAAGGCACGTTCAATTGTGATCGAATCGTCCAGGTTTCAGTTTTATGTGTCGCGTAGGATGCGCTATAAAGAAGAAAAGCACCGCAAGGGCAAATGTCCAGAAAGTGCATCGAAGCGACGGGAATTACCGAAGCGGTCCCGCGGGTGCTATCTTGAATGGGATGTCGAATCGTTCGTCGATCGACAAACGAAGACTGTACCAACTCAATAGATCCAGTTGGAGGTCCGGTCAATTCGTGATTTATGCGAATCCTCTATCGACGGCTACTCTAATCCGATGTACTACTGTCACCCTCGGGAGTTCGAAAGAAAACGTTTGAGAAACCTGCTTCCAATGATGATTGTATTGGGCGTGGGTATTGTGGAAAAATTAGAACTGAAGTTATCTACAGTATATGCTTGACAAAACACTGTAATTCCGATATCTAATTTTCTTTACATATTCATCACTTTTTTTCGAGAACAATATATTTAAGATCTTTATTTTCACGGTAGTCTAAAGTAATAAATTATGAAAAAAAAAGCTTTTGAAGAAAAGGTAACTCACAAATTAAGAGTAAATTCTTCGGACTACTTTTCGAATGAACTCCAAATAGTACTACCGACTAGTATATGCTAACTTTATATAACAGGCAAGTTTAACACGTGATACTAGTAAAAGGAATATACTGGCAATTGTAACATCGTGCTTATACACACACTCATTGTTAGATGCATCCTGTTAATTGTTTGATGTAAACTGGTAATTCTATTAGGGGGTCCGAGCCGGAGTAGTCGGAGGGTTCAACAAAGCATTAAAAACTTTGGCCTCACATCTATTATGTGCAGTGTCAGGACATTAATCATCACCTCGCCGCGCCAGTTCGGGTAATTATTAAGTAATGTAACAAGTTTCCCAGTCAAGTGTTAGAGGAAACGCTATTTATAATCGGTCTGGCTGCTCGCTCCAGCGTGATGGTTATTTTCTGAAGCTGAGTTGATAAGAAATCTACTTAAAGAAATGAAATCTCCATTTAGTATAATTAGTATCGTTTTTCCAAGGTGATCGATAGTTTGGCTAATCCTATATCAAAAATATCTAAAATCATTTCAAGTGGATATGTCGAAGTTGATATGTGTGTCCATCCATCTTCGAACTCCTCACGGAAAAGCTAATTTTATCAGTATGTTAACGAGCTTTAACAGAGTTTAAAGTAGTTAAACAGGAGCTAACAACCAAATAGTACCTTAGTTACTAGTATGAGAGAAATATATGAAAACTTTATGTTTGCATTAGGAAAGCTTGAATATTCAGTGTATGAATAGAATATTTGTGGTAATTTAATGGTTGTTGTATTTACTCTTGGTTTGTATCTTAGCTGTCCATAGTTCTGTTATTTTATATGTGAATAGGATAGTAGGGATAGATAAAAAAACGCGCTATTGCATCAGAATAGAATGGCCAAAACTTGGACAGAAAAATATGAAACGTACACATTATTATGTTTGAATAACAAATTCTCCAAGTACTTACATACAATAGTTTTAATGTATGTAAGTACACCAAAACAAAATGTTAAATTCGATTTTTATTAGATAGATCTCATTAACATCTACTACGTGTAACAACGAAAATTGTTCAAATTGACTTCAAGTGCTTGGATAAATATCAAATTGCCAATATTTTTGATGTGCATTATCACTATAAGTAAGAGTTATCGTATAAGTTATAAATAATTGACATGACACGAATAACATAAACGCGTTATTATCTGTAATGTGTTAAGTACCATAATGGGAGCTAATAAGTTGATTGGTATGTGACATGAATTATCGTCGGTAAAAGGTTCCGCTTTCTATACAACGCACTTATAACATTGAAAGACTTCAAACGGATATTATCTGGAGAACGTTAATATGAGATTTAAAATAGGAGTAAATACATGAACGAAAAATGTGTAACAAATACCCATACAGTTATATGCATCTCTTTGTAAGGACTTGTAGTGATTAATTCTTGTGTAATTCTTATTATCGAACATGCCGAGCGTGTAAGTAAAATCCTTGAGCGGGCCCGCTTTTATCGTTGAACCGTTGCAGAGGAAATATACGAGCTGGCGCAGATATTATGGTCGCTTAAACATTAAGAGGTCAAATTATTATCACAATTACCGTCAATTTGTTTTGTATTACGCCTAACCACGTACACTTCGTGACCGACCTTATCGTCTTAGCCGACGATTACCATAAACTAAGTGGTTAAGGTAATTTCTGCGAGCAAGAGGAGAAGATTGAAACGGAAAATCGCGGTAGATTAAGTGAATTATTGCATATTATGCCGAAATAAACTCCGGAAATGGTGAGTAAAACTGGTTTGCTGGAATCATTATCAAACCGATGCGATGCTAACTGAACTGGACTTCAGTTCTTGCTATCTTTTGTTTATAGCTATTGTTCAGTATATTTGTGCGAAATTAAGGCAAAGGTGAGCTCTCTATATGATCTTAAATATAATTCGATCCGCTAACATACCGAAATGTAACCTACTTTAAGCAATATGCTAAATATTATGCATAAAAGTTAGATGTGCCTGCACGAATATTTAGTTTTTTACTGCAGTTATTTTTATATTTTTTGGTATTTAGGTATGTACGTATTATATTTAACAGAAGTGATACTATTGACCAGAAAAATAGAAGAATAGTAATTATATTCATACAGGGTGAGGCATTAGTGCGTCAAAGCTTAATATATCCATTAGTGTTAAACGTATCACAAAACGTTATGTACAGAAATCATAGACAGTCTTAAGCTACATAGAAAAAAAAATAAAATTATTTTCATATATACAGGGTGTTTCATAATGCCAGGATGAACCAAACATACATTTTTTTAATGGGACACACAATATATTATTTAAAATTTGGATTAAGCATATCTTCCCCATTCTTTCGAAATAAGGTTTCATTGAGTTATACCGAGTGTTTCAGAAGTTATGGTCAATTTTATCTGAAAATCATTGCGTGTTCAACGTCCTGTGTATTCCACACGAAACAACTTGAAATGCTTTTTGTACCGGAATGACTTTTTTATATTGTTACAGTTTTACAGCAAAGTGAAATTTTGCCAATATTACGAAAACTGTTTACAGGGCGATCCAAAGACAAATGCATTATTTTTTCATCTTATTTATATGGAACAATCTACCTATATTTTATATTAAGAAAGGGAAGGACACTGTATGCACTTTAATTTTTATTAACCATTTCCTATATCTGAAATCGTTAATTTCTGAGATATTTAATATTTTCCTAATGAGAGGTGAGCTTTTTCTAAATTATTGTAATATATCAAATTAGCCATGAAAAAGTGACACAAAAAAGCTATTAAATCATAAATTGAGATAAACTTGTTAAATACAACACAACTACAAAATGTAAAACTTATACCTGTAATTAATATTTAATTATTTAAGCCAAATGTTCGCGATATAACGGATCTTACAATAAATGTCAACCAAAAAAGATGAAACAACGTTGTAGCCATTCTTTGACTAAACGATTTACATCTCTTAACATTTCTGCATTCTGAATGTATTTCAAGTTGTTTGTGGAATGCACAGGACGTTGAACACTCAATGATTTTCAGACAAAATTGACCATAACTTTTGAAATACTCGGTATAACTCAATGAAACCTGATATCGAAAGAATGAAGAAGATATGCCTAATACAAATTTGAAATAATATACAGTATGTCTCATTTAAGAAAATGCATGTTTGGTTCACCTTGGCATTATGAAACACTCTGTATATATGAAAATAATTTTAAGATATGTAGCTTAAGACTGCCTATGATTTTGATTTTTGTATGTACATAACATTTTGTGATATCTTTAATATTAATGGGTATATTGAGCTTTGACGCACTAATACCTCACCTTGTATATCCAATATATTTGTTGATACAATTATAGAGACAAGCAATCAAATCAAATCGAAAGTTTTTTTTTTTTTATTAATGTGGTGGGTGCTTAGCGATGTATTTTATGAATAATACTCAGGATTGTTCAATGCATAGTATAACTTATTCCGGTAAAATATTATTACTCTGAAATGTTTCGACGACAAAAGAAAGCAGGCTACGATTTGAAATCAAGTTACCTTCGCTTGGTACGTCGTTCTTTTAAACAAACATGATAAAATGTGGCGAGGTTGATACAGAAAACGCAACAGCGTAGAACGCAAAAAGGGGAGAGAAGAATACCAACCCAATAATAAAATAAAAAAGAAACTCATAAATTTTTTAGTTGGCACGTCACATAGATTCAGCAGGCAATAAATTTTGTATTATCCCATTAAAGCGTTATTCGAGGTAGATGCGAGGTGCGGTAGACAACGGTGATAGCGTGGCGTCGTTCTCTCGCCAAAGTACCCTCTTTCACGCGTCTCAGTCCCTCTTTTACGGAACCAATTCGCTTATTGCGGATTTATGTATACCCTCTTTACATGTGTTAGTAGACAGCTGTAACAATGCTATATCGTATAGTGCTCACTTCGGTATGGAAGTGATATTTCAAATGCTTGGACCCCATACTTAAAACCATAATAGTTTTACGTAACTAGTCTCTGCACTTTACCGATTGCCAGCGGCGTAACAAAATTCTATCCACAGCAACAGACATGATTATGCCGATGTGAGTACTGCCAAAATTCTCCAAATATGACAACATTGTAATAATGAACAAAGTGGAAGGTTGTTAAAAGTTGGTCTTTTGATAGAAAAAAATAGAATTGAAGGTTTTACTATTATACCTGTCGCAGTTTCAGTTTAAACTCATGAAATCAAAGGTGTGATTTTAATTCTTATCTATAAGGTATTACAAGATAGTTGGGCCAAAATTATTTTGTCTTCTTAGGGCATCTGTTCTGCCAAGGCTGGAGCTATTGCTCCTTTAGGGTGCCTGGTTCCAAGTGCCACGTGAAGTAGTTGGAGATGGTGTCCGTTCATATGTGTGTGGCTCGGCTATATCCGGGGCTACTACGCCATTTGAAGAACGCGTCTTGTCATTACCCGCCGAGAAGGCCTCTCCGGATCCAGCTCTGCTAGGTGTTGGATCAACGGGTTCTCCGGCCGAGATGCCCCATCTAACGTTTTTCTGGATAGTGCCAGCGTGTACTCCGTGAGTGTCGGGAACTGTATGCTCATGAATTTGGACATTACTAACACACCAGGGTGCCGCGACTATCATTCGCAGTACCCGGTTCTGTAAAACATTGAGGCGTTTGATTTGAGATGCGCTAGCACTGGATCAAGTCAAGGCTCCATACGTTAAGATCGGCTCGAGAAATACCGTATAAGTCAGTAACTTGATTTTAAGGTTCAAAGAGCTTCTGTCGCAAAGGAGTGGATAGACGACAGACCTCGCCCACAAGAACTTGCAACGTTAGCGAAGTGTTACCTGAGTATCAGTTTTGTATCAAGAGTTATTCCCAAGTAGGTTACCTAGCTTTTCCGCGGCAGCTGTTCTTGTATACCTTCCATAGCTAGGGGAGGATTTCGCTTACGCGAAAAACGCAAAGCTTCATACTTGGATAGATTTATTTTCAATCTCCATTTTGTGGACCACATTATGACCTCGTTGACATATGTACGTCTGCAGCCTCTGGCACAACAAGCCATCATTGCGTGGCGTCGTATACGAGGCGGTGTCGTCCGCGTATATCGCCAGTTTAGTGTGAAGTAATCGTAGGATATCGGAGGTATACAAAATAAAAAGTTCAGGTCCCAGGAAGGAACACTGTGGGATGCCTGCACGAATAGGTCTGAGGGCTGGGAAGTCTTCAAACTTTTTAATTCAAAACGAGGGTTACTTGCTGCAGATATTGCCGTCGTACCGTACTGAGAATGCCGCAGCTCAAGAGCATTCCACACTTCCTCTGTCAGTCGGAGCAGTATTATTCTGTCTCAAGATACTCTTTTCTACGCAAAATTGCTTTTTTGACCTATAATAACGTACCAGTTTGTTCTTTTAAGTAACGGCATAAATTCCGGTATTCAATTATAAACGTTTTGAGGGATTTATTAATTTGCATTTTAGCTTTGTCGATTTAAATTACATTATAATCTCAAAAAGATAGGGAGCTCAATGTATCATTACAATATATTGCAATTTTAAGTTTACACGTAATTTTTAACCTTCGCAGCACATGCAATTATTTATAGCAGCGGATTTGTTAACAGACCTAGATATTTCCTGTTACTTAACTTCAGATTTTCTTATTACATACTACTCACACACTAAAATATGTGCTGTTATAAAATTAACTTTATGTCATTACCGTTTTGTCGTAATAGGGTTGGAAGTCAATCTGTCTAAAGGTGATTAAGTTTGCACAAACTTTCGCTGGCATCCGCTTAAATTGGCGAGACGCCACTGGCGATTATACGCATTGAATTGTATCCCTCCTGGTGTCGGACGGCTGGCTCTCTTCGTATTACCGTCGACACTTACAATGAAGATTGATGCCGCACCGCGTAGGGCGTAGCGTGCTAGGGGTGAGAGGGTTGTTTGCAGAGATACATCATCTTCACTAACTCGACCCGGTCCTGTCACCGCAAATTATCGACTACGGTGATGGATTTACGCTGCTCCCCTCGTTCACTATGCCATTTCTGACGTCGGTGTCCTCTTCTCTTTTCTTGTATCACGTCGGACTAGATGATATATGCGTTGACAGTTTGCATAATCGATGGAAATCTTGTTAAGTCCCGGTTTTTTTTTTCTGCCATCCTGTCTCGTGATTATCAGATTCGATTGCGACCCTTTTGTTTGCCGTTGCTTGGCTAATAGAATTGATGATTTAATCGAAAGCGAAGTCTGCGTCAGTTAGAAGCGATTAGTCAGATGAATTTAGTGCTCCCCAGATGACTGACAATGAGCTGTAGCTGAGAGACCAATATTCTATTTAGTAATTAGATGGAACAGTACTGTTAGTTGGATTAGAAATGTGTAAGGCGGAGGCTTAGTATTAAATATAGTAATATATCTAGTTGAAATAGTTCTAACATTTATTAACGTGTGAACTTTTTTGAATTAGTCTTACGTATATTTTTAGATGTGAATTTTGCATCAGTACAAAAAAAATGATTATCGATATCTTTATTATTATTGTCTGTAAAGTGGTCCCAGGTGATGTTCGCAATGCCGTAATAGGTTTACTGTGTTCCCCTGTTTTATAGTTCCTCATAGAATCCGGTCTTAGACAAGAATTGTAGCACATCTTTGGTGGATAGCGAATGCTTCGCAACGGCAGAGTATGTAAAAAAGTGCTTCATTCTCGACCTGATAGCCTCAGCAAGTGGAAGTACTTGTACGTTAACAGTTCCTGGCAGACGATCTTTCACTGGTAGACATAATATTCTTGCATTAGCATTGAAGATTAGCATCTTTTGATAATAATCTTCTGGCATATCCTACATGATCTTATAAGAGGTATAGTTAAATCATTCCTAATCTATCGGTTATTTGCTTTCTTTCTATATTAGAATGCTTAGGAGCCCATACGAGGTCAAACCGCTTTTTCAGAGCTAGCGTTTGCAATACTCTAAGACGCCCTAGGAATGAGTGTGTGTGAGTACTTCCGTACCTCTCCTGCTCTTTATCTCTAAATTTTCTGCCGCTATCTCAGTAGCATGCCGCGTCCTACCGCGACTGAAAAGATATATCGAGCCGCTCTTGTCCAGCGAGCATGCCCCAAAACCAAATTTGCGCGCAATTGTAGATCCGTCTGTATATACTACCAAATGCTTTCTCTTTACTTCATTGCTTCTCTCTATTTGGAATAACAACTTAATGAGGATGGGTATAGGATGTTCTTTGCCGCTAACTAAGTTTAGTCTCCATCCATAGAGTTTCTTACTTAATTAATCCACCCAGCTATTCTTTAGTGTCTTCGCCAGATGGCAATAAAAAAGGGCATTTGCAATCCAATTACGGTATCTTTAAAGGTCTTGGCTAAAGTATGAGTCCGAGCATTTTTAAGAATTTTCTTTCTGCATTATTTACAGAATCTAATTATTGTATTTGGTTGCATAGACATGGATATATTGAATACCATTACGAATACTGGTGATATGACAGGCAGTCAGTAGCCGTTTAAAGAAAACGTTACATTAAAAGCTAACGTTTTCAGAATTCCGTGATTTTTGTGAAGAACGGCTGGGCCATTTTTGGGCAATATAAACTGCTGAATTAAATTTTCGCTTACACAGAAATTTGACGATCCATACAAATATAAACTTTAGAAATAATTTACACGGCGAAGGGTAGTAGGATACAATGAGAAGCACCGTAAATGTTACTTGCATTCTGTTATCACAAAAAATAGCTCTCTTTCTAGAAACTTCCTCTTTGTAACTGTGCAACGTCTTATTGCTAAATCGATAGTGGTTGTCTTCTGAATCTGATAACATTTTTTTACGAACATAGTTACCTATCCTATGTCAAATGCATCAATTTAAACGTGGTAGCACAAAAAGAAAAAAAAAGACGTAAACGCTCCGTTCGCTTCCCGTCATAAAATATATAGCTCACGAAATAGTCCCATTCCCGATTTGCAACAAGTCATGAATTCGAAACAAATGGTATACTTTAAGAGTTAGGTATAGGTATCACGCAACGCAGAAAAATTATATATATATTCGGATAAATAACAGCGAGTGCGACGGTTATGTTACATAAAGGAACTAAACAGCCAATATAAGATGACTTATGGCAAATACGTACGGCCCATTTGGAAAATATACGGCCGCCGGTAAAACTCACGACTCGCAGGGGATAATAAATGTTGGCAGACGTATATTATAACACCCCAATAAATAAACTGGTTATTCTATTATGAACAGTAGCGCGATGCGGAGAGTCAGCGAATGTTCAACTTCAGCAAGCAGCTTCCGTAACATTTGAGTTAGTTGCCTATTTAAAGAAGAAAAAATATTACTCCTATTATTCCGAACACTATATATGGAAGGGAAAATGATTTCAAGTGTACGTGTTCGCTGTTGGTTTTTTTTTTTATAAACGTTAAATCAAAAAGTACAATTTATTGCAAGAACTAACGTCTTCCTATCTGTATGGCTTGAAATAAGTTCAGTACCAGAAACATGTTTTGAATATCACTATAGTTTGACTGTGCTTCTCTTCTATGCAGTATTTTCTATTAAAGACAAAGTACTTTATGTAGCCCAAACATATATACATACATAAAAAACTTAATATATTATAACAGTAGCGTTGCTCAACACGCCTTGGAGGTCTACGCAAAGATTTTACAAAATAGACAAAATAATAACAATATGTTGTTATTTTGTCAATATGTCGCACTACATGATGGTTTCCGTTTCAAATTATTGGTGCCCATGTTGCAACGGTTTTCTTCAACGATTTCTATCCATCCCTTTTGTCACCAGTCGGTTTCCTAGAGAGTTCCATTTTGATTGACTTACAAACGCAAATTCCTAACAACGAGAAAAGCCAGATTAACTTTAATAAAAAATATTCAAATAACAATCAGGTATCTTGGACGTCTATTATAGACGTTATCTTATACGCGGAAAATGAAATTCTAGATTATATTCATATATTGTGAACACATTTTTCATAAAAGCTATATATAATATATTTTTTTTGTTTTTAACACAATAACAAGCGTCATGTTTACAATATATACATATTGATAGTACTAGTGATTGATCAGTAAAGAGCAAACTATCGCGTGTATAGTGACAATTAATATCAGAAAATAATACAAGGTATTAGATTTGAAACTTTCAATAAGATAAAAGAGTTTTACATTGTTCATTACTTATTTTCAGAGAGATTTCTTATAAAATCTGGATGCTCCTGATTGCATTGGATAATAAAGAACACAACTACTGTTCGCCATACATTCTCATTCTAACTCGGATAGAGCATCATAAAACCCACCGAATCTCCCTTCCTTTTACCTACACGCTAACATATTTGACACTTCTTATTGCTTCGGAGCATCGAAGTCAGAGAAGCTCATGTAAACCGGGCTCGACCTTAATCTGAATATATGATGGTCCTTATTGTCCTGGTCGTACCATCGGGAGCACCGTTTAGCTCTGGGCGTATCTCTGTTCTTTAGAACATTATTTGCAACAAGAATGAAGCTATCTCTGTCGATAAAGTTGGAGCAGTACGGAAACATACGGCATTTAGAATGTACAGTAGGCTGGATTTTAAGATTAGTAAGTGCTTACTTCCTTGTATGCAGCAGCATTCTTCAAGGATTTTAAATTATATTTGAACAATTGTTACCTGTTAATAAGCCATAATTGAGTAACTTAAGTTATGTTATGATGTCATGTAATTGAGGTATGGTGAATCATCTGATGTTTTGCTTTATGTCAAGTAAAAGTCCACAGCAAATAATAAAGGTTGTGGATAAAAGGATGACTGGATATTATTTTAAAGTTATGTATCTATAGTATCTGCTAGTTACATGCTGAGATTCTCTGTCCAATGTGTGGTGTAAAGCATCTTATGCAGTGTGCAGAATTTTTTTGTCATTAAATATGTTCTACTAACACACTACTTGTGCTACCATTTTGCTAGTAAGGTATAAAATCTTCTTTCAAAGTTACGTTATGTCTGCAACTAAACTGATTTCTTACATTTTTTGGTATCTTGTACCATATACATACAGTAGAAACGGGTTTATAGCCGCAGTCGTTAGGCGGCTGTCTATGGTTGCGGCGGAGCAATAGAAGCCGGAGTTCAATTCTCCGAGAGGATGGTGACATTTTTCTCGAAAAGATGGATTCCAATCGATCTACCTTCGCTGTTGAAAGCAAAGTGATTAACAGCTCGGCATTATAAGGCGATATAATGCTGTCATAAGGTCATTTGAACGCAATTATTATACACAGACAAAACTACACAGCGAGAGTTTCATGACCGTCATACAAGCGATACAGCTTAGAAGTTACTGCAACTAGTACCCACCACATGTATAAAAAAAAGATACAAATTCACTTTTTGTTCTTTATCAGCGATACCAAACGAAGTAGGACTGTCGTCGGTTTAAAGGTAGTGTAATGATATTTAGCTACCGTATAGAGATCTGTAAATGTGGGTTCTGCGTACACTCAATAGATGGCGCTGTAATTGTATTTAATTTTGTTTTTCAATTTTTCGATTCATATATGTATATATGTAGTGTTACGTGGGTTCAGTACCAAAATAAAGCTATGATTACTAATAACAACTCTACCTTTAATGTATTTTACTTATAATTGAATCATTAAACTCTTTTAATAAATCAAAGAAAATAACTACGGTAAATAAACTGTGTATTCTTCTACTTCTTTTACAAAATTGTTTTATTAACTAAACTGATTCCCTACGATAGCTAGTTATAAATACCTATTTCTATTGTAGATCACTAACCTAAGATGCGCACACAAAAGCTTCCTACTGGATTCCTCGATGAAATGTCCCTATTTATACGGATCTATGTCCTGGATTGTGGTTATTCACGAGAATTTGTTTAATCTCGCTTTTCCAAAGGATATTAGTATTGTAAATATAACATGTTCTTCCAAAAAAGGATATAGATATTATATATATCTTCTTATGTCACCTTCAAAGCATTAAATGCATGTTTACATAACTAAAATTTCCATTCATATGTTGTAGACGATACCAAAATGCTGTTTTAATGACCTTTAAAATATATTTATCTTTTTATAACTCAATTTTGATGGTTTTCTGTTCCAATTATTTTCGAACTAACTTCTTTATTTCTTAATCTCCATGGAATTTTCATTTTACTTGCTAGATTAATATGTGCTAAATACATTTCTATTTGGAAACCAATCATGTCTTTTCTTGTGTTTACATAGTAATTCTGACATATATTGTAGGTACCATCACACGCGAAATTAACTGCACTAAATGAAATTGCGAATCCATGGATGCAGCTTACTTAAAGTTCACTTTCACAATTTGGACAGTATAGATGTTGGAATGTTGTTTTACATTGTAATTTACATTAAAAAGTGCTAAATAGAAGAATACCTTATATACCAGTGTTTTCTCATCTACCCTCGGTTAATCGTTGGCTGGAGATAGTATTATTATTTAATTTAACCGTGCTCTCTGCATATATATATAATAATATCTGGAAATTTTGCCTTTATATATGAATCGAAAAATTGAAAAACAAAATTAAATACAATTACAGCGCCATCTATTGAGTGTACGCAGAACCCACATTTACAGATCTCTATACGGTAGCTAAATATCATTACAGTAGATTTCTGATATAAGTATACATACATTAAATATACATTTTTTCTATATTCGCACAGTACGTAATTGCAATTTGTTACTTCATAATTAATTACTGGCACTTTATGAAATTTGTGATTCCATCTGTTGAAATCGTAATTTAATATGTCATCCTCATAACTGATACTTAAATGTTACTGTCTTACGTGATAAGCAAAAAGACACATTTAGGTTTCCTTTAGTATAATTTATTCAATTGCTTCCAATCGTCGATCCATTCTCATCCCGCCGCTGGTGTCCATTCATCAATTTAGGAGGAAAAGACCTCCGGAATAGGTATACAGACGTCACGCTCTTCTACTCTGACCGAACAAGAACCTCTCTATCTCTATTGCTGGCGCGGCGCTGACAGATTATAAAGAATTTCGTCAAGATAAAAAGAAATCAATTTATTTTGTAAATTACTGGCTTTCTGCGCCTTTATTCGATTTCGATTCTTCTGCCACCCCGCTCAAAAACGGTACCCTTTTGAAACGACGGGTTTCTTTTTTCCCGGAGTATCTACTTTATACTGTTCTATTCTTTACTATCGAAGCGCTAATCTAGAAAACGGGTCCAATAAAATGTAAATCATTTTCAGCTACCTACAGTTACAATGGCGGCAAAAATACGTTGTTTTTTTGTTAATTCACGCCGATGTGCAAGTGTGATTAGTTTAGTTTTATTTGAATTAAATTTTAGAATTCTTAGAAAAATAATTTACTCCAGAATAACGAGGATCTATAGCAGTTAATTAAATATTACAGAAATAAAAATATTAGGTGAAATAGATATTATGGGAAAATTTTTTCTTCAAATAAGCAATAGTAAAATATTGATTAATGAGTTCGATAGGAGACCGGATTGTCTATATATATATGTATATACTTTTCCCAGTAATTTCTCGAACCTTGATGTTAGTAGGAAATAGAATGACGTAAGTTATTTTGGAGATGATTCAAGTGTGAAACTATACTTTTTATGGGTATGCTAAATCCCTTAGAGGCCAAATTTTATTGAGGGTTATTTTATTGTAGTCTACATTGCATTTATTATATCGACTACATTTAACCAGAAAGGTAAACGTCTAGGGTGGTCGGAAACATATACTAAGCCATTAGAGGTCCAGAATTTTCGAATTTGGTAAAATTTTATGGATCTATTATCGCAATTTAGGTTTATGATGTATGCTGGTGGTCTCAGTTATTTATAATACTTATCATTGGCGTGTCTATACTACTTACTTGTTTTACAAAGCGACCAATCAATATAATCAACTATTCTATAATAAAATTGATTTGGTGCCAAGCATCGTTTTTGGATCGTCACAAAGTTTCTCTAATCAAGATGGAGAAATTATACCTTCAAAGGATGGTTTACAACTAATCTTTCGGAATTGTTTTATAAGCGCTTTTGGCTATAGTTGTCCAAAGTTATAAAAAGTTTACTTTATATATTATAATAATTCATATATATCTACACAAAAAGGTACACTAGTCTTTTTAATACCTGTGATTTAGTACCTAATGTACCTGAAGTATTAATTATATTGTAAACGTTTCCTACAAATATTAGGCAGAACGTTTTTACAGAAACACATTATGCTATACATTAAATATCAATCACATTTTTCTAAGTAATTAGTTGAAGCTATTGTATTATGTCAAACATGAAAATGCCTTGGAATATGTGTGATATGATGATGGTATACATCTGTTTTCCCTCGTATTCACGCGAGAGAAATAGAAGCCAGCGGACGTGACATAGAGAAGAATAAGAGTTCGTCTGCTAGTAATTATTCTTCCACCAGTACTGCTGGATTAGACAGCAGTTTTTCGAAAAAGATGCCGCGCGACCCGGCACAAAAGACCATTATATTGGACTGCGTAAATGACGACCACTTCTCCATTATCCGTCTAACAAAAGGACGGCGTTTCCTGGCCTCACGGCCTATTTGTTTTTTCCCGTGAACACCGAACACCATCAACGTAACGTGTAAGAGAAAGAGAAAACGAAATGAATTTTCTCATCCTCTTCTTTCAACCATCAGAACGATCATATGTTATAGTACAGAAAACTGAAATAAAATCTGGATCTTATAGAGAAGCATAAAGATTCTACCAGAAAAATGCTTTTTTTAAATACTACTTCATAAAAAAATATGTTTAATTGTATGGGCATACAGGGCACTATTTGTTAATTCTCGCCATTTAAGTTGCAAATAATTGCTCTGGCGTAATTTCAGATATTATTGTAGTATGGTGTAACCTGAGTTTACAATATAGGATATCCATCATATATCATTCTACGGGATCGACACGGTCCCATTGTCGTGAAATTACACGTACTCACCGTCTTCAGTGTATTATAATCAAATGTTGACTTGCACTTTTTCTTATCAATAATCGAATCTTCGGATCGTACCGACGGATTTTAAATAGAGTTGTTGCTCGGATACCGCAGCATAGCTGCGAGTTGTGTTATCTTTCAGGTGAGATCGGTATTTTACGTATTATGCACACACCGGTAGCCGCGTATTAAAACCCTTCTCTCTGATTTGGTTCCGTATATAATAAACGTAGTATATAATACCGCTACTGAATACCAACGTAGAGCTAGTAGCAGTTCTTTGTTTGATTTAAGGTATTATCTACTATTCTATGAGAAAATGAAATTGATATGCGAATCTTATGACTTATAATGAATATTATCTGAATTGTATTTAGAAAAGAAATCAATTTATGTTGAACCATTTGGCAAGAGAATATACTTCAAATAAGTAATATAAGAAAATACACCTATGATGATTTTTTGGCACGTAAACTTACCTCAAAAGACTCTAGATTTATAATCTACTACGAATGGTTAGGTAGTAGATAATAAGTCTAGAGTCCAGAAAGCAACTAAACTTAATACTAAAGCTGTAAAGTACGTTAAGCAAAGAAATTTAACGGTGTTTTGGTATATCCAATCTTAACCATTTTTCCATCTATCTTAGGTCATGTTGTAGTGCGACACCAATTGCTCAACTATTACAAGAGGCGAGTGAGATTTTGATTTGACGTTTGTCCTATTAGTATGAATTTTGACAAATGCAGAATACGTAAAATAAGTGGGGATACTTTACAACAACAAATTCTATGCATCATTGCTTGATTAGAAAAGAAAATCAGATACATACTTTAATAGAATTGACATTGATGTTTCTTATTAAATAATGGTTGATCACTAACAGTACTCTTAAAAGATATTGCCAAACAACCTGAACTGTCGGTACCATAAAGTGTATGTTTACTTATACCCTATTTATCAGCATATCTTTATGTCCGAGATAAATAATATCCAGCTGTAATATCGTCTATATCTTTAAGAGAAGGGAGTTTACTATATACAAACATAAACCATTTATTTCTACACATATGTCTATATTTTTCATGTGGTGGTGTGTGCAAGTGTTTACCTCCACATGTACGAACGAATCGGTGTATGCGTGTGGTATATGGGTTTGTTCCATCCATAAATAATTCTTGTACTGAAATATGGATTTTTATTGTCAAGAGTGCAAAGCCATAAATTTAATAAAAGGCGGCTTGGAAATATCAAACGGATTTATTACCAGGCCGGAACGGTAAACACTGTCTATATACGCGCTTATTGGCATTCACAAATCAGTAAAACACAATTACACCCTAAGTTATTTATTGTATTTATTGGACCGTCTCGTCGGCCGACACAAGCATCGGTTCCTTTGAAGAGGTAACCGACAATGGCGATGCCTGAGTCAGTTTATATTGCCCCCTAATGGATAACCCGCTGGTTCTATCGTTCTTGTACGTATAAACACTTTATTTTACTAAAGTTTACGACGGGGAGAGTTGTTAATACAACGAAACGGATTTTCCTAACCCTAGCTCGAATATACACACATACATATACTATAATATTGTCAAGGGTAGCCTAGTATTGCAGTGTAAGTATTTTGCCAAACTGAGAATAGCGAAACTCAACAGATTTTTGAACATTTTTTTGACTTAAAATACTAAACTTTAAATTTTATAAGTACTAAGTGGTTGGCACTGCATAATCGGAATAGGTTAGTAGTTTACCTATTAAAATTGGTTGGATATTTTACATAATGGGTGAAATACTTTCGATGTACAATTCCTAATTTTCTTAACATTTAATATTGGGCCGCGTTTTAGTACATATGTACACTCAAACATATGTATGTATATTAATTCAAAACAAGTATGGGAATTTAATGATCGATACTTGCTTGATTTCAAGTCATATAAATCCATATAACGTGAAAGTCCTTCTGCCGGAAAGGAATCTGTTATTTGACTTTCTTTTTATTAAAGCAATATATAACGTTCTGAAAAATGCATTGATGCTGTTCAGTAAAGTTTACTGGAAAATATTTGATATTTAGTAACTTAATAGAAAATATTTGTAATATCAAATGATTAAAGCTATATTATCAGGTTCGTTACAAGAACGAACTAACAGAATATTATTTATAAAGAATCCTTATACGTAAGGTGTTAAGACAAATAGAGCTGGATAATCGTATCTTCGCCGCAGACTAAGTGAATACAAAAGCATACATCAACTTATACGACCACTGCTAGATAAATGATGATAGTATGACGTATCATCATTTATACAGCAGTGGTCGTATAAGTTGGTGTACAGTTTTGTGTCAATCTCATCAACTAGGATTGAATGGTTTTTAGTAGCTGCGTTAGACTTCACACCTCCATATAAGTATATGTATAATTATGATTAGACATGGTAATATTATACCAGAATAGCGATATAGGTGCCTTTTTTATTACGAAACGGAACAAACCCCAACGCTTCATAAAAAGAAGTTAACCATTTTGCTATCTGCTATGATGATTTAAATAATAGCAAAGAATGCAGCAAATAATTTCTATTCCTATTTCACTGTTAATAAAATCGAATACTCTGAGAGTAGAATGCACAAGTAAATTTACTGCAATTGCACCGAAAATGCGGGATAGAAGTAACTCTATTCAAAGTCAAAATAGAGTAAATATTTTCCTTACTTGGCTTTAGTAAAATATACTCAACACTTTACTTTTTAAGACGTGTAGATATTTTACACTAAAAACAGAGGGTGTATGGCGTGATAACGAAATGGTAGATGGGGCAAGCTGAGTTAATATTATAACTGGTTAACATTATACTGTGTCCAGACCCACAAAAATTTAAAATTCTCTACAGGAAAGCACTAACTACGAATTGACTGTGACTCCTGAAGAACACCTTATGACTACCGTAAGGTAAGTACAATTTGGATTTATAACACATACCTAACGTGTTTATAGAAAGAATGAATGATAGTTTGGGACTATGAGAACTAATAGCGCAAATATTCGTAGTCTTTCTTTCTTGCGGGTTATCACTTGTACTCTTGTTCGAACTGTTTGACGGTTTCTGATTATCCATATGGCTCTATGAGCAAAGCTAATATATAAGAATAGTAAAGTGTACAAATCTAAAGGTATAATTTCAAATAATTTCTTGTGTGTAAATCTATATCACATTTTTCAGCTTTTGGATAAGTTGAAAGTTGAAGGCGGGGGATAAATTTTCTTTTTTTGCATGTGTCTGTAGGCGATTCAGTAATATTATACTCACTTTCTGGTTCATTAGCTTGCCTATCAACTTCCCTCAATGTTGAATCTATAAAATTCAAATTACCCATGGCTTCTTCTTAAGCATCAATATCATGTTCACCAGATTGTTGTTTTGATTTTATAAATTGCAAAATAAATTGCATTAAATTTTGCAGGTAGTACTTTTTTGTTATAGGATCTGATCCTCAAAGAAGTTTCTTTTGAAAACGTGCAAATATAGTTTTTTACTATTTCCACTTTTTCTCTATTCTAGTACTAAAACAACAAAGAAATTAAATACAAATTATGGATCAATGGTAATAATACTAATCAGATATTTCGTAGATGCAGCACGATTAATAAGATTATTCAAGCAAGTACACTAGCTATTTATAACCACTTTCACATCCATAGTTAACCGATACTCTGAGGTTCAGAGTTTACTAAACTCCATAGGCCCAATCTATGAGAAGCATATTCTGAATTTAGTGAACTTGCGAAAAAATATTTTCCGCTGTTTTCCAAGAACATGTTTCGATGATACAAAACATAGGTAGTAATGGATTATTTCATGGAACAAGAAAGTTCGCTTTTCTGTGCCTTCTTTGGAGCAAGAAATCAAAAACTTATATAACTGCATCTTACCCTACTATCATTTACAATTTAATGGCCATATTTCTGCAATTTCATTGACAAATTATTTAGCTGAAGCAGCAATCTCTTTCCAGTGGAACTAGTGCATGGATGACAATTTTGACTAGCGAATCATGCGGTTTATTTAGATATTTTAACTGCAATTTAATGTTACAGGTTAATAAATAGTAACACAAATAATAGATATATTTAATTTCAACTTTTTGTCTACTTATCTGATACGTTTGCTTCGTTGGCCACCAAGTTCCATGCTCTTTCATTAGCAGTGAATTTAAAACATACACACATGTTATAATAATCTAAATAGGAGTACGTTTCAATTATTTTACGAGCGGAATGTTCTGCTTTTCTTTTCGTTTTGTCTGCTTTGGATTGGAAATACTATCTGCAGCAACACAACAAGAATGTTGCTTGCAAAACGAATCACCAATTTCTTGCGTTTTCTAAAAGCGATATGGCGTTATCGTTTTAGTGTAAGGAAACGGTATTGACACTAGGTTACTTTTATGAGCAACATATTTTGCAAATAATACATACATTGGCTATTGTTTGTTGTTTACTGCTTTGGCATGAATTCTGTCTAAAACGCCTTTTTGAGTAGATGATTCAATGTCTATTTTTTTAATTTTACTTCAGAACTATGACTGTCTTGATAATGTCACGTTTTGTGGTTAATTTAGGCTAATTTTGTTTTACTTTTCTCGACTGGTACCTTTTTGTTGTATGACATCTATGTCTAATAACCAATTTTGAGTGGTGATAGATTCTGTGCGTATATCCATTTTGGTGTCAAAGTCAGAAGCTTGACTACAAGCATTAGCTACACGTGAACATAAACCGGGTATATATTGATGTAAACTAATGGACTATTGTGGTTTACTGACATGTGAACATGGAAGGGCTTTATATTGCTGTGGATTAGAGGATAGTTATGCTTTAATTCTGCATATGCAATGCTTACATGTGCTATACTACCACTGTTGTCTTCCTGAAACTTTCTAATAGAGTAACACGGAATTATAAAGAGCGTACTTGTCTTGATTTAGTCAAGAAGTTTGGTTTGGTGTCCACTCAAATACTTGTTAAGGCATTGACATCTTGCGTATTCAT
This sequence comes from Holotrichia oblita, assembly GCA_023690525.1. Classification (NCBI taxonomy): domain Eukaryota; kingdom Metazoa; phylum Arthropoda; class Insecta; order Coleoptera; family Scarabaeidae; genus Holotrichia; species Holotrichia oblita. The sequence continues at coordinate 63,734,107 of CM043020.1, forward strand.
GCTGATAGACTGAAAGTGTCATATTTAGCCCACAGATGTGAGGGTGTATAGTAACGCATATAGTTCAGGGGCTACTGTTAAACATGGTGTTACATAAAGTAGTAGACTAGCTGAATTTGTTGCTTTTACTATGTATGTGCATTACGATGCGCGGCTTTATTCGAGTTTTTGCAAAGTATATAACTGTTTATATTGACATGAATAAAAATTATGAATAGCTTATCAGATAACAAAACATCTATAAGGTCTTAGAATAATGAAGCAATTTACTATGCAACAGAATTAGCCCCATACATGAGAAAATTAAAATATTTCAGGGAAAGGAAATAACACAACATAATTTATACATTTCTGCAATATAATCGTTTTCATTATAAGCCACTTAAAAATCAAAGCGATTCCAAAAAACTAATCATTATAATATTAAAACGTTGTAATGATTATTTTATGATTTTCGTAGACACATGTCATAGGTATATTCCCAAGCTTATTTATTTGGAAATCGGTACATATGTTAAACGTCAATTCCTTAATCATTCTTTATCTACTCACTAATTTACAGTAAAACCCGAAGCGATATGATCGAAGCCGAAGCAGTAATTAATTATCGTACAAATTAACGTCCGGCCAACGACGTTTTAACGAAAATCGACTTTCAACTCGGTCATACTATAAATATGAATAATCGTCTCGTTTTATCCGCTCGAAACGTTCCGACCTCTTTTTATTACTTCATTCAGAGCCAATTACTACTTTCTCCGATTCTTTAACCATGTTATATACGCACTGACGTGTTTTCGATAGTTGACAGTCTCTTCTGGAATATACTGTATACTTTTAACGATAAAAGAAATTTATGATTCTCAGACGACTGACTGTTTCGAGACACGACCTGGTTATCGGAACGTTTTAATGTATGGGTTATTATGTTGTTTTCTATGTATATCGTTTTAATGGTGTACAGTAAAGAGCAAAATAGTAAGCGTCTATTACTATAATCTGCTTCTCTACAAGAGCATAATGTTTTCAGCAATATTAAGGATATGAAGATATATTAGGAACCAAAGTTAAATACATCGATGTAAGGACATTTAATAGCTATATACGACCCTTACACAAACTTTATAGGAATATAACCTTTTATAATCGCCTTAAGAAAATATATACTTAGAACCGAATTCTAGTGAGATGTAGGTATTCATACACACAGACATAGCATTGAATTCATGGGGCAATAAATTTATAGTTTTTTCCTATAAAAAGATAATTTCAAATGTAATCTAAAAATAGCAAAAGACGTAACAAACATAATAAATTAACAACTTAAGCATAGAAGATTAATACTGGAATACCGGGGTTAGAAATAGGTATAGGTAGCCTGCTAAATGAACCATAAGATGCGCAATATTGCTAGATCTTCTTTTCTGGTACTTGAACTCTTTCAACCGGAACCATTATTTTATTTGTTTACTACATACTTCTTGTATACGGTCTTAATAATCACCTTCTTATCTTTAAATACCCTATTAATCAAGTATTTCTTTTTCACTGTTTTTGATGACTAACTGATAAAGCTATGTTGATACGACATACAAGAACTACTTGAATATCCCTGCTGATTCGTTAGCGTGTATTGTACGTCTCTTCTCTCTTCATTAAAAATGAGTAGCTCGGAATGTGTCGAGTTACCCTAATCGACTCCGCTATCTAATCAAGCCGGACAAGCTGTACTTTCACAATGTGCTGTCATCATCTGCTTCTTTTAACGTCTGACAGCTCACGTTCTTTTACCGTTTATGAACACAGCGGTATCTGTATGGTGAGATAGGTACGGTACTCGTTTTTAAAGCTGAAACGTAAATCAAATCACATCTGAACTGCTGTCAATTATCTATTGACAACGTCTATAGACGGCCTTGTGATCTGTATATTTATCAACTTGTTTCTACTAGCTAAGATATCGTAATTATCGCTGTTATTTTTTGTCTATTGTAATGTCGTTCATATAATGATCGATTGTACATTTAATTGTTTATTATAAATTGTGGTATGTTTGGAGTGGTATACATGTATTCGGTTTTGTAAAATTGTAGAAGTTGAAGTATTGTCGACAGCATTTAACAATATTCAAATGCCAAAATTTCTTAAAACATTATGAATATATCTGTTTACTAATTTGAACAATCTCCTTTTTCATAAGTGATTTGTCTTCATTATTTAATGTAGTAGTTAAGGAATAACAAGTACATATTACTAGATCTTAAATCAAACTAAAAGCGCATACAAACTTAATTAGAAGTTACTGGTCAAATTGTCACATAACATATCATATTTAATAAAATTATTTAAGGATTCAGAAATAAAATTTTGGGCAAACAAGAAGTCTCCATTTTGATGTAACTACTAACTATGAACTACATCGCCTTTGCAAACACATTCATTTACAAAGCACCTATTCACAATTATTCATTGTATCTAATTGCCAGCGGAAAGTACACAAGCATTACTTTAGCTGACAGCATTAGCATAGCATGTTTGACAACCTCTCGAATAAATTCACAGGCTGTGTCGTGTTTGCCATATTCTTGTCACTTGTCTGGCTTCTATTTATATGAAATTACCCAAATATGCCACATAGTTTAATATTGTTTCCTGTCACCACATTTTATGTTACCCCAGGACATTCGGACTAAATGCTAAAGTGAACCAGTGAGATTGTAATGTAAAGAGAGCCCTTTTACAGGAAGTCAATATAAAATTTCTCCAATTAGTAAATTTTTTTTTGAATGACGCATGTTCCTGCACAGAGAGCTTCGCGAACAGAAAATTTTCATTTCGGGAAATCATTCGCTTTCTTTTCTTCAAGCCTATAAGGTTGATGCACTTTTATGTTAAATGCTTATTTAGCTCAGTTTTTCTTTATGGGACAGTAATCTTGCTGCCGGGTGCTGATTTGCTTTTTAACAGAGCTGTTACAGTTACTTTTTGCGCAGATATAATACTGTTAAAGAATAAAAGCGAATGAGTAACTTGTAACTGTAAGTAGTTATAACACCGAAGTATTTATTCTTCTTGGCGTAAGTATATAATGCATTTTTCCACCACCAATTATAATGCATTTTTCCACCACCAATTATTTTAAAAATATGTTCACATATAATTTTGAAAAATTATAAGTGGAGTCGAGTCGTCGGGTAGCGCAACGGTGTTGTGAGTGGGCCGCGATAGCCATACTTGGCGGTTCGACTCCACCTCCGGTCGACAGATTTTTAACATAAAAATATGTTTGATTAACTGGCGGTAGAAAAATGCATTATATATACATGTAACTAGTTACTTTTCACGCCGCTTTGCTATCTATGCTATTTTTTGTATGCCTTCTTTGGAAGTCCAATTTTACACGTGGTTGCAGATTTATAGCGTCACTTTTGAATGACTATTTTGTGTATTAGTTGCCGTAGTTTTCTGTTTTAGAGAAAATCATTTCATATTTCTTTGGGAGAATTGCACGCATATGTTGGCGTGATATTCTAGAAAGCGTTCGTCATAACCAGCGACATTTCTTAATTGTAACCCGGATTTTCTCATTAATTGAGTTTAGAGATTGATATTTTTCTCTTCAGTCATAATAAATTTGTTATAAATATTTCTTTCTAGTTTCTTTGAGCTTAATTTTATTTTGTATCTATTTTTTATTGAAATAGATTGGAATTTATTCAATCAAATTAAAAGTAGTAATTAACATAAATACTTTTTTTCTAAAGCAAATTTGTAATTATTTTAGTTTTCTTTTCACATAAGGGCTTTTCAATTTTTTGTAACACACTAGTTTATATAGGGTTCATTAGTTTTTAATTTTGCTTTCGTGTATTTTGTTTTTTTACGGATGTTATCCTGTGTATTGCTTTTCTGAAGTTTTCACTATGTTGACAGATTCGAAGAGACGAAATACCTGGAGAGCCACCAGACTCTCTACGACGTGAAACATTCCTGGCATCATTCTGGGCTAGAGATTCTACACTATTGCCATCAAGTATCTTTTAGGTTAATCTCTAGTATATGTATTGCTATCAAATATATGTATGTTATGCCTTTTAAACAGATAAAAAAATTTGGGCTTCTCCGCAAAATGTGCAAGGGCCCAATATGCATGTTTAGGATAAGTAGCAGAAATTCAGAATATTGTAGTAATTCAATTTCTTTTGCACGTCTAACACGTAGAAACAATATACGTTTTATATCTCTGTTGTAAATAAATAAATTTATTTTATAATAAAAGAAATTTAGTGAGTTATTTATTTTGAAACAGTACAATATGATAACAAAATTGATTAGTAGACAGAATATAGAAATTTCTGTTTGAATAGTATGACATTTTCAACTAGCGGTTCCAAATTAACTTTGGCTGAGGGAATATATTTTAATTAACTTTAATATTTTTTCTAGTGTTCTTCTTTACTAATGCGGGGCCCAAAATCAGCAAGTTATAACGAATTTTAAAATTAATTTTTATAATAAGGACATAAATGTAATTATAGTTACATACATTACAATAAAGAGGCCTAAGAATATTTGACATTCTTACAAGAAATCATTCCCCGAGTGTAATAATATTGCCACTATTATATTATTATATATTAACGGGTCGATGGCCGCAGTGGTTAGGCGGCTAACTATCGTTGTGAGAGGACGATAGGTCCCGGGGTTCAATTCTCTGGAGGGACGGTGACAATTTTTCAGGGCGTTTAATCCCGGATCGACTTGCCATTCGCTGTTGGGAGTAAAGTAATTAACAGCGCGGCATTATAAAAGGCGATATGATGCTGTCGCAAAGCCATTTGAACACAACTTACACACACCAAACTACACCGCAAGAGTTGTAGTGATAGCCAGACAAGTAATACAGCTTACGGAGTGACTGCAACTAAGCACCCACCACACATTAAAAAAAATTGCAAAAATATTAAAACATGTTTTCAGTTATTTCTCATATAACTAAGACTGTTTGGGAATTTACACTGAAACATTCTAAATATTTTATTGCAGCAACAAATTATATCAATTTATAGTATTAGCGCAATTAGAGAAATAAAATCTTCTCTAAATAAAATGATCACAACTTAACGTAAAGTAATTTGCATACTTATAATGATTTAGTATATATCTATAGTGTACAATTTCGTACTTCAAAACGCTATCACTACATTTACTTTGAACGATAATTGATTGTGAATTGACATACTTAAAGAGCATGCGTCTCTATTGCGTATACGAATGCATATGTTGTTAAATTCGATTTAAATTGCTAATTAATCATGTTTAGTTATGTTGCAATCTACAGAATAGTGTAAAACGCAACACGAGTGTTTGTTAAAACTATTTGTTGCTAATTGTAAGATCTCTGCAAATGGATGTTAAGATAATGGAACTGAATGAAACTTGTTTATTAAGTATAGGGTAAGTGGGTAAATTCGTTTTTGAAATGGTTTTTTTAGAAAATGAGTGAAGTGAAGTTCAAGTAGTTGGATATTTTTTTCTATAATTTATAAATTATCTGTATATTTTTGGAGCGGTATGCAACGCTAGAAAGTAAGTTCAGTGATAAGTCTTCAATTAATAGAGAATTAGAAGAAAATGCGCGAAACTTCATGTATTAACACTATTTATAGGTTTCCTCAACTGCTGCTAGTAACAGTAAAACAGATCGATTGAAGTATCAGTTTACAAAAAAAAAATAGACAGTGATCTTAAATATTAGTTTAGACATAACTTCTCTTAGATTTTTGGCACACGTGGGACTACGTATGTGCGTCGGAGCAATTCGACAAATCTGAAGCGAGATATCAGAAACTACATGTCGGACATTAATATCAAAGTTAGCAAAACGTGTAAATGCCCTTATCAAGGTACATACATGGAGGTGCAACAAAATATTAATATTATCATTTTTTTAAATAAAGATTTGCATGTAGTTGTTTTTATTTTCTCATTGTTCAGATTTTATAAAACTCCAATTTCGATGGGTGCCCAATAATTATGTCACCAGCTGTATCTATAATGGGGAAGGAAACTGTGATATAACATTATCATTTCTGCACGCTTCTCTGTCTAACTACCCTTCATTATGTGATATAAAATTCATCGATTTATTATCAATATTTGTGATATCAGTAATCGTTAACTATACTTTGTTCATCTATCCATTAGGATATTCAGGAGCGCCACTGCTTAGAACTCAGGTCCAGCAGATAGCGATCCTCCCTCTAGTGATTACATATTTGAAATTACTTGTTTCCTGGGTTCCCTAACACAAGAATTATAAAGTTCAACAAATGTAAATAAAATTCAACATTTATAACTTTCTATAATTACAGATTTGAGAGTTATACATATGTACAGACATGAATTTCGTAATCAGAATTTAACACCTATTCTGCTTCATCACCATTCATTTATTATTATCTTTTCCAACTGCGAACTTTTTGGCGGAAAATGTGTGTTGAGTAAACATAGGTTTTATTTTAAAGCGAATTTAATTACTTTGAAAAAGTTTATCAAAATAGCATATTTTAAAATAAAGCACAAAATTGCGTTGAAAACTTAGAGAAATCAATTTGCAAATACCGTTTTATTTCTTAAACCTTGAAGATTCTACTTATTCTAAAAGTTACGAGTGTACTGACGGATGAGACATGTATGTATAAAAATACACAGCAAATGATTTGTAGCTGGACCTAATTAGTTGAGTGATTGATGGGAAGCGAGAAAGTGACATGTCCGGTGAGAGAGTTACGCCTGATTTTTTCCGCACTTACAGTATTTTGCTTTTCTTGACGTTGTCCTAGATCACAGGCGTCGTTAAGTTAATGATCGTTGCTTGTCGAAACATAGAGGATGTGCGTGATAGGTTGAAAGCCTTCTAGCATGATAAATGACACACACAATGTATAAGTATCGGAGAGTTTTATACAGTGTGATTGTAAAAGATATTAGAGTTTCTTTCGTCATTTTCTATGTGAAACTTCAATAAAATGAATTTTTATAAACTAATTATCAATGCAATTGGTAAAAGTTGTAGTTAAATCAATATATTTAAGAATAATAGATCACATAGCAACAAAATTTGGTAAGTTGGTAAGAAAGTAATTCACTTCTGTACAGTACAAATTTTCCTCATGTTTTGCGAAATATGATTAACCAATAGCTAATTTTCATGAAAGCAAGCTAACAATATTGTCAAGTATGCAATATACATATATATATATATAGGATTTTCTTTGAAGTCTGTAATATTGAATCATTCTTAGACATTAACCAGAGATGCTGATGTTACTTCTATTCGGCGTCACTTAGCATATAAAGAAGCTCTGGGTCAAAGAGGTGAGGCAACTCCTAACACAAATACACGGTTATTATTGGAAAGATTTGTACTTTAAAGATGGGCTGCCATCATCTTCGAAAGATTTCGCAGATTTGCTCTTCAATACCGCCAATTATCCGTTGATTATTTTCCTTTACTGTAGGAATTGTAACTGATTGGCCAGCATAAACAGACGACTTTCCAAAATCCCACCAAAAAGGAATTGCACGACGTTAAATTGCATGATTTCTCTTGCCGTTGCAGGACCAGGAAATTTCTCTTACTTTACTTCTAGCGTAGCGTGACAGGTTTTTCCAACACGTTGAAGTCACAACTCATCTTAATCCATAAAGTCCAATGCAGATCAGAAATATTGTTATAACATTATATATAATGCTGTGGCTGGCGATGCGGTCGTCACTCAACTACTTCACTGCCCCGAAAAGCATATCAAATCGGTGATTTAATAATTTGCAAGTTTTTTGACACCTGGAAAAAGTTCTATATATTCCATGACATGGAACACATTATATTCCAAATTGTGAAACTCTACGAGATAACAGAATTTCGATAAGCACTTTTTCTATATAATTAAAACAATGGATGATACATGACCTATTGGACGTAAAAGAAACGTATCGTTTATTTTTGCAATGAATGTTTGTGAGAACATTTTGTTACACTTTGGATGTCCAGTTTTCCAGCAATCACTACTCATAGAGAAAGCTGTTTCGGCATAAGTCCTTCTTAAAAAAAAACTGGATGTAGCTGTTTGGAATACGTTGTGTTTATACTAACCGTTCAGGAAATCATGCTTTATGGTAGCTTAATATCCACCGTTTTTACAATTTGTAGAAGGAGGAACTCAATCATTTGCATTCTTTCTGCCACACGTTTTTGTGCTTCATAAGCAGCTTCTCTCTCATTTAGAATCTATTTTTTCTCAATCAATCAACTTACTATGGATCTCTACTTTTCAGAATTTATTGTACGTTTCGGCCCTAACATTCAGGTATTCCTTTAGCTTCATTATCTTCTCCACTTTCATTATGTAACTTGCCTTTGTGAAAAGTTTCTCTGTTAGTTGTTTTATTCTACTGCGATAATCTGAGTATCTGAGTCTTCCTTAAGCCGTCTAGGATTCCTTTTAGAAGGTTGGAAGTAGTTAATCTGCCCAACAAGTGCTGCTTTTTGCAATTGTATAACATGAAGATCGGTTGCAATGTATTGAATCGTTATAGGATATTCAAAATCTCGATATCTTGATTACTGCGCTCGATGTTGCAACGGCTTTGTAAATGATGGTAGAGCCTATTTATCATAACACATTCAAACTTCAATTCTTTCAATTCTCAAATCACATCTTCTGGATCACAAATTCACGACGGTTATTGCTTTGTAATTTTTTGGTATCAAAGCAGCTTTCGTCATCTCTAAAGACATATAGAATATAAACGCCTCCGTCTACATCGCTGATAGGAGTGGTTAGATCTTAATAATTTCAGCTTTCCGACAAAAATTCGTTGCTTAGTTTTCATTGAACCACTACAAGCTTTAGAATCATTCGTTCCACATGTTTGTTCCTATCCTATCTTTATGTGTATTACATACTAAATTACAAAGAAGTACGGGAACATAAATCATCTGTTAATGTAACCTGTATGAATTTTTCGGTTTTATTACTCTCGACACTTTATGAACGAGGCATGCCAAACACTCACTGTCTAAGTCAAGTTTATCGCTAACCAATTAAGGCTTGCAGTTAAGTAAGAACGTTACGATGACGCTAAGTTGTAGGAGGCAAACAATACCGCTGATATTTCTAATAATAAATGAATTTTATGGTCTTTGTTCCTTGTACAATAATAATTATATGATTTACGATATTACAAAGACCGCAATTTGTTAGCGTTTCCTTTTTCATCAATAATAATACTTTAATTATGTTTGCGCTGCCCTTTGGTTCACATACAGGAGATTTATGAGTGTCAATTCGGTTTCTTAAACAACTATGCGGCAGAATGAATGAATAGAACCTACTCTGTAGGAGCTATTTGTCTGTGTATATTTACCGGACAACTCAGTTCTTTGTGTGGGCGATAGTAAGAAAATACAGGCAAATTATAACCCTGCAGATAATAAATATTGTGTTCAAGTTACAATGACTAAAATACATCAATGCAAACGATACAAAAGCGCTGGTCCTTCCATGGAAACACTCGGTCTACAATATGGAGGATTCCAAACATAGCCCCAGATTTTACGATTGCGAGGTTATGATTTTACACAGGAAAGACACCATATTTTCCAGATATTTGTTTATTATAAAGTTCTAGGGTAGTCGTAAAGTTTATGTGAGAGTTTTGGGGTGGAACTGTAAAATTTCACATAAACAGGATCGACAGCTATAATTTTATTAACATTTCACATTTTGTAACATTATTAGAGAGGTTATTAGAATAAGTTAGATAAACACTCTAGGTAATATGTTCAAATTGAAGTCATATCTAGTTGAGATGTAGTAACGCGTCTTGATAACGATGTTAATCAGAAATTTTTTAAAGACGTTCCTAATTGCTGTAAAAATATGTACCTATTGGCAATTGCCACATAAATAATGTTATATGCTTAGATGTATGGAAATTTACGGTATTACTACATTGTATTGTGTTTTTTCAATTTCTTAATTTTTTATTTAACAGCTTATTATGAGAGTATCTTGCAGGTTTGATACTTGAAAACGACCATAATTTGCGAGTTTTAGCTTATAAAATCTAAAGTTACTAAGCTTGAAATGCTTACACTTGCATAAAAAGAGAAAGAAAGAAAAGAAAGGTACAATACTTTAAAACGATTAGGTGCAATTTTAAATACGTTAAGGCTAAAAAGTCTCTCTAGAAATAAAATAAAGGTGAGCATGCTGCTTTTGTAACGGTTCCACCATCCATTGTGACCTATAGACACACCGCTCTTCTATTATTCTCCCTTAATGGTCCGTTCGTTTTTCTATATATACGCACATAATTATCTAGCGTTCTGTATTTTTGGCAGATTAATGTCGTCTTGGCGCCGCTGTCGCCTTTTCTTCCTTCTTTTAAAGGTAACTTTTTTGCATGAATAATCGCCCTAGAGGCCGCTTTTCTTCGTTTACGAGTTTCGGAAGTTTGAAGTTTGTGATTGATTTTTGAAAAGGCAAGATAATTATACCGAAGATGACTGAACTACAGCTAGTGTGTAATTATATGTTTCTGGTCAAACAAAGCACTCGAAAACGAGTCGGTGTTCTTATTTTTAGGTTTTTCTGAACAATAGTGTGCCAGCTTGAATTATTGACTGTTTGTTTGCTTGCGTTTTGAAGTATGAAAACCATGTTAAAGGACGTGGAAGCAATTATAACTGAAAAATAGGTTTCGATGTGTCTAATGATGCTTAAAATACTTCAGTGCTGTAAGGTATGATGTAAACTAAAACTCGGGAGTAATATATTGAAAGTCTTCCTTATTTTAATATTGTAAGTTCGACGGTAATTGTTTAATTTATAATTGTGTCTATTAATACACTAATTGTAAGTCAAGACCTTGCATAGTGACAAAACACTTCTCTTATCAGGTAACAGCATAATTTCATTCATTTCAAAAATTTTATAGCTTAAGAGAGTTCTATTTGTCTCAGCTTGAAAGTTAACGATTACTGAATACATTCATAACCTAGTGCAAAGCTGGTTTCATCTAGCACGATCTCCTACTTCTATATCTTAGTAAACCGCCATAAATGTCGCAAAAACGTGTTATTACAATATCTGAGACTTCTCTAAGTATTATATCATACCCCGTGTCAGTGAATCTAAAAAAATGAGAGTAAGAAGTTTCCTAAAAAGCGGCTGAGGCATGCAAATGATAGAAAATAAATCGCATCTTAATAAAGTGTGCTCTTTTAAAAGAAAGCAGCAAATGTGCATGGTGGTGGTGTGAGTTGAATTTCAACTTTTAAGAATGATGCTTTGTAGGTAAATTGGACTCAAAGAAGTCCTTTTAGAATGGCCCTGGAAACGAATTACCAAACCTATTTCCGGGTTCCATTTCAACAGTTAAGCAACGTATTCGAAATGTTTGGCTGAAAAATTATTCTGCTTCCAAGAAGTTTGTGCTAAGGTTGCAGCATGCCTTACCTTTTCAGACGAAAGGATCTTCCAGTCATGCCATGACATACGTGTGTACAGACTTAGTAGTACAGTAAATATGAAGAACGGTTTATAAAGCCATAATGGTAGATTTTCAGTGCATGGTTTACTAGAATTTTGAATGCACACTAACTGGAAGTTATTTCATTCTTCACAACTTCCCAATTCACAGCTCCACACCCAATCTTAACTTAATTGGAAACGTTTGGGGACAATTGACAAAACATAAATAATTTTAGAGCGACTAATCGAGATAAACTTTGGGAAAACATGGAAAGAAATAACTCCAGATAATACCAAAACACTAATTATACAATGGAGAATAGTGTACAACAAGTCATCGACGCCAATAGAGCACGAATTTACTTAATAAATATATGTGTGAATAATAAGTTCATTATTTGTACTCGTCTGTATCAGTTATTAATTCAAGATTTATCATTTGAGGGTAAATCAAAATTTGAAGTTTAGAAATGACTAAGGTACAAGATGAAATATTGAAAACTCTGGTGCAGCTATTAGAACACCTGCATCTGAATATAATAGAACAAATTTTGAATTCTCTGCATCAAGAACCAGTTTCCATCATGTTTCGAAGCATGTGGTTGTAACACAAGAGAAGATTTCTTTGTACTAGTACAGATAATATTTTTTAAGCATTGCCACCTGTATATTCTATTTAATTAAATCAACGACAGCACATTTTTGTGATGTGCATTTTTATGTGTAAGTAACCAATTCAAAGTTAGTAGTTACTTACATTACTTATGTTTGTTTTTTGTCCGCGGTATCAGATAGAATGCTTATATTAGTGGAACAGCAGATTGTGAACCCGAATTTAAATGGAAATTGTTTTGATGAAGTTTAGATGTAGAAGCAAATTATTATAATTTAAATGAAAATAACATTGTAAAGGTAATGTAGAATCGTCGTGAAGCATTATCTTAAATTTAATATTTTAGTATGGAAGCTCTAGATTGTGTTTCATAAAACTTTACCCAACAAAACACAAAGGCAAATAAATTTTCATTAAGGGGAATATTTTCAGTACCTTATTGTTCTGATCTTAACTTCACCCGACATTTACGAATGCGTGCAACTGCTCACAATGATATTTTCACAGTGAATTACGCAACTGGCAATAACGTTCTTATTTATATTCACTATTTGCGCTCAACTTGTAAAACAGGTCGTAAGAGTGTTCGTTACCGACAAACGAGTACGTAATTAAATAAAATGTAAATACATAAAGTACTGTTTTCTCGAGGATATACCAACCAACGCTTACGTTCCACGAGAAGTTCTTATGTGCACGGTTTCCTTCCCACAAGGAAGCGGGATATATTTGTTTCAGGTAGGCTGTCATGTCAGCTATGCTTTATGTACGCGTTCCTTCCTGCCTTATTTCCGATTTGTAGATAGCAATTATATCGCTTGATAGGTGTGCATTTTAATGCTGCTTGGCCGTTAACTTGGAATAATCTTGTCGTAATATGAATTATGGTTATTAGTGCAAGGCGTTTCGCGATGGTAAGCGTAGAATTATGAAGAGGTTAAAGGAACGTGGGATACGGGAAGTAATTTCGATTATTCTATTTGCATGTAATTCAGGTTACGTAACAATGAACTTCGGCAGGAAGTACTTTGCGAACTTACGAAGATAAGAAATTAAATTGTTATGAACATACACTTTCCAATTAGATCCAAAATAAAGGCCTTTACCTATACCTATGCCTAAATACCATTCCTTCTGAGTTATTCGCGATTAAAGAAAAAAGTGATAGATACCGATATTACTTTATAGTGATATTACGTCACGCAGAAGTAAAAGAGAAGAATGAAATTTTGCATAGGCACAGCTGATATTGTGTAGTTACACAACATTTGAAGTTCTTCGCTGTAACACTATACAGGGTGGCTGCTCCTCGATTCTCGGATTCTCTGCCGTGTAGAAAGGTTGTGGTACTTGACGTATCGACAATCTTGTGATCTTCTTCAGAAGTCAAGTGGTTGGTCGAGGATCGGGTTTACATATAGTTGTGCGTTGCTTGAGGCGTGACCGTTCCGGTCTGTTGAAGCGTGTCCGTAGTTCCTCGTTACGGTTGGAAGAATCGTTTCCAAATATTGGGTAGCTGTAATCCGTCTTCTCCATTGATGTTGTTCGGATTCTTCTGTATTTCGATGGCTTCTCTGTAGACTCTTCTTCAGTAATGTGGTTCCGTCGCTAGTTTCCTGCATTTGTCGAAATTGATTCCGTTTTTGGTGTTTGTAGAGTGTTCTGCTATTGCTGATTTGAGTGTATATTCCTACTTAGTATCTCGTATATGTTCTTTTAATCTGGTGCTGATGTTTCTGCCTGTTTGTCCGATGTACACTTTTCCACAAGTGCAGGGAATCTCGTATACTCCTGGATTTTGGAGCGGAGGTGTAGGATCTTTAGGTGAAGGTAGTTTGGTGTATGTTTCTCAGGAGCGTTGAAAATTACTTTGACATTGTGTTTGCGTAGTTTTCTTCCGATTTTAGCCGTACATCTTTTGATGTACGGCAGGTAGGTCGTTCCAATGGTGTTCGTTGCTTCCTCTTTATGTTTGGTTTGCTTGTTCATGCTTGCCGTGATGTCCTTGAGTCTGTAGTTTTGTTATAGTGTGTTCTTTAGATGTTGGAGTTCAGCTTCAAGATGTTCTTTATCTGATATCGTCTTGGCCCCGCGTTTCTGTGCTGGGTGGTGGTGAGAGTTTGCGTTGAGGTAGCGGTTTGTGTTGGTCGGTTTACGGTACACCTGGTGTCCCAAAGTTTGATCTTCCTTCCTCTTTAAGAGCACGTCTAAGAAAGGTAGGGTGCCATCCTTCTCCAGTTCCATAGTAAATTATATTTTCTTGTGCTGTATGTTGAGGTGTTCCAGAAACTTCGGTAACGTGTTCGTCCCATGTGGCCATACAACGAAGGTGTCGTCGACGTATCGGTACCAGCACTTCGGTTTAAGTTCACAGGATGCGATGGCGGTGTCTTCAAATGCTTCCATAAACATGTTTGCTAGTACTGGTGACAGTGGTGAACCCATGGCGGTTCCCTCTACTTGTTCATATAATTTCCCATCGAAGGTGAAGTAAGTTGATGAAGCACAAAGTTCTATTAAATCCACAATGTCATCTTCCATGTTAATTTTTTGGTGACGTTCTCGGATGATGTTGATGGCTTCTTTTGCTGGGATATTCGTGAACAGTGATTTGACGTCGAAGCTGACTAAAACGTCCTCCATTTTCACATCCTTCACTTTTTCGAGAAAGTGAGCAGAGTTTTTGATGTACGTCTCTGTTTTCCCCACCAGCGGTTGTAGGCTCTTGGCCAGGTACTTGGCTAGAGGATGCGTAGCGCGGATCCCACTGCTGATACTATGGGTCTCATCGGATTTCCCTCTTTGTGTATCTTGGGCAGTCCATATAATCTTGGTGTTCTGGAGCCCGTCATGATGATGTTCCGGTGTAATTCTTTAGGTATTGATGATGATTTAACTGCTGCTGATAGTTTCTTTTCCAGAACTGCTGTCGGATCTTTCTTAAGTTTGCGATAAATAGAATCTGGTAGTAATACTTGGATCTTGCCTTTGTAGTCTCGTGTGTTCATGATGATTGTGGCATTCCCTTTGTCTGCAGACATTATAGTGCGGTCTTTGTGCTTCCTCAGTTCCATGACGGCTCTTCTTTCCTCTCTAGACAGGTTTGAAGTAGGTGGTTTAGCGGATTTCAGAATGTGTCGCGTAGTTGATCTGATCTCCTCTATTTCTCCTGCTGGTAGCGTTCTGATGGATGTTTCTATGGCGCAGATGATGTCTTCCTTCGGTATCTCTCTTGGGGTGATGGCAAAGTTTAATCCAAGGTTGAGCTAGGTGGTCTGGTTTTCTGCTGAAGTTGCGTGAATTTTGCCTACTGTTTCTTGGTGGCTGCTTCCGCTTGATGTCTGGCCTTGTCTGTAGTTAGGCGAACAATGCTAGTCCATATGTCGTCGTTCAGCGTGTTGCTCAGGTGCAAGTGTAATTCGTATAAACTATTCCCCGCCGTATTAAGTTGGGTTCGGCTGTAGTCTATCCTCTCCCCAAGTAAGGCATCGCTTGCTCTCTGAAGTATTCTTCTGGCGCTAGGAGTCTCGATGTGGTGTTTGATTTCCAGGAATGGTGGTGTCGTCTTCTGGTCTCTACATCTGCTGAGAAATGCCAGTTGGCTCAGCAATTTTGACTTCTTAAAGATGACACCTAAAGATCCTACACATCCGCTTTAAAATCCAGGAGTATACGAGATTCCCTGCACTCGTGGAAAGCAGAGGCATATCACCGAGGGATGCAATAAGAAGATCTTCTGTGCGCATCTTACATTATAAGCGATCTACAATAGATAATAGCTATTTATAAGGAGCTATCGTAAGGAATCAGGTTAATTAAATAAATTTTGTTGTAAAAAGCAGAAGAATACAGCAAATTTATTTACCGTACCTATTTTCGTTGATTTTAAAGAGTTTTAATAATTCATTGAGATTAATCGCAGGATAAGTAGAGTTGTCATTAGTATTCGTAATCATATATTTTTTAATTGAACCCACGTAACATCATAGTAGTTATACATAAATTAGCACCAGATTGAACAATATTTTCATCATATAGTGCAGTTCAAAAGCTGGTGTCATACATTAAACCTTACCTTCTGACAGGAGCCACTCACCAAGTTTCTGCCCCTGTCAGTGTTCTGGTGCTCCTCACCTAGTTTTGCTCCTGAAGAAGCTACTTACATTAGTAGCGAAACGTCGAGTTTGAGCAAGTTGTTGTAAACATTATTTATATTTTAAATTTTAATTTTTACTTTTATTTTATTTTTGTTTGCATATACATATTTACTTTACTATGACGCGGTCGAAACCGCGAAGCCCTTATTCTGATTATAGTTTAGCAGAAGTGTTCGTCGACGCACCAGTTAACATAACAGAAGATGGAAATATGTTAGTTGGGGATTAAGTTGAATAAAAAGAATTCCTATTACTCCATACATTCGAAAGCTTTTTATTTAACGCGCTAATAGGGTACAATCCCTAATTAAGACATTTCCACCTTCTGTTGTTTCATAATCCTTTTTGCCGGACATTAATTATAGGATCGGCACGCTATCTTACAGAAACATTACTGTGCTGGTTCCAGTTGAATTTCCTACAATTCGTCTCCAGTTTGAAAGTGGTGCGAACTGCTATAATCTTGCTAAAAGATAAAAAAAACGTAATTTGATAAAATGTCGCATGAGGAAAATAGCTATACTTCTACTGCGAGGTGTGTTAACTTAAGTTCTTCGATGTGTTGTAAAAATTTTCGGTAAGAGTTTGATTTAAACTACATATATACCCATAACGACTTATTATTTCCTTTGACGCTACGGTAATCTTCTATTAACGTTTACTTTATTTTATCTATCTTTATTCAAAAATATAATTTCAGACGTTCGTATATTTCTTCGACTACATGTATTCTTTTAGAGTTTCATTCTATAGTGAGGGGTTCAATTTTTATGAGTTACGATTATGGCTTCGTAGTAAGGGCAGCAGAAGTATCCGAGTGTTCAGAAGGGCCAGGCGAATTATTGTTTTCCGATGTTTATGATACCGTTTCGATTTCATAACTCTAGTGTGGAACGCGGGGTGGTTCGAATAGTGCACGTTTTTAATTTATCAGGCCGTAGATCATCGACAGAAAGAGAATTCTGTTCAACGCAAAACCGACCGTATACTTTCGTTGGTTGGACGATTGAGGGTGATGTTGGGCCTTTTCCGAATATGGACGTGGCGCGAATATTGCCACAAATCATTGGCTGTAAACGAAATAGAGCGCAGACTGGAGTCGGAGGTGATTGCTATGTATGTACGAGGCAAGCTGCTGTACCTACTACATAACTGTCGGTAGCAGCTGAATATCTCTACAGTTTTATCCGAGCTGCTTCACTATTTTGATACCCATTTTTTTATGTTTGTTGCATATAAAATAGAAAACCGTATTGCAAAACTTTTATATCAATTTCTTTCAACCCGTAGCGGCCCTACGTTATCAAATTTTGTTGTTAAAAACTGCATAAGAGGTGCTAGGGAATCACTAGTACATATACAGGGTGCCCAGTTTAAAATGGGGCTATTGGAAACCGTTGGAGATACAACGTTAGAAAATAAAGTTATAATTATAATATATAATAATATATATAATAATATATAATTTTTTCGTATCCCTACCTATACACCCTCTGTCCAGTTTAAAATGCAGTACATGGAGATATTGGAAACCGTTGGAGATACAACGTCGGTTAAATGGGAGAAAAGTTGCGTATTCATTTGTCCATGAATAATCCGACATCAGATTTTAAAATGTTTGTTTCATTAGGCAGATACAGGGTGAAAAAGAAAAATTCATTTTTGAAAATCTGCCATATTTTGTTTCCTAAAAGAGATAAATTTACAAAAGTTGCAGGGTAGGGATAACAAGTCATGAGGATTTTAAAAATGATTTCAAAAAAAAAATCTACGTCTACTAGATTTTGCGTGACAATAATCAATTTTTGTTTTCCTTATGGCAACCATTTTGGATTTTGACATTTTTAATATCTTCAAACAAAATGCTATTCAATGATGTATAACATGTTGATGTTCAAGATAGTAAAAACATGAAAAATAGAGAAAGTACGATTTTAACGTAGTACGCCGTGATAATAAATGTGACATTTGTCTTAAACAACTCTAAAAGCTGTGAAGTTTAATCTGAAATGTCAGTAATCATATTGTTAATTTCGTTGTATTGGTACAAGTATCTGTACTGTGCAAACCTAAGATGAATCGTTTTACAAATAGTGACAAATATCAAATGCTGGAGTGATTTATTTTGTGTGGAAGAAATGATGAATTAGCTGCAGAAATGTATTTCGATAGATACCTTGAAAGGCGACAGTCAGAAAAAAGCATTTTTCGCCGATTGCGTGATAATTTTATAATGCATGGAAGTTTTGTCAAACCCAAAAGAAGGCAAAACAATGAAAATAATGAAAATATTGTTCTTCAAGCAGTAGTTGAAAATCCCCGTACATCTTTCCGGGTAATTGAAAATACACTTGGCGTCGCTAGGTCAACAGCTGGTACCATTTTAAAGCGTGCCAAATTCAAACCTTGGCCAGTCAAGGGCTTCAAAATGGTGACGATATACGGAGAGCACAATTCTGTCACTGGTTCATCGAAAAACATAATGAAAATCCAAACTTCTTTTCGAAAATTTTATGCTCTGATGAAAGTCGATTTACTAACTCTGGAATGTTTAATCGTAAAAATCTTTTGGTCCGATGAAAATCCACACTTAGTTCGTGGCATTAGACAGCAGGTCAGATGGCGATTTAATGTCTGGATCGGCGTTATTGATACCCATCTCATTGGTCCATTCCTTTTCAATGAGAACTTGAATTCTGAAAAGTATTTAGAACTTTTGCGCACACATGTTGTTGAACGAGTTGAAGAACTTACACTTGCCACGTTGCAAAATATGTATTTTCAGCAAGATGGAGCACCTCCAGACAATTCCTTTTTGGTTACGAATTATTTAAATAATCAATATTACAATAACTGGATTGGTAACCGAGGACCAATAGGGTGGCCTGCTAGGTCCCCGGACCTCACACCTCTTGATTTTTTTGTATAGGGCTATCTGAAAAACCAGGTGTATTCGAGATCTTATGAAAATGTGGAAGAATTACGTCAAGCAATTGAAGAAGCAGTGAATGGAATGACACCGAACATGGTTAGACAATCTTGTGCGGCAGTACTAACACGATGTATATTGTGCATACAAATGAACGGTGGATTATTTGAACATGTTGTTACATTAATGGTTTAGCTACCTAACCACGTTTATTTAATGAACACTAACAAACAAAATGTTAAAAATATTTTGACAGTACATGGAGACTTGTTATTTTTTTTATCAGTTTACACTTAAGTTATCTAGTTCCATGGCCTACTATGTTAAAATCTTACTTTCTCTATTTTTCATGTTTTTGCTATCTTGAACATAAACATGTTATATATCATTGAATAGCATTTTTTTAAGATATTAAAAATCTCAAAATCCAATATCCAAAGTTGATTATTGTCACGCAAAATCTAGTATACCTAGATTGTTTTTGAAATCATTTTTAAAATCCTCATGACTTGTTATCCCTAGCCTGCAACTTTTGTAAATTTATCTCTTTTAGGAAATAAAATATGGAAGATTTTCAAAAATGCATTTTTTCTTTTTCGCCCTGTATCTGCCTAATGACACAAAAATTTCAAAATCTAATGTCGGATTATTCATGGACAAATGAATACGCAACTTTTCTCCCATTTAACCGACGTTGTATCTCCAACGGTTTTCAATATCCCCATGTACTGCAGTTTAAACTGGACAGAGTGTGTATAGATAGGGATACGAAAAAATTATACTTCTATTATAATTATAACTTTATTTTCTAACCTATTTATTTTTACTCTCGAATAAACTTTGTAAATACATTCATCTTACGCCGAGTGAGTAAAGCGATATGCTACCCGTTTTCACCGCCTTCACGGATCCTCTTAGCTACATATACACATAGGAATGTATATCTCAAAGCGACTGTATAAAATAAACGTTCTCTTTATAGTGAATCGTTTACCCCGGAATTTATTGCTTCAATATATTTATATGGAAAGCAATTTTGCGCGAAGGAACACAGAGAGTTGCCGTTCGCGCCTGAGATGAGTCTCTTTACCCTCGCGCCGCCTTCCGACCTTAATACGCGCCCGCTAGCGGCAATAGTTTGCGCCGATAATAGAAACATATTACCCTCTCACGACTTCAACGACTCGTAGCCATTACACTAAGGCTGGTTTATGGTGTTAATGCGCTCTATTACCCTCGCGGTGAATTACTCAGTCGACAGTACGCAGCTTTTGCTCGACTAGCGTACTATACCACCTTGTCCTATATTATATGCAATCGTAGATTATGTAGTAAATTTTGGAGTTCTTTTTAATGTGCTGCCAGAATTAGTTTGCGAATTCGCTTTAATTTCACATCTTTATCTGAGTTTACCAGCTATTATCAGGTTCTATAGTTCACGGAATAATCACGCTGAGAGGAAACACAATACCGAATATATTTCTTATTAGAACAATATCAACACTATATTTTCGCAGTAATAATAATTACAAGATGACAGATTTATAACAGAAAATTCTGTTGAAAAATTAGTGATAATAATTCTTCACTTATCATATTCCATTTCGAAATAGTCCACATCCAACACATCTTCTTTAGTCATTTTTTTAACCGATAGTTGTTGATTCTTCAACATCATCATTCCGGGAACCTAATTCAATTTAAGTTTTTCTTTGTAAAATTCGAAGATAATTTTTTCCATGCCTGCGGATGCGTTACGGCGTTTCAGCCGGGCGATGTCATGACTAACCACTAGATTTCAATTAAACCGGAGAAGCGATCGACCAAATAGATTCGAGTTAACGTCGCCGGTTGACTTGAGGTATCTTACGCTTTGAATAGTGTTTCGTGAATTTCCCGGAATTCCAAATGCAGAAGAAAAAGAAAGCGGATACCGTCAGGGATTTTCGTGAATTAATCTGATACGAATGAAGTGTCAACGAGGATGTCAGTTGTACAGGATGTCCGAAGGTATTGTAGATCTCTAATGTTGTGTCAGCGATGTCTTTGAAAGTGAATTGCGACGGCATAAAGTGAATGATTAGGTTATACGCCCCTATAATAATACTGGTTTGATTTTTTGGTATCCCAGCTGTAACTGTGGTATAAATAGTTTTATTTATGTTAAGTAGATTTAACTCCAAAATAATCTGTTGTGAAAATAAAATGAAATTTGATTTTACATATCGTTGTGTAATCTTAGAAACCTATCACAAAGCTTATGCTTTGTTTAAGCTATATTATAATTATGCTTAGGAATGTTGAAACTAACCTGAAGACGTGATTTATGTATGTCTAAAAAATAATACAGCTGTTATTCTTAGATATAGGTACCAACAAGTAGTTTAATTTTGTAATTAACATTTTGTATTTATAGTTGTCAATTACTAATTAAGGGGTGGTAAGTTTCTGTATGTTTTATAATAATAAGTTTATAATAGGATAATTTTTAACTTCAAGGACTACTGATCTTCCCCAACTGTTTTATTTGAGTTTTTGAAATCCTCTTACACACCTATTGCATTACATTACAAGGCTAACAAATACAAATGTTTTTTAAATCAGGTGTTCAGGTGCTCTCTTACCTCTGACCGTTTAAGGGAAAAGGTGAAAACAACTTCAGACTTTCTATCTTGTGCTAGAGGTAACGACGCAAATCTAGAGAATGTAGTGAAGTGTTGTCTTGCTATACACTTTAAAGTCTGAAATATTAAATTTTGTTATAACTAAAATATTTAGAAATGGTACTTGACCATTTTGCTCTGTCTCGTAGTTACGTGAAGTTTCACGCTTTCGAACCAGTTATTTAATCTATTACAAAAAACATCAAGATTACACTTTTTTATAATAAAAATAGCCAAAATCTCATCCACATACATTAACCAGCCAAAACATTCAAAGAATGAGGAGTTTACCATTGTTGTTCCTTCTACTTATTTATAAAAATTCCTATTACATTGTTGCAGATGTCAGTTAGGCGAATATATTTTCGTACAAATTTCAAGTTGTGAAAGTAGCTTAAAGTAACTGGCATTGAAACACTAGAAAAAAGAGAATTCACGTTAAATTAAATCAATATCTCACCCTCAAGCAACTTAATATCATTTTAATAAATTTGTTAAACTTTTAGCTCAAAGTTAGACTGCTGTATTAATAAAATATTAAACTCGTTTACCAATCATTTGAAAATCTCCGTGGTGGGTGCTTCTGTTGCCAAGATAATAGGTCTAACACATCTCGCAAGGCTAGCTATGGTATAAAATAGTAATAGTAGGTATTTATTTAAACCTTCAAGCAAAGCTGCAGTTCCAGAGGTTCATTTGTTTCTGAACAAGTTTGCGCCTAAAGGCTAAATGTCATTATGAACAGACGAATAGATTATGTAATGATGAAAGTCTCAGAGATGCACGTACTTTAGAGGGTCAGTGCCGAACGATTTCTGTTGTGCAATCTGTACAGATAAAAATGCTGGCTTGATTGGATTAAATTTCGGTGCTATTATAACTACTATCCGTTTGAAAGTGACGGTACTGGAGTTAATATATGTCATGTGAATGGCATTCCGTCTTTCAGGACACAATTTCAAATTTGTTTCTGAAGTTATTCTTCCTATCACGGATCAATCTTCCCAAAACAATTCTTTCATAATTTCATATTAAAAAAAAATGAGAATATTAACATTTGTAACAGAGAATAGTTTGTTTATTTTAAAACATTAGTTCTATCTCAACGATCCTTTGTGGATGTTATTTATGGTTGTCCAGTGAGGTGTAAAGATATCCGGACACGGCTAGATAGAGAAATACCCTGCGCTCAATACTTTATTCCAAAGAGCCGCAGGGCACATTACTATGTACCTGCTGAGGTTAACCGTAGTTTTTCCCGCTTACAATAACATTGCAATATACAAATGCGTATAATACGTATATACATATATGTATATAAGTATATGGATATAGCATAAATTAAAATATGGGAATTTAAGCTTCGGTAGCGTCAAGTAGATGATTTTATTATTCCTTATAGTAGCATTACATAAAGCATTACATCTTATAAATGAATATCGCGACTATTATTTGACTTGTTAGTTTTAACGAAAATTTGTCAATATCTAAAATATACATATTACTCCATTAGTTAACAATAAATCACTCAGCTTACTGTAATAAAAGTTATACTGGAAAATAAATTTTTAAGGCTTCATAAAGCTAGTAATATAGAGATAATTCAATTCTGTTTAATAATAACTAATGTATTTATATTTATTTATATTTTTTAACATGTATTTAGTGTTCTTATTTATGGTTCTCTATATGATTTAGTTGTATGACTTTTAGGTTAGTTGCAAGGCAAAGTAGAAAACAACTTACTAAAAGTGTTTTGACAGATTAATACCTTTTACCTCAGTTACATAATGAGAATAAAAATATTTCATTTATATTATAATTAGTATAAATAGTAGATAAATATTGTTTAAAATGATAAAAGCGATCTGGAGCTTTCGCCGATCGCTTACTCAAAATATAAAAACGCTCATATCAGCACAAAATTCGAAACAAAATTTCTCAAAATCTAGCCAGTTCCACGTAGTAAGGATGTTGCACTAATTAAAATTACATTTTAAACATATACAAACGCGTATTGGCGAATTACGTGTAAAACCGAATGTGTCCGTATAGCAATATCATTTTAGTAATACCGTACCTAGTTTTAAAAACATTTTTCATCTGAAGATGATTCACTTAATACAAGCGCAGGTAACAACAGGTAACTTGTTTAATTAGATATTTCATTTAAATACTTCTTAGTATTACTAAAACCGAAATACATATACATATTATATGAAGAAATGCGTCAGAAGAGATTAAAGATGTATGTATGTTATGAGTAGGTATTTATCAAGTTTATAGGTGCGTATGATTGGATAATCCACAAACACAAGTCTATTAATCTATATATCTTATTCTAGAATTAAAGTGTAGTATTCTGTTGAGCATGAATTATTTATTTTATACATAAACATTCTTATTGTTGCTTTTAATGTATTTTACTATAAAAACTAATATACATTTTTTATGAGGTTTTACTTATATTTTATTCCCTATCATTAATTACAACTTAAATTTATCTAGTTCACATCGTTGATTACAACTTTATCGTCATCTTCTTTTTGGAAGGTAAATGACAAATAATATCAAAATTTAAAGACATGCCTGTTAAAAATATGTATAACCAAATTAATCATTGATACATTGAGTCATGAATGAACACTAAGTTAATGTTAAAAAATTGTTAATATAAATAAAGTGATTTTCACTAAACAGAATTAAACAATTAAACAATCAACTTTCTATTATGACCTCTATTGTATTATAACTTGACAAAATATTTTATGAGTTTTCAACATAAATAATCAGGTAGGTACACTAAAGCCTAGGTAAAAAAAATTGATAATGTATTCTTTTGCGAACGCTTCATTACTGCATCTTATAAAAAAAGGCATCTGATGGCTTTTCACCTGGTGAAGATATATAATGTGAACATACATATATTACTATTTTGTATCGGAGGACAACAATCTTTTTTTTTCGGCATGTATTTGCAAAAATGCTATTCCTCTTCATAGTAGATTGAATGATTACAATTCAATAAAGGAGTCATATATTTATTAATTTTTAGTAAAACGGACAACTCGGAAACTATCCGTGATATAGAACAACCGTCCTAAATTCTAACATTTGAATTTATATAATATGTCTACATGCATGTGTTTATATGTATAATACAATGTTATTGTACGAGTGACAAACTACGGTCCCACCCGGCAGGTACTAAGCTGCCCTGCGGCTCTTTGGAATAAAGTATTGAGCGCAGGGTATTTCTCTATCTAGACGTGTCCGGATACCTTTGCACGTCACTGTACCTACTTCTAACAAAGTAGACAAAGAATACATGCAGATTTATATCTCATGGCTCATGGTATACGATAGTTTGAATCGCTAGATTTAGAATGTCTTGATATAGAAAAGCTTCCATATATTGGTAAATGTTGAACCTAGGAATAGGGAATATAATAGTAACTTGCCTTTATTTAGTCTGCTTCATCGAAATATGCAATAATATACATGGTGTTCCATTTAAATTTTTATAACTTGAATGTGTAACTTTCTTTTGGATCACTCTGTATATTCCAAAATAATTTTATAACGTGCTCCTAATGGACCTACACATACTCCAACAAAAAGAGTTTAAGTATGTCGTTTTTTGTATATCAACCGAGGCGAATGTGGTGCCCCACCCTGTATAATTTTTCTCTTGTCTCTTTAAGCCCCGTAATCTGATGGGATTCTAGATAATATTACATATGTAAGTGTCTGTTCTACAAAATACTTAGTTGATAGATTATTCGTTGTACAGATGGATAATACGCCTCTAAGTTCGTGTTATGAATCTCCAATATATTTTACCGTCAATTTACTTTCCGCCAGTTTTCTTTTTTTTAGTCCAACATGCTTGTATATTAATCAAGCAAACATTGAGTTTGAGCTAATTTTATTATCACGAATATGAGACGTGAAAGAGTCACGACCTTCTACTAAGACATATTTATCTAAATATACTAATGCGATGGGCCTACATTATAACACAAAGCGCACACAATCTGTTTAGTGCGTCCGAGTAACATAAAACTATCCGAAGAGAATTATAAACTTTAATTCATCCTACGGAACGTTTATACGCCCATATCTCTTATGAGTTCTCTTCGGTTGCAGGACGGAGACGATGAAAAGGAAAGAGGAAGAACAAAACGTATGAAAAAGTATCTTAAAACGTTTTAGTTTTCTAAGTGGAAACTAAAGACGATACATACGCTAGGTTAGTAAATAGGTATCAAAGAATGGGTCTTTTGCTCTTACATTCTCATCTCTTTTCAACTTATTCCTCTTAGTCCGCCCTTTTATTTGACAGTGTAAGGCTACCGTTTGTTTGTGTTTGCCTTCAAACAATCTATTATATGAACCGAGCTGTGCCAGTTAACACCGTATTACTTATTGGCTGTTGCTACCGTTCCACCTCGTCTACTAATGGAGCTAAAGTACAGTTGAACTGTTTACCGAAATCTGTTGGTAGAATAGCACATATTATCGCGTTTATTCAGCAAAGAAATAAACTAGCCAATGACGAGCGTTTCAAATATGGCATATTTTTGCATGCCTCATACTGCTAATGTGTTATCCAAACACAGACTTTGCATAAAAAAGATGTGCTCTCTGTATTCGATTTATGTAAAGTATACATAGGAGTGACATGTTGAATTATGGCGAGAGGTAAGAAAATGTCAATAATTGCAATGTATCTATATGTTTACAGAGAACATTACGGTACGCCACTTATAGAATATCTCGCGTATGTATTCGCCAAAATAGTTCACACCTTCCTATTATTATATTAAATGTAAAAGCCTATGTATGTATATGTAATATGTTTGCTATAGAAGGAATACAGAAGTCTCCACCTTTAAGTTAGGTAGGCACACCATCTTCTCTATATTTGTAATATGGCTGCCGCATAAGTTTTGGATATATAACTTGAGGTTACAATGAAAACATTCATAATATTAAAGGATCAGATTTTTATTACAGTATTGCAGAGGAGAGAGTTGTGATATATGTATAAGATCTTCGTCGTCATAAATTACAGACGGTTTAAGTAAGGAGCCAACTAGAAAAAATAATCTTTAACATTATTAAAAGCCCAAAAATTTAATTTTCCTAATATGCATTCAGCTGATTTTAGGAAATATTAGTGGCTCCGTATATTTTAAAGCAATATTAATTCTTATTTTTAAAGTAGCAAAATCAAGTAATATAAATACTAGTATTAATGTTTTGAGTTTGGTGGCAAAACTGAGCGTGTAGGGCCCACACTCAGGCAGAAGTACACGCAACTAGTAAAATAAAAAGTTTCATATAAGGTTTGGTCATGCAACTTGGTTTCTCATATGTACTTAGGCAAGGATTTCTAGGAAACATCTGCTGCAACAAGATGCATCCTTAATTAATGTAAGTTAAGTTAATATAAGTCTAGCCAAAAGCTCATTAGAAGAGAGCTTTTTGTATTATTTGTTATCATATTTGTGTTAATTAAATAATTTTGGATGACGACCATCAAAAGAGCGTCTGATAAACTAGCTTTTAACGCATAGATAAAGAAATATATTTAGTAAATCAAAATGACTTTGTTTAGTGCAATTGTGTTAATTAAAGGATGTACCTATATATCTAACATAAGAAAAGAATTTTATGCTGAAACTTTCATTTTTGTTAATATCCTTGGGTCAAACCGCGAATAGAAAATGTTTTACGATAATTTAAACAGATTCAGAAAGATTCATAAGAGTTTAACCTGGAATGTAAAATAGGCACCGAAAAATTCTAGGGACAGACGCAGATTAAAAAGCAGTACTTATATTCACTATTCAAGTTAAAATGTTTCTATTTACATACTATGTATATTTATCATTATACCTACATGAACAGAATTGTATTACCTTACTAAAACAATTCAATTTGTCACAAAATACTTTGTTGCTGTGTCTATGCTCGTCAAAGCGTGTAAGTTAAGGAGTTCCGTAATGTCCAAGGTTCTTTCTTGCAATTCCTCATGCATGCAAATGTCTTCCAAATGGCATGGCTGCGAAGAAAAGACGTACAGGTGCAAAAATAAATAAAAAGGCTAATACAAATGTACAGCTGTAAAACTGATTTATTCACTTCTCGACGTCCTTTATAGTGTTATGGGCACAACAGTCGGCTTGAATACAATAAATCTAGTGGATTAAGAACCCATTGTCCGCATTTTATTTATTATAACCATTAACACTAGTAATAATGCATTTGTTATCCTTCAGAGCATCATATATTTTACGGTCGTGTCAGCGGTAGCATATGTGTGTGTATCCGTACAGACAGCTACTTTTACGTTTACACAGCAGAGGGCCGCCCATAGATATTAAATAATATAGATGGATGGTCAATATAAGGATATGAAGACGATTTGAATATAAAATTAAAAAGTATGTGTTGGAATACCATTAGATTGAAAAGCCTCTAGCTTTAAACCAAAAAGAAGTGTTGTCAGAGGAGAAAAAAATTCAAACTGTATATTGTATAAACTGCTAATACAGGCACTTCAATACATTATTGCACAATTATTAAGTCATAAAAGTATAACAGAGAGTCACAGTCACAAGTTCGGATAAAATTCTTAACGTGCAACTACTTTAAAGAGGAAATCATTCTGAAATTATAAAATTTTATAATAGCTCATCTAATATGCTTACGGCCGACAATGTATGTGTAGACGTTGTAAACAGATTAATAGTTTTTGTTGGTAGGCAATTGGGGATATTTTCTACGTATTAGATACTAATCCAAGAAGTAGATGTCTAACCAGAAAGTGTCAAATAATAGTTCTTCACATCCTTATGATTGTCGTTGCTATGCAGCGTAAATGTCTTTTTTTTTGAAATTTCTAACTATAATCAGTGTCCATTTATGATTAGTTGCACCCAGTCACAACTTTTTCCTTTCTATTTACTGTCTATGAAGAAAGTGCATATTGTCTGGTAGTATTCCTGTTTTGTTAATGACCTAAAGCAATTTTCGCAGAAAGACGAAAATAAGAATTATCTGATTACTCAAGAAATTGTATACTTAAGTGGTGCTATTTATTGAACTTTTGTTGTATTTTAAATTTTGAACAGCAATGGATTATATAGATCGTATTAAGAAACTGTTGTAAAAGGTGGTTTGTTTGACGTTAGAAAACTTTTCACTACCAGTAATCTACACGGAATTATAAATCTATGGAAATATAGTCGCTTGCCTCCGTGAGTTGCACAGAAGCTAGACCTTTAGATTAATGGTGTGCGGCGTACCTTTTCGAGCAACTGAATATCTCGGACATAAATCAGTACAACGAACGCTATGTTCTATCATTTGTTCGACTACGATGTCATTTATTTTCTTCTCTTTCCACATAGTTCAATGTGTCGTCGTTCCCTTTCATATAGCCGGTGAACGATCCGGGATCCCAATTAGAATGTAATTGTAAATTAAATTCATTTATACACCATCTCACGATCTATTCGACACTAATTACCCATATAAACAATTATTTCTCTCCGAGCTTGCTGGAGAAAACGGAAACTAAGCTCGCCAACCGCTTATTGCATTTAATAGGCAACTCTGTACTTTCCATGTTTTACAATGCAGTACTTTATCATCTGATTATCTTTGTATTATATAGTATCGAACAAAACAGACGTTTTCATTATTACAAATTAGATATATTAACAACTACAGATGGAGACACCTCAAAGACGTCGTCTTCTTTATTTACAGCTACCTACAATTATCTACTGAAGGTTTTTTTTTTCTTCCGGTATTGCATTTCGTCAGATAAACTGGTAAAATTGTTTCTAAAACAGCTTGAGTTCGAGAAAGATGCAAAAAGTGTATTAGACTTAGATTATTCCATGTTATTTATTAAAACTGATTTAATAAATACTCAAATAAAGCCGTATTTGAGGAAAGGATTCCTTGGGGAAACTATAGATTATAACGGTAACCGAATCAAATCTAAAAGATTTATATATGTACAAGGGCTTCCTCGTTTTTACACATTTATTTCCACTAAACCTAGTATGTACGAATTCGAAATAACAAGCTCTTTCAACATCTGCAAAAATATACAGGATGTCCCATTTAAATTAAAAAAGTTGTGGGTATTTCCGGTTAAACCGGAAGTATATTATTAACAAAAAATGTACATCAGATGCATTTTGTTCCATTGCACTAACCTACAAAATGTCAAATGTACAAATTTCGTCGTTTTCCTTTTGAATATATTTACTTGGTTCCATACTTTACTCCAACCTTGTATATGAATTTCCTTTGATATTTATGAATGAAAGAAAATTGTAACTTTTTGTTAGTTTCAACAGTAAATTCTGCACAAGGTATTGTGCTAACTTTATTGTTAGTTAATGTAAACATAATTCTGTGTAGTAACCATTAAAAAAATGCGTAAAACACTTTTTACGCATACAACTAAAAGTTACATTTTCGGGATTACTAGCCGTCACTAAAGATACTGTCAAGCGCATACAAATATTTTTATTTCTATGGCTTAGTAAACATTTGAGTTTTTACAACAAAGACAATTTTAAATATTAGCAGCCATTAGTTGTTTAAAAGTCCTTATTATATTTTTTAATTAAACGAAGTGGGTGATTTTACGCAAGAGAAATAGCAGACCCTGTTTTTTGGTTTTGTATGTATGGATTTTGTAAAGAAAGCGTTTTTGCAACCGGTAGGGAATACTATCGCAGATCCTCTAGAATACAAAATCATTAAGTTTTATCTTTTGCCTTTCCAAAACTGTAGTAGAAGTAGTAGAAATTGGTTCCGTTTCAGACAATACCACCGTACTACTACTTGTTGATTTTGTAGGCAAGCTTTATATAGTGAAGGCAACGTATTAGATGTTGACACTTTCCATTATGAAGATTGTTCATTTTTATTATCGATAGTTCTGTGGACAACTTTTATTTCCATGTAATAGCAAACGAAAAGTTACAACAATGATTGTTTTCTTAATGTGTAGTGTTCTATGTTTGTATAAGAAAGCATTTGCATACTATACTATATCGTATTCCATAAGCGCGATCTACAAATTAATGCGTGTAGAACAGATAATAACGGGTCGCTGTTATATAGATAGAGTGCTTAGTATTATCGTAGCCCAATACATGCAGCAGTACGGCAAACCGTGAATACATTTAGCTCATGTAGTACGGACTTTTAATGAACAGCACGAGCGTTTCCTAGACCAGTTGGTTCTCCGCATTCCAATCTGATCGAACATGTCTGTAACACTATCGGTCAAACGCTCCAATGTTACTCGGATTTCACTGAATCACTTTCATATTGAAAAGTATGGAGCGCGTTGAAGTGGAAAGAGTGAGCATCCTTCCGCGTACCATGCAACACCTGGTATCTTCCATGCTTCGTCGTGTTGCTACGAGATGAACAGCTCGAGGAGATTACCTTCAATGTTAATTTATTCCCTCATATCAATGCGTATCGCTCCCCTGATGCTATACTGATTTAATACTACCTCTCTGCCAAATTTAATTGCAGTATGTTTATGCGTTCGGGTTATAAAGATATGCTCGTGAATCATGCTCTAGACTGTACATTATAAACAACAAACATATGTATATTCTTAATGTGCTGCATGTACTGCAATATTTGTATTATCTAAGCTAAACAATTTACTTTTTGCACTTCTCCATCATATAATT
This sequence comes from Holotrichia oblita, assembly GCA_023690525.1. Classification (NCBI taxonomy): domain Eukaryota; kingdom Metazoa; phylum Arthropoda; class Insecta; order Coleoptera; family Scarabaeidae; genus Holotrichia; species Holotrichia oblita. The sequence goes on from CM043020.1 coordinate 63,765,758, forward strand.
TTGTCTGCAAAAGAATAATAATCAGTAAAATGGCAATTGTGTAAAGGAATGCAGAAAGCAGTGGCTTCACTTCGCGTTGCATAGTCATTAAACACTGTAATACGAACAAGTCAGGCTACTTCAATCATTATCCTTGATTAGTCAACATTATTTACCAATCGTACGTTGTATTTGACGTGAAATTATCTGTTACTAAACGTGTTATGTTTTTACGCAGCAAATATGATATAAGTGCTTTGATACTTTTGGACAATATAATCGGAGCATCGGACGTACAATCCTGGACAGAGAGGATGACCGGGTATGTTGACGATTTGTTGTTCTCCTGATACAATATCGGTTCTACCGTCAAGCGAATATTGTACGTATGTAATACATACAAGGTCGTTGTCTATATACATATTACACATTTGCGTTTAAAGCTACAGGTTAGAGAGTAGGTATACAGAAGACAGAGAGGTTTCTAATGACTGAATACGAATGGTACTTGTCTCTCTCTTCGCATATATATTTCCCTTTATACTGCTACTATTAGCTATATTTGGTGTAATGATATAGTTACTTTTGTTTTCGATATAGAAGTTTTCATTTGATGAATATTACAAATATTAGTGTCTTCCTATTTGCTAGGTATATATTATGTATGATGTTGTAACTTATAGGCAGATGTAATTAATAAAGTACATTCTTAATTTTTATTTATTTAAGTGTTCTAAATGTATATTTTCCTTAAAAAATCATTTCTCAATATTTTTGAATGTTCGGAAAAAAAGTGAAGAATAAGCTTCTTATCTTGTTTTGAATTAATTTGAAAAAAATTAAATGATTTTATTGAGTGAGATTTTACATGTTTATTGTGTAAAACTAAAATATTATTAAAGATTACATTGTATACATAACGTTTGGTAAAAATTTTAGGATCAACATTTAAATAGTAATATTTGAAAACGTGAATTGAAAATTATTCGATATGCTTTTCACAACTTATTTATTTAGAGATAATACAAAAAAATCATTTAAGCTTACATTGAATAATTCACTGGCAATAGAAAATATAAATGAGAATTTGTTTTTGTTGATATTTTAAATTTCACTGACTTGTCAGTATACGATAAAGACAGACGCCCTGCAACCGAAAGTATATTAAGCTATATAAATTCGGTTTACAGTTGACTATATAACAGAAATACCTATTTACAATAAATATCTAAAATGAGCTTCAAGATATATTAATACTGTAGACGATAATAATAAAATGATATATGTATATAACATTGACAAACTCATTATTGTATTTAAAAGTTTAAAATACAAAAAATTTCCTAATCAAGAAAAACAATTGAGTTAAATTAATATTTTGTATAACGTCCATTGTTTTGTAAACATGCATCTAATCGACGTCTCATTGAATTTACTATGTTTTCACAGAACTGTTGGCCACGAAAATGTTTCCAAATTATATTGACATGATCAGCTAAATTCTCTATATTTCTTATTTGGTTAATATCATCAATGTTTCTCTCCCAATTCCTGACCATTGCTGCCGACATATACTAAATTTTGGAATATTACATTTATTGGAGCGTCTTGGGTATTGCACTTAATGAGCATCATAGCTTAAGTAAATTAATAACTGTAAATGGTCCTGCAATGGTTCTAGGAAACTAAACAAAACCAAGCCGAGACATATGTTATATTGTATAGATCATTTGTATAGTATATTGTCTCGGTACATTTCCATAATTATCTCTGTGTAAACTTCTCATTCTTTTTCATATTACTCAGAATAGTACATATATTAATAATCGTAAACAAATAGTAGAAAATTCTCTATTTCAATTATCACAAATTATTTCCGATAATACTAGTTGGACTAATGTACTCATTGTCATCTTAAACTAACATTTTGAGACATAGATTGTTTTAAATAATTGTCAAGGAAGAGGAGAGGGTATTCTGTGGTTAATTTTTATAACGCCCGTATTAGAATCATCGCTTGTAACTTAAATAAAATCTAACTTAAAACTCAGATATTTTTATTTCATATAAAAAAACTCCAATCAACGGAATCAAACAAATCTTGTCAGTTCCAAGTCTCCGATTCGACATAAAACTTAACTTATATATATATCTCTCATATCATACCAATTTCTCTGAATATTTACATAATGTTTAAAACTATACAAAATTATTAAGATATTTAATTTCAAAATAACCGTATTGAGGTGGATGTTTTCGCTATACCTCGTCCATAAACTCTTTTAAAAATAAAAAATTATTTGTTATCTAATAGTTGTATATAAAATAAGATTTGTAAATACCTTATTTCGAGTTGTATACGTTGTATAGGTGTAAGACATTTTGAACAATGTTATCCTTTAGTTGTAATTTGTAAAATTCATAACACGTCGAATGTTATATAATGCAGCAATGTAATTTTTCATAATTTTATAAAATCTGATATACTGAACAATAGAGTATCAGTCAAAGTTGCAATTAAATCATACAAATTGATAATATATAAATATAATATAATATATTATAATATATAATAAATAATTGTTTCAACATCCAACCATGCATAGTAATTTATAGTACACATAGAAATACGAAACCCTTTCGACAACAAAAATCTTTAACTATACGTATGTATGTTGTAATGTAGATACTTATCTAAATACAATATACATATCAATAGACAAGGACGGTCAAATGCGTGTCTAACCCTCCTTTTCGGGTACGTTAGGCAGCATTTATAAAAGTAAGTAGGCATATTGCCATCGTCTACCTGTCGCTTTAAACACCAAAAATTTAATACTTATATAAATACCCAGCTCATGTATATTATGAAGGTAAGTACGATATTCGCTTGTCGGTAGAACCGATATTGTATCAGGAGAACAACATGTCGTCAACATACCCGGTCATCCTCTGTGTCCAAGATTGTACATAAATGGAAAAATAAAGTAAATTATACGATTTGCACCTTTTTCTTGCTACATAATAATGTTCGAAACAAATGAATCGTTGCTAGAAATAAAATCTCCCACATACTTCTATATATGTAATTTCTCCAGAATTGTGACATCATCATGCTAACTGCAAAGCAATTATTTATGTATATAATTAAAATTTGATGCTTCCAAAGTACCAAAGTATGGTTACACATATTTATTTATTTATTCAGATAATCAAGACAGTAGGTAGAAACGTCAACAATTTCTGAAAGAAAATCTTATACTGGAAAGCGGTAGGGGAAATATGATTGTGATGGCACAGATTTTGTTAACTTATAACTAAACTTGGCCAGTTTGGTACACATGCAAGTGGCGTACGCATGCAATTTTGCATTTAATTCAAATTATAAGAAGAAATGTACGCAATATATTCACTATTGGACGGTTAAGTAAGCTCATCGGTTGTGACATATTTATATACGGCAGGACTGCATACTAATTTCCAATCCAAGGCTGTTATTCTTCGGCTGTACGTTGGCCGCCCGCAAACTTCCTAACTCCCCTACATTGCATGTGGTACGCGTGAGCCATGGTCACATATAACGCTAAATTTGTAATAATCAAGAATTAATTGCATTTATACACGTAATGAAGTGTTTTCCTTGTGTTGACATATAGATTATACTACTCTAGAGAAAATTAATTTCTTCTAAGTTGTACAATGTACCATTTTAATGTTGGATATGATGGCATACCAAAATACTTTTCTTAAAAATTGTATTGGTTTTCACACTTTCTACGTTTTTGGCAGTGCAGTCTCTTTTTTATCTGGATAATGAAATCCATCGCAATATATGCGAGCTGCATGATCCTCTTCTTTATTGGCTGCAAAAGTTTCTGCTGGTAGTTTTTTGTTTAACGAGTTCCTACTCACTACCCTTCCCTTTTCGTTTTTGCCAAAACGTCACACTTGCTGAACAGGGATATTTGCGATATTACGGCTAAGCAGATCACGTCGTCCTGCTGATTCCTTTTAGTTTTAATTCTTCGTCTCCTTGAGAAAGTTTTCCCACTTTAGTAAGTTTATCATTGCGCATCGTAGACGCTCTCTACTACGGCAATATTATTCTCTGCACTGAAGGGTGTGATGGTTGTCTTGGACTAGGGGCAAAATTACAGTTGCATTCCACTATATTAGTTGTTTCTGAAAAAAGAAAGGAACTGTCCACAGCACATAAATTTTCATGAAATAAGTATGTATATCGCTCCTCTTTAAAAACTATGAATACAATGTAGCAGCGTGTGTATGGACTTGTCCGAATAAGTAACCAAGTTGAAAACAAGGGCCTGTTCGTCCTATAATCACCTTCTAACAGTCTGATTAGCAAGTAGTTAGAGGAGCATAAAAGATTACCTATGTGTTACTGTGGTGGAAAAAACAAAATTATGTTATTTTGCTTCGCGAATTCTAGAACGTCTGGATTCGTGTAACCAGAATAGCCATCGTGAACTAATTTTTTTTTTTTTTCGTTTGATGATTTTACAAGCTTAATAATATTTTGTTGGTTACAAAGCGAAAACCTCTTGTTGAAACCCTACACACTCCAGCGGAGCAATATTCTATAAATCGTGTTTCATGTAAAATGTTGCTCTCTTTCTGTTCTCTTTCTGCACAGTTTCTACTTGATTCCTTCGTTTTGTGACTGAGATTTTATCGGTTCTTGATTGCACGATTGTTAGTCTCGACACATTCATATTACGAATCTGATCTGGCGCAAATTTGTATTGGATCATAATAATGTTATAGTTAGGAAAATATGTTGTGATTTCAAGGACTGTAGGCTTGTAAGATAAAAAACAGCATCACCAACGCCGCAACATTTAATTAACTAACTTGGGACACATGTTTTATTTACTCATTCCATATTCGGTTGAGGATGAAGGTCTATGAGACCTCGAAACATTTGTCTGGAATTAATTAATTAAATGTTGTAGTGTTGGTGTCTATTTTTTATCTGTAGAGAAGTACTTTCTTATTATAACTTTATTAAAAATTAAAAATTATATTAACTTTTATGATATACTTCAGAACATATTCAATATTTGTGTACCTAAATATACTAACATCAAACATAAACGCTCATATCCTCCCTGGTTTGATAACAATATAATTAAATGTATTCAAGATAAGTATACAGCCCATAAGAACTTCAAAAAACTGCGTTCTACGTATTATTATGAGAAAGACCTTAGAAATTTGTGTAAATCGCTTATCAATACTGCCTATCAAAAGTATATTTTAGATATGCAAAATAACATATTTCAAGATCCAAAGAAGCTCTGGTCATTCGTAAATTGTAAACGTGGGACTACCAGAATACCTGGACAAATGAGGTACGTTACTGAACTGGACACGCCTTCACAAATCATGAATGCGTTTGCAGATTATTTTAATAGTGTATATATACCATCGAATCCAAATGGTTTAGACAATATTCAGGTATCAACCTCATTCCCAATGATTGACATTTCCTTTATTACTGAAGCAGAAGTTTTGTTAGCACTGAAGAAGTCCAAGAATGCGTTATTGAGCGGTACAGATGCTATTCCAAGTTTTTTACTACGTGACTGCGCCGAAGTCTTTACACGGCCTCTTCAGTATCTATTTAATTTAATTTTGAATAGTGGCACTTTTCCTGAGTTGTGGAAAATATCCCGTATCTGTCCAGTCTTCAAACGTGGTGATATATCAGATGTACAAAACTACAGACCAATTTCCATACTCTGTAATTTTGCCAAAGTATTTGAGACTATAATGTATAATAATATTTATAGCTCTGTAAAAAACATTATTACTCTGTCTCAACACGGATTTGTTAATAAACGGTCAACAATAACAAATCTATCTTGCTTTACACAATACACGTCCGAAATTCTTGATAGGCAGGGACAGGTGGACGTTGTTTATACTGATTTTCAGAAAGCCTTCGATCAAATAGACCACTACGTTTTACTGAAGAAGTTGGATGCCTTTGGCTTTTCACCCCGACTATTGACACTATTCCAATCGTACTTGTTTTCCAGGAAGCAATTTGTTGAGTATAGAGGATACAAATCAAATGTATTTTATCCAACATCTGGTGTCCCTCAAGGGTCGAACTTAGGACCTTTACTGTTTTTGATTTTTATAAACGATGTTGTCAACTGTTTACATTGTGAGACCTTATTATTTGCTGATGACATGAAATTATTTTATAGAATTGATTCTTATGATGATTGCATGATGATGCAGGATGATTTGTGCTCTTTAAATTCATGGTGCCTCACTAATCGTTTGATACTCAACATTGCAAAGTGTAAAGTAATGACCTATACAAGAAAACATACTGCAATTGCGTACGAATATTCGATATGTAATACTGTACTGGATCGTGTTAATAGTGTCAAGGACTTGGGAATCACCTTTGACAGAAAACTCAACTTCATAGAACAAGTGAATGGTATGATCGCAAATGCTTACCGTAGTTATGGATTTATTTACCGAAATTGTAAAGATTTTACAAATGTTAAATGTCTTTTATTACTTTATTTCTCCTTTGTTAGATCTAAATTAGAATACGGGGCAATTGTATGGTACCCTATATACAATATTCATTCTTCCAACATAGAAAGAGTACAACGAAAGTTCTTAAAATATATTATGTTTGTATCAGACGGTCTTTATCCTGAAAGAGGTTATTGTTATAATGTCATGCTGGAAAGATTTAATTTGATATCGCTTGAAAGTAGAAGATTTATTCACAGTATAAAATTTTTATATAATGTACTGCAAGACAAAATAGATTGTATATGGATTGTTAATAGAATTAATTTTAATATTCCTAGATTAACGTCCCGCTATAAGATGACATTTTATATTGATAAAGCAAGATCCAATATGATGTACAGATCGCCAGTCTCTATTATGTGTAATAATTTTAATTTGATTTGCGCTTCTTGTGATATTAATTTTTCATCATTTTCTGATATCCTTGGTATTATAAGAAATATGTAATGTATCCTTTTCTCTTTCTCTAGCCATACTTTACCGATTATCTATGTAACTTACAAATATTTTGTATTTTGTATTCGCTTTCAATTTTTAATTTCCTGTATTTGGGTTTTGCCTGTTGGAAATAAATATATATTATTATTATTATTATTATTATTATTAAAGGCTTGCACCCAAACGGACATGGCCTCGGGTCATCGTACGGTAATCGATGGTTGCCTCTTTAAAACAATATGAATCCCGTCCCATTCAGTCATGCGCTTTTCTTGGTTAAAACTGTATTTACATTGTAGCCATTCGGGTAATGCAAAAGCAAATGTCCTTAATTCAGAAGATATTAAGCTAAAAACTCTGATTTTCAGCAATTTCATGTGACTAACCAACTGCATATTACCTTCATTGTTGAAAATCTTACTACTTCCGCTTAAGAGTACTTTCTTTGGCACCACGTAATACTTATACTCGGGTTCCGCTGATTTGTTGGTAATTTAGGCTACTTTTATCTTAATCTATAGTCAAAAATGTATGTTTCAATTCAATATTTTCGATAAAATACAAAATTTCCTAAAAAAATTAAACAGCGCCCCCTAGCATGCACGCCACTTATTAAATTGGTTCGAATTTGTAAGCATTTGATTGGGAGGGTTAAGCTGCTTTCCACGAGACTTCCTCTCCCTCATTTGACAAAATACAAAAAAATTGTCCATTGTAACATATGCGGAATTTTCAGAAAATGCCGATTTTCATATTTGTGATAGACCTTAAGTTGGTAAATTTTGTATAAAATAAGAACTAATTTTTGTTACTCCATCTAGCGGTCATCCTACACTTCCCAAAGTAATTGCTTGGGACCACTTTAATCAGTGATATTTTTTTCGAAGCTGTACTATAAATTGTTCCTGAGATATGGCCGAGCGCCATTCTTAGTTGGCCTATCGGTAGATACATGTGTTTATAAATAAGTAGTACTAATAGCAGACTGTAGTATACTTTAGGGTGACTATGTAATTATTGCGGTCCGATGAAAATGTTTCCTTGAGATATATGAATAATTGTTTGAAAAATGCAATTGTTTATTGATTTAAAACACCGACTAGTATAATATGTAACTTCAACTCTTTATCGAAAAATATTTCAAATTATTGCAGAATTCAATAGCTACATGCTATCTTAAATGTACATATTGCGTGCATTTCTCAAATTGTTTTTAACATTTTAACAAAAATAATTGTCATATTCTGTTTTACATTGCATGATAATCTACAGAAAAATGTAAATAAACTATGTTCAACTACGTTATATATATTTTTTAGCAATATGTAATTTAGTGTCTTGCATAAATTATAGCAAGGGCATGACATCCTTGGAACTACTTTTTAGAAGTGATATAACTGCAAACTCTTATATAAACAATTATCGTCATTAAAAAATCTGAATAAATGAGAATTAGCACAGCGGCGTAGTGTCAGGGTACAGCGATGATATATTATACGATATATCTAGACTGTGTTTACAGAAGAAATATTTGACTTCTAACAAATTGAAAGGGAACTCCGAGAAACCTTCGAAATTGAATATAAATTTATAGACAACTTTTTTGGCAGTTATAGACACTCTGACAGACTGTCACTCTTGATATTCATATACTATTTACAGTGCCAAATTTATGAGATTCGGTCAGTTGGTTAGTCGATAGGTTATTTTTCTAAAACGTATTCCTGTATCGATATCGTTATGTTTAGTATTTTATGTCAAATATTCCCAAAAAGAAGCAAAGTAGTCAAAGTAACAAATAAGATTTTGTATTCATGTTAAAACAATTTACATAACGTGTCAGAAAGAGCATATCTCAACATATCCCATCTGCCTTTCTTTCAACAACATCCTACATACATATGTCTTTTCCTTATTTCTTATGCTGTCATTATTAACTTAATTTAATCTTTCTCTGTAATTAATTCCGACTGTTGATCATTTTTATTATCATAACGACATCCGCATATGTCTTCCGTAATAATAGAGTATTAAAGAAATAAGTTAGAAATTAGTATGCTCAATACTCATTTACATTTCTATAGAGGATGTGGTTTCATACGTATTGTGATCGAGTTACCAAGCGATTGTGGTTTGTTATTTGATTAGAGAAACATCTGGTACCCATGTATATAAAGTAGGTAATTTGAGAAGACGTATAAATGCTAGTATTTAACAAAGTTTGATTGACGTGTGAACTAATAAAACATTCGCTTTGTGCATGTAGAGCAGGATAAAATTTAATTTACTGGATAATTAAATTACCTTCGTGTACAAAATACTCGTGCTACTTTCTACTTCTACAGTAGCTGCAAGATCAGTTTCAGCTATCAAATGCGTTTACATTAGTATGTCGAGAAAAATTTAACACCGCAAGCTTAAAGCCTCGGGCATTGCATGATGTTATAGATTATAAGTAGCTGTAATTGTCTTATTAGAATTTATGTAAACTTAATTTCTTCTTACTTTACATAACGTTCTTTTCTAATAAATCAAGTCAATGAAATATGTATTTTTACCAATAAATACTACAGTAGGTAAGGGAAACCCTCGCTTACTCGAAATGTACGGATACTTCTTTCTTCGAATGTTAGGTATATAGTATGTATATGCCACGGGCATTCATTTAGGTAGGTGCATGCACTATTTTAGCTTTATTAGAACAATATCTGTGGTTTATAAAATGATGAAGTAATTAAATTTTGAGTTCATCGGACGCGAGCGTTTTATCTTCTTGTAATGCACAATTTTAGTTCGTGAAATTGCCTAATTGATTTTCGATTACATTAAAGCGTGTAGCATGCATTCCTGGAAGCGCAATTGTCCCATTGTCTTTCGAATTTCGCCGGAAAACTAAATCGTAGCATGCTGAATTTGTTCCAGATAATAAACATCGATTTTTCAAATGCTGAAAAAACTACTATAAATACTGCAGTCATTCGGGGTCTAATTTACTTTGTATATTCAATGTAGACACAGTAAGTACAAGTAATTTTTTTCCCAAGAAAAATAAAAGAAATACATTTTATATGATGTTACAATTGGAGATATAACGTGTATTACATGTACGATTTCAATTAGGATATCAAACATATAATAAACATGATTATGCGGACGAGGATAGATACGTACTGAGGTGTTCCGTTTTCGATAGTAAATTAATGTAAATGATATCTTATAAATGAAATTTACAAATGCCTCAATTCACTATATTGACATTAAATACATAAATTCACTTTTAATTCGTCGTGATATTACAATTTTGAGATGATTTTGCCAGGATACGACATTTTTCATTGCTTCAATTTCGTTTTACAATAAAAAAAAAACTAACCCAGATCACTCTGTCCAATCTTCTTTCTGTTAACTTAAATCGTTTGCAATGAAATCTCCATGGATTCCGCGTATTTGAGGTTTACTGTACCCTGTTTTTTAATAAGAGGGACAAAACGCTTCAGCCCGCATCACATTAGGTAAATTTAATAACTGAAAATTTTGGCGGTAAATTTAAATGATAGATATAATGAAATGAAATATGAGTATATAATATGAAGTTACTACTTAAATATATACTTAGTACTTAACTTCCTGAACAGATCACATTTATTAAAAAGTAATGGTAGTAGTTTATGCTTTTATGTTATGTTTATTAATATTTATGTAACGAAATACAATAATAGTATAGACAATATGTTTTTATGTTTATGGTATTTTTCTTTCTTCCTGCTATGGTAGGATGCATTATCCATTACAATCAGACTATTCTCAGTTCAATTTTTGTAAAATATTATTGAATCATTTCGCAAAAACATCTGCATCCATTTTATCGTGGTAATCAGCTGTTTTTCTTCCCTCAAATACAAACAAGCCATCGTCAACAAAACCATGTTTCCCGCCAATATGTAAAATAATTAAGCGTCTACCTTTACCAACAGGATTTTTCAGACTTGTTGTTACAAAATCTATAAATGCTTGTCTGCGTGTTGTAACAACAATATCTACCCACATTTTTGCTTTTGTGTTTCCTTCATTAAGCCAAGTTTCATCTAAATAATATATTGGACGTTGTTCAGTTCTATATTTTTTTAATCGATGATGAATATCTTCGTCTCTATAAAACAATGTCTTCACGACGAAGTAGCATACTTTTGCGATTACGTCTTAAAAACTACCTAAAATGTTTGATTTTTGCAATGCTATCTGTGTCCTTTTTCTTCTAGGACAACCACAAATAATTTTTTTATACATGTTTAATATAGCTTGCTTTTCCTGTACCGACAAATGTCCATGTTCCAAGATAGCATGCTTTTTTGGAAGCGATGTTAATAATCCACGTGTACTAGGCTGTGAATACATTATCACAAGCAAATAGTGTTAAAAAGAACTAATTTTATTGCTTGAATGCCGTAGGAACACAAAAAAATACTTTACAAAAACATTTACTCAATGAGCTGGGCAAATTTGGGCAGTGTAAACATGACTGGCAACTAGCCAATTATAAGCCTATATTTTGGCGGACGATTTTAAATTTTGTGCCTTTTATTAAAAAACAAGGTACATCCATATAGATTGCGGTCTTGTTTGTAATACAAAGGTATCAATGATATCCAGATTATGTGTATGGTGTTATGTCAGTATAATTTTGACAAATAGGAGAAAACCAGTAGATGTCGAGGAGAGATGGCCCACGAGGTGAGATGGCGCAATAGTGCAGATGCGAAACTGCAAAGGTGTTACTGTTCTACATTACCAACGGTGTAAACGTGATTGCTTGTTACGGTATACAAACCTGACGCTTATAGCAGTGCGTCAACAAATGATCGGTGTTGTTGTTTGTTTTGGGTGCCTCCAAAGTTTTTAGTGGCATAGATTGTTGCGATCAGAAAGTAACAAATTATCTATTTGGGAAGGCGTTTTTCGGATTAACCAGGTAAGCGGAGTTTACATTACCTTCCTAACGTAAATTTTTTTGCAAATTTCAAACGGTTCAGTTATTATTTAAGGAGCCATCTATCCTCATACGGTTAGGTGAGATGGCTTAAGTTATGTAAAGGAGCATATTGTCTTTAGTTAGTTTCTCGTTTGTGAATTATTTATTGGGTTTCAGGAAGCATGCCTACTCCATATAAAAGAAAAGGAAGTTGCGACAGAGCCACTTAGTCGGAAAATAATGTAGAGAAAGCAATTCGTGCCATAAAAGAAAATCGAATGGGAGTGAATGAAGCCGCTCGTAATTTTAACTACGTCGAAGAAGAGATAGAAATGACACAAGAGAAAAACCCGTGGACCAAGTTCTGTGTTAGGTGTGGAAATAGAGCAAGAGATTGTGGCCCACATATGTAAGTTTCAAAAGTATGATTTTGCGCGGAGAAGAGACGATGTCCGTTCAATGGCCTTTGAAGTAGCTGAATAACTTAAAATTAAACATACCTTTAATAGAGACAGAAGAACGGTAGGCCTTCCGTGGCTGCAGTCGTTTTCACGACGAAATCTCGATCTTGCTGTTCGAAAATCAGAAGGAGTGTCGATTAATCGTGCTTAAGGAATGAATAGAACTGATTGTCAGAATTACTTCCACGTGCTGGAAGCCGTTCTGGATGAAAATGAACTTCGAAATAAACCTGGTCGTATTTTCAATATAGACGAGACAGGTTTGTAACTTAATAATCGACCAGGTTACGTGATAGCTAAAAAGGTATACACAATATTGCAGCTATTACGTCTGGAGAGTAAGGGAAAACCATAAGTGCAATGTTGTGCACATGCAGAAGGTGTTTTCATACCGCCAACCTGCGTAATGAAAGGAAAAAATAAAAAAAGAGCGTTTGAAGACGGCACGCCTCCAGGATTTACATGTCAGAAAAATCGGCCTATGTAAACAACTTCATTTTCTACAAACGGGTTCGAGCGCAGTTTGTTCCACGGAAACCTGCTGGAAGTGTGTTACTCATCCCTGATGGGCACTCATCACACTGCAGCGACACTGAAATGTTAGAATACTGCCCTGAAAACGACATAATATTAGTTTGCCTTCCAAGCCACACTACTCAATTTTTGCAGCCCCTTGACAGATGTGTCTTTAAATCGCTGAAGTTACATTATTATAACGCCTGTAATCTGTACATAAAAAATAATCCTGGACGAAAGATCACAAGACTTCAATTTGGAAAATTACTGGCGACAGCATGGAAAGACTCAGCAACTGTTGATAATGCAACCTCAGCTTTTGCAGCTACTGGTATTGCACCATTCAATCCTTGTGCTATTCCGAATTACGCTTATTTAAATGAAGGTGCAGCACTACAGAGCAATCCACATGAGCAAACACATATCAGCACTACTGAACATGCCGGTCGTAGTCATATCACAGCTGAAGACAGCCTTGAAATGATGGAAGTAGAAGAAAACAATCTTGACGATTCACAGTGCTCACGAAACAACTGGAAAATTGCTGAACGAAATATCCTCATCCCTATTATTCCCAGTGCACTATCTTCAGTTAGAAAGAAAGGTAAACAACTTGCCACTGTTTTAACTGATAACGAACACATTAAAGCACAAAAGGAAAAAGCAAAATCGAGCCAAAAAGCCAAAAAAAAACCAGAAACACTGAAAAGTAAAAGAGGAAATTCAAATACTAAAACCACAAAAAAGGTTAGACGATCTTTATCTTAAATCTTCAAAGAAGTATCGTAGACATAGGTCATCATCTGATGAAGACGATTCCGAAAATATGTCCCTCCATGACGAGTCATCAGATAATTTCGACGAAGACAGTGCTATTAGTTGCCTTGGTTGTGGATAACTTTATGCAGAAACTCGGAAATCAGATGACTGGATACAATGTATTAATTGCAAGAAATGGTTTCATGAATCATGCTCAGCGTTTGACAATTTTTGCCAAATATGTGGGCCAAAAGCTTTGACATCTACTATCCGCTTTAACTCTAAACAATAGCGCCATCTCATCTTGATGCCGGAGGAGAGATGGTTCACTTGACTAAAATAGAATGTTGGTCCTTTTTCATTAATACTAGTATTATATCCGTTTTATAACACTGTATCATTAGCTTATATATAATAAAGATGATTTTTTTTAATCACACAACTTTTTCTATTCAGGTTTCAAGAAAGGTGAAAAACACAAAGGTGAGCCATCTCTCCTTGAATTCCTATATAAAGCACCCGAATTCACCCAAAAATGCGATAATGATTTTGAAATGTGAGATTTCTATAGGATAAATTAAGATGTCTACAGTTAATAAAAATGTTTCTAATTTTACTCCAAATAGTAATTTTGAATGATAATAAAATGGTAAATGAAATATAAATTCTAGATAGGATGACGATACATTGCAAATTCTAATCAGCACATAAAACACTATCAAAACATATGTTGTGTAGATTATACAAAGTCACATAACAGTACTTTGTAAGTAGTCAGTATTTACGCCACCCAAATGTCAAATCACTTTATATCGTGACTACGTAATAGTGAAATATATGTATCTAAAATAAAAAAAAAATAGCGGATTTTATTTTATGGAGATTTTTTAAATCATCGTTTGATTTCGGCTGCCTATTCCAATAGTTTCCTTTCCTTTTGTCCTTAACGTCGTACAGCCAGTACTTCCACTCTACTTCTACTTCCCTCTAAATTACTTTCGATTGAGCATTTAGGAACACTAGCGTATTTCAATGAAATTGAAAATAGTGAAAACTTAGGAGAAAGGATTACTACTTACAGTCGTCAGTTTGGAGAGCTAGGGCATGCCTAAGTTTACAAGCAGTATACATGGAATCTGCATTCGAAATTCTTCAACAAAAGCTATGTTCAAACCAAAATGTGTGTATTTCTCGACGACGGTTCATTTTATCGATATCAAATAAGAGTAGAAACATTGTTTTAGTCTACAATTTGGGCTATCTAAATAGATTATTGTTGCGCTTTTATCATACCACCGAAAATAAAAGTTGAAGTGTCACTGAATTTTTTTGTGAGATACTTCTTTCAAGAGTTATTCAGAATGTTTCGTTTTAATTAGGATATCTGTATATGGTGATAGCAACAAAACAGAAATGAAAGCTATTTCATTTAAAATTGAAAAAACGACACGTTGATACTACCCATAGCAATCAATAAATTATACGTGGTCAGTTAGTTAAGCATGTCATGAATACAGTTTCAAAAGAATGAAAAATACCATTAAAATGAAAAGAAATTGTATAAGATAAATTAGGTAACATGGCATTATTGCAGAAACCATTTATTAGCAACACTGTCAAAATATATATCTTCCTGATTTCCCAAACTTTCTCTTGTAATAATTAAGGTCTCGTTCAGAAGAGTACATCTGTGCAATGGTAAGTTTACTTTCGTGAAATACAGCCAATCGAAAATGTCATTTATAAATGATAGCCGCTATTTTAATTAAGATAAATGACAACTAAATAAACATTTCCCCGTACTAAATGATATAGAATTATCCATACTCAAACCACTAAATGTACACGACGCGTAAATACTACATGTGTACACAGACACTAATTGGCATTACATAAAAATCTCATATATCTTATTATAATTGCTTCGAAAAGCATTCATTACAGGCCGTTCGTATAGTAATTACGATTTTTTATGTATGCGCGTTGTTCGGCGTGGCCTGTAATTTATTCTTTAATAAAAATATCTTTTCCTCATATTAATTATTACTTTATTTATGTTTTCTCCGCGTTAATATGACAGCTGGCGTTTTTATTCGCTCAATTATAATAATTTCGTCCTTAGAAGTTACAACGTGAAATCGTTTACGATGATAAAATAATAACTTGAATGACACAGATTATAAGTTGCAAATAATTCCGCTGAACCGTCGTAGATAATTACGATAAAAGTGGTTTGTATTCGAATAATTACGAGAATTGCAGGAATTACAAGTTTTATACCTTGTACGGTGTCGATAAGTATGGTATAATTTTCTTTATTTGTGACGAAATATTATTGCTTTTTTATGAAGTTATTTCCATTTATCTCCATTTCGTATTAACATCATTTCCTTGCTAATTGCGTGTAGACAGTCCAATGAGAATACTCGTTGATGTAATCTGGTGCAGAGATTTTGAGGTAGCTGTGTTAACCAAATAGTTAGTGCAGTGTCAGTGTCCTACATATTGCTATTATAAATTTGTTTTAAAAGTTTAAACATCCATTTAAAAGCTTCTTTATGGTAAATTCAATCAATAATTCTACGATTGGGTACCTATATACAGTTCGTCCGCCTAATGTGTGATGAAGCAAATTATATTTAGAACTTGCTAACTAATAGTGGATGAACAATGTAAAATTATACTCCACTAAACAAAGTGTTCATTTTGGGCGGTAGGTAATACAATTTAAATAGAAAAACTGTATATTATACTATTCTAGAATTCTTTGTCTCATTCTAGTTTCTTTAAATTTTAGTATTGTATATATCTGTCTGGTGTAATTGTCGAAATAATTAAGGTTATTTTTCATTTTGCTGTAATGTAAAGCTTTTTCGAAAGCAATGTACCTTATCAATTTTTTGGTTTGCACAGAAGTTCTTGTGTGAATTGATTGAGGTGTATCCACACTTTATTTCGATATTGTATGGATTTCGTGTAATTTCAGAATATGGTAGAAATAACTTAGGTAACTTATTGTAGAATACACCAAACTCGATTAAACAAAATCGAAATATTTTTAAGTTGAACATAATATATTTTTTGATAAATCAATAAGTAACATTTGGTTCAACATTTTTAGAAACGTTTCCACCAGTTAGTATTAAAAACCAAAAAGTTTAAAGTCAATGTTTCTCTGGCAACCGTTTACAATTAGAATTGGTGTTGGATTTCCTTAAGGATTCATCTATCACTAAACTAAAGCAACATCAATTCCTTCATCCAAGTGGAAGATGCAACTGTTTACTCTTATCCCTCAGAATTTTTGATGATTTGCGAGAGATTGGATAAAAGTTAAATAATTTTGACAGTGTTATTTAACATTTGAATAACAGTATACTAGTGCAAATAGAGGTATTGTTACATTTTCAGTCTCTTTTCCAATTTTTCAATCCTCAATATTTATTCACAATTATATTAACTAACCTTTACTAAGGAACACATTTGGGATGGTTTGAGATTCGGAATGGTAGCATAACCCAATAGGTAAATTCAGCACACATTTATGTTGCGGTTAGAGGATTTATGGAAATACTGGTACGGATAATGTTAAATTAGCTATGCCTATAAGTTTTTTTTCTAGCACATCAACAGCAACTGTTTCTATGTATATATTCCTAATCCTATTATAAGTGATACTTGGTGGTAATAAATTTTCTCTACGGCTGTTGAATAATATATACATTCTGCCTTTTTATCCAATTGTATAATGGCATCAATTCTTCACCCCGTGTGTAATGAATTATTACACACGGGCTGTAGACCAATCACATCACTCGTATTTTCATTCTTCAACGGTTAGCAGATAGCAATGATACGGTATAGACGTATATAGTGTGCGTTACCTAGCAATCGCTAAACAACTCATAATTGTGCTCAGAATTTAAAACGTCAGCTCGCGGTTTTGACACAATTAATTGTAATGACACTTATGTCAAAAACGCGGGCTCACAGCATTAATTTCTGACTACCTATCATGTACCTATCCATTCTCTTTTTAAGTTAATCCTGCAGCCGTAGCGAAAGTATAGTCTTTAACTCGCGTATAATTTGGCTATTATTAACTCGGGTTTCCCACCCTCGTTAATAATAGCCGTCATTATACGCTCGTTGAAGAATATACTATTATTACAATTAACATACATTACTTCTAATATGTACGTACCATAGTTTATTGTTCATAAATTCAATTACAAGTTTTCTTGTTTCATGCTCACTTTTTTTTGTTATTAAAGAAAACAATAATAATAATAAAATCCACCTTCGGTTCCCATTGTTACCCAGCCGAGATTTTTATCTTTACCCATGATGTTTTTCATCTGATAATTAATTGTTTGTTTTCAACCAATGACAAGTATGATTGATGATTTCTAGTCTGTTCATTGCTGCCGGTTGCCCTGCAAGGATAAAATATTCTCTGCAATAATTAGTAGTTGGATATTTAAAACGTTTTTGAATTTTAGTGCAAAGACATTTTAATCGTTTAAAATATATATTCTTGAAGAAAAAATATCTACAAATATTTGATGAAGTGGGCAATATAGTTTTACCTTCTTACATATACTACAGTCAGTATGTAATTGTTGAAGAAGGATGGAGCCACACAAAGTGCACTATTTCTGTTACTTTTTTCCAAATGCAATTAATTTTAAACATATCTAGAACACAAAATAAAAAATACTTCATTCTAGCTGTGAATAATCGTATTGCCTCATTTAATGTCATTCAAAAACGTATGCTTTTCAACCGAATAAGTAGATATTAAGAAACATTTTAATCTGCTTTTTTATAATACATAAATTTGTTCAAGACCCTCCTATAATGCATCTCCCTTTTTTCTCTGCCTCAGTGGTAGACTAATATAATCTGTTTTGTCTGAGAGTGTGTGTGTATGCGTATATGAATGTTATACACGGTTCTTCATACCCTGTCGACTTCTAACATAGGTCCCGCCATTCTTCATGCTTTGATAGATGTGTCAAATCCGGGACAGGTATTGTTGAGGTTAGATAAATGACGACCGAGCGTGGAAGCAAAACAATCTTCTTTGTTGGTGTTAATTTACTCTTTGCCTCGGTCCCTTCATAACTAACCGGTCTATCAAGATCTCGGTCCCATCTGCTCATTCGCCTCACCCGTACTTTAAATTTATTTTACGCGCTGTTTCTTCTCGTCTTTCTGTTGTGTTTATTCGAGTCCGCTATATGTAGGTATTATGAGCCATTATAAACCATGGTAGTTCTTTCCTTCTTTCGCTCCGACACTGTTCGTGTACTTCTTTTATTTGTAGGTTTTCCGGAGAACCCGTTGCAGTAAAAGTAAAACGAAAAACCAGAAACGTAATAGTCTTCACCTTTTGTCATGTGTGAGAAGTTTAATTATAATATGCATGAGCCGAAAGGTTAAAATTTAATTAACGAAAAGACATAAATTATGTCCGTACTAGAACTCGTATATATGAATGTAATTTGTATCGTTTTAAATGAACACCATGCTTTCAGAGAGTGTCTCCAGGACATTCGTATAATCTAATGTTGAAAATGAATCAATTACTGGAATATGTTCCACACGACTTAGCAAAATACATTAATTAATCCCTAAACGTGGTTATCAGGCAACTGATGCAATCCACTAGAAAGTATACTAACTTCCTCATTATTTGCCGCGTTCTACTTGCTTTTACTCTATCAGCCATAAGTCCATTAGTTAGGCCTCCTGAATAATTAATATATGTATCTTAATAACAAACAGCATGTGTAATTATGCAATGGTTTATAATATCTACATCACACGAAGTGGTTCTAGAAACCAGAATTTGAGTTATGTACAGGTGGTTTATGTATGCAGGTTTCTTGAAATACTTACAGCCAGCGTCTTGAACCTTATATATGTATACGTAAGCACTGGGAAACTTTTTTCTGATTAAAACGAATACAGCGCACTGCTAATTTATTATATATTAAGGAATATTTTCGCAAAATAACCGACTAGGTTGACAGGCACGGTACGTGACAGAACGTGACAGTTAAGTGTATCATATTTGACATCTTTCATGCTGGCTCACGAAACTAATATTTTTACAAAAACAAATTAGTTCTACATCATCCTTTTGTTGAAAATATAGCCCCACCGTTTTGAATACTATTACAAAATATTTTCTAACATTGTAGTACCCGCTCTACCATTAACTCTAGTAGCACGCGTTGGATTCATATTTGATTCGGTAGATATGCAAGATTATTCCTCGTTGTGGTAGTTCTACATGTGTTGGCTTATTTATTTTTACATTTGCTAAAACTTTCATTTTGTTATGGGATGTTCCGTCAAACATGTTCTTACGACGTTTAATGGATAGTAGTGCCAAGAGTGTTTCTTCATGCTCACGCTCATCCTGAACACCGCATACCTTCAGATCATGTTATTGTAAGACCACATCAATCAGCATTGTACCGGATTATTTAAGAACCGGTCCCATAATGTTGATTATGGTAGGTGTTGACCACAATAAGTCCAGGTCTTAAATGCACTTGATTACTAAGCATTTTTGCCTTTTTTGTCGCAGATTTTTGCGTAATGATGCTGACGATTTCAATTTAGTTACCAATATTCGCTTTATTGATGAGGCCTGGTTTATGCGAAAGTGAGTATTTAATGCCTAAAATACGTACATATATGTTGGTGCTCTATGAAATCCAAGGGGTAGGTAAGTTTTCAATTGACTATTTAGGTGGGTAATTTACGTGACAGATTAGTTCATACAACTGTGTTCAACAACTATAATATAAGAAAGACAAAGAAATGCTGGCAGAGCTAACAAAGGAAGAAGTAATGGAAATAATAGAAAATTCTCAACTAAAAGGCATCTGGAAGCAGTGCTATTAATGGAGAATTACTAAAACACAGGAAGAGGAGCTAAATGAAAGGGCATACCATCTTATAAAGGGAATATGGGAGGAAAAAAATGCCTGGGGGATCTATAAATAAGGAGACTAATAAATTTGTGAGAACTACAAACCTATAAATATATTATCCGGTTTATAATAACTCAATGAAATCAATCTTAGTGCTGATTTATAAAAGAGGGGTCGAAGGTATATATATAGCCGAGCAGATTTTGGAGAAAGCAAACTAGGCATAAAAAATCCTAAAAGTAAGTGGACTAATAAATATACTGGCGAGAAAGTACAGAAATAGAAAAAATGTAAAATTGAGGACCAAATTGAGAAAAATTATAGAACAAAGAGTAAACTTGTAAGGACAAGTGTAGAGAGCAGGTGGAAAAGCAATTATGTATTCGATGGTGGATTGGTGGCTGAGTAACGACGAACAGAAGAGAACGGCTAAGATTAATATCGATGCAAGAAGTTGAGGTTATGCAGATTTTTCCAAAAAAAAAACAGCAAAAAGTACTAGATAAAATTTGATACTCTTTCCAAGATTAAATGCTCCCCACCATGTATTTCATGCTCTTCCATCCTTACTAATTACCGTTCCATATACTTTTCTTTATTTCACGTTGTGATTCTGTTAAAGATATAATACTCGTAGTTTGGGTATAAAAGTTTTAGCAACTACAGTGTTAAAAGTCTTTCTATTAAATATTTAACACCAAAGTTGTCATGTCTTCAGTTGCTTCTCTATGTAGTATGCAAATAAAAGTGTTATCAAAGAATGTAATTGCATTAGGTCGTTCCATAATGTAGACCACAGGCTACTGATATTATAATATTGCAACGCTTCGATACCTCTCACACGAATACTTATACTGCAGTAATCGAATAGTATATTTTTTGTTGAAACTTAGTACGGACCATTAAAAACATATGTTTTAATGGCAATATCTTCAGACGAGATCTCTTACGAAGTTATACGTCGGGGCTATTGATGTGGTGACCAAACTCATTCAGTAATTCACTCGTCCTGAATTGAAACGACCGCAAATCGAATACGAATCGACGGGATCAGATACAAAAACTGCACGGCAGACTATTATACAAACCACCCGAAAACGGGTGTAGAATTGACTGCAGTTTAAGAAATTTTACATGGATTGATACGTAAGTTTTTATGCTAAATGCTACACCATTATTCACATCCATATCACATTTATAACGATTTTAACAATCATTCTGGGTATATACACGTATTATAATCATCGGCTCACTGGTTTCCAACCTCAACTTCATCATAGCAGCAGACTCACAGTCATTATCAGGCATCCATTGTCAGTGGTTGAAATTAATGGCGTGACATTATTCTTTGATTTTCCACGGTCTTCTGTCAGCGATTCTGCTGAATAAGTGAGACGGAGTGGTCTTTTGATCGACGGCTTCGATACAGGAAGGTGGAACAATGAGCTCCTGATCAAAGATGACCAATCAATTTTGTACAGTCCACTTGTTCGCTGTGTTATATGTGGGCACGTTTCGTTACGATACCTTTTATTGTTATTAGGTGATGGTGCTGGGTAATTACTCGTAGTTTTTAGGAAGCCTCGATTTAAACATAGATGGCTATGACGAACGAAAAAATAGATGTTCCTTGGAAGTTAATTTAAAGTTAATGATTATATTCTGTACATATTGTAATGAAGAAAAGATAATTAGTTAAATACGTAGCATTATATTACGTAATAATCTTAATTTCTTAATTTTGTTAAAAGTAGATTCCAAGTGCCAAATACAGTTATTATGATACTAACTTATTGATCTTATTCGTCTAGAAGTCTATGAATTTTTTGTTTGAGTTTGTTTTAGTGTTGTTTTCTTTTTCTTCCAATGTTGGATTTCGTTCCTAGGTTAACCTTTGGAAGCATTAAAGAAAGTTTCTGGTCCAAGAAAATGTACGTTAACTACCTGTTTAACGTTTCCTTTAGCATTACTTAGCATACTGTTATTTTTGACCAGCTGCATAAAATTTCTTGTCCAGTTTACAGTCAAAGCTACAGTAAATTAACGCTTTTAGAGCAGCCTGGCAATTGATAGAGATATATTTCATGCCTTTGTCCAGACGCAGAGATATATGGTGCGTCTGTATCTGTCCTTATCTGGTTGCAGACTAGACAAATGACTAGACTAGAAAGTTTGGTGTAGCAGAACTCTATTTCACACGGCTTGAAAATACCACTCTGAATGGTTGTTCATGATTTAGTTTGGCAGCTTGTATATGACTTTTCGGAAATTTCTTTTAGAATCTTTTTGTATCCGATTAAATCGCCATCTTTAAAAGGTTACATTAATTTGAATTAGTATGTGGTAGGAACGGCTATTTCTTTGACTAGCGGTTGCATTGACATTAGCCCTAGTAGCACTTCCGTTGAAGTAACTGGGGGGTATTACCATTCTATATACCCAATATATAATTTTTGATTTGAGTTCCCAGGTTTTTCAAGCAAGTCCTTGGCACGTCAAGAAAGCTATTATGGCTGTTTTGAGGACTCTGTAAGTGAATGTTCCCGTTTTGCTTTTAGTCAAAGAACACGCTGAGATAATTGGCCTCTAATGCTCCTTTACTGATAGTATTAAGTCTATTTGTTGTGGCAACCAGGTCGAGTACATAGCCTCGGTCGTTAAGGTTGTTTTTGAGCAGCCACCTGAGCAAGTCATCAATGATGAAATACCAAAGCAACAGGGATAAGACTCGTCTTTGGAGGTAGTGCCTGCAAGGCGTTGCTGCATCTAACTAACTCGCTATTTTCATTTTAACTTGGGTTCGCAGAGTTCCTTACGTCTAATGCTCCCTCATCGCTTTCAATTATTTCTTATTGTGTAGCTCTTACAGTTATGTCTTAATCAAATTCACACTCGCACAATTCTCTAGTTTTTCCGTATTGTTGGAAGACTAGGATATTTGGATGTTTATGGAGTCTCTTCTCATAGGTTTTAGCAAATTTCCCAATTGTGGCACTACCTCCACTCTATAATGGGCTTATAGTTTCCTGCCTGTATCTCGTTTCTAATTTTTCTCCACTTTTTCGGATTTTTTCATTTTCTGGTATTACGGTTTTAATATCTTTTGGGTAATTGTTTTTCTTTATTATTTAATAAAATTTGGGTATTGTATTCTAAGCTGCTGTTTTGGGTATTCTCCACAGATTCTTTCGTTTCTAAATTCAACTTTTTGGTGATCTAAATAAACGCGTTTAGCTTAATATTGTCATCTAAAGTTTTCGCTCTTGTCAAGATCGCGCTTATAGCTTTGTCAGTATTATAATAATAGTAATAATAATAATAATAGTGCTTTTATTGTGCTGGTTAGGTATACCACAAGTATATATATATAAAAAAACAAATATAGGTTATTACTACTTCGAGCAAAACCCTAGGGTGTGGTCCAGTCCATACAATTTTGCCTGCTTTTACCCAACCCTGTGTTTACTCTATCAGTGACTGATCCACGCTAAACATAAATCTCTTCATTTATCCCGATGTACTCTGATGAAATATTCTTCATAATAAAGAAGTCGCTCAAGCTAGGCCGTTTATTAACATCTGTAAGTCACCAAGTAGGTTTTCTTGTGTTTGCCGTAGTTTGCACACATAGCTGGCCATGCTACCAGTATTTGCTTCATTACTTCATGGTTGTAGTTTGAAGCATCTTAGTGCTGAAACCATATTGTTTTAGAATTTGTAATGTTACATCTTCCATTATTCTTAAACTTCTGGTCAAAGAAGTCGTTGTATCTTTATTGGTTAGACCGTCTTTGAAAAGCTATGAATCTGTAATGGAGCCGCCAAGATGGTTTTCTAAATATTAAGTGACCTATTTTATATGAAAATTTAGCAAATAATAATTGTACATGGAAGTTGTTTAATTCTTCTCCATGGCGAGTCGTACAAATGCTGCCTTTTCAGTTTTTTTTTTGATTTTTATCATGGAATAGTCTATTTCTTTGTAGTCTGTTAGTCTAGCAGTCTAGCAAAACCTGGTTTGCAAATTCCGTTTTCTAATTTCCCTTCATAGATTCCATCGCGAGTGTTGTAAAGATCACGCTTTATCGTTGTATTACATCCAATGATGTCATGATTGTTGTAGCGCATCATTGGAATTTCACTTTATTCACATGTTTATCGAATGCATATAAAGAAGAATTGTACTCGTATTTCTCCCAAAAAAGTTATGGATTAGATCGAACAGTGGCGCTGCACGGGTTGTCATGTAGCGTTCTTACTTCGTACATATTTGTGTGTATGTATGTACTACATTGGACTTACATAAATACATACATACTTCGTATTTATTACATATAATATAATATTACAAACATTACATACTAGTTGAAAATTATATTATTATTTTATTATATACCACAATTAACAATATGTCAACATGTTCCATTTAAATGTGAGATATCTCAGATAGAAGTTAACTTACGATTTAAGTAGGTGCCTTGATCGCGATATATATATACAGAAGCAGACTCTCGCATAAAATAAAATGAAATGGGAGACAGCTACTACAACTCGCCGGCTATCAAAAGAAGCAGAATAGTGTTTTGACGTCCGCCAACTGCATTTCGTGAATACAATGTCTCATCAATCAAATTTTGTATGCACGTGGGCGAAGAGCCTACAGCTACAGTATTCAACTATCGCCTGCGTTCAGCCATCATGTTGTCCTTTCATCGTATATTACTTCTTCTTTCATATCTCTTGTATTCTTTTTTCATGTATAACCGCAAGTATTCGTGTGGGTAGACAAAAATTACAAGATCAAGCCGTCGATTGGAAGCAGCAACTACGAGATTAGAATATAAGAAGTGCGGCAATCGCCTACAAGCTTTAATATTCTATGTACTGTAGTAGCACTTGAATCTTTATATTGTAAATTAAAGTGAGAAAATAAACACGAAAATCTACAATAGAAGCTAGTGTATTCTGTTTTTAGTTTGGAAAGGAAACAGTAGTACAATGGAACTTGAAATGAATAAAGCCGATGTATACAATACTTCTTGTAATGGTTTGAACGAGATGCTTCTACATACATTTCCAGCTAAATAATTTTATGGATGAAGGTTTTTTACAGAATAAGTTAAATTAAAGGCATAAGTATGTGTATGTATCCCAGGTGATGAATTAATAAAATATAAACAATTTAGTTTTAGTTGCATATTATGAAGTACATATCTCGTGCAGAGCCTTTGATTTGTATAAATTTCGTACTCCTTCAGATTAAACAACGAATGAGCTTGTATACTTCCTATAAGTGCCATTATTATTATATAAACAACTTATGCAGTAGTAAACTGTAAATCCGGAAATATTTATTTTTTTCACAAATACGATGTGAAATTGCAAATGATTGATAGTTGAGTACAAAAAGGTGATTTTATTTAACTGTACCGATAAAAATAACTAACCATACACATTTACAACCGTAATTTGCAGGGATTCGTTTTTATTTTTATGAATGTTTTTCAATATAACCACCATTTCATCTGACACGATGACAACAATGCAAATTGTATAATCCAGTTTTAATTAAAAATATTCGACAATTAATAAATCAATTGTGTTTGAAATTGATTTTTGGTGAATTTACGACACGCGATTCCTATTTCAATTTGAGTAACAATATAAAACTTTTTACTTTTAATATGGCTAAGCAGGGAATTTTTAGAATTCTGCCAAGAAAATTTGTTATGATTATAAACTATGTAACCATAAGATGAAATTGATTTATAAAACTATTGTTTTTCTAGTCGATCTAAGTTTAATCTAGAAATAGACTTCTTTTATTTCTGTTGAACAAAGCAAGCTTAAAGTGATCCGTGATCTTACAAAAGAGAAGACTGAATGGGAAATTTTACTAATTCCTTAAATTTCCATTTACATCCATTACATTTTCTGTTATCTGGTTGTTGAATTTCATTTTTTTTTAATTTAGCACAAATGAACATAAAACAAAAACTGTTAGATAGAGCTCTGTTTTCAGGTAATTTAATGTTGGTCTTTAACTTGCTTTGAAGAATCTAGTGTATAGACAGAAAAAGTTAGTCAACCATGTCACCGTTAATGCATTTAAAACAGTTTCCATTGTCCTGTTAAGGGTCATATTTATAGTTCGTGCTTGAGCTTGAGCACACCATTTTGACGTAAATGTCATTACAAATTGAACACTAAACACTTTAACCCACTAAACACTAAACAAGTTTTAACTAAAACACCGACGCGTTTCAACAGCAATGCTGTCATTATCAAGGCGATAATAAAACTAACCCATTACAAATGGGTCGCGTGCTCAAACATCGGCACAACCTTAAGCATGAACTATAAATATGACTCTAAGTGTATTCGGCAGAAAGAAGTTTCGAAAGCAGGCCTACCCAAAGGCCTGCGCTACGTCCAAAAACATTTATTCTGATAATTTTTCTATTGTCCAAAGTTATGCTAGAAAATAGTAACACATATAATTTAATGACGAAGCATTATCAAAATAAGCTAATACTTATAAGCCACTTATTGCAAAATGTAACATAATGTATCATCAGATCTATCTACGCTATTCTTTCAAATAGTCAGTGTTCGCATTGTAAATTTGGATAAAATAGTATATTGAAACAAAGCATTTTGCGGAAGCAAGTAAATCACCAGACTTATTTCTCATATTTCGATCAGCCCAGCAGGGCATTGTGTACAAAATATGTCTTTCATTGTTTCAGCTGTTTAAAAATGACACCACACGAACAGTAGATTGTCTCATATCTGCATAATTATTACTAATTTATGCTTCACTCCACATAATACTATTGTAAGGACAGAAGAACAACTTAATTTCGGAAACGTTAATTACGGACAACCTGTTGCGGTATACATACCTTTTCTTTGCTAGCAGTATGTGAAGACGGCTTATTAAACTAAATAGTGATTATTATATACTTATCAGAATTAATCATGTCGAATGTATTTATATGAAACTGGAATCTTTCCCTTGGAAATCGTCGAAAAAACGCTTTCCCTCAATTTAGAAGGTAATTTGTGTAAACCGCCAAAATATACGTAATAATTATATTTCAATTACCAGTATGCGTCGAAAAGACGACGAGTTGGTGGAGGGGCATAGGATAGGGGAACCATCGCTTTCGAAAATTACCGCCAAATAGGCAAAACACTCCGCGCCCGTAAATTATAAAATTATACGCAGGCTATAATTTATAAAAGGACTAATTAAGCTCGTTCAATTGTAATAATGACAGCGCAGTTTCCGTGACAAACGACCGCCGTTAATATTTCCTTTGCGTGAGCAGATCAAACAGTTGCGTCCGATAATTATAGTCTGTCCCGCTCTGGCACCGTTGTTACGGTACGCAACGTTCCCTAATGTTACCCGCTACCGCCTTCTTATGTCATTGTTTAGCACTTGTCCTGCTCAATTGTTCTGATATCGTAGGCTGTATTATATAAAGTATATGTTGTTATGTTTTTAATTTTGCTTTTAATTAAAATAAAATACTTTAATACATTTTCAAAATAAGTAAAGCCTTTTAATATATTTCGCTAACTTCCCATGATATAAGTGAATCCATAAATCCGATATGGGATCTATTTTTCTATCTATTATGCTTGCACGTTGTTCTTTCTCTGAGGTGCGAAATGGGTGCAATTACTTCATTATTTAGTCCTTTTTGCAGCTCAAGTAAGATAGGCTGTGCTCTCTACTCAGCTAGAGGAGGCAGACGATTTGCATGCAAAACACAAATTAAATCTAAAGCAAGAACGAGCATTAATTTCTCCTATCATTTAGCTTTTATTGCTATTCTAGATAATCAGAATTCTAGAACAATGCATTTAATTATCGACAAAGAATAATAGCTGTCAGGAAAGCCACCAGAGCTTTTCTGAAGGTAAAATGTAACAGTAGAATCGAAAATCTAATTTATCAATTACTGCCTGCTAAGCTGCAATGCTCAAGCAATTTAATAATTGCATCAGTTCTGTGTGCCAAAGATTTGCTTTGGTAAGATAGTGTACATAGAGATAAGAGCACTCATCAACGAAATATTGAGGCTTTTGTATAAAGCAAAGCCCTTTCAGAATATTCTATAAGTTGTAAGATTTTCAATTTGTTGGACTTATACTAAATAATATATATTTATTGTTTTGGGCACATTTTAAATTTTCGTATTAGTCGCCCCTTGTAAATAAAACTGTTGACTGGACCACGATATTTACTGATTTTTGTGTTGGGAATTTAGTGTCACAGTTCACAATTTATACATACATATACTGGTTCCCCCAATAGGGTCGCTAAGGGGAATGATTTTCGAACACCGTACCATAAGTACTGCTCTACTTATAACCAAACACTCTTACCGCTATATCTATCAAGCTATTCGTATAGTCATTTTACTACGATTGCCATTCCGCATTCTAAGTTGCTTTTCTAGTAGGAATTCAATACTATAGTCAAAGGATTACATACGATAATGACCAGGAACCATAATCTAATGTGCAGATAGTGTGTATCACGGACTACGTAAGTGCCATGAAAGATAATCACATCTTTCGTAAGTTTTCAAAAACCCACCTGTATTCATTTTACAAGTTTATTCATCTAATTAGCATTGAAAAGATTTCGCTATCAATTTCCTTAAAAATTAATCGCACATGTGATTAGCATTAATAGAATTCTCATGTAGGACGTTAGATTTTGCGAAATGTCATACAGAAGTTAGGATCTACATAATTATATAGGTATAGTTGACTATTTTGTGTGAATTCCGAAGGTGCAAATAAACTTGTTTACATATGAAAAACATACATTAAATAATCACGACGCGTTATTTACGATGACACGTTAATAATTAGAGGCATTTATATTCAGGCTTATTAGAATAATGGAAAAATAATGCTAATTTCGGTGGCGAACGGCATTAAGGACGTCCAAGATCGTTCTGAGAATTAATACGGCCGAGATAATAATATATTGATGACAGGAATTATTGATAATCGTCGGCGTGTTAGGAAAAAGGATGGAAAATATCATAACGGCCGCCATACGTCGAGTAAAAAACAGAAAGGAAAAACCTTATTGTGAAACCTGCCGTTCAGTTTGGTAGTTAACATGAATAATTCAGGCTATTATTTCCTCATTTTATACAATGGATACACACGAAATTTATTACATGATGTGAATAGCGAAGCGATTTTATTCCTCATGCATATGTCAAAATATTTTTATGTTGGCTTTCTACGCGCTTGTCATGTAAGGTTTTGTAATGTCGTCAGTGCACGCATGCTGATAGCAAATTTTATAAAGCATACGCAGGGTAATTATGTCGTCTTAAATTCTTTAAGGTTATATTTAGAAATTTATTTTTAAGTTTATGGGTAGAATTTACTATACCTTGGTTTTTACAGTCACCCAATATTCCTTGCACTCCTCCAGTATCACATGGAGGTCGATTGATGACGGTAGCAATGAGTAGAAATCCTCCGAGTTTAATCAAATCCGTATGATAGTAGAAAGTCGAACCTGGAAACACTTTCCAATTGCAACAATATAAATTACTACTACTACTGCTTTTAGTTTACAGAATATTTCCGAAGACTGGTTTAATAATTGGGCATTAATGTAATGCAGAAAAAAACGTGTTACTCCATAAATTTATTCCAAGTGATTGTAAAAGTTGTTCTCCTTGATGTAGGAGAAGCATTGCATCTGGTGCCCTGAAAAAAGTATAATTTGCCATTTCCAAATCCAATATAGTCATCCAGATAGATTTCAACGGTTTCTAGAATTGATTGGGAATTTATGATATTAGCAACCCTAATTGCTAAATGAGAATTGAAATAAAGTAGTCATTGTTCGTTGCCTTTTATTGAAGACTAGATTTTCTGCTTCTACTTTTGCTTGCGTAGACTGTAAGCTCTGTAAAGTTTTTTAATCGAATTTAAATATTGCTACACCCATTCTTGAAGTATAACTCAACAAATTACACAAACAATATATACTATAGAGATATTATTTTCCATACTAACTTTACCGCCCCCTTTACTCACTTTTCAGAGGCCTCTCCAAATTTCAAATTTGTGTTAGCCGGTAACATATCATTTGGGACAAAGACTTTTTGTACATAGCGTGTCCAAGGTTACGCTTTTACCATTGCTAACTTTCATATTATTGAGCAATGATGTATTGGTTAATTAAGTGATATCTTTCTTGCGAATATTTTGGATTTAAAAATTGTGATAAGCAATTTAGTGGTATTTTAAGATATAATGGAAAATCTAGGTTTTTTCGAAACTTAAACGAAATAAGACTAACCACATTTCCTATTTCAGTTTTTTTTTTCTTTATATTTCAACGGTCCTGCAAGCAATTAGTTCTTTTACGTGGCGTTTAGCCTACTTCTAATGAAATGTGTATAAAAGTAGAACCGCTTCCATTACGAACGTTGCAAATAGGGCACTTTCCATGTTTTTCTACTATTTGCTCTGACGTACAATATTCGTGATTATGATGGTGAGTAATTGAAAAAAATTCTAGTTGTCGAGTTATATCCACATACATACGTAGTAGATATATACATTATAGAGCCCCGTTTCCGAAGAAGAGAAAGACGTAAATTATTTCTAGTCGTGTGTCAACGGCAGACATTATTAATTGATACTTATTTGTTCGGAAACGTCTACTTCTAATATTAATTGAAGGAAGGCTCTGCGGGGTACCGTCTTTGTATGTGGTTTGTTTCGGAGAATAACAACGCGGTGGCAGGAGGTCGACCCGCAGACTTGACAGTCTCCGAGAGAGAGAAATATGGCGAAATGATAAATGGTTCGAGTGTGCCAGACAGATACAAGACCATTCCCGGTGCGTTGGTCTCATTGCGGTCGGTGACAAGCTGTTGAATGACAAAGATGAATACCCGCTTCTACCGTATACCGTGACTACTTCCAACTCGGGGAACATCGTGCTTAACATCACTTTCGTTTTCCATTGAATGCACGATTACATGAAATTATCCTAATGGCTAGAGTGTTATAAATTGCTGCGTAATAAAATCCAGCATTAACCTTATTATAGAATCCTTTTATGTTAGTTGATCTACTAAAATTAAATTTAGTATTTATCGTCATGTTGATACTACGCAGCACAGTCACTGATTTTTGACAGAACTGTTGAAATAAAAATTTTTAGTGGTTCTGTTATTTCCAGAAAATATGTCAATTCAAAAATTTTCTACCAGCCCTAAAGTTTTCCCTACATTCGCCAAAGGTGTTACACAAACCGAATTACGACAGTAAAACTTGATTAATCAGAATA
Source organism: Holotrichia oblita (assembly GCA_023690525.1). Taxonomy (NCBI): domain Eukaryota; kingdom Metazoa; phylum Arthropoda; class Insecta; order Coleoptera; family Scarabaeidae; genus Holotrichia; species Holotrichia oblita. The sequence continues at coordinate 63,797,768 of CM043020.1, forward strand.
GAAACTAACAAAACATCAATAAACGTATTTTTAAAAGTGAAAACATTTTGTGAAACCGCAAATGTGAAAGACAAAGATTTCCTGAAAAAAACCTAAAAACTGCAAATTTATTTATAAACATAATATAGCAAATATTATCTGCAATAAATTCTATTGTAGGGTTTTAGAAAAGTAATTTGAAACCAGCCCAAAAAAATAATACCTTTTTCCATCCACAGTATTGTCTTGCATATAGGTTAATTGCATCTTCAGTGTTCACTGTTATTAATGGTTTCTTGCGCATCTTTATTTTCCATTGTCTCGAAAGTGCCTTCCAGTGGGTATCCGTCTTAATCTTAATGTTGCGGGAATATTCTCATCGCATGAGAAATTCATCATTTTATGTGATGACAGTTATGTCTTTCCACTCTGTTAGAATTTTATTTCTAATTGACCTTAATGGTAATGCATCGTTTGAGTCAGCTTCTGTATTGTCTATTGGTTCACGGAGCAAACATTTATCCCAACATTTCTGTAGAATATGGTGTCACCTTTTCATTATATAAGCTTAACAGTAAGATGGAAGTTTTTGAGCAGTGTTCACATTTCGTTTCCTTTACTTATAACAATTCTCTAGAGCAAACTTTTTCTATCAAATAGTTTTGCCAAACGTGTATCGTTTTGGTCTAGCGGTTGTAGCAATGCAGTAAAAATGGTCGTGAAGCAATCATCTTGTTTGCGCAAGTTCATCTAGTTTTCAGTGGCGCCAGTTGCCTATTAGTAGGCCTCGAATAAACAGATATTGGGTTTTTGAGAAAGATCTAATCTGCTTCAGGAAAAGTGATAACACCACTCTTGAAGCGAAGTGGTCTGCATCAAAACGATTTAAGTGAAAGAGTGAAAGCAGTAATAAAATTTGGCTGGCATTATCATATGATGGGTTATACTTTGTTGCTTCCCATATTTACCCTTAAAAACACTTAGAAATTTCTTAAAGTACACAAACCAAGTTTACTATTTCAAGAATGGTTCGCGCACAATGTATTTACTTAAGTGATTCCATATATGAAAAAAATATGCGTAAAACAAATGAAAACATCTTTCACAGCTAATATTTGAAAAAGAATCAAAAGATGAAGTAAAAATAATGAATATAAATAGGTACCAAGTATTAAATATACATAGTTCCAACTTTCCGCATATACATATTATAATTTTACACTAATAAAGAAGTTCGGGTCTATAAAACAGGAATTAAACATTTTCTAAGTTACGTATTACAAACATATTATCCACAAATAGACCCCGAGTACAGTATCTGAAAGCTTCATCACTGGCAATGAATGACAATTTCTTTTAAAAACATAAAACTCGGCGTTCAGTATTCCCTGAAATTGTCTCGCGTTATATTTATTGTTTCAATTGATAGTCGAGCGCACATTGTTTTCGTGACATACATGTAGATGGCGTGATTTTAATAAAGGTTTCCTGTCACTGAATGCGCATAATATGCGGTTTTGAACGAAACCACGTCATATCAGCATGCCTGTAAGAAGAAACCCGATCCAACCAACGAACTGCTCTTATCTTCATTATTATTCCGTTAAAATGCGCTAATGCATTTATGTCTTTGTATGATAATGGCTTTATAATTTACATGTAGTTAGGAACGACACCGTATAATTTCATTGATTGTATCGCACACCTCCCTATTAAAGTTGAATTTGGAATAAGTTATTTGTTGTATAATGCATGGTACATAGTTAATTCGATGGTGGAATGTTATTTACGAGCGCGATACAGTGGCGTAGTTAGAATTACTTACAAATATGTATGTAGGTTATCTATGTGATACTATCAAACTATCGAGCTCCACACTAGTAATATTGAAAATGCGAACTACAGTAGTATCTAATTAGCACTATAGTTGATAAAAATCTGCACTAATGTCATTTCTTTGACATAGACTTTGTAAATGTATGCTTATACCTTTATATAAAAAAATGTATACATTACTAAACTACAAAACAAAGTATTTTCTTCAGACACATTGTGCCATCAAACTGTCTATAATAAATAATTTAAATATATAAATCTCATATTATATTCAAGAAGACACATTTAGATACACAAAAGTACAGATCAAGAACTGCGTGGTAGTGTGACAGACAATAAAGCTTGGAAGCTGCATTCGCTAACTAGTAACTCTATTCCATTTGACTATGCCATCAATGGAACTTCACTTGTTTGAGAAAAGGTTGTGAGAGACTTGGGTATTTATCCTGATGATTCCCTTACCTTTTCCACTCATCGTGAAAACATCGTAATGTCAGCTATGAAGATATTAGGATTTTTTATTAGAAGCTCTCCTTTGTTTCATATTGAAACAATTAAACTACTTTACTTCGCATTCGTTAGATCTAAACTGGAGTATGGTTCTCTGATCTGGCATCCATTCTACACTTCCCACAAGGAAACTGTTGAGAAAGTTCAAAGAAAACTTTTAAAATATTTATACTTCAAGCAGGAAGGTTCTTACCCCGAGCGTGGCTATGACTATCAGCTTATTCTGCTTCACCAATTTGATGTTGAATCGTTGGAGGTTAGACGACAATTACAGCTTATAAAATTTGTGTTTAATTTTGTGAATAACAATATTGATGCTCCTTACCTCTTATCTCGCCTTCGATTTCTTGTCCCTCGTTCACATTCTATACACCATATGCTCGCCTAAACTCTTCACTAAATTCCCCTATAGTGTCAACGTCACGCAGCTTTAATCTAATATCATCACTTTGCAACATACATTTTACACCTCTACAGACAATATTGTCAATAGCAATTGATCAGTTATCGTGATTCTGTAATTCTTTGACACAATACAATATTATGTAATTTTTTTTTCCTCATTGAATTTCTAATGTTATGTTGAGTTCAAGTAATCATTTATACTTAACTTTTGTAGTTCTTATTGTAAAATAGTAATTGTATCTTTTGTCCTTTATTTGGAGCAATCTGTTGGGCAAATAAATATATTATTATTATTATTATTATTATTATTATTATTATTATTAATTATATTATTATTATTATTATTATTATTATTATTCACCAAAAAATATTCTTAAAATCGAATGCCACGTATTTTTCAAACTGTCAACTAAATTTGGTAAAAATTGAAAATTCTGCAAATGGATTTGGCGCATTCAAACATAGACCATTGTTACAACTTTTGCAAACAAAGAGCTATCACAAAATTTTGGGCCAAAACAAAAAAAGGGGAGATGGAAATGGATATGAGATCAAATCCAGAATGGCTTGTTACGGCTTTTCTTCTACGTTTAGGTGAAACGCCAATTAGCTTGCAGGTCAGGTGACCAATGTCCCTGCAAGTATTTTGTCCAAGACGTATAATGCGTTGTAAAATCATTCGTCATTGCTCAGCGTGATATTTTTTTACAGCTCAGTTTTGATTTCATTTCTATATCGTTTTATAAGCATCTAGAAAAGTTACATGTTTGTAATGGCTAAATGGGCGAATAAAACGAACTAGACTTGTCGATTTTTATGGATTCTATTAGTAGTTCGATTAGGTTTTTGGTTTGGTAGATTTTTAAACAGTTTTAGACGTTCAAATTTTGCAGTAGTTATGCTGCGCTAGAGTTGATTTAAATTTATCAGAATTTCAGAGTTTTGCAATCCTATCTATAGTGACTGGGTTAACTGATGTAGATATAGTAACAGAATAAGTCGAGCAGGCGCTAACATTTTAGATAGCTCTACCAACGTAGGTGTAACTTTTAAGGTGAGTGAAAAATGTGCTACTGCACAGTACTACTAAAGGTCATATTTGTAGTTTATACTTGAGGTGGTACCGATGCTTGAGCACGCGATTTCGAAGGAAATATCATTGCAAATATGTCAAAATCGCGTGCTCAAGCATCGACACGACCCTAACTCTACTACTGTAACTGAGGGTTAAAACATGAACTGTTGATGATTTGGCATTTTGTATATCATTACAAACGGAAAAAACTAATTATATAAGCATGTCTTGCCTCGAAATGCGTAGTACCACAATTTATTGGGCAGTAAATAATGGAAAATTAATTATTTAGTGTGTGAAGGAACATAATACACAACAACTTTTATTTTAATGAGTCTCTAATAAGCCAGTAAGATTTTATAAAGAAAATTGTTTTATAACAATAGACTTTTTTAAGAAATAGTGCTATTTTGAACGCATTCCACATTATTTTAAGAATAATTAGGCAAGCAGGTACTTAATTCGAATGTTATTTTTATAGTTATATTTTTTACAACGCATTGAATCTTGACCATCAACGTGATGCAAATGTTATGTTAAGAGGGACACGTATTTAAATTGAACAGTACCACCTTTAACCAACATACATACATATATGCCTATATTAATTTCGCCTTAAATTCTTTATTATGAATCTATCAACAATGAATAAATTTAAAAGTACTTAACATATTGAGACTGAACAAAATACTCATTAATAAATTCTTGTATAAATTATGGTAATTAAAATCACTGGAATCAGTTGGCTTGAATATTTAATCAATTTATTGTCACTCAGGCACCACTAACAATATTATGAAGGGTACGTGTATCGAAACATTGTAAGGTTAATTTTTGGGGATTTGTGCAACACTTCATATGCAAAGTGGGTATTGTGTATTCAATTTATTTTTCTAATTTTCTTTCACTCTTCACAAGAACAGAACCTGAATTTTAGAATTGTTCTTTTGTGTAAACGTTTTATTAGACTAAAGAAGTAAATACTGTAAAATCTTCTAATATACTCTCTTCTCTATCGTCGACAAAAGGGTTCCTAAAAAAAGCTATACAAGTCTTGTCGAAGAAGTATAAAAGGAACAATATGTGACATGGGGTGACTTAAGCGGGTATTACTGTATTGTAAGAATTTGTGTAATATTTCACATGGACAAAGGTCCGGTTGAGACGGCTAGATAAAAAGAAGAAAAAACGAACCACAATATTATGTTTTTATGGTATATTGTGTCCAGAAAATTTATTTTATAGCCTACATAACTGAGATTAGTTCTATGCTATAACTTTTAGTCGGCATCTTTCTGAAGTTAAAACCAGTAGCTGCTATTCATCAGGTAGAAACGACAGACGAACGGAGAGGATTGTTTAACATTTTTCTTGAAACATTCCTCTACATCTAGACCGTGTCTTTCTTGTCTCCGTACTACTCCGTTAGATGATTTTTTATCTTTGTCGCGGAGCTAGCTTTGAAAAAAGTAATTTACTATTGGTGGATTTTGATATTATCAGCACAATCGGAGAATGCGAATGAGGGAAAACAATTGGTGAACGGAAAACAAATGACCTACACTTTAAATTTAATTGCTTCCTCTGCATTTTTTCGCGTCTCCTTTTTAGTCTTTGTTTTCGTCCACTGGAATCTTGAATACAATACCTTCTAGGAATTATTAATTCATTCTGCAAATTTTCCATTTGTAAAGATATTTATTCATGGGCACCCTTGATTTTTTCTTCTCGGCAGGGTAGCCGAATCTATGGGAATACAATATGGATCGATTAGTGCTGAATCATACATACATATGCGTTTTCTTACACCTTTATTAATTTTCATACATGTTTGCGATTAAATTCCCTCGCTGTTTCTAATTGTAAATTTTTGCCAATACTCATTTGCAACACGTTGAATGAGTTGTCCTAGTTTACTAACATTTGGACACGGTCTTTCTTGTCCATCTAGACTTTAAAATAGTGCTAAGAAATAGTTTAATAGTATTATTAAGCTTCCGTTCAGTCAGCCGCTATTTATATTGACAGAATGTATTGAACAATTGTCGTATTGAAAACAAAGTCTATACCTCTGGTCATACAGAACGTTGTTAATAAATTCTCCAAATACGGTGTTTAACAAATTTATTATATTTAACCGCATTCAAATTAAGGTCGAAAAGGAAAGGAAACTATTGGGATGGGCAGCCAAAATCAAACGATGATTTAAAAAATCTCCATTTAATATTCTAAGCTTTCCGTAATTAGTTTTTACCTTCTTCAGAGAAAATTCTACAATTAATAAGTAAAACGTGTATTAGGAAAACTAGTAAAAATTTATATCAAAATTGTAACAACTTACGTGGAGATATCGGTGCTAACACTAGATTCAAGCATATAGTTTACAAAATCAAAGACACATTATAAATTAATAAATATTTGAAAATTTAAAAAAGGAATATTTTAATACAAGACTGTGAATATTTTGAAAAATCGATTGATTATCAATGATCTAATATAATCGGATTCAAATTACGGCATGTCTGACATGTAAACAAAATTTTTGAGGTTATGCGATGGGCGATGTCAAACGACGAGAGTAAGACCATTTAAAACTCCCTAAAATCCCTATGATTAGTAACATTAAAATTTTCTAACGGACAAGCATTGCAAACTACATTACAGATCAAAAGATAAATATACAAGTATGTTCAAAAATACAGGTCGGAATGGTCAAGTGGTATTAGAATGAATTATTTTATCCAAATGCAATATATTAGAATAAATTATACTTAGACATTGGGTGTCTGTGTTAAAATTAAGAGTATTTTCTTGCTGTTTTATGTGGTACAATTCTAAAAATAGACGTTTAGACCAAAATTTTTCGAACGAAAGGATTGAAACATCTTCGAAATTGAATTGGTGGTTGCAGTTGATCTGGTGATCTGCGAGGGCGGTCTTGGTACTGCGATGCAAGCAATCGGGTTGATGTTGTCGGATACGTTTCTCCAAACATTGGTACGTCTGACCAATGTATACCTTCTCACAATCAGCACACGGAATGCGATAGACCACATTAGAGTTTTTCAGCAATGGTGTCGGTATTTTACATTTGGAGAATAATTTTTCCAGTTGCATGATATTGTAGTATGCTAGGCTAACAGGGAATTAATGGAAAATAGAGGAAAGTTTAGTGGAGAAATGGTTAATAAACGGGATCTTACAATACTTAACAGTGTTGCGAGTGATTCCAGACGTGAAGGCATCGTGGTAGACGAAGAACTAGTCTCAGAGTTATCTATATTTAGGCCAGCAGTAGACGTGTTGAAAATCAAGCGTTTTAGTAACCTCCTCGGGTAGCCGTTATTGGAAAAAATATATCGAAGAGTAGATTTAGGTTCTTCTTTTTAAAGGAAACATCCGACAATTTGAAAACCCTATTTCTCTTGGAAATTATTTTCATATTCACAGAGTGATTGGAAAAATAGTTTATGTACCTTCCAGAAGAGGTTGGTTTCAAATACCAATCGAGTATTATCTTCTGGTCGGGTTTCCTAATTACCAAAGTGCCCAGAAAGGGGGCATAATTATTGGTTTCCTATTCTATAGTGAATCTTAGCATCTGTTCTTGTATCCGGAACGGCGGTAATGACGTCGACTACATATTTGTATAGAAAATGCACCTCGAAATCCAGTTTCAGAAGGCAGGATTGGAGTAGTTCATCCATAACAATGCAAGCAAGAATCGGGCTTAGTGGACTGCCCATGGGGGTGCCAAAGGTTTGCTGGTAGTAATTACCATCAAATGCGAAAGAAACCGATTGAAAAAGGAACCTTAGTATGTCCAACAGAGTGAATTTTTCAATGGTGGTGTTTTGACTAACTCGATGCCATTCTTTATCCAAGATTTCTAGCACCAATTCGAAGGGTATATTAGTAAAAAGTGATACAACGTCCAGAAATGCTACAACAAAGTCATCCGGAATGGATTTCTGTTTCATCGCAGCCGCAAAGGCAAAGGAATCAGTGATATTGTAAGTTGTCCTATTAGAGAAGGAAAAAGTTAGAATAGAAGCAATAAATGAAGACAGCTGGTAAGTAGGGGAGCCCACAAAGGATACAATAGGTCTCACGTGGTAATCAGCCTTATGGACCTTAACAACGGAGTATAATTTAGGGCAATTACCATTACGATCTCTCCCCTAAACTTTCCTCTATTTTCCATCAATTTCCTGTTAAGCTAGCATACTACAACATCATGCAACTGGAAAGATTATTCTCCAATTGTACAACACCGACATCATTGCTGAAAAACTCTAATGTGGTCTATCGCATTCCATGTGCTGATTGTGAGAAGGTATACATTGGTCAGAATACGCAATATTTGGAGAAACGTATCCGACAACATCAACTCGATTGCTTGCATCACAATACCAAGACAGTCCTCGCAGATCACCACGTCAACTGCAACCACCAATTCAATTTCGACGATGTTTCAATCCTTTCGTTCGAAAAATGTTGGTCTAAACGTCTATTCCTAGAAATGTACCACTTAAAGCAGCAAGAAAATACTCTTAATTTTAACACAGACACCCAATGTCTAAGTATAAATTATTCTAATATATTGCATTTGGATAAAATAATTCATTCTAATACCACTTGACCATTCCGACCTGTATTTTTGAACATACTACTTGTATATTTATCTTTTGATCTGTGATGTAGTTGCAATGCTTGTCCGTTAGGAAATTTTAATGTTACTAATCATAGGAATTTTAGGAAGTTTGAAATCGTCTTACTCTTGGCGTTTGACATCGCCTATCGCATAACCTCAAAAATTTACATGTCAGACATGCGGTAATTTTAATCCGATTACATTAGATCATCGATCGTCAATCGATTTTTCAGAATATTCGCAGTCTTTTATTAAAATATTCCTTTTTTAAATTTTCAAATATTTATTAATTTGTAATGTGTCTTTGATTTTGTAAACTATATGCTTGAATCTAGTGTTAGCATCGATATCTCCACGTAAGTTGTTACAATCTTAATATTGATGTATAGTGCTTTTCCTAATGCACCTTTTACTTATTAATTGTAGAATTTTCTCTGAAGAAGGTAAAAACTAATTACCGAAAACTTCGAATATTAAATGGAGATTTTTAAATCATCGTCTTATTTTGGCTGCCTATCCCAATAGTTTCCTTTTCTCTCTGACCTTAACGTCGTGTAGCCAGTACTTCCACTCTACTTCTGCATTCAAATTTTTTTTTGAAAAAATAGGATCGGAGCAAAGTAGCATTATAGGTACCACGCCATACATTCGTCTCTTGATGGTATTGATCTTTATGAATCTGTATAAAATTTGGGTTTCCTTGCACAAGAAAAACACTTTTTTGAACAAATAGTTAGTAAAGGTGTATTCGCATAGAAGAATTCTTTAAATTCCTCCTTGGCCTTATATTGGATCCACATTGAAAATAAAATTTGTTTACGTAATTTCGGTCTTGTAATTTATCCGGATAAATTAAAGTTTTGGATAACGAATCCGTTTAACACCAAAATTCGGATATTCGAATAGTAAATTTTACGGATTCGGATAACAGTACCCGTTTGTATGCATATAAAGTATGGCGTGTTTGAGGAGACTATGTAGAATGAATGAATCAATAAAATATAAATTTAAAGACAGTCTAACCAGTGAGAATACTTGTTCATACCTGATTTTAAACATTAGTATATAGGGACATGTGAGAATATGTGAAGAAAAAGAGTTCTTCACTTGACTAATTTGATAACAGACACATGTTTTAAATGTCTCCATCTAATGTCGTGGTGTTTCAATAGTATGTTCGTGTATGTTATGTATATTATTTCTGAATTTCACCCTCTCTAACAGATATTGTGGGATCATTGAAGTTAACACTTTAAAGTATAGGCAGGATGGATTCAAAGCTCGCCACTACGCCGTGTTTAACCAGCCAGCCCACTTCAAGGTTATTATGTTCTGGAATAAATTGGTATTTAATTAATTGCTATTTTATTTGATCTAAAAGTGGAAATATATCTGGAACTAAAAGATAACTGCACTGAACTGATTACAATGTATTCCAGTATTTCTATATGTCGCCCTATTCTAAACACCCCACAATTTTTAAATGCTTGGATGCCTTATCAGTAATGCAAAAACCCAAACCTTGCGCCAAATAAACCTGTCCTTCCTGCATTACAGCAGATTTATTACGAAGTGTTTTATAATATTGCGAGTTAGATGTTAATTTAGATCCTTATTCGTCACTGTCCTTTAACTTAATCTTAAATTTAGTATTAGCTGTAAGTCATGGTATGAATGGTCTGGTAAATCCTTCTCTATCCAGAGTGTTTTAATTAAGATAAACGTTGGTAACACTTTTGGCATCATTATTGCTATCGCGCTGTTGCTATTCGCAAGTACTGGCAACTCATTTCAAAATGGTTACCTCAAGTAATGATTCCTCCGGATAGCAGTAATATTAGTCAATGAAGTTTTTGTTTCTGCTGTCAAATTTTTCTGGATAATGTTCATGTGGATAATAGTTTTTAAGTTTAGTCGGAACATCACTCTTTGCTCCTATAATAATATAAGAATTAAGGAATTTTAGAAGTTTTGACTATTACACCTCCACTTCATATTTTTATTTATGTGGCTTGTAATAAACATTTTGTGTGTTTTTTCATTTCTTCCCTGTTACCTAAATAGAAGTTTACGTAGCCAATTGTAGTTTTCATAATTAACCTTTTCCCGAAGTCAGTTCATGATGTAAGCCTAACTATAAAGGAGGTCTTCCTATCACAGCACCATATAACTAATTAAGTAGTTAGTTTGTTATCACTGACTGGTTTCAGCTGCCACTACTCGTTCTGTACGTACACTAACTCATACGGTCAACTTTCCTCATGAGGTGTGTAAATTTTGCTAGTCATTGATTTAATGTGGAGATCCTTATGAACATCCCCTGCGTTTAAATGTTTGTGTTATATTGAAACTATTTGGTATTCCTATTTACTACAAAAGTTAAGCTACAAAAGACGTAGCATTCAAAAAGTGTTACTTTTCGACAATTTTCCTGTAAGATTAAAAGTGTAGTTTTATTTAATAGTATTTTTTTGTGATAAAGAAAGTAAGGTACCGTCGGCGTCGGGTAATAAGGCAGGCAGGTAATAAGGCGGGCAGGTAATAAGGCCAAACGGACATATTATTAAGGTAATGTAAGGTTTCTGACAACATTACTAGTGGGTTCCGAGCAACCGGTATCTACCCTTTCAAGAAAAATGTTATACCAGAACACGCTTTTGCAGCAAGCCGTTCGACCTATTGCCAGAGCAAAAAACGTGATGGCACTGATGCTGAAGCCGAAAAAGAAGAAAACTGGGTCGCGGAAGATAAAATTTCAGTGGCGGATTTGAGGAGTGCAAAAAAAAGGAGTGCAAAATAGTTATTACTTTCAAAAGTGTTAGTTACACCAGATATGACACCCGTTAAAACAACAAAACGTAAAAAAGCTTTAAATTATAGAGCTCAAAACATTAAAAAAGCAATGTTTCCGGATATTTCTAATAGTTCTGGACAAGAAAAATCCACTTCAGTTAGAAAATCATCGCCTTTGCCAAGCACCAGCAAAACAGCAGCTACTGAAGTCTGGATGTTTTCTATTAGCAACAGTGATTACGTAGCCGACATGCGCAGTTGTTGCTTATGTAGCACCTGGGTACTTGAAGAATGTGTTGGACTCACTGTTCATGACACGGAAGATTTTGTTTGTCCTGAATGTTTGCTGTAGCTTTTTTAAGTCATTCGGCCTTATTACCTGCCTTCATGATTGCCTTGTGGCTTTATAATCTGCCAGTTCAGTAATAAGGCCGGAAAGTAAGTTTTTTTTTTGTTTATAAATTTGTGTTGTTATTTAGAGTTCTTACATTTCTATTTTATTATCAAACAAAGGCGTGGTAAGAGTGTAGTACCCACAAACTGTATTGAAAGTTGATATTTTAGTAATAAACAAATTTTTTTCTTAACCTGACGGTACCTTATAACCTTCCAAAATAAAGTTTTATACAATACAATTTAAAGAAACGACATAATTTGCGATTGCGCATACTTGATCCGTGCCACGGATTTTAATAAAACACTCCCGCAGAATTTTTCGAATGCCAAACCGGTATGATTTAATAATATTCAGTCTCGCGTTTCCCTTCTAGTTGTTCTCTTGACGTTGTTGATTTGGAGTGGTCGCTCCGGCTGCTCGTTCTCTTGTCCAACTGCCCTTCGGTATCTTCTCAGATCATCGGAATCAAGAAGCCGACGACGCCGACTCGTTATAGTCGGCATTGATGGACTGACGTGCCTCAGTCAGGTTGTTGTTCGTTGTAATTATTTTTAAATTCCTTGATAAGCTATCGTTAGCGATCAACTGCCGACTCGAACTGCTGCTCCTATATGTATACGCTGCTGTAACAGTTGAAATCAAGAAGAGGCCGAATGCTTGATGCGTGAGCTCGCGTACACCGCTGATCTTCCCTGAGGCTACCGAGCTCCGCTCTTCGTTCACTTAACTTACTTGGAGCTTGTTCCTCCTTTATTGGAATTTACCTCTTCGGCATAAGACGCGCGTACGTACACACACTCGCACAGCTTGTCAGTCACTTTTCAATCTCTTGTAATACATTGAAATGACAGAAACAGATAAGCATCTGTTTAAGTCGCTAACGGGAAATATCAATTTTAAATACAATGCGTCGTCCTCCTCGCCGGAATGGATTAGTTCTTTCGGACTCCATTACAAAGCCCGTCTCCGCCGTTCTTTCGTTAACTTGATGCATTGTATATTTGTGTTTGTCGTTGTTTCGTTTAATGGAATTTTTGTTTTTGTTATTCCAGACGCTCAGTATCTTGTTTTTATTACCTTTGGTTTTGATGATCGCTTCCGAATAAGGAATGTCAGTGTTTCGTGATGTTGTTACCATAGTTCTGGATATATTGAAAACGATTACTGAAATAAACAATTTATATATATATATATTTTTTTTATTAAGTTGTCAAAACAAATTATGCGAGTCTTATTACATGAAATACGTAGAAGATAGTATACAACAGCCAAATATTGTTCGCGCAAAACATAAGACAAATCAAGATACTGAGAGAATCTTTACGGAAGCAGGGGCTTATAATATAAAAATTATAAATTCAACAACCACAGATAAAATTTCTACATTTATAATAATAGATAATAGAGTTATAAGTTGCAGAAAGTTACAAATGTAGAATTCTTATTGCGCTTGTCGAATTTGTAAAGTTTGTATTCTAGTACCACGATCTGGTTCCCGTAAAAAAATGAAACAACGAAAACATAACATTTCCTTTAGGTAGCCATGGACTAGCACGCAATAAGAAAGCTTGTAACATTAAATTATGGAAATATTGGTTGAATATTTAGGTAAAACAATCAAAAAATCGACACATCCTAGAAAATGTAAGATATGTTTTTCTCAGTACCTATGTATTTATCATCGCAGACCTACATCGTCCTTAAAAAGTCTAAAAATGTAATTTTTATAAATACCTTTGTTTGGTCTGATGTACATTCACTTGCTTCGAGTTTTTCAGAAAGAAACTAAATGCATGGATGATGGTCAAAATTTATTTCCTGTCGTTAGTTAAGGGAGATCTTACAGGAGACAATGATCGGAAATATCGTAGCCGTCTCGGAGGACGTAGTAAATTTTCAAGGGTCCATCGATAGATGTGGATAGTAGCCCATCAGCAATAAAGGCAGTTGGGTCCTCTGAATGTATGTTATAAGTTATCAAATACTCGAGATATCTACCTAACTTGAAACTCAACAGCTAGGTTCCTGGATATGGAGTTACTTTTCAACTGTATATTCCAATAGTAGCAGATCACTCTCAATAACGCTGGCGATTATTGTTTATTAATTAGCAACATTTTAGGATTTCTAATATACTCCTATGCGAAAAATATTAGAACCATGTATTGTTTGTGCCTCTAAAATTTTGATTCCTCTCGTGAAGATTATTATATACAAATCATAAACATATTATATTGAACTTCTCACGACACGGAACTATCTTAAGTTTGTCTTCTTACGAAATCTTTATACACGAGGATAATAATTATTATAATAAAAATAACGTAAGTAAATATTCAGATTGTATTGAACTGGTCATACTCCACGAGAGAGATAAAATACCGTTTTTAAACAAGCAATCAAAGGAGAAAATATATAGAATCATTACTTATACAGCAGCTGTACTTTGGAGCCTAATTATTAGCTTTTTGAAATAAGATAATCCATACACAAAAGTGTACAGTTTCTACAGTACTAAAATGTAATCGACTTAATAATCTTGGACACTGTTGGGAAACGGGACCTTTTGTATATCTAATTCAATAACTCCTCTATGTCGTTTACAAGAACAAATACATATCTTTAAGCGACAAGCGTATTATTTACTTTTCAGTTATTCTAGTATTCTGTGAAGCATGCATGTGCATCCAATCAAAAAATGCGATATGCCGTCAGGTTATCGCTAAGACATAATTTACATGCACGGAATATTTTAAAATCGAAACTATTTGAAAATGATTGAATATTAATTTTCCTGTAAATATTTCTGTTGACATTGTAAAACGTTTTAAATGTTTGTAAACGGAATGTGCTTAAATTGGAATTACACGTGTCACATATAATGAGACATACGTATAGAAACATTTGAAAAATATATTTTAATTAGACCTTGAAATTAGTATATTGGGTGTAAAAATAAAACCATGACAGATACTATTTTACAATGGCAATTTTATGAGATTTATAATGGCGAAATAGCCGTCGATGTAAGTGTTGCTCCAAGTCATGAAGAAAAATGCAGAAGGACCACTCTCATATAGATGGCGTTAGTGGTGAGGCTCATATCTCTCATTTATCGTCGTCCTGCTGGTCCCGGAGAGTTCATAGGCGAAAAGATTTACAACGTTTTTACGAGCGACACGACCATCAAGTCGGAGCGCGAAATGAGATCCTCTATGGTTATTTATGTTCTCACTTACTTTTAGTTTTAATACTTTTGAGGTACGTACATCTGTGGCGACTAGAATCGTCGTGAACAAGAAGGTTAACTTAGATTTATGTACACATCTATTACTGTTGCACAATCAAAACTTCAGAGAAATGTGATTTCCACAAAAAAAAAACAAAATTCAATTTTCAGAAGACGAAACAGTGATAAACCACTGTTAAATCATGAATCGCTACTAAAGTACCAAGTTTATCCAAGATCTAATAAACATAAACATAATAAATTGTGTTATATGTATGTAGTATGTTCGGGACAATTTTGAATACGTAATTATTATGATATCCGGGGTGGATAATAAACAAATTACAAAAACTTTTGAAATACTTATTTATGAAGACCATGCAACTATGTATGTCTGATTAAAAGTAGCTTCAATTATCAACATTCGTTAATACTGCCAATTAATAACTATGAGTTGTTCTTTATTATACAAACTAAACTTGAAATTATTGGATCAAAACCGACCAATTGAAGCTATTGATTGACGGTGTTGTATTGTCAGAAAAAAATTACTTCAACGACGGTCTAACTTTATTTACCGAATATTAATTACAAAGAATAATACTATAATTATAACTACATATTGAAAATAAGCAACGCCAACAACATTCGGCAACACTGGTAAACTGATTGCCACTACAAAATTTGACTAGGGCCTGCCAACCATAGAGGGATTAGTATATTATTTATAGTTTAACCAATGCAGATAACTTGCCTTTCAACTCCATTCGATACTCCATTATTGACATTGCATTGACAATTTTTATTCTACCCATTAATTATTGGTAATGTTGCCTATGGTTCTAAGATAGTGGGTTAACTACTGAAATATTTACTAATATTTGAAAATACATAAATTGAAATTAAAAAAAATCCCATCTTATTAATAGTGCACAATTTTATTATAAAGCTCACAGCTCCTTGACTGCCATCAATTACTAAGAAGGCATAGTATAATTTGACTCACGCTTCCACTACACTGCACTTATCGCATGCAACTCCTATATATTGGTGATTTTGGACTCTTCAAAAGCAGTTTAAAAGCTTCATTCAATTATCGCATCTTCGCAATTCCTGGAAAGACCAGCTGACATGACGATATTCCAAAATTATCTGATGAAACAATTTACACGGACGAATATCATAAATTCTTTTAACAAGTCGGCAATATGGATTGGCTGTTGACGAAGAATTTTCTTCTTTCCATACCACCGAGAGAGAAAATCCTATGTTTGAGTTAAAAAGTAAGACAGATATATACATGCTAAGGCTATAAGTTCTATAAAAGAAAATTAAATAATGTGTGACATATTCAAACAAAATAAAAATGTTACAGATAATAATTGTTATATAGTACCTATTAGCTATTGTTTGACTATTGCTTGGCAGAGATTTTTGTAAAAGAATTGGGTATGTTACCGAATTTTACATACTTGTTTATGAATGTTAAAGCACATCAGCAAAATGAATTAAATTTAGAACGTAGTAGATAATCAAAATTTATTTAAAGCGGGGTTTGTAACTGTTAAATTTGAAAGGGTTTCAGTCAAGGTAAATATAGATGTTAAACCAGTTTTCCATAAGCCACGTCCAGTACCTTTCCTTTCAGAAAAAAATGTGAACTTGAAAAGTTACAGATCACCGAGATAATGAAGAAAATTGAAAATAGTAAACGGAATTTGGTTCCTATGTAAAAACCTAAGTGGAGTGCCTACTTTAAAGTATATTCAGACAGAATATTTATTTACAGAAAGAAAAGGAAAATCCAGATCAAGTACTTCTACATTGTGATCCCAATTTACTGCTTCAAATAACATGCGATGCATCTAAGAAAGAGATTGAGTATGTAGCTCATGTTTGTCCTGACAACTTTAACAACCAATAGTGTTTGCAAAATGAATTTTAACATGATCCGGAAAAAGAACAACGCTACTCATAGAGAACGTCTACATTAAATAAATAAATAAATAAATTCGTTTATTTCTCAAACATGGTACACATGTACAGAAACAAGTCAAACAAAATCAGAAAAGAATACATAATAATAAAGAATTAAAGAATAGAAATAAATTACATTGCATTTAAATAATCCTTTAAACAGTGGCAATTTAGATTATAAAGTAGTTTTTCGTATCCCTTTGAAAAGTTTTGAAATTACTTATGTCTCTGATAGTTTTCGGCAGACAATTGAAAAACTTACATCCCATAAAGGTAAGATACTTTTGGAAAAAAGCTGATCTACGGAGCGGAGGCAGCACATAGTCGCATTTCTGGTATTGTAATTATGTAATATATATATGTAATATACATATATATATATATATATATACAGTGTGGTCATAAAGTTTGGAACCAAGCTTATAACCGCATTACTTTAAATTTTTAGGAAAAACGCTCGGACAGGTAAATTTTCTTTTTTAAAACGCCATCTTTTGACATACAATTTTTTCTATGACGTCATTGGTTTTTAGAGGGATGACGTCATCAACCCTTTTTTAACTAGCAACCATATTATTTTTTATCGTTTTTGGTAGATCTTTATATCCTCCAAATAGTGATATAAAACAATTGGTATGTTGCATCACAATTTTTTTTAATAATATAAATTTAGAAAAAAATAAGAAAATTTTATTTTTGAACAAAATTAAAATTAAATTAAAAAAAATACTTCTGAACTTAAATTTATTGTAACAGTAAACGTAAATTTTCAAAATGGACCCCACCAACCAACTAACACTGTCCCAGCCGAGTGTAAACACTTCGTATACTCGCCTCAATTATGTCTGGGGATATTTGTGTAATTTCTACGCGAATTCGTTGTTTTAAATCTTCTAAATTATTCGGTTTGTTAAAATACACTTTCGATTTCAAATAACCACACAAAAAAAAGTCTAACGGAGTCAAGTCAGGAGAACGAGGTGGCCATTCTATGCCTCTCCATCCAATCCATTTATTAGGAAATATTTCGTCAAGATAGTGGCGAACCTCTACACCATAATGGGGAGGTGCCCCATCTTGTTGAAACCAAATATTTGGATGGGGTACATCACCATCCGCGTGATTTGGGAAAATAACAGCGAGCGCTGGAACCAGTTCAAATCTTAACAATTCTAAATATTGCACAGCAGTCAAATTTCCTTCAAAAAAATATGGTCCTAAAATGCGTCGTCCAATCATACCAACCCATACGTTAACTTTTCCTCTGCGCTGAGTATGAGATGCTTGAGTCCAATGCGGATTGGTCTGCGACCAATATCTGCAATTATGGCGGTGAACAGATCCATTTAGGCAGAACGTAGCTTCATGAGAGAAGACGATGTTTCCCAAGAAATTTGCATTTTGGTCACAACATAACATTACGTCTTCACAGAACTGCAGTCGACGATCTTCGTCATCCTCATCTAATTCCTGTACAAGCTGAACTTTGTAAAGATGATAGTGTTCTTTTTTGAATAAGTTGACGACAAATGAGTGAGCCATCTGATTGGCTAACGCAAGTTGTCTGGTGGAAATATGATGCCTTGCTTCTAGAAGCACATTTAATTTCACATTTTCTCCTACTTGAGGTCTACCTTGCCGTGGTCGATCTTTTACGAATCCAGTTTCGGTAAACTTTCCAACTAGTTTTGTCACCGTAGACCTGGCAAGTGGAGGTCTATCAGGATGTTCATGGTTAAACAATTCGCATGCTTCTGCATCCGTTCTTTATCTGTCCCCATACCCAACCATAATTAAAATTTCGATTCTTTCTCGCTCAGATAAATGTGCCATTTTTTATATTAGCGAAAATGAACAATTTTTACGCATTGTCTAACTAATTTAACGTCAAAAATAGAAGTAAATGATTCAACAACGTTGTCGCCATAGTAACAATTTCAAAATATTACTGTGTACATAATTTGTATAAAAAGAAGAAAGAATGTCATAAAGAGGATCTTGCAAAGAGTGCGTGTTTTTGTTTTTGTAAATTTTTGCATAATAACATGCGAAGTAAATTAAACATGATGACTCGTGTGAGTAGATGATCACAAATAGAAGGGAAAAAAGGTTGGTCTATATCTCACAAGATTCTATATTAACAAATAATTTGCTACCGGTTTCGGGAAATTCCCATTATCAGGCAAAATCGAAAAAACACATGAGAAGATCTTCACTGGATTTCTTGGTGCAGACGTAGAACACTAAACACTTCAATCCACTAAACACCAAACAAGTTTTAACTAAAACATCGACGCGTTTCAACGGCATGATAATGACAGCATTGTTGTTGAAACGCGTCGGTGTTTTAGTTAAAACTTGTTTGGTGTTTAGTGGGTTAAAGTGTTTAGTGTTATAGTAACAGTACATGTGCTTTTTACGATCCGCTTTGTTTGTTGGTTGTTTTTTCTGTTGTTTTGATCTGGAGCGAATAACGCAGATTACTATTGATCGCAAAGCATTTACACTCGGCTGGGACAGTGTCAGTTGGTTGGTGGGGTCTATTTTGAAAATTTACGTTTACTGTTACAATAAATTAAAGTTCAGAAGTATTTTTTTTATTTTAATTTTAATTTTGTACAAAAATAAAATTTTCTTATTTTTTTCTAAATTTATATTATTAAAAAAAATGTGATGCAACATATCAATTGTTTTATATCACTATTTGGAGGATATAAAGATCTACCAAAAACGATAAAACAATAATATGGTTGCCATTTAAAAAAGGGTTGATGACGTCATCCCTCTAATAATAATAATAATAATGTTTATTATGCCCAACAGTAAAAAACCAAAAAGAAGGCACAAATAAAGCAAAACGTGCATTAGTAAAAAAAATGAAAGAATGAATTCCTAAACAATAAAAAAATAAAAGAAAAGAGGTAATATAAAAAATTACAAATCAAATATACAATATATAACATACATATCAACTAGACTTAAAAAGAAGTTTCTGTTCAAAAAAAATATCTTCAAAATATTTATCGGCATTCCTGCATATCTGGTATACTGGACTTCTCTTCATACAGTTAGTACGGCATCGAGGTGCTAAAAAGGTTGTAGAGTTTCTTGAGGCGAATCGCGGAGTGTAAATGGGGACCAATTCCAACAGAGAAGGACAGTCAACAATACCATGTATTAAACTATGCATGAAATTAGCATCGATCACTTCACGCCGAGTATCGAGAAGCATTAGATTGTGTTCAAGCAAAAGTAGAGAGTGATCATAATTCCTTACAGGATAAGCACCGTTCAACTTAAAGGTTAAAAACTTCAATAATCGTCGCTGTACCCCCTCAAGCTTCACCTTGTGGCAAACGTATAACGGATGCCACACAATAGAAGCATACTCCAATCTACTCCGCACCAAGGAGCAGTATAAAAGTTTAGTGGTTTTCACGTCAGTAAAGCACTTTGAACTACGTAATATAAAACCCAACATTCCGGAAGCAGATATACAAGTACGGTCTATGTGAGGTACAAAGGTTAATTGTGAGTCAAATAGAACTCCAAGATCTTTGATAGTGTCTGTATATGTCAAAATCCGTCCATCCAAACCATAATCAAAATGAATCACACCCTTCCTGCGAGAATATCTGACAACAGTGCATTTGTCGATGTTCAGCTTGACCAAGTTTCGGTGACACCAGTTCCATATAATATTAATGTTATCTTGCAAATAGTGTGCGTCCAGAGGACTATCAATTCGGTGATATATTTTCAAGTCGTCAGCGTATGCCAACGCAGAACAGGTCAGAGATTCGAGCAAGTCATTTATAAACATTATAAACAGTAAGGGGCCCAGGTTTGACCCCTGGGGAACTCCTGACGTGGCAGTGAATTCACTTGACCGAAATCCGTTATAATGGACGAAGTTGACTCTATCGGTCAAATACGACGATAAAAGCGCAAACAGCTCACCATGCAATCCAAAGTACGATAGTTTCTTTAACAAAATATGATGATTAATAGTGTCGAAGGCCTTGGCAAAATCAGTGTATATGACATCCATCTGACCGCGCTCGTCCAGCACTGAACTAATACTCTGAGTGACACACACCAAGTTTGTAATTGTTGAGCGACCACTCATAAAACCATGCTGAGCAGAAGAGATTCTCGGTTTAACGTGATGATAAATTGTATTATATATAATCTGTTCAAATACCTTAGAGAAGTTCGATAATACGGATATAGGTCTATAGTTGTTTAGATCCGCTCTGTCACCCTTTTTAAAAATCGGACTTATTCGAGACCTCTTCCAGATTGACGGAAAGTTACCAGTTAGTAGCGCCAAATTGAATAGTATTTTAAGAGGATAAAGGAATATCATACGGCAATCTTTAATTAGAAAAGACGGCACCTGATCATCACCGGCAGTCAAGTTAGATTTAAGTTTATTTATACTCCATAAAATTTGTTCTTCAAAACCAATGACGTCATAGAAAAAATTGTATGTCAAAAGATGGCGTTTTAAAAAAGAAAATTTACCTGTCCGAGCGTTTTTCCTAAAAATGTAAAATAATGCGGTTATAGGCTTGGTTCCCAACTTTATGACCACACTGTATATACTATGAGAAAACTGCGATGTAAACTTTTTTCCAAAACATAATAATAATTTCAAATATATGTATATGCATCGTAAAAAGTCAATATATTCTTACATTTAAACATGGGTTTGCATGATTCCAGCTGTTTAAGGCCAAACATATGTAAATCTTAGTGCTCTTTTTTGTAGTATAAAGACATATGAAGATTCAGAGCAAATGTCCCAGTGCATGATGCCTTAAGTCATTTTAGAATAAAAGTTAGAATAGTAAAACTTAATTACAACTTCAAAGCTACACTTTTTTCTTAAATTATAAAGCGCATAGCAAGTTCTTCTCCAACTAATTGGAATTACCCTTCTTGAAGGCTGGTACGATCCGAGCTGTTCTTAGAGGGTCAGGAAAGGTGCCTTTAGTGAATGAAAGGTTTATTAGGTATGTTAGACGACTTAATAAGAATATTTGGCAGTGTTTAACTATAAAAGAACTTATACCGTCATCGCCGGAAGTATGAGAAGATTTCAGTTTGTTAATTACTTCACTAACATCACTTTCTACAACTGGTATACAAAAAAGAGAAATGCGTAGCTTGCGGAATCATTTTATCTAAGAAGGCATAGTCAATAGTATCCTGTATATTAGCATCAGTGATGAGTTTTGTAACAAGATTACTAAAACTGGTCGGGTAAAGTACGCTCCCAGGTGTGGTTTAGCCTGCTGCAGCGAATGACTGAGCATAGGGCTTTATTTTTATTATTAGAGCCAAGTATATAGGTATCAATCGCTTCTATTTGCTTAAGACTTAAGATTTCTTTGTAATATTTATCATACGGTAAATATAATCGTTTTTAAATATAGAACTAAGATCTTTTATTAGCGCAAGTTGCATAATATACCGGTGTAATCCACGATTTATTATAGGATATGGGTGTATATTTGACTAATGGAAAACAGAGATCAAAATAATACCTAAGTATGATGATAAATTTTTTAAAAGCCTCGTCTGGGCAAGAGGTGTCATAAACTGACAACCACATTTCTTTCCCTAATAATGAGCTAAGATTATTTAAACAATTGTTGCAATATCTTCTTTTATACCTACACTGAAACATTGGCAGATTTTTGGCTGTTGGTGGAAAACTGTATGATCTGAGCAAAATGATCGGATATGTTATAATCTTGGCAAAATGTTCTGTGATTATTATTAGAGAGGTTAACAATGAAATTGTCAATGCAAGTCGAAGATGTATGACATACACGTGTCGGAACGTGAATGGTTGCATACATATTCAAACTATTGAGCATATCAATAAGAGTATGTAACATTGCAGATGGTACAAAAAATTTAAGCTAAAGTCTCCGCCTGTGATTCCATATTTATCGTCGTCTTGCACAAGGTCAAATATAAAACACAATATACTTAAAAAACAGTTTAAATTCGAATGAGGACTTCTATGCAGTGCAATAATAATTGTATTAACTGTGGAAATTAATTCTACAGAACAAATTTCTATAAGTTCGTTATAGCCCAATTCGATGGTCTAACAAAATCGTGTCATAAACTGCATCAATATTTTCGGGAACGGATACAGAAACTGGCCTTCCCGATCAGTGTGCACCCTTAATGGAAAAAGTACGCCTTTTGAAGCTTGCAATCCAATTTCTCACGGTCACGTACGAAGGACATTGATCGCCAAGGGTATTAAGCATATTGTCGTGAATCTGTTTACCTCTTAATTCCTTTAAATACAGGTACTTAGGTAATGATGGCTTGATACTCCAATTTTTTGATTTTCACAATTTCGGTCGGCATTTTTTTTTCAAATTTTATTGAGCATCTTTATTGGCCTTATTGGCGTGGATCGCAATATTTTCTACGGAACCAGTCTAGCAAAAAAATATCATTGTAAGTATGTTTTAACAATAAAATGTAGTGTTACTATGATTGTATTGAATGATTGTTATAAGCATAGTTTTATACAAGTCCCACAGTAGGTATTGTAGTATAAATTTTACTTTAGATTCTCGTCTTTATGAGAAGTTTTAATACATAAGTATTTAATTAGTATATAATTTTTTGCTACTGCTTTGGAACATACAGAACTTGTGCTGTAGTTTTATTCTAACAGTTTTTTAAGGACTAAGGGCATTCATTCATGATTTATTCCTTTACAGGAAGACATAAGCTACCTCATTACTTCTAGAAATAATTTCAATCAATGACGCCTACCTGCTACTACTTTCGCACCGTTTACGGTTCAACATGAATAGATCGCATTTTCAGTGACTGCAATTCCAGTTGCAGCAACAACGACAACACACCGACAGCAATCGGAAAGTCCAATCGGAGACTTCGTACGATCGCCTCCGTCGAGGTATGTACCACCGCCATCTTTACTCGCGACGTCATTGCATCCAGTCCGGCCCACTGACCCGCGACTCCGCCTTCCACATTGCACAGACCCATCTTTACATCACCAACAAACAAGAACGCAAAGTAGTCCAGCCACTGATGCGCTGTAGATTCGCATTGTATTCTATCTGGATAAACCGAAAAGCGAATATTAAATGATAAATTGTGTTATCAATATCGAATTTGTTATCAGGGTGAATGAGTTGCTTATTTAAATAAGTATTGTGTTATCTAGAGATTAATGTTAATTGCCACACATATCGGGAAAAAAAACTTCTGTTTTCATAAACAAAGTGGAAAATTTAACAGAGAAGTAAGATAATGTATAAGCTTTGTATCTTCGTCCCCTTTTTCCAAATACTTTCTAATAAAGATGTCTATATAAAATTTATTATAAAAGGCTGGTATTAACACCACAGCTTATATAGAATTCACGTTACATTACAACTCACTCTTAAGGAATTCCATTGCGCGCTATTCTTCAAAGGAACTAATAAATTGACGGCAATTAGTTGGATATCTTGAATAGCAATAAATCCAAGGAATCAACGTTACCATTTATAAATGTTGTCGTTATCGCATTAATTATGAGTCTTTGTTGACTAGGTTATTTATTCATTATTTGTGCTGTATATCCATGGATTCAAAAAGGCCTCTACTAGTAATAGAATAGTGAACAATAATACCTATCTATACATTGAAATTACACTCTATTATACTCGTACTAGTAATAAATTAATCACATTTGCACTAGATAATTTTGGTAATGGTTCGGGTAGTGGAATTTTTGGGTTTGGAAACCTGATCAGTGAATAAATAAATGATTAAATATTTAATATTTGGTACCTGCATTTAATTCCCCAAAATAATATTCGTTGATGTTTCGTTAATCGTTAATAGTTTAACGGGATAACAGATGATTAGCATGCAACCCCAGCGTTCTTCCAACAATAGCACAATTAAATTATTTACTGCTTCTAAATTAATTGATTACCTGATAAAGAATAAATATCTACCTATAGGTCAGGTTCAGAAAAGGGCATAAGACAACCAAAACCACACTACTACCACTACTGTTGAATTTATAGATGGATCACATCCAAAAATTAAGCTTCAAAACGAAAATTTCCAACTTTTCCCTAACTCTATTAATTCATCATTTGTTTTATCGACCTTGAACAAAACCAAAGCTTTGATGAAATATTTACTTTTCAAATAGCCTGCGTTTACGTAATCCAAGAAATTAAACGGGTGAAAGGACTGGAGTGTTATAATCTAACCACCAAACTGGTGGTATGTATGATCAAATCGTATCGCAAGTTACGCAAAGAGCTCTCGACTACAGGCATAGTTGGTGTAAAAATCATAACCTGCGTATAAAACCTCAAAAGATCATGATCGTACCTTTCACCAGAAGAGAGGAAAAAGTATTAGCTTTAGTAATTAAGTTAAATACTTGGGGGTTATATTGGACCAAAAAAGCCGTAAAAACATCGCTAATATGCCGAAGGTTGCGTGGTAAATCCTGGGGTCTCAAACCTCAAACGATCCTATGGTCATATACTGCAATTATAAAACCACTTATTATGCTGCTTTACTATAGTGGTTAAAAACAACACAGAAAACTGCACAACAACAGCTTCAACAAATCAAAAACTCACTTGTCTAAATGTCAGAGGAGTAATGCGGATCTGTCACACTGCAGCGCTAGAAGTACTGCTGGGAATCACGTCACTGCACATTTACATCCAAAAACAGGCTATATCATGTGCCCGATCTCTGAAGAGACGTAAGGGATTAAAATCTGGGGACACTTTAAAATCCTTGAAGATCCCAACATTAACTAGGTACCTACCTGATTTACATTGCAAAGGACAAGAACACATTTTGTGTAAATGTGTTCCTGCCAGTCATACTCGACACCAACACTTCAGTAGGCCGTTTCTGACGCCTACTGACATCCCAGACTAATTCTAAAGTTCATTAAAAGCCTCCAACTAGTCTAACAACCAGAAGGGCAATATTACAATAGAAACATGCAGGTCGCGGTTGCTAAAGGTAACAGTGCCACTGCCCTCAGATCTAATCCAATCTAATCCAAACACCCAACTAGATAAAGCTCAACGGTCATTCGCTAGTTGGTTTTCAAGCGCAAACACAAGCTACCAGTCTCTGTGAGCGAAATAGCCTCATCAAAATCATGAAATCAGGAAATATTTTCATAGCAAAAAAATAGAATCCTTCATCACAATATGTAAGTCCCAACGAAGAAAAGTAATTTTAACTCTTCTATAATGTAATTCAAAGATATTAGATTAATGACATACTGAATGATTATATCAAATTAGAAATAAGTCAGTTTTCTAAAATGTCAACTACAAAGGATTCTAGACTTACGAAAGCTTTCCATGTCAGAACGAATCCATCGAGATAAGCAATAATTCGAGTACGTCTACACTCTGTTGCAGTTAAAGGAATGTTGCATATGACCGTCATAAATAACTGTCACTTATCTGCCGTATTTCCTCAACATTCTACAGCATTCTCTGCAAATTTAAATCTTCTCTTAATTTATCCGTGCGACTCTTTCTCGGCCAAGCAATGACAAGTTAATAGGGAATCATTATAGAGTCGCTCCAGGTCGCCTTTATTAATAACCACTATTCGAGGAGACATCTTACGGCGGTGCGCAGTACCAACCCGTTCTTCTTTATCTTCATCTTCTCCGATGGAACCGCCGAAGCAGTAGCGATCAACTCTTCGTTCTTTCAGTTGATGAACGGTCGGAATCAACATGTTCCAGCGTTAAACACTGCCGACAGATAACGAGGCATATTTCAGCTGCCTATCTACTATTCCTACTGATTGCTATATTATTTATGCTGAGGCGGCGTGTCTTCGTGGAATACAAACAATTTACTAATTAAGAGAAAAGATGGATGGCTATATGCCTGCGGCGAGTTTTACTTAGATTGCGTTTCTGATGCTTCAGTGAAAATGGAATAAGGATTTATTAGGATAATATGTTTGCTAAAGATAGATGTAGAGAAGGGTGAGCGCTTTCAAGAAATTTATGGTGAATAATTGTGGGTAAGCTTCTTAAAAGCGTAGATCCCGACAAGGATAACTATTGCTAAATGTTAAAAAATACTTGGTTTGTAAGTTGATAAAAACTACTAGGATATAACAATATAATCTTCTATTTGTTGACGATGAACCTCTTAAGCAATAAACTGCGTGTATGTACAGGTTTTACTTGTTGAACTTTGTTTTTAGTAAAATGTCCCAATAAAACCATTTGCAGGTCAAAATTCAGAAGATCTACCCTAATTAGAGCTTATTTAAACAATATTTTAGGTATAATCAAAAAAACAAGTTAGCGAGAATAATGATAATGATGGAAGAAAAATCCACTTTCACCAGAGCGTTGGTCCATTATCCAATCCCTACAAGTGTATCTTTACTTATAACAATAAATGATCTAAGAAGAAGTAGAATACCAATGTAAAAAAAAAAAAACAAAAAACTGTTAATTGTTTCAAGAAAACAGGGTTTTCTAAAGCTGAATGTCTCAAGGATCCCGGTAACTGATTTTTCATAGTTGTTTGATGTTTCATTCCACAAATTGAATTAGAACATTGCTGTACCTAATATAAAAATGTCGCAATTAAAAATTATGTGAAGGTTGATAATGGTGTACATTCATGCAATTAAAACATTGAGAGCGTACTGTTGATTACCAGCCACCTCAAGTTATATTTGATATTGAAAAGCTATTATATTGCACAATGAAGGTGCAAGGATCTTCATCTTAAAATTGATCTTGTGGTTTCCTTTGTATTATAGGTCTTGCAAATGTCACTGATATTCTCGTTGGAAAATCTTTATGGATGAAGATGGTTTCTTCAGTAGTTAGAAAGTTTTCAGCTCTAGTGTGGTTTACACGTTGATTTACCGTGACCTTCTGACGACCCTCACCCAGTTTATGCTCCTGAAGAGTTTGAGTCGTAGATGGCTTCGATATCTCTCATACGGACTATCCTGTTGTGGTATTTAATTACTGTTTCTGAAATTGTTTAATAAATTTTTATTTTGTTTTTAAATCAGCAATTCCTTTTTCATTGCTATCATACATTTACATGAACCCAATCAGCAAGGTCATAAGCAATTCTTTTTTATTAATACGTCCCAGCTTGCTATTGGTGAAGTTTATTGTCGGACAATGTGAAATCAGCGTATCTGCACGTTTGTATGAATTCAGTTGACGTTTTTGTATATCTTCAAGACGTGTTTACAATAGGATATCAAAAACGTGGACTGATGTGATTGTTGATGAATATGCATTTTGCACTACTTAACTTCTAGAGGAGTTAACAAAAGGTAGGATGTTCCTGCACCGGTACTTTTTCTTGATGAATTTCCTAATCGCCTAAAATAAAGTACGATGACGATGGAAATAGGTTGGACGATAAAAGAACTCGAACAACACGTTTAGAACCTGATGAATTAGCACCACCAGATGTCATGGTAACATTTGACGCGCAACTGGTAATAAGCTAATAAGATGTGTCAATCTAAATCTGCTTTTTTCCCACAGATTAAGTTTAAGATGATCACCAACCTGGGGCACCTACAGATAATAAGCTGATATTTGAGATATTCTATTGGCAGTAGGAAAATATTGGTCTTATAGATATATTACTTCAAAATAAGTAAGACATACCAAAGAAGATGGAAACCGTTTTATCTTCTTTATCGTGCTTCAAAACAACGTAAATATGGTAAATGATGCACCTAAAGAACAAATACTAAGGACTATATATCATTACACAGCTGTCAACGACAACACTAAAGAAAGGTGGTGTCGAGTTGATGGATCAAATAACACCTATGTATTGTACATATACAGGGTGAGGTATTACTGCGTCAAAGCTCAATATATCCCTTATTATTGAAGATATCAAAGAACTTTATGTACAAGAATCATAGACAGTCTTAAGCTACACATTTTAAAATTAATTTCATATATACAGGATGTTTCATATCGCTAGGGTGAACCAAACATACATTTTCTTAAATGGAACATTCTATATATTATTTCAAATTTGGATTAAGCCCATCTTCCTCGTTCTTTCAATATAAGGTTTCATTGAGTTATACCGAGTTTTTCAAATCGTTGTGTATTTAATGTCCTGTGTATTACATACGAAACAGCTTGAAATTATTTTTTACTGGAATAACTTTTTTATACTGTTACGCTTTTATAAAGAAGTGGTGTTTTCCCAATATTACGAAAACTGTGTACAGGGCGATTCAAAACACAAATGCATATTTTCTAATTTTTTTAATATTAAAAAAGGGAAGAATACTTGATATACTTTCATTTTCATTAACTATTCCCTATATCTAAAATGGTTAGTTTCTGAAATATTTAATGATTTAAAAAAAATGTGAGCATTTTGGCAATAATTGGAATATAATACATGAGCCATGAAAAAGTAACATTAGAAAAGTCTGAATCATATCATTTATCAGTTAATAGTTTTATTTGTTAGTATAGTTTGTTAGATTTTGCAAATTTAATTAAAATGAATTCTTCTGTTGAGGAATTGACAGACATGATATGGGTACTAGGAGAGTGCATGAAAAATTGTCTACTTGCTAAACGAATTTACCAAGAGAGATATCCTGCCCGACGACAATCTGAAACAATAACGCTGGAAAGGTTAATGGATCGCTTTACTCGGACAGGTTCTGTAATATATGAAAAACATGAAAGAGCGAAAACTGTTCTTACCGAGGAAAAAGAATTCAATGTGGTTCTTGCAGTTACGGACAATCCACATATTAGTATGTACCAGAGAAATCTCCCGGCAACAACATATTAGTCAAAAGGCTGTCCGAAGAATACTCTGTAAAAATAAATTACATCCATATCGTATGCGATATCTAATGAACAAAATTTTAGTGTTAATATGCACTGTTAGTATTCTAATTTATAAACAATTTGTGCTTTACACATATAATAGCTATGTTTTGTCTTTTAATAGGTGGACTTGTAAGACAAGATTTATGTAAATCTACTTGTTGTACCAAACATGCATGCAGGGTTACTAAAGTTTAGAATAAGGAAATAGTAAGCCTCATCAAATTATTAAGTATAGAAGCAATTCTACATATAAATATGTATACTTGATAACTAAATAGGTAACAGCCAATAAAGAGGTATTCATTTATATCTATTTCAACTGGTTGATATTCATCGATCCCATAACCTATAATTCACGTCAAATAAAATCCTGCTTGAACTAACAGGCACCTAATTTAAATTAATTAATACCATCTCTCACGTCGAATAATATTCAGCTAATCTATCTAGTCGGGTTTTTGTCGGCTCTGCCGTCTTCTTTATTGTAATCTAACACTGCTAGAAGGCGGAAGATTACGCTTTACTGACTCCGACAAAACAGAGAAAGCATTGCTGTAATTATCGGGCTCGGAGTAAAAGTTGCAGGAGAACAGTACTGTCAAGAAAGGAAATATAACGATGATGAATAGTGGAGCATCAATCATATTCCACTTGGTTTATGGCACCCGGTTAACTTTTGGAGTTCAATTTCGGAACGGCAGATGGCTCGACGCTTTACCTCATGGCGGAGAAAATGAAAGTCGACTGATTTGCGCATATCTTTCAATCATGCCTCGACTTGTCACTTCATTTACACCCGTTGGTAATATAACTGATGCTTTTTCGGAAAATGGATGTATAGGTTTGTGAAATGTAATGGTTTATGTTTGTTTTATAAAACTTAGGATGTATGTAGTGATTTTGTAATACCAAGACTAATCGTGTGATATTTTGCAATAAATACAATTATTCTCTCGTTTTGTTGTTTCAATTTAGCAGAATAATCTAATATGTCTAGCAAACCATGTCAATTAAAACGTACAAACTTAATGAGAGCTCCTACTTTAACATTTATCATTAGGATCTAAACCCCAACAAAATATCTAAATTTAGATTTCTTTTCTAAACTTTGTTAAGTTAATACTTGCAACTCCTCAGAGGTTATTCCACAAAAAATCGTATATTTTGCACTATTCTGTCTATTACTGCAACCGTTTTGCAATCTATTCTAGACAAACAGTTTGTGGATACTCATTTATCTGAAAGTTCCAAACTGCAAAACCCAATCACAGGAAATCCATAAAAATAGCCTACGGACTAAAAAAGTACATTCTCAAAGTTGGGATGCTTGGCAGCTAAAAGTATGTTAGTTACCCTAATATCCTTTTACTTTTCAGTCTATAAAATTTGGGGGTTGGCAGTATGTTTAGAAATGTTTCAGATAAAACTTAGGAACAAATACGAAACTTTTGTTTGTTTCAGAAAGAAAAATTCTAACAGTACATTTCTCCGAAATTCAAATGTGTATCATTTTTCCCATCGCTCATGGTTCGCGAGAGACAGGTATTTATCATTTCAAATATTTTAATACTTTGTGCATTTTTAACTACACAATACTCAAAGAATTTGCCTCGCTTACATAGTTAGACACGACGATTTTCTGCTATATTTCGTCTACCCTGAACTATCAAGACAAATGGAATCCTAATTTGTCTTGGTACTTCTTTCCCATAGCTGGAATTTCTTTAAGAAAGGATTTCCCGTACTCATCGCCTACTGCGCCAAGATTTTCCGGGAGGAAATCTAGATGCGAGTGCGGGAAGAAAATGTTATTATATTACATTACTAAGTTTGCATGGCTTTAACGAAATTCTTCATTAATCCTAGTTTATTACGTAATTAATGTATAACACATTTTTGAAATTACATAATCCTCATGTCCTACTTTTTTCTCCAGGTTAGGAGTTGTTTTTTGGTGTCTCTACTGTCTCATTCATATAAAGCAATTGCACTTTGTACAGCCAAGCTGCAGAGCAAGAGTAAGTGTAATAATCTTCAAATTACTACAAATATCCCCGGCATGGACTGTGTACTAAATTTTTTTCAGTATAAATTTATACTTTCACACTAGTCATTATTTGTGGCAGCACATCTTTTAAACTAAGTTTAGCGAAATAATTGTATAAATATATTATTCAGTACCACCTGAGTTAGTTCAATTGGATCCATCGTGTTTACAATTCTCTAGCTTTTATTTGATAGTGGATAGACGGAGTAAAAAATGTTTTAAAATATTTCGAAAAGTTGAAACAACAGAAAGAACTGTGGGTGATGAAAAATTCCGATTTGAAAAATGATAAAACATCTGCATTAAAACCAACTACTGATAAGTGACAAAGCTTAGGGACATATCGTAAGAACTATTGTTGATGTTCCCAACGAAATATTCCAAGCATTAAAGAAAATAATAGAATAGAATGCAGAAGTTTCACACCTATTCGTTATGCGTGAAACTTCTGCAAAATGTTTCTGTTTTGGAACTTTGGTAATTTTCAAATCATCTTAGTTTGGAGTTGGCTAGAAAAGCTATAAATATATTTTCGACGCCATAGGAATAATTTTATCGGAAGTGTGACAAGCTTTGAAATTGTTTATGAACACCGTTGGTTTAATACGGTTAATCACCAGAAAAGTTGCTCATAATGCCTTTTACATAAAACCATCACTGTAACATTAAAGAATAATATACGGTCACGTATTTACTGATTAGTTTACTCTAATAATACATTAAAATAACACCCAATGAAAATTCATGAGGATTTGTAGTAATGGTCAAGAAGTCAAGGATAGCCAAATGATGAACGTACATACATTTAAAAATGCGGTAATCACAAATCAAATATGCTAATGCACTTATTTGCTTTTATAACGTTCTAATTGACTGGGAGATTTGGTATAAAATTTGCATGTACCACATACGAGTATGTGTATACATATAAGCGTTCGTTGTGTGTGACTTTTCTTGTAGAAACCCTATTATGAACCTCGAAGCGATACGTCGTCAATATTGACATACATACATGTAGACGGCGATGTTAAGATAACTAATATGTTTGCTTTTGATAATGGCTCGGCATGTATTTGCACGATCGAAGATCATTATTCATCATCTGTGTGACAGGCTGAAGCATTTTTGCGCATCTACATTAACGCACGCTCGGAGACGCAAACACTCCGATTCGAAGATACATGCAAACATCATTTTTATTCAGGCGCTGCTGTTTGATTTTCTGATTCGCACATAACTATTACATCAATGTCAGGCGTGTTTAGAAGGACTGAATACATTAAAAAAGTTAAAAATAGTTGAGTGTGTGTATATACGGGAGATAAAAGCATATTTTTGTCTTGCAATGGCGCGGCACAGATAGTTGAGATTGATCGACATGCGTGACAAGCATATTTGAGTACGAGATGCGGAAGTGAGCTGTTTAAATTAAAAGTGATAAGGGAAATGTGTGCAAAGATAACACTTATTTTTGAAAATTAAAAAAAATTATTAACTGTAGCATTGTTCTGTAATGCGCCTTTTAAAACGTCAAATCTATAGATCTATTAATTTAATTTAGTCATGATGTCATTACTCCAAATCTAAGAGAACAAGCAAATGGTGGGTGATCTAAATACTATATCGCTTAGCAACAAATATCGATTAATATTAATCATATTTACAAATTAATACTGTAACACTAGCTCGATGTGTAAGATTAAATTAGAAATTAAACTACAGAAGGCAAGTTGCATTATGCTGGGTACCAGGACATACTGAAATCAGAGGCAACGAAGAAGCTAATTTATTAACAAGGAAGGCCGCCACAACTCCATTTGTGGGACCGAAACCATTCTGTGGTATAGGGATGAGCATCTATAAAAAAAACTTAAAGACAGAGAAAAGAGCCGCAGAGAATTCCTCTTGGAGAATCTTCCTGGTCTGAGACATTTCAAGATCTTCCTTGAAAACTACAGCAAGCACAGAGCAAAAACTTTGCTAGAACTAAGCAAAAATAGACTACTCATCCTCACAGGTTTTCTTACAGGGCATTGTCACCTTGGTGAACACATGACAAGGATAGGTCTAAAGTAGAATAGCGACTGCAAGTTCTGCGGGGTTGAGGATGAAAATCCGGAACACCTGACATCTTACTGC
Source organism: Holotrichia oblita (assembly GCA_023690525.1). NCBI lineage: Eukaryota > Metazoa > Arthropoda > Insecta > Coleoptera > Scarabaeidae > Holotrichia > Holotrichia oblita. The sequence goes on from CM043020.1 coordinate 63,831,734, forward strand.
ACCGCCGTCATGGAAACCCGAGTTAACTATCTTGGCAAAGACGTCGTAGACGAAGAAGAAATTCATATCTTCTCTGAAACCATCACAGCAAATGCAGTTTATTAAAACTTTTAGACTGGATGGGAGCTTTCAGAACAAGCATACCCCAGCAGCAACACATTTTCAAATTAAAGGGAGGTTATCATTTAGCATTATACAGAGTTATGGTGTAAAAGACACTAAATTGATTAAAAGTGCATGTCCTAGATAACTATCACATTGGTCTTACAATGACAAGCTGTTGAAGGTTGGAAAAGAAAGTAAGGTTAACCAACAAAGAATTGATGGCAAAGATAGGGAACAAAAGAAGCACACAACAACTGAACACTAAATGGAATTCCAATGTATACATGGCAATTGTGTAGCAAAACTTTCTGGTGCCCTATAATGCCTTATCTCCACAAGCTTCCATCTGTTTAGATGGCTACATCATCGTAATGGAGTCGTTAGAATGGGGGCTTGGAGCTTATGTATCTTACCAAAATTGTTATAATATTCAGTTTATTTTTCGTTTGTCACCATTTTTTTTCTTGTTACCTATGTACTTCACAAATCAATTAAACAGTAATGGAGCTCTGATACAAATTGTGGCCTTTAACCCCTTCATATCAATAGCAATAATATAACAGGCGAGCAATTCGTAGAAAAGCAAGAAGAATTTCATATGGAGGAAACATGTAATGCAACAGAAAAGAATATAACATAGGTCATTTTTGGTGGATAATCTGAACAAAGACAGACTTATTTTCTTTTGTCACAGGTTCTAGAGCGCTTTAGTAGTTCATTTGCTGAAGTCTGCTTTGGAGTGCGGACTCTGGTTTAATCTCAAGTTTGCTGAAGTTGTTGCTTATTATATTGCAGGTGATTGACTCTTTTACATGCTTCGTTTATTTGTAATGCCAAGGATTGTCACCTCTCGACGTATAGGACAATGATAACGAATGGCTAACATAAATAAAAGGTTTGACAACCTATAATTGTTTGCAGATGTGGGATAATAACCGATATGCGACGTTGGCGTAAAAATAACAACCGTCAAACAAGATTTATTCAATCCCAAATCGATAAAATTCCCAAATTAATAATGGTAAGTAATCACATCGCGTAACGGCAGTAGAAGGGGTTGCAACCCTCACTTCCACCGCGGATAGTACTCACTGTACAGAATGTATAGTATATACGCCCGCCGTCAGATATCGTTATGAAAGCGCTGTCACTATATTTTACCAGTAGACGCTTTATGATTGCAATAAATATCTTGATAAACGATCTTTTAAATTATAACTGTGATAGATATTTGGCCACTCAACTCCAGGGAGGAGTCGGCTGTAATTTATGGCACCATTTATCAATGTTCCACACCCTCTGTTAACTGTGAGCCAATTCGAGATGTACGCCGCGATACTCTCTCGCTTTGCCCGCATCTATATGTATATATACTGCACTACATAGACGTTTAGGTTAGGTTGTACAGCCGCAACGGGATGTTGTTTCAGCTCGACTTGACCCCATTCGTTACCGTAATGTCTTCTTTCAACTTTCGCCGCCAACTCTCCTCCGTTGGACGTATGATTAATGCGATCGGGGCTTTTCCGCGTTGCCCCCTTCTTCAGCCCGCTCAGCACCAAACCCGGGGCCAGATACCATCGACAGAAAACCATTAAACAAATCATTTTATTGACTCTGACACGATCCGCCGCGGTAAAACCATAACTCATTTACGTTTACCAATTATTACCGACCAAACACGATGTGAGAGTAAGCTTGCTTGGAAAGACGTGAGAGATTATAGAGGCCATACATGTGAGCTGTATACGATACCTGCAACTATTTGTGTTTCAATTTATGAGTATTGTCTAAATAATTATTTACAAATCTCGATGCTAAGAATAGAATATCATAGATCACATTTAAACCAAAAATAAAATACGACCTACCTACATATTTTCCGGAAAAATCTGACCAGCCTTTCTCTATATTTCCGTAAAGTTCAACTAGACAGCTCTACTTAAAACTGTCTAAATTTTCCTTGGTATTTCATAAAATGCAAAATTAAAGAAACAACACTAGAAAATTAATGTAAAAGCATTCTAAATGTGCATACGAGGGTGACCTGAAATGATTCCGGAATCGGCAAGAGATGACGCACGAATGTTGAAGTGGATTCATTGGGCGGCAAGGGCAACCTTTTTTATAGCAACTACTGCCAATAGTTGATGTTTAAGAATGTAGTTTATGTAGCAAGTCAATTTCGCAAAAATTGATAAAATCGAATTTCGTGCAATGATAAACACTTCTGGATGGCTGGGAAAACGGCCACTGAAATTCTAAATATTTTGAGGTTCACGGCGGATCTACTGCATCATTTTCGATCATCAGTTTCTGGGTGAGTGAGTTCAAACGTGGCTGCACAAGAAATTTTGGGCATGAAAAAGCTTTTGGCGCGATGGGTACCGCGTTTGCTCCCACCGGAGCAAAAACGAAATTGGGTGACCATTTCAGAGTATCTGGCCAAGATTCAACGCAACTGTAGGATTTCTTCGTGCGTTTCGTAACCGTGGATGAGACTTGGATCCGAAGAAAGCAAAGACCGTTCCATCGGCCGGAAAGATCATGGCGACAATTTTTTGGGATTTCCAAGGTGTGATCCTCATCGACTATCTGTATAAGGAAAGGACGACTGATTTGAGAATGATTCGATGCAGTATTGAAGGAGAAACGGCCTTATTTGCAGCACAAAAAAGTGCTTTTCCACCACGACAATGCAACGGCTCATTCATCCCGCATCGTTGTGTCCAAATTGTATGAGTTGCGCTACGAATTAGTCTCTCATCCTCCATATTCACCGGATTTCGCCCCCAGCGACTTCGTCCGATTCCCAAACCTGAAAAAATCGCTGGCAGGAAAGAGATTTGTCTCAACTGAGGAGATCATCACCGCTACAGATGATTATTTTGCAGACCTCGAAACATCCTCCTTTTCCGACAGCTTGAAGAGATTGGAGCACCGTTTGAAAAAGTGTATTGATTATCGAGGAGACTATATCAAAAAAATAAAGATAAAAAACGACATCAATACCGTGTTTTTCTTGTCGATTCCGGAATCATTTCAGGTCGCCCTCGTATTTTAAAAGTTTAGAAGACCCCTTACTTTAAATGTGACTCAACACTAATCTGTGTACGCCCAAAATTATATTGTAATTAGAAACTTTAATTAGAAATGTTAGAAAGAACAAACTACGTTTACCATTCATTTCAAACTATTCAATGTGAGTAAGTAAGACGGTACTGAATACACTATAAATTGTGGCAAAACCATATTTGTGATTTAATTCATACTCGCTATACTGAAGTCCACAATGAGCAGGTAGCTTTGCTTTTGAAAATCCAGTATATGACATTTACATGTTCTGTGTCTTCAGTAAACCGCTTTATTAGCTTTTAAATGGGTTCAATATGATTACTAACCAGGAAATTGTCAAAATATGAATATGTTACAATTATGTTATCGCTAAGATGCACTGAACTGAAATAGTCTTGCTTATTAACGTATAATGAAGCACCATAAGAAAAAGTTATTTTTCACATGTTATTGAAAAATTCAAAACGATATTTTGGCAGTACCATAGTTGTGCTAAATAAATAAAATTGTGCTATCTTCGCGACATTCTTGAAATGAATGAACATGCTTAGTTTGCATCATGTACTCATTATTTAAATATAAGCAGTTTATCTACTATTCCACCATGATTTCAGGTGCTGTCCTTTTATTTGTCGCAAATGCACTTACATACATGTTAAGCATAACGTTACGGAAAAGATTCAACCCATTTCTATAGACTGAACTATAAACATCTCTTATGTTATACAATCTGATTTCTCAAAAATAATAACAAGTTTTATAAGGATTAATGAAAAAATATCACCTTTAGTTAAGTCAACAATGAATAATAACTTACACTAAAATATACGATTTTAGTCAGATTGCATGAAAAATGTAGAAGCGCTGCGATAGCAACTAAATTACATTAAAGATGCATGAATTCATCCTCTACTGAAGTGAGAATCAAACGCATAATTGCGGAGTTACCCGGCTCGATGATAAACTAATTACGAATGTACGCCTAATATATAGAACGTTCCATTAGAGCTGTTATCGGAGGTTTAATCAGTAATACGGGTTGTCATGTACAGCATTAGTGTCAGCGGTGATTTGCCGTACCGTCGACGTCCACGGATGAGCTTCATCGAGCTCGCAGTATGTGTGTGGAACGAGTTGCAATACGCCGTGAAGCAATGTATGGAAGAAGAAGGCGATAGAGGGCGCGAACCTCCGTTAAATTATTCAGTTCTGCCAACCCGTCAACACATCTTCTTTATCCGTCAAAACTTGTGCTGAAACTCGATCTAAACCGACGTCCTCTTCTGGTTGCCGACCGCCTGAATTGATTATGTTCTCGAAGGAAATTGATATTGTTTTTTCTACTTTCTAATAATTCTAACGAAATATAATGAAGGAGAAACCCTATTATTGAATGATAATGTAAATCAACGCTGTTTAAAACGACGTTATTGCTACAGGTTGCCAATTCATGAGAAATGGAGTTTACGCTTGCTTCTTCTAGCAGTTTTGTAGTTCTTCTTTGGTATTCGTGTCACTCTTGTTTTCCAGGTAGATTATTTAATTAGTTATTCCTTTCCATTGTCCGTTCCACTGCCTAAGTCTTATCATTTCTGTTCCAGCATCTAAATTCTTCATATTAGAGTATGTTTCACATACATTCCACTAAAAGCAACAACATAAGATCAATATTCTAGCACTAGACGCTTTCTTATTACTGTGAATTCTGAGAACTGATAACATTTGTATCCGAGAACTACGTATTCAGAGAGTGGTCGCAAATGTAATAAAAGCATTGAACCCAACTGGCAAAAAATACAACTTCCACAACGTTTGGCCCGGTTATTAGCCCCCATATAATCCTGGATATTTAAGTTACGAGCATTGGGAGAACGTAATGAACATCTTGATGTGATTGGCTAAAAGCTGCCGACACGCTGATGACCCTTTTTCGTTCTCGCACTCTCCGTATATATTTGTTCCCGTGTGTGGAATTCCGCATGATGTGTACTACTCGGTGGCTGGATACACTTGTCCCCTTGGGCGACATAATTTCCGTTTTGTAAACGTTCTGCTGCAGTTCCTCGCCGGGGTGATTAATGCAGCGGATTCCATTAGGCGATGGGTGGTGGCGGTCACAGTGGTACATGTCTCTGTGTGTGTTTTTGTTTGATAATATAAACCGCCGGAGGACCAGTGAGTCACGGATGCCAACCCCACGCGCGCACATTCGAATCGGGACTGTAAATATTATTTTATTGACAGGAAAGGCCCCCTTTCATCTCGCTCGCTTATACAACGCAACACATTATACATAAGGCATGTATACAGTTTAATTGCCACCGGGGGTGATCGCGTACGACAGCGGGAAAATTGATGGAGATAGCAGCTGAGGAAATAATGTTGTTTCATTGCCCATTATTAGGCCCTGTGAGTACTATAGAAGTACACGCTTTGTGATGGCGGTGAGCTCATAAAATTCAATTCGGGAAGTACGGTAATCACGTCAGAAAATACAATTCATGTCACTGATGGTGTTGTTAATGAATTTACAAATGCTAGTGTTAATCCTTCATATATGCTATATAAATATACACGTTAGAAACTATGTGGAAAAAGATCTTAATAAATAAACTGTATCTATATACTAATAGGTTTATTCATGGTACCAATCCCAACTAAAATTGGCAGATTTATTACTACTATACTGCAGCATAAGTTATAATTTAAAAATCATTTTTGTACATAGGAAATATCGCCTGCAAATACCTTGGCAGAAGAATTATCTTATAGTGATTATTATTGATAAAAATATGGAAAATTCTGGGAATTAACTGCATTCTAACATACACGGCAACATATGTGTAGGCTATTAAACTGAGATCACAATAAGTTCTTATGAAGTCATACAAAAAATTGCATACTTTTAAGTACAAGATTGATAAATAATAAAATAGCCGGATATAGAGAAGAAATTTGGCAATACTTTTGGACGAATGATTTTCCTTCAATTGGGTGTCCATGTTAAAATCGAAGAGCAATCAAATGATTCAGAGTCATATATAAACGAAAAGGGTTGTTATTCAATTTAGGAAAAAAACTATTTAACGATTATTAGGTGTGAATATCGTTTCTAATTATGAGAAATGAATGTTATGATTAAATAAATCTTATACAAGGCAGTTTTTCCTTTTTTTGCACATTTGGTATCTTTCTATTTCGTAATACAAAGATATACAATTTTAAGAAATAAGACAAAACTAAACAGTAATTCTATCCTATATCACAAAATAAGTCGATTAAGTCGATTTGCATTTTTCTTTTAAAAGTATCAGCTTTTGTTTTTCATACGTGTTTATTTTTTCTCATGGCTTCTTAAATTGAATTTTGTATCAAATCTGTTACATATTTTCTCGGTGCTGCAGGCTCCATTCTATCCTTTGTAGCGGAAGTACTGCTGCTACAATGGCTGTCGTTAATACTGCTCTTATAGTAGCGATTACCTCTCCAGTTCCACAATTATTCTAGATTTTATCTTTGCTTGTTGATGGTTCTTCTAGTTTTTGGAAAGATTTTACAGAAGTGCCGTTTAATGAGAGAAGTCCATGCATTTAATCTGCAGCATTGCCTGTATTGTTTTTACTCTCTGTGTATATACTTTTTACAATTTCTAGCTAGTACTTTCCATATGTTGTACGTCAAAATATTTATTTATTTATTTATAATAGCTCTCAATTTTTTTATTGATTTTAGTTTTAGTACATCCAAATACTTTTTAGTCTACCTGTGCTTTTGCTTCACTACTGTTCCAGCTATATTCAATATTTTCCTTATTCGTTTTATCGATGTTTCTGAAAATATTTTTTTTCTACTCGCTTATCAAAACATGTCATTTCCCGGTTCACATTTGCGTGCGGGAAATTGACATTTCCGCACATGTGCGGGAAGTAAAAAATTGCACAAAAGAAATAAATCATTATTACACTAATAAAGAATAATTATGAAAATGTCCATTTCACCTAAATTGTAATGGGACATTACAACTTGCAAATTTTATAAAATTAATTTAAAACTATAAAAAAAAGTCAATGGCGCCATCTATGACATTTATTACAATCTATTACAATGTCAAATTTCTTAATTGAGATCGATCTTAATCAGAACATAACATCTGCGTAAGTTTAATATTTATAAGTTTGGTTTTTGCAGAAGTATATGTGGACATTTTTTGCAGAAATATATTTCAGAGGTAAATATGTATTGATTTAAATACGATAAAAACAAAAAATACGTATATACATTATTTAATATAAATTTGTAAATATATTGTTTATCAATAAAATTGTTAACATTTTGCTCGTTACAAAAAAATATTGTACAAGCCACGTTCGTGATGACCATTTCCAGCATTCGCGCTAATAAAATACTCGCTGCGCTACGCTTGCTCGTGCTTTAAATCCGTGCTCATGCTGGAAAATTGTCTTTCCGAACTTGCTATGTAAATAACTATTGTACCTACGTCTAAAAAACTTCAACAACTTTCTAAAGTGATAGGTTATTATCATCATATCACATGTTAGTGTTTGTCATTTTTGAGAAAATTGCTAAACAATGGAATATAGCCTTTGATGGCCACTGTTCCATAAAGATGTACCTTTCGGGTGTTGCCGTGGTCGTTGTAACAAACTTGACGTTTCGCGGATCATACTGTCAGCTTCTTCAGAAGTGCTCTAAAGGCTGATGTTGATGTCTTCTGCTCCTCGTTATAGTGAGAGAATCCCTGGAAATAATGAAGAACCCCAAGAACTTCAACCGAGAAGACGGATACAGATTGAATAAGATATGGAAGTTGGCGCTGGCGAGCCCGGAGCAGCAAGGACCATCAAACGCGTATTCGAGACCAGGACCATCGAAGACGCATTCGAGACCATCTAACACGAATCGAGGAGAAGCACCGAATACGCATCAGAGGACGATAACGCACACGGTTCAGCGGACTGAAACGGAGACGCATCACCGGAGCGGAGCAGGGACTGGGTATATAACGAGGAACAGATGACATCAACATTAGTCTTTAGAAAATTTCTGAAGAAGCTAACAGTATGATCAGCGAAACGTCAAGTTTGTTACAACGACTACGACAACACCCGAAAAGTACATCTTTATGCTAAAAAATGTTCGGTACACAAGATGTACAATTTTATACAATGGGTGCGTTCTAGCAGTGGATGCTACTTTACTCAATAATATTAGTTTAATTTGTGACATCATTTATATTGTTTAAATGGCTATTTGTGCCTTTTTCTTTTGTGTGCAGAGTATTCCATTCCGTAGTGGATAATTAGGAAAAAGCAATATGTTATAGTAGGAAGTTTCTGTCAAAAACCAGCACAAACAATCTGATAGTTTGTTATGGTGTGCATCAGTTCACCGAGTCACAGCAAATATTACATCACGAGAGAACTGAATTTTTCTGTTAAAAGATAAGGTTTTCAAAATCAATTGAAGAAAGAAATTAGAAAATAATATATAAAAAATTAACAGAAGTAACAAAATAATCTCATAAATACGCTTTCTTGACAGAAACAATATCGTATGTTATGAAGATAATATCATCCTTAGAGAAAACCATTATCTTCATTGCGAAATTGAATATACGCTCTAAAATAGGGAATGTCGTCCGTACGGAATATATTATTGCCTCCTTAGCAGATATAGTTAAGCCCGTAGTGTATTCATTTAAGGGTAAAATATTTAACTCCACAATAGAGATTTCTTCAAAGGATAGTCGCGAGAGACCTTTAAAATGTAGTTAAATCCAATTTGTATTTTTATCCGAGCCTGGTGCAAGTGCTACATCTAAAAACCCGTTCGTACGAAGTCAACAATCTTGACTATAACATTTAATGTAGAAATATCACGCCATGATCAATTTATTCATGTTCATAAACAGATGGAGATATAATATTCAGGCTATTAAAGTGCTGTAAAAAATATTTTGAGGAAGTGTAGAAGGTGCGTAATAATTACGATTAAAATTTGACTACGGGTTTAATACATCTGCATGAATAAAAATATTAACGTGGAAAAGATACCTGTTGTACTCGCATAAGAAATTTCATCTACCTATCGAATAATTTAAATACAATTCCATTATTCACCTTTCAGTTTTAATTCATACCGAGACGCAGCTGGCCGTCGCTGACCTAAATAGTACTTAATTAATTCTACATAGATTCTTTTCTTTATCTGAACAATGGGTATACTCATTTATCGTACATCTATAGTGTACATTAAAAAAAGTAATTTTGAATTTCTTTGAACATTAGAACTTAATTAAAAAATAAAGAATTCCATCATTGTTCCACGCGAATGGGTTATTAACTAGTCAACAGTTTTGACATGTTGCGCCATCATATAGGCGTACAACGAGACACAAAGGAGTTCATATATTAATTTAGGCTTCAGTTTTGCCGACATAAATCGCGTTTGTCAGTAACGGTAACACATTTCATTGGCGACCAAAGGACGACGTAAACGATGACAATGATGATGTTGATGAAATTTGCATTTCATATACGTTCATGTATACACATCGGTTCACAAGTTTTAATACGCTCGTTAAATGAAACATACAGATACAGTTTTCAATTGCAATTAGTACTACTTTTGTTAATTTTGTACAATCCTATTTTTTTGCATAATCCTTAAGATAATTTATTAGGGATGTCTTCTATTATACATGTCAATACAAGCTAAGTTATTACACTATACTACTAGTTTAAAGATTTTGAAGTTTCATAATGACATTATTATTGTTAGTATATTACTTATCAATAACTAAATTGTTAACTTTAGCCATTTTTGTATGTGATACGCATTCTGAAGACACAAAATGTATAATTCAACGTTCTCTGGGTTTAAGTATCACTCTTATTATATCTCTTTGAAAATCAAGCAGTAAACTTTCTACGGATAAATATAGAACAGAACAAATTATGTGGGGAATTTATTTTACCGTAAAATGTATCTAATACAAAAAAAACTGGTTCCAAAAACATAGATTTAGTCACCTCTAAAAGTATCAATTTTGAACTATAATTATTCATATCTGTTATGACTGATAGTCAAGTTTTGTGTTTATTGCATAAACATGACGTTTACTGTTGCAGTATATCTTTAACTTATATCAGGATAATATATCAGGAGCGGACATTTTTTTAGTTTATTTTGTTGCTCGACGTTTACTTTATGGTGGTCTATTGCAAGATATATGTAGATAAATGGTATTTAGAACTGTAGCCGAGGGTTGGAGTACACAAATTCTATGTAGCATTATTTGTCTCCATCAGCTTTGTGTAGCTAACTTTTAGTACCGGATATTAGGCTTACTTTATAAAACACTATTAAAGAATTGCTTTCGAATTTACGTAGCCATATTTTGTGAAAGTCAGTGTATAATATAGACATAGATACGTATGCAAACTCACGGTCATACGGACACACATACAATATGCAGAGTGGTCCTGATAATGAGCATTACCTTTCACGGTGAGTGCTGATTGATCACTGAATACGGACCCGGCTGTCATGTGATCGATCACAAAACGGCCGACGGCAGCCTGTCCGACCGAGCTACACGCATAACTCGCTACACGGGTTATTATGAACTCGCCTCTACGCTCCGACGTTGATAAATTAGTAATCACGTGCAAGCATCGGTGCCTCTGTCCGTATAGTCCTCCGGCTCTTTGACGTCCGTTACAGATTGCTCCCGTTGCTCGCGTTAGTCAATCGAGTCAAGTTGAATGATGGTAATAGTGAGAAAATTTTCAGTGCATTAGAAAAGAGGCTGAAGTTGAGTGGTTGTAATTACTTATTTTAATGTATAGTACTTTGTCCAAACCATTAGACTGCTGGAGATTTTTTATAATGACGTGGTGTGGTACTGTCAGGTAAAATATTGTATCAATGTATCAGTAGCGCATTTCTATTCTATTTCACAAAAGAACATACAATAATATTCAAATATTCAAATTATTATTTACCTTATCTTCTTACTTTCCTTTAATAAATTGTTCTTTGGAACTATAACTTTGTGGATGTATTTTAAGATTTCTACCAAAAAAACTATCGATTGGCATCTTGGTAAGTAAAGCCAAACTGGATATAAGCTAATAGAACCCTAAAGCTAATCGGAATAAACAAACTAACAACCAATCTTACAACGACTGTCCGCGGATGATGCAATGAAGTGAGCGAGAAAACGATAATACTCTAAAATTCGTAACTGGTAAAGCATAATTCAAAAGCAGAGAAAATATGTATTAAAAGCACATCTATCATCTACAGGCACCTAATTTTTCTAATAATTTTAATTTTCTAGTTATTTGAAAAAATGTAGCGGTAAGTGATGGTGTTGCTGATATAGTACCACATACGATGTTATTTCCGTTTAGGTTGCTTTTCTTTATCTGTCTCCTCTCAGGTCAGTGCTGCTGATGAATGGTCTCATCCAAAAATCCTTGGTTCTATGTTTAAAGGTTAAACTATTCTGTCCATTATCAACCTTAACAAGATGAAAGACTGAGGGTGTCCTGTATGGATGCATTTTTCTTCTTTTAACTTTAAATGGGAGTCTAGCTGTCAAGGTCTTCATTATTAAAAAGTGCACATTAAGCAATAGGCGCAATAGAAATTCCATATGAACCAAAGGCATACGTACTTCATAAATCGTTCTTAGATGGCGTATTAAAGACTGAAATTTTTCATTGGAAAGAATTTAACCTGATCATTGCAGAAAGTTAAGCTTCAACCAAATATTCCAAACTAACGCTAAGATAATATTGATTAGAAGCCATATGACAATTTTAAATTTTTGATTCTTCAAACAATTACGAGTAAGAAATATCACAATTCCTTATGGAAAAAAACAGCAGATTTACGTAAGTTTCAATACACAGAATAGTCATTTATGTAAACAACATAGTTGAAGACAGAATGGATATAAGCCAAGATATTTACAATAAATAAATTAAGTTTACGCAAACCAAAGAAAGTGAGTACGGAAGATAGAAAAGATTAAAGATTTTTCAAGATTCTAAAATAAAGAATACCTAAAACTGAACAAAACTTTGGTTGATCTCGATTTTGACCTTACCATCTACAAAACATCTTATGTTCTAGGTAGTCTGAGAATTATTCTGCATAGGCAAAACCTAAAGTAGTGTGCGTCTTCGTATTATGCCCATTTAAATATAAATACTATAAATACTTTATGACATAACTAAGAGGATTATTTTGCAAGTAAAGTCATGATTATTTCTCGAGAATGACTAGACTTCTGAACATACATGTTATCTACTAATAATTCAAAAACTAGACCCTTAAACTTTTGAGTATTTCACATTGAAACAAATGTAGGTTACATGGATATTTTTCAGATGTATTCGCTAAAATCCAAATACTAAATGAATTCTAAACATTTTCAATCTTCACATATTTATATCCTAATATTATAGACAATGTAACAGCAGCGTTGATAATCTCAAATAAGTTGAGAATAAACCTGAATATCATGTGCCCGTTTTTGTTATAATCAGTTTTTCAACTTCTGATTATCGAGAATGATTATGACTTTTTATGGTAGCATCATCTCGTCCAAGTTAACTATAAAAATGCTACACACACAGAGGGAGAACCCACCTTATCCAAGTGCACAATCATTTTCCTTCATCTTAATCGTCTATATGATCGTCATCGTTCTGGAAAACTATCGGACCGTACTGTGCTATTATAAATTACGCGTGATATTTTCTGGCCTGGCTCACCCGACCGTCAGACCGTTCCCCCATTATTCATGTAAATTATCGCGCTTAACAATTATAATAGATGTATGCTGCTAATAACTTGTAAAGTGGTAATTTTGTTCAACTCGCAATTACAATTATTAGCGGTAGGTATTATGGCACGCCGATATAAATTATTTCTAATTGGAAACGGCGCGGCACAACCTCTGTAATCAGTGCTCGATCACTATTGGAAAGCTCTACTACGGACGCCTCGCTACCCTGGTATCGTCGTTCGTAGAGCGACCCTGTTCCCATCTTTCTTTTGCTTTTGTTAAATTCCGATTAATTGAGAAGTCGGTCAGTTGAAACCCACATATGCAAATCGGCTATCGCAGCTTGTATTTTGAACGAAATTATCGCCATTTAATATGGCTTGTCACATGCTGACCAGAATGTTGTGTAATGTTAGAAAACAGATTTGAATTGTAGCTAACCATTGGGTATAATGAGAACACCAGTACATGGAATTGTTCTGAATGTTATGTAAGTTAGACAAATTTATTTAGTTATTGCAGCATATATCTGCAGGTAATTTTACTTGGTTTAACTATCAGGTCGCTGCTTGTACCTATATTTTACATACCTTTCTTTTAGATAGGTGGAGCTTCTTATACGTGGTTTTGCTATTAAAAATCTTCAATATCTTTCACGTTTGACTACCCACATTTCCTCGCTAGTGGCGTATCAACTTATGTGACGATTCCTTGTTTAGAATTTGTAGCCGGGACAATTGATAAATCGGTACGTATATCCGTTTTGGGATAAATACATATGTTTTTAAGAAAAATGGTAACCCTTCATATGCTGAATTATATTTAGATTTGATAATTTCGCAAACAATGGCGAAACCTCAGTTATTTAAACGGGTCGATGGCCGCAGTGGTTAGGCGGCTGACTATTGTTGTGAGAGGACGATAGGTGCCGGGGTTCAATTCTCTGGAGAGACGATGACATTTTTTCAGAGAGTTTAATCCCGGATCGAATTGCCATTCGCTGTTGGGAGCAAAGTGATTAACAGCGCGACATCATAAAAGGCGATATGATGCTGTCACAAAGCCAATTGAACACATCATACACACACAAAAACTACACCGCGAGAGTTGCAGTGATAGCCAGACAAGCGATACAGTTTACGGAGTCACTGCAACTAAGCACCCACCACATTATTAAAAAAAAAATTCATTTTGATACTGGTTATGCAACGTACTGACAAACATTATTGTATAGGGCAATTCCGGGTGAGATGGTGAGCTGGGTGAGACGGTGAATTGGCTTAAATCTGATATTTGAAGCCATCTATTCACCATCTCCCCCGGAATTACCCTATAAGCATAAAAAGCCAACAACTGCTTCGGAATCTACGCTGCTCAAGTAGAACGGAACAGGTCTGGTTAAGGTACCATTCGTTGTTGGAACACGATTAACAATGCAACATTAGATCGTTTCGTTTGCCTTTTTTTAGTGCAATTTTCGCTAGACTACATTTATTATAGCAACAATCCATAATTAACATAACCTAACAAAAGATGAATTTACTATTTAATAATAATTACAGACATATGTATTTAGTCTTCATCTGGAAAGCTAGAATACATTGAGTACAGGGTGTTTCATAATATATCCGTAGGACTTCAGGATGTGATAGCTTGTGCAAAAATTTGAAAAATAGTTATCGTCAACTTACCGTCTAAGTTGTGTGCGAGAAAAAAAAATTAAGTCATAATTGGTGAAGATTTTGAAGGAATAGTGGTTGTTTTTCTCCCCAACTTCTACGCCACTGGAAAAAAATACGATTTTGAGACGCCCATTTAAACCGCCAATGTTTTCTATACAAAAAAGGTATTGTTGGTCATGAGCTCTAAAGTTGACCGTTTTCGAGAAAAATCAACTTTTATGTTGTTAATGTTTGCTTTTCTTACTTGTTCTGTTTTAGTAAAATAAAACTTTTATTTAAAAAAATTTACCACGTTTGTCAACATAAAAGTTGAATTTTCTCGAAAACGGTTAACTTTAGAGCTGATGACCAAAAATACCTTTTTTGCGTAGAAAACGTTGGCGGTTCAAATGGGCGTCTCAAAATCGTACTTTTTCCAGTGGCGTAGAAGTTGGGGAGAAAAGCAACCACTACCCCTTCAAAATCTTCACCAATTATGACTTAAAAAAAGATTTTCTCGCACACAACTTAGTTTATTATAAGTAGAAAATGGTTCCAAAAGCTGCTTTCTTTATGATAAACGATTCCAGAGATATTTCCAAAAAACGATTTTTTAAATTAAATTTCAACACCTACAGGGTGTCGAAAATGGTGCATTTTAGAGGGTAAGTTGATAGAAACTTTTTTCACATTTTTTGACAAAGTATCACATCCTGAAGTCCTGCGCATATAATAAATAGTACTCCTATTTGTTTTTACTTCATTTCCTCATATATTTTTGACATACGTACTATTGAGCTCAACAGATTGCTGGTATGACGGCTATAAATAAGTGGTAATAAAAGGTTTTTGAATATCACAAAAGCTTGACAGTATCACTATAAATGAAGTAGTAACAACAAGTAACCATTTGGTAGGAAAATCACTCCACTGAATATTACAACACCTCAGTAGCGTTTGAATAAAATTACCCGAAGACATCCATATTAGTGAAGAAGCTTAACTGTGGAATTTTGTTTAAAACGTGAACTTTAAGAAATAGACAGTTGATGATAAAGTAACAATATAGGTATTTGAAAAATTACATTTAAAATGTTAAAATAAATTTAGGGGTTGTATTTCAGTTTAAATCATTAATATATACTTGTTTCTCCGTCTGAAGCAGTTCTCTGCCAAACTTTTATTGCTATCTTGATGTGTTGTTGTGTTACTACCTTAGAAAATATTTTTTCTGGCTACAACTAAAATAATATTCGTAAAATAAACAGATATATAACAACAGTACCTATAATTAACTGGGCATCATTTAAAATTTTAGAAAGCCAATTTTAGTATTGCAACCCAACCAATTTAGATATATCAAACATTCATATCCCTTCATCCAAACGATTGAAGCGTTAAGAACTATTAATTATTAACTATTAAATTAATCACCACAAAATACATGATTTTAAATAATAAATTGAGTCTCTTAAAACATATTAACAGAATGCTATCCATAGTTATAAAATGTTCCTCATTAAGTGATATTTCAAAATTGTTTGTCAACTTCACATTCAATAAGAAAACCAAGTAGCTGCTCTGGATAACAAATTCCAAATCGGTATATACTATGGTGTCCTTACATGCTACGTAATTAGATTTTTGATAAATCTTTATTAGTGGTTTTTTTGTTGAAGAAATTCAAGTACATGTTGATTTTACCTGCCTGTAACCACTTTATTTACTTTTCATTTTTATTATTTATTAAATAACATGTTTTAAAAGTAAATTCCATTTGATCAAAATTTCCAATTATAGTGGTGTCTACAATTAGCTTTAGAATAAAAACAACTTTTTGGTTTTTACCGTCCACTACAGACAAATATTTCACATCTTGTTTATAAACACCATAGAAATTACAAATAATAATACTTTAAAATAGCGTAATTTGTTCCAACTGTTGCCTTGGTGTGTATAAGGAAACCAGAAAAGCGCAAGTGTAGCAATAAAGTGCTAATATTACGCGGCAAGATGCAATGGGTAGCCCTGCCAATCAACACAGATTAGGAAGCTAGTTAAATCATTGAATATTGAACAAAGCAACATAAACACAATTTCTGTTCATTCATGGTCCTAGTTAAGTTTTTTGCCGTGATAATTGACCAAGGCGAGTTACTGAGTTACTCTGAGAAAAAAATGAAATTCGCCAGATTGGTATTGGTTCATCAATCTGGACCAACTATAGTGCAGATTTTTCGATTCCAGAAATGTTGTACTTTCTCACATTTCATTGTGACACTACGAAAACGATCAGAAGAATAATATTTGATAATAGAATGTCAAATTCTACAGATATGTATTTGGCAGGATGATAAATAGCTAAGCAATTGACGATGTTACTTTGAATAATAGTTATGATCGGAGAAGATATTTAAGACTAATGTATATTTTCGTGTGTGTAAGAAATCACTTCAGTTGTTAGAAGAGGATTAAAACATATAAACATTATTAGTTTCTTAAGCAAATAAACATTAGGTAAATAACCTCAGGTTGATAATTAAAATAATAATTAATAAATCCTCGATCGTGTGACTTCTATATCAATTAACAAGTCTTGAGTAATCGGCCATTAACTAAATGAACGAAATAAACAACAGCAATTCTTCAATATTTCGTTACTATATTTATAATTTCGTCAGGAATCAATATTCTATAATAATCTTAAATTAACAGTACCAAACTAGACTTTTGATTTTGAGAATACACAAATTTTAGTTAAAAGGTGGAATGCGACAACGTAAATAACTACAGCCGTGTTGCAGAACCCATACGACTTCAGCCATACGGTTATAGTTATATGGTTATAGAAAGATTTGTAATTTTACTTTTTGTAAATGATTTTCTAATGAAGATACATTAATGTTATTAAATAAACTTAGAGACAAACCTAGTCCACTGTATTTAACAAGAAGTACTGAGGGACTTCGAAATCTTCTTGTAGAACGACACCTTTTAAAAGGTGATTTACATTTTCTCGTATATTTATGTCTTTATAATTTATTTATTTTTTACGCCAGGTAAGTATTAATATCTTATTAATTCTACTAGTTTTGTGTCGTCAATGAACAAAAATTCATTTTCTTTATCAAAACTTCTTCAGAGATCATATGGATGGATGTAGGCAAAATATAGAGTTACAAACTCGATTACACTTCCTATTAGGTACTAGTCAGATCAACACCATTATAGTTAATTAAATCATTAACCCAATCATCGTGTTAATCATGGTGGAATTTAATCGCACAAACTTCAAATAAAAATTCTTACAAGAATCTTATAATAATATATTCTTAACGGCTGCCATCCCATTATCTTTCCCCCTTTTTTGGATCTTAACGTTGTACAGCCAGTACTTCTACTCAATCTCAAAATACTAACTATCGCAACGACTACTGCACTAGTATAATGATGACAAGGGCGAGGTTGACAAGATCGGACTGTTTGAGCTGTACGTTAGTAACCGCGTAGTTGAAAGGGGATCCATAGGATTCTATGAAAACTAGACTAGACTAGACTAGAACTAGACTGCGGCATAGATGTAGTCGTCGCATTCGTATGTACTGTAATTTTGAAGTATTACGGAACTCGGAGCTGCATTAACTGTTGCCTTCCTGGGAATAATGCATATTCTTCTTTAGAAAAACAGACACTCAGACAGTTTCACGTAAGGACTTTAAATCATTATTCAATTACTGCGCTGCTATCTTATCTATTGGTCATTCAAGGCACTGTTTTCAGCTAGTATTTGTTCTATTGTCTTTAATTAAACCTATATTATTTAAATTTATCATTTGTTTCAAAAACCCAAAGAGATTTATGAAGATACTTTTTAAACTATTATTTTATTCAGAGCACCTACTACGCAATTCCTTTAATGATTTAATAGTCTCCATCAATGTAGTCAACATTCAAATCTATTATAAGTCAAAATAACTAAATCATGCACTTGTAGCTATGGAACTATGAAGGAATTCAATTATTTTATGAACTAATATACTCAGTCAATTTATGGGATAACTAGACGGGTATAATATACATACCCATCGGAATCCATATGCGGGAAAGTTCCCTCGCAAAAGTGCATCACACTGTAACTGACGATTGTTCGCTACCATGAGTGACATTTCTGCGAGGCGATATTTACGACTCATTGTATTCTATTGCGGCGCGTTGACGAGAGATGGTGCTGATTATCATACTCCTACGTGAGTTGGAAAATTCTGGCTCCTTTTCCTTTACGGCGCCACAATTCGCCATGTCAACCTGCCAACTTGGCTTTTGATTTATCGTTTTGTGAACGTGCTCGTTTGTTTATAAGCCTTTATTGTATTCTGCGTGTTGTGCATTCCCGGTAATTTGCAAGCAATGTGACGAATTTCATGTTCCTAGGATCGTGTAACGTGCAGCACTCGTACTTATCGACTTCCGCGATCACTTCTTGCATGAGCAAATGAATACATTAGTTTCGAGATTAAGTGTGAAACGTGAAGCTGTGTTTTGTCAAAGTTAACATGGTATTGACTGCTGTTAACTTCTCGGATTTTAGATTAAATAGATGATTTATCTAAGCGAACAATGCATGTGCTGGAGATCTAATATTATAATAATACGGGTTATAAGAGCATAAGATCAGCTGTAAAGGGAGGCTCTCCTGAAAGTTTCTCAATCAGTATTAGCAAAGGTGTTAACCGAGTAACACAAATGTGGTTATACCGGTTGTCATTGCTGTGATCTCAATTTGCTGGAAAATTTGTAAGGAAAATAATATCTCATTGGTTGATAATATCGACACCTCGACACTAAGCATTTGTTACAGACATTAGCAAAGCCTGGAATGAGCCTTCAATCATCACATCCCATCTATACCGAGCGTAATCGAATTCCCAAATTGCATAGTCTTCTAATTAAAGAGAGGAGGTACTTAATTGGGATGACATTAACACCAGAATACCTTATTTAAAGATGGTAAAATATTACAGTGGACGCTAAAGTTCTCTAATGAAATAATTTATAGGAAACTAGACAAGGAACACTACCGTCATTACCGTGTTAGTTGGTCATAATGTAATCACGTAAAAGAAAAGCGGTGACCTCTTTCAATAACTATCAAAACAATGCTGAGTTCTACAAAAAATAATTCGTATCAAATAAAATACACCAGGAAATAACGTTCACTGCTGACAAATCGTAAGCAGCAAATGCAAGCAAACCTTTCGAAAACTACACACACAGATGTTCAGAAACATACGACCGTACATACATATACAGATTAAGATTAATTAATTGCATCGTAAACGGGCAACAAGAGCGAGAGTAACACCAAGATAACACCACTAATGAGATTAACCAACAACAGCGGCGACGTAAGCAACTGGCGAAAGGCTAACAAGATCCAACGCTCCCGTTAAGTGCTTTAATTGATAGTTGGGAGCGTGAGGCATGAAGATAGCCATGTACGAACGTGTGTAACTGAACATTTTTCGTCGTTTTTCGTTTTTCTATGCGGCTACCACCGCGTTCTATACGCTCCTTCGTTTTCTTCTGTTACTACTACGTACCTCCAATATATACTGTGCCGTTTCCAATGTTGTGCTGTACGATTTATGTTATCAGATAGCTCCATTTGCCGTTTCACTCCCTTCGAATGTTTCTGCATCGATTCCGTTTACTTTTTCCGAACAAACTATACCCTCTTATATAGATTAGTTCTTTTTTGTTACACGTGTCCGTTGTTTCTAGCCACTTTTTCGGGTTAGAAAAAGTCAAACTTTACTACCTGTCCAATACGCGGCTATAAGGAGAAACGAGCCAAACAGTCGAGAATAGCACGGCTTAGGGGAGTCAATTAACCTGTACTGAGAAACTGGTTGTAAATTGGAATCGTCTTCACTAGATTACATGCAGATAGCTTCAACTGAACTTATGTATATACATATATAGGATTAACGTTTACTTATCTTCAGGCTTCTTCCTTTCCACGTCTGCTTACGTGCATTTCTTTTCCATGATAGCTGTAATTGGTTTGTCCGGTACATGTGCTTATTTATAATCAAAGATAGTTGGTAATGGTGCATCTTCATCTGCTGAAAATTATTCAGTTTGCTAAACCATAAAGTGCCATAGTGATACTTTAACGTTCGATAACATAAAGAATGTTTGGGTTAAAATAACACCTTTCCATCCGACTCATATTTTATGTACTGGAATGAAACTAAATTGCGCAAGTAAGATTCAAATTTAGAATAATTTCCTTTATTGTCGTCAATTTTGAGTAAATTAGGTACTACTGCTCTTTATAGGATTCTTGGATTCTACAATATAACGTTCAAAAATTGTAGCAAACATTTTCCTCTTTCACACTCTATTTCCTTGTTCAAGGTGTTGATTTCAGTAATATAATATTGAAAATGCAGTTCAGATAGATTAGATGTCGTTCTAAGGTATAGATTTCAAATTAGTCGCCAGCTTCACAATCCAAATACGACAGTTTCTAAATAGAGGTACTACGTTGAGGAGCAAGTTGAATTGTAGGTCTTCGTTGTCCAATGTGAGATTTTACAGATATTATTTTTATCAATTTTAGACAGAATGATTTCCCCCAAGAACTTCCACATTTTCTGCCTTTAGTGGATGTGTGAACCACAGTTTATTCGAGATGCGTAACGGTACTGAATTAAAATACTTTTACTTACTTTTCTTCAAACTGTCTACTGCTGCTTGTAGTCTTACATCTCATTACAGAAAGAAAACTGATAATTAAACGCTATAGCAATGTAAATTTTTTGGAAAAAAAAATTAAAATAGATGAAAAAAGAGCAATTTAGGTAGAAAATACTTCAGCCTTTGGACTTAATCTAGTTTTTCGTTTGATAGGTGCCTAAATAATGCATAATCTCAAATTCTTTCGTTCAAAGAACTAGAAACATGATTGGATACAGTGGGTTCTTGGAGAAACTGTATTAGAAAGTTTTCTGTTACAGCTGTAGATGTTGCAACGCCTGTACTGTTTCATCAACTCATTTTGGAATGTTAGTTCTAGTTTTACCTATTTCTTCAGCAAAATGAGCCGTATTTGTAGTGTTAGTTAATTAGTTGCTATTGCAATAAAAAGCGTGAGTGAACATGTCACATTCTACCAATTTAGAAATATAGAAAATTTTGTTCCGACTGACACGTTAATTACACATTATCATTTAAGACGGTACTTTTTGAAATTCCGCCCCTAACGCAGTGAAAGGGCAAAGTTTGTATGAAAAATAGCACTTTTATGGTCAATCTGAATTGACAATTGGTATTAATGTACAGTCTCTTTCTAAAGTAATGTCTCCCCCAGCCGTCGGGTTCATATCAATAATACCTTCCACTTCAGCATAGAAGTGATAGGAACAAAAGAATTTATGAAAGAAATAAAAATGAGAAGTATGCAATTTATACTTCTCATTTTCATTTCTTTCATAAATTCTTTTGTTCCTATCACGTCTATGCTGATGATACTCAGCTCTATGCATCGTTTTCTTTCTCTGAAATTGATGCAGCTATTGATGCCATTAATAACGATTTACGGCAGGTTTCTGAAATTTCACAACGTCATTGTTTGAGTCTTAATAAAGATAAGTGTTGTTTTATGGTATTCGGTAATTCTGTAAATAGAGTACGTTGTAATAATTTCGTTAAGCTTCGATTGGATGGTACAGATCTAATTCGTAAGGATTCTGCGAGAAATTTGGGCCTCATCTTTGATAGCGAGATGCGGTTTAGGAATAACACTACTGCAAATATTAAACGGGCATATATCAACTTGAAACTAGTTTATCCTCACAGACATACTTTACATTTTCAATAAAACGCTGATATGTAATGCTCTAGTGTTATCACATTTCAACTATTGTGATTCCATATATGGAGCGTGTCTCGATTCTATTGACAAATATAGGATACAAGTCGTTCAGAATTCGTGCCTTAGGTTTATCTTCGGTATTAGGAGACGGGCGCATGTTTCTCATAAGTTAGGTGATTTGTCGTGGTTAAACATAGACGATTGCATTTTCTATGCTTTATTCATAAAATTTTAAAATTGAATAACCCACCGTATCTGGTTGCAAAAATTAAGTTCAGGACTGATGTGCACCACATTAATATCAGGAGAAAGGATCGTATAGATATTCCTGCACATCGTTCTCAGCACTATAAACGGAGTTTCAGTTATAATTGTGCACAGGAAATGAACGGGTTACCAAGCCACGTAAAAGAGCTCGCGCTGCTGCAGTTTAAGAAAACTATTACAGGACTCCTTCTTGTTGAGCAGAACAAATAAATTTGGGAGTGATGTTATAATTGAATTAACATTTGTCACTATAGTGGGGTGCCATCCACGGTAGCATAGTCCGTTGGCTAAGTGTCGGCGTTAGCTCGGGTCAACGTAACATTGGCGCAAAGTCACAGTCTACAAACGATAAATATCCAACATTAGTTAAATATCGGCAAAATACGTTGGTTCAACTTATCATTGCAACGTTCCATGTTCGTTGGCTTTTGATCGTTTTGTTGGGTGAATGTCGCATAAAAGTTTGCAGACGACAATCGAAGCGAGGGCGGAGTCAAAGCTGATCCCGTGGCTTAGTGCTTAGAGTTCTTACGTAACATTCACGAGGTACCCCGTTCAAATCTTACCACGTGACTTTTTTTTCCATTTCAAAATGCACTATTTGTTTTTGATATTCTTTTTTATCTCAAAAATCATGAACTTACAAAATATTATTATTGGAATTATTGGTCATATTATTGGTCATATTATTGGTCATATTATTGGTCATATTATTGTAATGCGCATGCGCATCGATCCGCAATCGACATTTTGATCGAAATACAGTGAGTGTAGGTGCACCGCCATATGCAAGCTTGTGTTGTTGATTCGATTTTATTCGTTTTATTGTGGTTTTATTAGCACAGCTGTTAGTCATGAGAGAGAGTTATATAGTTAAGAGTAACACCGTCTACATTGTACAATATTTAAAATAGCCCCTATTGTGAAAGATGTTATAAGAACAATGGACGGGTAAGTACTTTACATAGACATAGGTAATATAATATGTACTGATAATGTATTTTTCATATATGCTGTGATTGAAAGTTGTGAGCTACCACAACCTGGTGACTAAGAAAGCATTGGATATACCAGTAACCTGAAAGATATGTCAGATTCCGATAACGGACCACTTATTTGTATCTTGTATACTAATGCCAGCCATCCTTACTGCTGATTGTAAGTATGTTGATAATTGCCATGGTTTCTTTCTTACAAAATATAGTTACAGGTGCTTCATCTTCTATTTCCGATGTTAGGCCAGAGTTGCGTATGATATCCTAATTACACATAATCATTTGTGACAACTGATCGTAAGCTATAATTGCCTTTTTTAATTTTTCACAAACTTATACTAGAGCTTTAATAATAAATTCTTCTATAGTTACGCATGAAGTTTAAAAGTTTTTTTACAGTATACGTAATGTCTGTTTTTTATTTATACATTGGTATTTACAGGTATACTCGTGTTAGCTGAGTTGAATAAGTTGAACCGTGCTGGTTGTATTGAAGACTATTTAAAGATAATATTGAGAGACTTAAAGCTATAAAATTCCAGATAAAAATTATCGAAGCAAACCTTTGATAAAACGAACATCTTCCAAGCGATTATAGGTAAGATTTAATTTTTGTGCATTATTCTTGAGATATTTATGTAAAAAAATTATTGTGGATAGTCATTATTATTATATTGTATTTTTTTAATTCCTCCTAATTAAGAAATACTAACTAAAATAACTTATTTTTTATTACATATTTAGCCAAGACAATTTTCGATTTAATTCAAATTTTATATTAAACATAATATTTAGATGCTGTCTCAATATTTGTCTGCGATATTTTAATGAAAAGGACTAGTTATGAGGCGAAAGTTAAAGAATAACTGTAGTCAAAATTATTAAATCAACAATCAGAAAATTTCCAAAAAGTGATACGTAAACACACTGTATACATAGCAAACCCCACAACTTCATTTCAAGATCTGTATTGGAATGAAATATACATAGTGTCCAAAGTAAAATGTTCACGAGCTATGAAGTTGATTACTTAAGTTAGTAATAGTTTTTACTCTGAATGATAGAAAAACAGAAAAAAAAGCATTCACATTGTCTTTTTTAATGGAATATTGTATATTTTTAGAGAAACCAATATTTTGAACGAAATCTTTATTACTTACTACTGTGAAATTAAAAATAAGCAAGTAAAAAGTACTTTCTGATAATTGTGCAAATGTGCAAGTAGGCAATGATCAAATATTGTAGAATAAACAATCACATACAGGTTTTCCTAGTTACTTGCCAAATGAATCATTCTTTGTGATTATTAATTCATCCTTAATAATTATTGCTGTGCGAGTGCCATTTATTTACTCTTCTCGTAAAATGTAATATGCTGCAAGTATATCTGATTTATAGAAAAAATTAGATATACTTCGCCATTCTTAATTTAACCAACTTCATAGCTTTAATAATAAGTTTGCAATGGTAAACACGTTACCATAACTTTGGACATGGTGTATACTTCTAATACTTTACGTAAACTAAAGATAGATACATACATATGTTAATATTTTTTCATTTGTTCACAGTTCGAGATGAAGGTAAAGCTGAGCGTAATTTGGAAAAGGCTATTGTTGGTCGTACATCTTTGACTACTGCTGCTGATAAAAATTAGGAATCAGCTGAGCTGTGAACATCTCCGCGATTAGGTCAGTGTTTTATAATGTTTTAATATTTTTAGTTCAATAAGATATTTCAGTTATTATATACCATAACATATAAAGAGATAATAAATTTTGTTCTGTAATAAGATATATCACATCTTATTTTTTTATTTATCTTGAATTTTAGTTTCACTAATAAATAAAATATCGTAATTACTTTGTTTATTTATTGTATGTGCAGATCATGTATGGTGTTATATGGGTATATGATTCGATGTTAACTATTGTTAACAACATACACATAAAAAAACATAAAATTTGTAGTAAGTTTTCCTTATATATTGTCACATGAAATAAAACATCTACGATATATGTCCTGATTACAGGCAGATCATATCGAGATATACTATGTTACACAATTATGAGCATGTTTGTCTTGAACGCTAAGGATTTCAACATAAGCGTAGATTTTATAACAGTTTTCAAATCATTACTTGTATATGTTCTTAACTATTATCAACATCTTGCATACATAGATATGTAAAATTCAAACAGAAGTTTTCTATTAAATTATCTATGATCTAATTATTGTAATTTGGTAGTTTATATCTTAAATCAAGTTTATTTCATATGAAAATATATTATATACAGATAATTAACTCGAATTTTGAGTTGGTATAATATCGCTGTAATTTATTCAGCAAACTAATTAATAACATCGGATCAGTGTACCTATGTACCATCATATATGTTTTGCATCTTGTATGTCTTATCGTATAGATATCACATACAAGATTAATACCCAATATTACTTCCCGTAGTTAGTACTATGTATCCTCTCGATAAGCATCCAACATCAGTTGCCAACGAATCACCAACAGAACGGGTAGGTATTGAAAATTTATCCTACGCCAATGTCGCCTAAAGATATAAAATCAACGTTGTAAAATGTTCACACTTTCACATACTGCCAACATTGTTGCCCAACGCGTGCCCAATATAACTCGGACAATCAGCCAACGTTACACCAACGTTGTGTGCTACCTGGGATGCTATTATTATCTATTATTGTTTATATAATATTTTTGCTGGGTCATCAGGGAGAGCAGCGATTCCTCTAGGATAAGCTGATGATGATCCTGTTGGCAATACAAATTACTATTTAGCTTTTTCTTTTAACTTTTGAGTTTCCGGCACACATGCATTTCATCGGGCTTGCACTATATTTCCTTCTAGTTATCTTATGTGTGGTAGTTGTATGTAGTGTCGAAACACATGTATGTACGTATATTGCCAATAAATCTGTTTATTATTATTATTATTATTACTTAGCGTATTGTATTCATCGGATATCTTCGGCTAAGAAAGAGTCCACATGGGATACGATACAGTTCGAACATGTATATTACCTGTGTAATTATAATTTTAAATCTCAAACAAAAAGTTATTAATAAATGTGTTAAAAACTGCAATGAAATATTTTATAATAATTTTAACGAAAAAACTCTTACTTTAGAGGAATGTGAAATGTGCAATTGATATTATATGAAAGATTAAATCCTCGGTTTTTAAAATCAGATACACCAATCTGCACTTGCTATATTTCAAGCACTCCGGCTTCACTGTCGTGCTTCAAAAATCGCGCGTGTTTTAGCGACCCTATTGTCCACTCATATTTTAATATACTATTCTTATTGTTGTAAAATACATTCTCGTATTGGGCATGATAATTATGATACCGGTGCAGACATATTTCTCTGTTATGCAAGAACGACTAACCAAAATGACAGACGTCAAAATAAGTAGTAAGTAAGTATGTAAAACAAATAAGCTAAGCACTCTTGCTTCCGTAAATTGACGTATCTGAGCATTTTAGGTACGGAGGCTAATTAAATCGTTAGAACTTATTCACCTTCCATTTTAGATATAGGAACACCTAATATAGATTAAAAATAATCTTTTGTAAAATCAGAATATCTAAGAAAATATATACCGTTGCATTAGAGAAAAAGCGACTTGCCGAATTTTGAAGTTTTTTGTCAACAGAGAAGAACTTCAAACTCTGTATAACTACACGATCTCAGCTGTGTGTATGCAAAATTTCATTGGTCTCTTCTGCTCCTACGTGACGTAATATCACTATAAAGTAAGATCGGTATCTGTCACTTTTTTTCTTTAATTGCGAATAACTCAAAAGGAATGGTATCATATTTAGGTATAGGATACATGAAATATGTGTAAAATGTATCTTAGAAGCTGAATTTGTAATTAAATTTATAGCATGCTATTTAAAATATCGAAGTTGATGCCCACTTCCGGTTAACAGGAATTCAAATTCAATATTTTTATACAAAAATATTTTCACGTAATACTCACACATCACAAAATTTGGTTTCAAAATCCCGTTTCGTTTGTATAATACTTTTAATAGGCCGTTCTCACCAATAACGCCGTATATCAGTTATTTGTTTTTACTTTAAAAGAGATCCTTGTTGGGACGCATTTCTTGTGAGATTTGTTCGTCAATAAATGTGTATGCCTCAATAAAATGAGTATTATTTTAATATTCAAATAAGTATGTTGTTATAATATGCATAAAAAAATTGTCTCTAATAAAAGTCTGGACGACTAACAATAACTGAAAGTATACGTTATATATTATATAATTAGGGATACTGACCATCACAGGTATAAAAGTAGGGTTTAATGAAGTGGTATATTCTACAGCTAGCAGGTAAATACACATATCGAGATTTAAAATTATAATTACACAGGTTATATACACGTTCGATCTGTATTGTATCCCCTGCGGCTTCTTTCTTCCCGAAGATGTCCGATGAATATAATACGCTAAGCGGAAAGTATTATTGATATGAATCCATCAGCAGGGGGAGATATTACTTTAGAAAGAGACTGTACCTTGGCTCGATTTATAAAACATGTATTTCAGATTTTTTTTTAATTCTATCACTAAGCGGGTGAAAAGAGATGCAAAGTTGGTATAGAAAAAATTTTATTATGGTTAAATTTTGTTGAAACTTGGTATTAATGCTCTTTTTACAACTAATGAATCACGTGTTTTGGTGTATTTTTTAATTTGACAGGAAATCTGATATCTATTTTCTAATTTTCTTCTGGAGTCTCAATGAATCTAACAAGGAATGAAATGTCTATTTTATGAGCGGCTATCACAAATGGGTTGCTAAAAACTTGGATTTACTATGAGGGATAGTCAGATGATGAAGGAAGAGGAAAGTGAAATGTGATTACTGTATTGCTAGCATGTATGTACTTATATTAAATACTAGATACTTAACAATGGGCCGACATGATCGCTTAGTTGGGTATTGATTTTCAATAGAATAGGACCCAGCAATAAGATGTCATTCTGTGTACTTTACCTCGTAAAATTTGGCCGTTTCTTTGCCGTTATTCATATTAATTATTAAGTTAATATTTTATGAAACAGACAGTGGTACAGGAGAAATATGATCCAAACGTAAACTTTGATTGAATTATAAGTTAAGCAACTGCTAACTTATTTGCGCAATTAAATTTGGCATTTCGAATTTTTGGAGATAAAGAGAAACTGTATCTGAAGGCCGGATATAAACCAATATAGCCTGCCCCTTATCTTTATAAAAACTAGCATACCACGCAGATACATGCAAACACATTAATTTAACGCTTGCAAAATAGCACTGACGCGAAAGAATCGTTATATGTGAAATTGCACTGTGTGGAACATAACACCTAATCAGTAGTTTCGATCTCTTGGCATACCGGTCGAGTTAATAAATACGGCATTTATGTAAGTCACTTTAACCGGTAGCCGTAATATCTTTAATGCATTAGCAGTAAATAAGGCGAAAGGCGATAAATAAAATTACGACCGCGCAACAAGCATCAGCAGCAACACAACAAATCCGCAGTCCTGCCAGCGAGGCGAATAAATAACAATTTTTAATTACATTTTCTGAGTGTGCCGAGTATAAAACCGTCTAATAATTTTTCGCTGTACGAAATCACCTCAATAAATCTAGTGCTCCGAGGATATAAATTAATTAGCTGTCTTGACAGTCGACGGCTGAAAGAGGTATTATTATTATTTTTGCAGAGGTAATAACGTTGCGGTCACCGCAACCCAGTAATTTTTAAACGTGGATATTGCTGTAGGGACTTGTAGATATCTCTATACATATTTTCCTATTTTAACGTATATGCAATATGGTTTGTCGTTTAGCTTGAGTATGTGCATAATCTAAACATAAACAAGTATAATCAATATCCTGTTTGATTCGAAAAGGAATAACAAGAGAAATTTCGGTAATTATTTTCCACATCTTGGTTATTATTAATTATTACCGACTAAACGACCGACTACCGACTACTACTAAGACATTATTTGGCAATTAATACTGAGAATAAATATGAAAAAGAAATTAAACACGCACTCAAAGTTTAAGAAAAAAGAAACCGCCAAAAATAATAAACGTAAAATGATAAAGTAAATATAAAACTAATCGATGTGAAAATTAGAAGAAAAAATATTCACAAGACAGAAATGAGCAGAAATGTTGATCTACGCATCACAAGCCCAAAGAAATAGAACACGATTATTATTCTATGGATTAGTTTGAAGTTACAGCAGCAGCGCAACTGTAGATCGGTTGTGCTTCTTCAGTTTGGTTGTGGTGTGGAGAAATATGCCTTTCACAGTATATTTCTCCCATATTCGACTAGTCTGTTAGCTTTTTGATATAGAAAGAGTAGTAGAATGTGGAAATCTAAAAGTTATCTTGTTTTAAGGTACAAACCTATTATCTGCCAGTTATTAATTTATTTTTAAATTTTTTCATTGTTATGTAGTAGGTACAAACCTATTATCTGCCAGTTGCAAATTTTTATTTTGGGGTTATCGCTCATCTCTATGGCATGGCAAGAGGTTTATTTCTAATGAATAATGTCATATTGTTCCTAAATAAAATTAGCTGTAATGTCGCATAAATCGTTAATATTAATTAGAAACATTAACGGGGCAAAAACCGAAGCCTAAGGCACGCCCACCAATACCAACAATAAATTATTTAAATTTCATTTATTTATTGTATGTATCATGTGTGTGTACAGTCAAATGCCTTGTTTAAGTCGCAAAATGTATTCCCCAGTTTCGAAACTCTAAAAATTGTTCAGTGAAGCGATACTTGTGATACGATGTGTCTCGAAGTAATCTTAAGGAATTCTAGCGTAAAAGAATCTGGTCACTATAAAGGTTCTTCTGTAGATATGATTCATCTCAATTAGCAAGTAAATTGCATAAATTATAGCTTATATTTCTGGTTGTGGTATGTCCACGCAATTCCTTAGTTCAGTAAATTCCATTGAGATAGTATACTAAGGAGACGCTATGAAGCATATTTACTGTATGTTCAAAACGGCGCACTGGGCGGGGCTAAGTGGAGCACCAATATGGCTGCCTCATCAGGTCCGGACTACTGAAAATTATAAGTATAATTTTAAGCCTCCACTTAACAGATGGTTTTATTTAAAATTAATTACGTCATCCCACGCCTGTTAGGCCCAAGGCCCATAAATGTCATAATTTGACAATATAAACGCTCAATCTGTAATAGTTTATTTATGTACCAATTACGACCCTGCACATTGTTTTTATGTTAAACACTGACCTATGAAATGTTATTTTCGACGAATTCTTCTTGTTAATGCTGTTTCTACTGTTGGAACTGCGTAGAGCACAAGAAGCCATAATGTCTTCTGAACTTTCTCAATACTACTATGGCACAGTTATTTGATTGTCATGCGCCTTATAAACTTCAGGTTTAACAGACCATTCACGCCATGGCTAACAGATAATATTGAGTAGTGCTATATCATATAACCGTAGATAACTGAAATAATCAATTAAGGCAAACATACATGACACATACATACATTATAATCTACGTGTTTGACGTAAAGAGGAGTACCAATATGGCCGACCTGCGCCGTTTTAGCCACGTGATATCGTCTCCCTACTTATTCTATCTCAATGGTAAATTCTCTGACCTGCACCATACCTGCCCATATCCCATACCTAAATCTGTCAGTATACCCATGTATACTACCAGATCTTCCCCAAGTAGCATATTTGGTTGTCGTTACGTATTTTCTACCTATAATATTACAGCAAAGTAAAAGTTACTGGTATTGCTTACGTTATAACCACGTTATAGCGACATAATAACTATCAAAATGGGAAAATATTAGGTCCGTATTACGTCGCATTATGCACACTGGACTGAGAACGTAACAACTATGTCTGGACAACGTAGCGCATAGTAGCTATGATGTTGCTGCAACGTTCCCATAAAGTAATTTTGAAATCTTCCTATTGTAAATTGAGAGTTTTGTACCTTATAAAACAATGGCATTTCTCTCGATTATATATTCTGTTTCTTTTCTTTATTTCACAGATACTACAACATATTCACTCTAACAACTGACATGTTACGTTTGTTGTATTTTACTAACATAATTATAATCTAAATATATAACTTATCAATTAGAACATTTCTGGCGATAAATCCTCAAATTATAAACAAACTTCAGTTTACTGATAAATATAAAGGTGATAGTTCTTAAAATAGTAGGGGCCACATAATTATTCAATTTATCAAAAAAAAACTCTTAGAATAATTTTAAATTTATTCTCTGAATCAAGACAATTGTATTGCTTCAATCTTACGAAGTAAAAGTATAGAATATTTTTATACGAAATTTTCGTTTTTATCATACCGATAATTAATTACTTTAAGGTTATGTATCACTAAAGTCCCATTTTAATGGCGGATTTATTTTATTTTACTAGAGAGTAATACTTTCGTGTTGAAAGTAATAGTTTCTAAACGTATATTATTGTAATGTCGTAATTGCAACTACAAAAATGTTTATAACTTTAAAACTTTAAATATATGCACTTTTTACGTAATTGCTACTAAAAATTTAACGCACAGGTGGCAATTACTGGAAAGTCATATGGTTGTACCGGTTGAAAGTAACAACAACTTTGAATCAGTAACCATATACACGAATTTACCAAAAAGTTGTTTTGCAAGTAATATTGGAGTAACGACTCCAATTCTATTTACACTATACCATGATTAACTTTAAAGTGATTTATTTCGTGCATATAACGTAATTGATACTATGAATATTACTTGTGGGTAAATAAGTCGCTATAGTTACAATTTACAGTAAAAGCTACGTAATTTAAACTATGACAAAGTAACCATGTCGATAACACTAGTAACTATAACCATGTGTGCTACTTGGGTCTCTAACCGAAACTTCTTTACTTCTGCCTACTTAGAGTTACAACTTCAAAATGTTTGGCAAAACAGGTTTTGTCCGTACTATCTGTCAACATATCTAGTAAGCGATGGTAACAGATAAGCTCCAGAATTATGCAGGATCCATTAACCCATTCACTGCGCATGACGTCTGAAGACGTTATACATCTATTGCAACTTAGTACGCATGCCATCTTTGAACTGAAGATGATCTCGACGATCTCACTTTTGTACTCGATGTGGAAGAGCAAAGAAAATATGGCTGGTATGATCCATGACCGAGTATGAAAATAGATAGCAATAATTTCTACAGAAACCCCTTCCTCTTCTTCAGTATAATAAGAATATTGGGTAGGAGGAATGGGGAAAAAGGGAGGGTGGCGTAGCTCATATTATATATCCACTCGAAAGAAAAACCCTCAGATGGTATAAGAAATGAATGTATCCCTCAATAACTAGCGTAGTACGAGGGGTACGAGAGGTTACTGCACCAGCAAATGCTGAACATGTCTTGGAGAAAAATGTTTCCACCGCAGCAAGAAAAGCTTCACAGCGGCGCTGTATCGGTGGCTACGACTAGTTTCGAGTTTAGCTCGTATGAGTTTATTGAAATTTTTTTGTTTTTTTTTATTAATTAATTAATAAATTAAATAAAAAAAAAAATTAATAAATTAAATAAAACTAATAAAAGTGCCATGAAAATATTAGTCGGCTAGCAGGTAACGTATTTTGTCAAAATTAATCAGCAGTGAATGGGTTAATAGGTGAGCCTGCCTTTTATTTTGCTTATAGTCTAGAAATAGGAACATATCCTCCTCTACCCTAGTGGTTGAATTTGTATTTATTGCACCCGTGCTAGACATGTAGAATTGCTTTTGCGCCTTGCTAAGTAATGTTTTAGTACATGCTTGTGAACAGAGCTACCACAGAAAGGACCCGTCCGTAATAGTGTGTATCCCATATAGTGCTGCCAAGGCTAATATTACAGAAATAGAAAATTAAGGTTAAGAAATTAAGGTTAAGAAAAAAGTCTAAATACGCAAATAAATTCCTACAAGTCGGCGTACGCGTTCTGTTAGGCTGTTTCTATAAGAACTCCTAACACATAATTTATTCATTGAAACATTAAGTAACAGTTGTCTATGAATGTAATGCTATATGCGCTAGTAATGATTCTTATAAGAAATGTTAGTTACACAAACAATAATTAATCCAATGCACAATTTATGACAGTTGAAGTTTTCGCTTTTACACAAAAAAAAAAACATCTTTAAAACTCGTGCATCTAAAATACTCTAGAATGCAAAGAATCCTAATTCGTTTGTTTAATATCAAAGCTTTATCGGAGAATGGCGAACCATCAAATACGTGCATCTTCATAAAGCAAACTGTCAATACATTCTGAACGACATTAATTAAAGTCCCGGAGGACGGCTGGACGTGCGGGAATACTTGAAAGGAACCGAGATAAATGCGTTAAGTCGTTGCTTTTAACAGAGACGATAAGATAACGTCCTGAATCGAATCCTCGTTGACGCTATCCGACCTGTTCTTATACTAAATATAAACAGATTAATCCTGTCCAATTTGCATTTTGTATATCTTTCTCTAAGAAATAAACGCTTGATTAATTTCAGGTTGTAAGCTATGTAAACTGCCATAAGTAAATCTTCGTATATGGGAATTTATGAGCATGCAATGTACTCTACACAAATGCAGAGAAAGCGAGTATCTTAAAAATTTGGTTTTGCAAACTATTTATTATTTGTCTAAACCGTAAATTCGCATCGCTAAAAATTATGACCTGCCTATCACCATTATATGCTATATTTTATACAATTGTTACCACTGTTTGTATAATGCTCTTTAATAAAAGATTTGTTCTGATAAGGGGCTATCCGCAACAATTTCAGCGGCCTGAATCGTTGCTGGTTAATTCATGCAGTCACTATACATAGACACATTTGTTAATTTTAAGATTATTAATATCAGTAAAAAGTGTTTTAAATTGCACTTTTTAAATATTAGTGCTTTGAATCCGATAAAAATGTAGTGGACATTAAAGTACACATTGAATCGAATATAAACTCAAAATATAAGAATGTGATCATATTTTCTATGACCTTACATCGTTATGTAGTGATCCAAACAATTAAGTTAATTTAGAATTTATATTTTTTGTGCTATTATTTTCCTTTATTTTGCGTTTATTTTTTTTTGTACTGTATATACAAAAGGCACTCATTTCAACTGAAAGAAAAGCTAGATTTTATAAAATTACCTTACTATACGAGATGTGTTCAGAAAATAACGGGAATTTATTTTTTTGAAAAAAATATTTATTTATTCCTCTACATTAATGTTATCGCCTTCAAAATAGTCTTTATTAGATATTATGCGCTTGTGCCAGCGCTTCTTCCAATCTTCGAAACACTTCTCAAACTCGATCTTTGGGATAGCGTTTAGCTCTTTCAGTGATGCGCTTTCAATGTCATCTATGCTTGTAAAGCGACGGCCCTTTTAGGTTCTCTTTATTTTTGGAAATAAGAAAAAGTTGGGAGGAGTTATGTCTCGCGAATATGGAGGCTGGAGTATCGTTACAGTTTTTTTTTGCCAAAAATTCACAAACAAACAATGAAGTATCTGCAGGTGCGTTATCGTGGTCAAAAGCCATGAATGCTTTCTTCACAAATCCGGGAGTCGTTTTCGAATTGCGTGGAACTTGTAGGTGGTACTCCTTATTGACCATTTGACCTTGTGGCAAAAATTCATGATGCACTATGCCATTACAATCTAAGAACACAATCAGCATAGCTTCACGTTTGACCGCACTTGTCGAGCCTTTTTCGGTCTTGACGAGTCAGGATGCCTCCACTAGGACGATTGAGCCTTAGTCTCGATGTCATATCCGTAAACTCATATCTTGTCACCCCGTTGACTTCATTTAGTGAGAGAAATTGAGAAATTTCCATTCGTCGCTGTTTTTGTTCAAACCTTAACAATTTTGGAACAAATTTTGCTGCCACTCGCTTCATATCCATAACATTCGAAAAAATTTCATTGCATAAGCCAATCGATATGCCAACATCATCAGCAACATCTCTGATTGTGATTCGACGATTGTTCGTAACCGTTTCTCTCACTTTTTCCACGTTTTCATCGGCTGTTGATGTGCTGGGGCGTCCGGGGCGTTCTTCATCTTCAACGTGTTCGCAACCATCTTGGAAACGCTTATATCACTCGTAAACTCTTGTTTTATTCATAGCAGACACTTCATAGGCCTTTGTTAACATTTCACACACTTTGTTACACTTTATTTCATTTTTTACGCAAAATTTTATACAAATTCTTTGATCCATTTCTTTTAGCAAATGAAAATCGCCGAGTTCATAAAACATGTCTAATCTCACTGGCTATCACAGACAAAGTATGCAATGAATACAGCTGAAACTTTTATCATACTTCAGAGGCTTGTATACCAACATACAAAAAAAATGACAATCGGATTCTCCAAACCCGCGAAATTTAAAAATTCTCTTTATATCCTGAAAACTCCTCGTATACAGTATGAAGTATCCACAATTTTACTGATTTAAAATAGAATACACGATTTCTAAAAACCATGTCTTCATACTGTTCGCGCCAATTATGCTGGAATAAGATTTTGGCAGCATGCTATTGTTTCAGATTAAGTTTGTTGAGCATACCATATATCTTGCTGCCAACATTTTCCCGAAAATGTCAAGAGTGTCAGATCAAGTAAGTATTCCCTGAAAAGGATTCGCAATTTTACAACAATGCTTACAGGTTATTTGACGCCATTCATTACTATGGTCCTGCTATCAAGATGCATGTGAGTGACTGAATTTCTGAACTCACTTTACTTACAAAAGGTAGCCGTTTTGAAATCACAATCACCATTTCTTTCCAACATTATGAATATCATATCCAGCAAGAAATAATATTATTATTCGATATTTTAAATAGCCTGTTACTGTTTTAGACATTTGTTTATGAATAAACTGCATTTTCCTTTTCAAATATCTATCAATATAACATAACAAGTCCAAATCCAAAACTAGAATGATATTTTAGATCTACTGTAATACAGAGGCAGGTGTAACAACAGCCCATGGGTGCTGTAAAATATAAGTTCTTCCAAAAACAAATCTTTCATGAAAGGATACTTTTCGTCTATTTTGTATAATTATAAGGGACGTAATTTTTTCCTATTAGCGAGACAAATTATCGCCTAGACACTAATAGAGGAGACTAGTCAAAGTGGACTTGCAAGCAAAGCATTTATCAGTACTCTGCCTTGAGCGGAATTGAGCGTAGCACCTTTCTAGAGTTAAATTACTCTAAAACTGACGCTCGGGTTTTACTGTCAGATTTTTACCTGGGCATACATGCAGGTACATCAATTCTATTTGTTGGATATTGTTTGGTGGTTGCATAAACTCAAATCAATCGAACTTTCGTAAACAAATGTGGTACAAATTTAATTGTTACTTCAAAAATTTTACTTGGGTATTATTTAAACTGAAAAATTTAGATTCTATGACTCAAGAAATACTATTGGGATTCATTTTTTTTAATCTTTGGTGGGTACTAGTTGCAGCGACTTCCTAAGCTGCATTACTTTTCCGAATAGCTCTGTAACTCTTTCTGTGTAGCTTGTAACAGCACTATACTCGTATTACCGTTTATAATGCTACGATATTACCACATCACTAGGATGGAAATAATAGACAAAAAGCAGTAGATTCTGAGTGAGGAGGAGATAGAGGTACGGAGAGCGATATACATCTTGCAATGGGGCTTACAAATAGGTAATAATGATACGAGGGAGCGTTTTTATATTCGCGGAATGGGGGATAAGGGGTGGAAATAAAAAAACCAAATTATTTTTCTTTTTCAATATATTCACCTGCAAGACGGATACATTTTTCACATCTTTCAATTAATTTATTTATACCCTAATAAAAAAATGATTTCTCTTTATCTGCAAAATACGCCGAAACTGTCTCCTTGACTTCATCATCGGCAGTAAATTTTTTACCCCGCAGCTCTTTTTTCATTTTCGGAAACAGGTAATAATCACTCGGGGCCAGGTCTGGGCTGTAGGGTGGGTGATTCACAATTTCGAAGCCCAGCTTATGCAGGGCAGCTAACGCAACGCGGCTCTTGTGGACGAGCGCGTTGTCGTGCAAAAGCAGCACACCTTTCGTCAATTTTCCCCGTCTTTTCTCTTTAATGGCTTCTTTTAGTCGCTCTAATATTGAAGCGTAATATTCTCCGGTAATAGAAACACCTTTATCTTTATAATCAATCAACAATATTCCTTCCGAGTCCTAAAATACCGTTGCCATGAGTTTCCCAGCTGATTGTGACACTTTAAATTTCTTGGGAGATGCTGTGCCCTTTTTATGCCACTGCATGGAGTCTTGTTTGGACTCAGGTTCATAATGATGAACCCAAGTTTCGTCTCCAGTAACAATTCGACTCAATACACCATCCTTGTCTTCATTACAGAGGTCCAAAAATGCACGCGAACACTCTACGCGCTGTTGTTTTTGCGGCGACGTGAGCATTCTCGGCACCCGTCTTGCGTTGACCTTAGACATGCCGAGGTGATCGTGTAGGATTTTAAAAATTGTTGTATCGGATACTCCAACCATTTCTGCGAGTTGTTTCTTCTTTAGTCGAGCATCTTCGAGTACAATTTTTTCAACTTTTTGGATAAGTGCTGGCGTGGTCAGCTCAATGCTCCTGCCCGGCCTCGGGTCATCTTCAAAGGATTCCCTTCCTTGTTTAAATAAACTATGCCACTTGTACACCATGGTTTTTCCTGGACAAGAGTCGCCGTAAACCAATGACATCTCATTCATTATGGTCGCGATTGATTTTCCTTGCCTGGTAACGAACTTTATAACGGCACGATATTTGATTTTTTCCATATTTCACTTTTCACTCCTGATTATGTAACTTGGTTGACGATAGCTCAAAGACTAACTGTCTAATAACAATGAAACTTCGTATTTATACTTATGAGTCGCTGCACAGGCCACGCCCCCAATGCGCCTAATCACCCCCTACAACCCGCTCATTCCGCGAATATAAAAACGCTTCCTCGTAGTACGAGGACTTCTATGTGGGATTAGTAAATTATAGATTTTGAGTTTCGACCGATACATGAAGCAGAATTTCCTAATAAATATGACAATTGTAATTTCGCCTCTTCGGACATTCTCTTAAAAACCCTCTTATATTTTTTTGTACTAATAGATTAAATTATAGAGTGGGTAGTGTAAATTCAAAAGTAGAAAGGTAATTAGAGAATCCATTGCATCCTTGAGTAAACAATTAAATTGCAATAAATTACTGAGAAGTTCTAATTTAAGAAAGCGTCAAAATTCAGTAGAGAAGCCAATGTTTCGTAGAATTTCCGAAAAAATACTACGTACCAAAGATAATTCCGTTTGATTCAAATACTTTTAAGCGTGTCTGTATAATCAACTCTAAGACATTACGAAGGCGGTCGGTTGTCCAGC
>CM043020.1:63871587-63994329 GCA_023690525.1 Holotrichia oblita
TTAACAACCAAATGGAACGTTTACTTCAAGCTAATTTTATTTTTGAACTAACAGAAATAACGTAACATTAATTTTAATGTTCATTCAACCTCTTCGCCGTATTTAAACGAAAATTGTTCTTGGATTTACCATTTTTTTGTTGAATCAATGCATGAATTTTTCTGAGTGCGTGAATAGAAAATAAATTAAGAATTTCTTGATATGTGTAAACATCATTTTCGTTATTGTTATCCATTTTAACTCTTTATAACAATAATATATAAAAACACTTAATATGCTACTTAATTATTAGCAAGGATCAAACGACGATGTATGACTTTGACGTTAGACTTTGACAATAAATATTAAATAAAAAATTTTAGAACGCTTAGTTTCCATGGCACCCTGAATAAATATCGATGAGTTGTGAGTGCATGTTTTCAAAAAAACCTAATTATCTCGTAAACTATCAATTTCAGGTATAGGACATGTGGAATGTAAAAGATGTAAAATGAGATGCCGAATATGACTAAGTAATAAAATATGTGGGGTGCTATTTGAAAAAATTAGGTTATGGTTCCTCAAAATTTCTAAAAGTTAACGTGCCACAGTAAAGGAACCACGCAATATAGACAGGTGTTCTCGGCGTTAAAATATACTCCAACATGTTGTTTAAGCATATTATGAATTCTAAATAGATATCCGAAAAAATCGAGTGTTCTCTGATTTTTTGAATAAATGACCGCTATAGTAAATTTTTTGGAAATAGTTGAATAACTACAAAACGCCGGAATCACATTGAAAAAACTAAATACATTTATGAAGCCTAAAAGTAGGCGAATCCAAATATGTAAAAATATACAGACTGTTTCATAAAAAATAAAGTAGACGGCCGGCGCCTTCCGGTGTAACCGGAAGCGCTAGAAATCTAAAAATATTTTAAGTGAAGAGAACACAATAAGTTATATACGATTCTGAATTTTCAAGTTTATATTTTGGCTAGAACTCCATAAACTTCTAATAAACTGTCTCGGTGAGACACCCTGTATACGTGCCTAATAATCACATCAATTTTCTGATCCATCACACTATTAACGTTACGTTATTTAAAAATTGCAAATTTTTATCGAAACAATGTGCACAAACAAAAAGTATCAAACTAAATATACTAGGAAATAAATCATCATTCTCAGCTTTTTTTACATTTCGAGCTACTTGTATATGTATTTGTATATGTATATAAGGAAAAATTAAATATGTGTTTTCTTTGTATGTTGGTAGTAAATAGTCCTATTCATTCGGAAATAATTCTGCAGGTGGTCGTGTTTAGGGCGTTGACGTATTTCGTCGGCAATTACTACTACGTGTTTAACCGCAAATGAATATTCAGGAAGGCGAGGCATAACAAACATTTCTTGATAAAATACTTTTTTTCAGATTATGCAACCAAACACACGATGGTCGAAAACCTGCCATAAGAGTGATATATCAATTTATCAATGGTATTACGTTAGTTCACGAATTGAAGAGTATGTTTTGCTGGCGTTCTTACCTTTAATCTGAGTTCTGCTTTTAATGGGTCTTCTTCTATTAATAAGAGATGGAAGAAGAACATATGCAGCAGTACCTCAACAGCAGTGTTTGGCCTTGTACTCATCGCAACAGAGCAACAGAGACAGAGAGAAACGATGTTAGACAAATTGTCCGCTTTAGGTATGTATGTATACCACACTACCAACATACACTGGTGCCATGCTATAGTCATTAACAATATACCCAAGGGGGCGACCAATAAGTTAATACCCTACTATTAGAGCCTAAAAGATACCATTCCTTCCAGGTGCACAAAGTAGATTTACGACCAATTAGTATTGCATTCAATGAGTTTGATCTGGATTTTATTTTTGTGGATTATGATCAGCCAACAATGTAAATCAGGCTTTGTTATATAATAATGATACATTTAACGAGTGGCTACTTATTTTCGGACTATTATCTAATTGCTGACATCTGCGGATGAAAGAATGGCGAGCAATTTCTCAAGAATTAATTGGTGTTTTAAATCTGAATATGTCAAGAAGAAACGAAGCTATGCATAAAGCGGGAGCAGATCCAATAAAGTATCTATTATGTTTAGAATAGGAGATAGGACTTTCGCCGAACATTTAACAACAAAATCCTTTGTTATTTGTATACGTTTTTTTATTTGATCTGTTATTAAATCTTCCAATAATATTGTTTTTGATTTATAAGTGTGATACGGTTTGTTTTTATAAAGTTCAATTATTCACTTCAAAAACAGCGCAGATTGTTTGAAGATCCCATTTTACGGCAAATAAGCCATGAGAAAGTTTCAAAATATATTTATAACACAGTTACTAATAAGGAAACTATAAATATTAAATATATTGCTGTACAGATAGATTACTATTTACAGCCACTTTCTTGTAACTCGTGCTAACTTATCTAACATTTAGGATTACATGTGAAATTACCATACCTATAATGGTCTTTAAAAATATTATCAAAGCTATAAATATTTGGACAATTTGTAAAATTATTATTGACAAATTGATTATTGTTTCCGTTAGTAAGTTTGTTTAAAGCTAATCGTGCTATTAATGTTAACTGAGTAAATTGTATATGGTGCTGTTTTATGTTGTGTATGAGTTTATTAGGACATCATTATATATTTTATTGGTCTTTATCATTTATACCCAATAACAATAAAAATCTATTTACTAATCTAAAAACAAAAATTAGAAAAAACAATTGAAGTAATGTCAGTCATAAATTATAGAGATTGTAAAAAATTAATGCTAAAATGAATTTATAACCATCAATATCTGTTCTCGTAATCACATAATGTCTAGTATTCTAAAGATTGACGACATAGTTTTGATTTTAGAAATTTTATTTACATTGAAAAACAAAAATAATTATAAAAAAATTCATGTAGCAAATGATGAATTAATTTTAAAACTGATATAGATAATTTAAGTGCGATATATAGTAATTTAATTCGCTGAATTTTATTAA
Source organism: Holotrichia oblita (assembly GCA_023690525.1). Lineage (NCBI taxonomy): Eukaryota > Metazoa > Arthropoda > Insecta > Coleoptera > Scarabaeidae > Holotrichia > Holotrichia oblita. The sequence continues at coordinate 63,874,606 of CM043020.1, forward strand.
ATTAAGCTTTTGATTAGATTTTTTAGGTGTTTCCCTAGTTCCACAGTATTGATAGGGCATAACAAGTATAAATTGATATAGAGATAATGTAGGTATAATTTTATTTGAAGTAATTATATATTGTCTACATATTATATCGAAAAGTCTACCTATTGTTGTCTATTTTAGTTAATTGAATTAATGTGGAATTATATCAGGCAAACAGTTTACTTTTATATATTATATTATACATACTGTATCATTCACTTCCCTATACTTAGTTAGAATACACATGAGGTCAGTTCGTCATCTGTTATATTAATCTCTCTGATCTCGGAGACAATTTGGTATTTTTATATGTACTGCTATTATTTTGCATAGGATTTCGTGTTTTGTTGAGACTGGGCCAAAAGGTCTTCTAGTTTTTGTCGTAATGTTAAATGATAAGCCTGGTTCTAAATGTATGCTTTGAAGATACGCCCGGTGCTGAAAGAGAGAAGACGCCTATTGGGCGCTAATACCCCTAGACGCTGGTTGAAAATATAATCATAGTAGTTCATAAAGGCACTTATCAATTATACTTTGTTTATCAAAATGATATAAAAGACTTCCACGATCCGAATCTCTGCTATGAGGGCTTCCGGGTTTTGACGACGTCATAGTAAAGTAAAAATATACAAAACAAAAGCAAAATTAAAAAATAAAATGAAAATAAATACAGTGTAAACTCTATATGACGACAATGAAGGGACTGTGCATTTATAGCGTTAGAGAGAGTTGTCGTTAAATTGAGAGAAGAAAAAATCAGAATTATAAAAAGAAAAAGTTTATTTCAGACTATAACAAAAAACAATCTTATTTGAACGCTATTGCGTATAGTCTGTTATTTTTGTCTGACGTACCTCCAAATTTCTTTGTCTGTGAGTGACAGCAGTAAGCAGGCAGTCGTCTACTTCGATGTAGGTTTGAAGATTCTGTAAAATTTCCTGCCATGTTGAACTGTTGAATCCACCCAGTTAATGGAAGGTCATCGTCGCTATCAAACTCAGGTTCTGTTTCCACTCCATCACTCGTAGAATTGGTACAAAGTCCAGCATGTCGAAAAAAGTGCTGTATAGTTGTGGATATCACATTTTCCCAGGCTTTAGATAAAAAATTGACTGCTAGCAACATATTAACAGAAGTTTTACCCTCAGATTCGACTAGCTCCATCAATAATTTCCTTCTGTCTGTTCCTTGAGGCTTTTCATCGCACTCTGGTCCATTGGCTGTAAGACACTAGTCGTATTTGGAGGAAGAACTCTAAGGTTTGATATAAACGGGTGGGCAGGGCAGTTGTCAACAAGAAGTAACATTTTTTGTCGCTTTAATTCTGCATTCCACTTTCGCACTTCTTCCTCAAAAAGTTGACTGGTCATCCCAGCTTATTTATTAGCTTTATAAGTATCTGGCAATTTTTTAATGTTCTTAAAACTGCGCGGATTTTTCGATTTGCCTATTAACATAAGCTTTTTCTTCGGTACCATCCATATTAGCAGCCACAAGCGCCATAATACGTTCCTTGTAGAGCTTTCCTCCCACACACTTTTCCCCTTTAAATTTCAGAGTTGTATCTGGAGTCAACTTATAGAAAATTCCTACTTCATCAGCATTGAAAATGTCACTTGGGGCGTATTTTTCTGTCAATTTTGACCACACTGTATTAATCCAACCATGAGTAACATTTGTATCAATACTTCGTGCTTCTCCACTTATTTTACTATAGTAGATATTATGACGTTGCATGAATTTTCCAAGCCATCCTTCCTAGTAACTTTACATGGAGTTTACACTGTATGTACAAGAATTTACTCAAACCCGACTTTGCTACTAGTTTGGCAACTAACGTTTGTGGCTTCTCCAGGAGCAAAAATTGGGCAAGGGGCTCCAGAAAGTCACGGTAATTTGACGTGTAAACTACGCTAGAGGCGAAAACTTTCTGACAGGGGAGAGGCTGAAGTACGCGGGGGTATATGTACAACTATGCAAAGAAGCGGATCAGTGAGCACGGGGCAATAAAGCGGAAAGAACGGGTTTCCAAATACTAGAGAGTGAATAACCATCATCACGGTTGAGATTCTGGGGATGTCTCTGAATCTTGATAGTTTCCTTTATCTTTCATGGAAAATAGTGTTGAAATTTGTTTACAACAGATACCTGATCAAAATAAATTTTATGTCCTGTGTCGAGAAAATGTTCGGCTAAGGCTGAGTGTGCTGAAGAACGTGACTTAACGTACTGTTGGTGTTCTTTGATTCTGGTTTAAATTGATCGTCCAGTTTCGCGTATGTATATTGTACCACAAGCGCAGGGAATTCTGTAAATGCCTTTATGGGAGAGAACATGGCCAGTGTCCTTGGGCGAAGAAAGAATTTTGGAGATTTTGTTTAAAAGTTTCAACATGGGTTTAATATTTTTTTATGGAGAATTCTACCAGTGTGATCTGTAACGTCATGAATGTAGGGGAACAATAGTGTCTTGCTGATTACGAGTTTTTGGTATTTCCCTAGGGAATCGCGGAAGAAGTTGTATGTATGCCAGCTATAGCGGCAGCTGAAGAAGAGTAGTTTTTACACGTTTTAATTTGCTGTTGAGGTTGTCAGGTTGAGAAATTGAGATTGCGTGGTGTACAAGAGAGCTGATTACTGATTGCTTTTGTGCTGGGTGCTGGTGTGAGTGGACGTGAAGATATCGATCAGTATGTGTGGGTATGTGGGGACGCAGAGTAACCTAACTGTTCATCAAGGAAGGGTAGGGACCATTTGTTTCAGTGTCTATGGTGAATTTGAAGTCGAGGTGTTGATTATTGAGGAAATACAAGAAAATAGGTAGAGTGTTTTTATCATGTGGCCAGATAACGAAAACGTCATCTACACACGTATCTTAATCAAGTTTTTGGTTTTAAATTCGCATGTTTCAAAGTAGTGATCTAAAGTGCCTCCATGTAAATATCAGCTACAACCAGAGAAAGGAGCGAACCCATAGCGGCAACAGAGATTTGTTGATAGTATTTTCCATAGAAAATAAAGCACGTTGAAGTGAGGCTATCTTCGCTAAGTGGATTAAAGCGATAAAATTGGCGACAAGCACTTTTGTAAAAAGTGATGCAACATCTAAACTATCAAGAAGATCTTTGGATTCGATAGATGTTTTAGAAATAAGTGCCCGGAACAACAAAGTGTGCGGAATTTAAGATGAGCAATGGAACATTTCCTGTTTATTTCTTAAGGGTATCAGCGAAGTATTTGGCCAAGTTGTAAATGGGCGAATTTATCGTGTTAACTATTAGTTGGAAAGGTAGGTTTTGTTTGTCGATTTTTGGAAGATCGTGGAATCGAGGTGGCTGGGATTTTTTGGGTAATATCCGTTTTTGTATGTCAGAAGAAATGACGGAGGATTTCATTAATGAAGTGATTTGTCGTTCAAATTTTGAGGTGGGATCACGCGACAGGAGGGTCTAGCTGCCATCTTGCAAGAGATCTGATATATATTTTTTAATGTGTACTGCTAAATATAACTATCATAAAAGCAATAGTTATACAAATGTATTAAGAATGTAGAAGGCGTAAATGCCAAAGCTTGAACATTTAGTACACTTAATGATTACTCCTCATTTCTCGTATTTTTATTACTTATTATTGTAAACGATAAACTAATATTTATGAATAAAATACATATAATCACTTTCACGGAAGCGATGTAGATATTATTTGAAAATTAATCATTTACTTTTGCTGTACTTTACTTTAAAACAGAATTTATCTATTGAAATGTAGACAAAATTAGTATTTGTTTATTGCATTTAAGTTTAGTATAAAATGATGTAAGCAGTAGGTGGAATTGCCTGCCGTTTATTTACATATTATCTAGTTCACGTATACACATATATTGTGTGATGCGTGTGAACACGATAAAATAACAGTAATAACGTAAAATCATTAAATTTTCTTTTTAAGCCATTAGTTAACGCTCACGTAAACTGATAGTGTTAAAAAAATCGCTTTATAGATTATGTATAATCGTATCTCATTTTATGTTCGTTGTATATTTTTTCAACTAAAGTATAATACAGTTGCAAAACACTATATTGACGTTTTGATTTGTTATGAATTTCAAATAAGAAATAAATTTTTATTAATAATTAACATCATATTAACGAACACATTTGCGGATGCTAATATTACGTGTTATAAATGAAAATATTAATTACCTAACTTACCTATTTGTCCAAACAATACTGCACTTGCTTCAGCAGCTAATGTTAAGCTGATATTATTGTAAATAAGGTGGCTAATACTTCTGGGAATTCTATACGTAATATGTGTTGATGTGAATAAACAAGTTTTACATATACGAGGAGCGTTTAAAAGATAATTTCTGAAATACTAGACAGCAAGTTTATAAAAAGAAATTTATTTATCGAAATATTTTACAAAAAGGTATACTTATTACTCGAGTACATTCTAAAAATAACAAAACATTTTACAAAACCAAACAAACAATGTAAAAAATGCTTATTTTGTCAATAAATAAAATGTCGCTACTTTCATGTATTTCTGAAATGCGTATAAATAGTTGTTTTGTAACAGTGTAGATCTTTCTTCTAATTATTAACAAATAGTCACAATATTTAAATAGTTTATCCTAGCCGAATAAAAACACGAACAATAAATACTTATATACAGAATTCGAAACTTCAACGAAAACTTCCACCGAAATCGGAAGTGTGTCGTTCTTTAATCCTTTTTAAATATAATAGGAATTATGACAAATATTACATAACACAGTCTGCTTGAAGAAATACAACATCTCCTTCGGACAAAGGAGATTCATACTTTCACGGCTGGTCGACGAGTACCCCCACGGATGTTTGATGTGGCCGTACTGAATTGCATATAATTGATCTCTTATCTTCTTGAAAAGAGGCGTTGAATGCTCAGTCGTTGGGATACGTAAAAGATTGCCAAGATATGATATTGAAGCGATAGGACTTACTATACAGGCAGTACCCGAACCGAACATTTCCAATAACTGAAAGTAATGATATATTAGTCAAAATATCAATCCCTTAAATGTCGCTAAATACACTTACTCTGTTCTCTTTTAATAATAAAACAATTTCATTCATAGTAATTGTCCTTTGAACTACTCTGAAATCGCCCCATTCCTGAGCCATTTGGATAATTGACGCTCTAGTAACTCCTGGCAAAATTAATCCGTTCAATGGAGGTGTAACTAATTCTTTCTCTGCGAAATAAGAAAGAATTAACATCTTTTTACAAAAAAATCTAATTATTCATGTATTTACCTCCATCTTCATTAATATAAAACATAAATATATTCATAGTTCCGACTTCGGTAACTTGATGGTCATCACCATATAACCACAGAACTTGCTGAAGTCCCCTATTTGAGGCTTTCTTTTGTACTCTTATCGTTGGACCGTAATTTGAACCCACCTTTCTGTCACCACAACCACCTGGCCAAGCTCTGGCATATGTCGGGTCAGCTAACAGTGAAACTGCATCACTGCCAGAGCTAAAGTAGTTGCCAACTGGGCACAAGATTGTAAACATAAGCGCAGATTCAGATTGCGCAACACCCAATGTACCCTAAGGAATACAATAATCGTGTTATTATAGAAAAAGTATAATTGTTGATATACTTACATCAACTCCAATGAGTGTTGGTCGTATATAAAGGCTAGCCCCTTCTGCATGTGGAACCCATTCTTGATCTATCGCTATAATTCTTTTTAAGCATTTTAACATTTCTTCGCTATCGAATGTTGGCAAACCAGATGTTTTCGCTGATAAATTCATGCGATGCATGTTCATATCTGGTCTGAAAATTCTAACCCTCCCGTCAACACCCCTGAAAGCTTTAAGACCCTCAAAGAGCTGTAAAAAATGACGAATGATTAGTTCTTATCGATATTTACTATTGTAAAAATATTAATTAACTTACCTCAACTGCATAATGTAGTACTTTAGCTGCGGGATGTAATGAAATGTTCTCAAATGGAATAATTTCTGGTTTTTGCCAACCTCCTAGTGCTTCGTGGTAGAATGCTTTCAACATATGATCGGTGAAGATTTGTCCAAATTTCAATTCGCTAACATCAGGCTTAAGACGTAACTGGTGAGGCTCAGCTAGGGTTATTTTAAGGTCGTCATACTGCAAAAAGAGAAATACTACTTAGCATATTATCTTCATTAATACTATACATTATCATTGTCAGAATCATATAAAGTGATTAGAAATGTATTTGGTTCAAATATTTACTATTGTAAGAATTAATCATATTAACTTAAATAATCTATATCATAGAATAAGTAAATACTATTTGATAAGTACTTTTTAGATGTACTTTTTCACATTTAGATTGCATGCCTGAGAGCCAATGCTTTAATCAAGATAAAAAACCTTCTTGAATGTCATTTTCAAATAGTTAAAAAAATTAATTAAATAGCTAATGGATAATATGGAATATGTCAGCCAACCAATTTAAGCTTGGTAAATGTCAGAATGTGTATCTTTTCAAGTTTGATAGTTCTCATCATTAAGGATTTTTAATATACATATGGGCATCAGCTTATCGAACGGCAAAATTGCAAAGAAATTTGAACTAAATGGGAACATGTAGAAACTAAAAGTAATAAGCATTGACGGAAGTAAAGAATGACATTACTAGTTATATAGTTTTCCTTAACAGCCACAAAATAATCACACATCTCCCAATCCATTTAGTTTGCATATACTTAATCATTTTATTTCATTTTAGTTTGCTAATGTAGTTTAAGGACAAAAATTATAATATTAGTGATGGACGAAATTTACCGATTTTAGTAAGCGTAATCGATAAAGTTTATTCCTGAACGATTCAGTGTTAAAAAGTAGTAACTCCCATTGAAAAAAATCATCATTAAAATTCGTAGTTGATCCAATTATTGGCCAAAGAATAATGATTATTTTTACTATCAATAACTATTATTTTCGAAATAGTAAATCTGTATGTAGTGATTAAGCCAAATCATAGTATTTTTAATAACTAGTAAATCAGTAATACCTACCCTGAATGTTTCGGCGAGTGGAAGAGGTTCAACTTTCTCATGTTCGTACGGCCGGCTAACATCTTCAACTCCTAAAGCTTCCTTGACCTTCAAACTGCAACTCCTTGCAGCCTGTTTCAATTTATGTTGATGTCGCAAAATCCATCTACAAGCGCACTGTAGAAAAATATCTAACATGAATACTTTTGATTGATTATTATAAGTCTATTTGTGATAAAAATTTTATTTTTTATGTAATTTATTAAGAAAGCATACTAATAAATTTCTTTTAGAATTACACGGTTATGTTGTGTCAACATTCCGACATCATAGTGCAAAATACGTCACAAACACACCTACTTCATCTTTTAACAGCACCAAGAAATGTTATTTTCGCTGTACCTTTCTAGTGGTTGTATCCTATAAACATGCGGGTTTTGTCAGAACCGGTTAATCTAGTTTCTGTAATGTATCATTATATCGGTGATCATACGATAAGTGAGTAAATCAAATTCTTCGTTTGGGTGATTTCCATAAAATTATCTTTAGTAATAGAGGGTTCATTAAAACAAAACAAAAGTAATATAAACATACCATTTTGTTTTTTCGGCTCTAATCACAGTAATCTAAATGAGATAAGTTCTACAAGAAGTAGATTTTTATAATATTCACAAAATATTTGTGAAATCTAAAACACACAGTTTTAATATGAAGAGCACCAGCGACTTATTTTATTTTTACAAAAGCATACATGTAAAAGTGATAGAATTACAGAAAAAAGATTTTGTTCCACTTTTTACCTGTGATTTTATGGAATACATAAAACATAAGATTCGTTTTTTTCCGATCCTAGAAGAACCGAAGAACGGATATCAATATGATTTTTCGAATTTTGATAGGGCACGATAAAATTACATATCTGCGTCTTATTTATCTATGTTCGTTAATGTTTGCGTACGTTTTATTCAATTCAAATGCTTTCCCCTTCTGATGTTTACGGACAAGTAGTTTTGAATACCCGGTAAATTGATAATTTCCAAATCTGATTTTTTTCATGATAATGATAATGCTGCATGCATAAATAAAATTTCATTGTGAATGTCAACAAAATATAATTCATAGCAGTGCATTGTTTCTTATTTACTACATAGTTGACCTTGTCTGTTTAATACTATATTGCAATATAGTCTACATTTGCGCATTCAACATTATTGCTCCATATAATTAAGATTTAGTAAAAATATTTCCAAGTAAGAATTTTGGGAAATGGTTAGAAATTAGCGCTAAAATCACTTTGTTTGAATACTCAAACTTTAAAAGGTTTTTGGCTCATTAACAGTTTTTAAAGAAATATTAGTTTCCTATCAAGTACACAATCTAAGAGGCTTGCAGTAAATTGCTGACTAATATATGAGTAACTTATAAATCAAAAAGGAATTAGTTACATTTTTGAAAGTATTCAGATATACTAATGAGGTGCAATTAAGAAGAAACAGCACATTACTTCAGAAACAAATAATTAACATAGAAAGAAGGAAAAATAAATTTAAATTAAGCTAAAGGTTAGTTTTGTTAAATATTATTGCAGAAATAATTTTGGGGAATACGTAAAACAACTATTGATTATTCAGCATTAACGTAATTTGTTATTCCTGCTTGAATTGCACTGATGCAACTCTTAATTATCGAACTAATTAAGAACATTATCCCAAGTTTGATTGAAATTTAGCTACGATGTTGCATAAGCTTATCAGATATTCGTCATCAGAATATTCTTTTGAGAATTCCGATTGTTTCATAACAAATCAAACTTAGATTGTTGCAATATTCGTATTCTTGCAAAATCTGCCTTTTAATCTTTTCTTAAGTTTGAATATTTTCTTCGATATATTACAAAATTGCTTAGAATATATGTATACACATTGTAATTAAAAAAAATATTCAAAATTAATTTCATTGAAACATGATGATATGTAGTTAGTTTCATATGCATATAAATTTACGTTTTGTTTGTTAACAATTTACGTCTGTAGCTTTAAGCTTTTTTAAGTCAACGACGAAGTAATAAACAAGTAAGTACATATATCCTTAGAAATTACCGGAACTAGGACAAACTTATGCTTAGTAGAGTGCAGCAAAATTTATATAATTATAGGATTCAAGGTGATTACTTCTAATTTTAACGGAACAGTTACATTTTCTAAGCCAATTTTAAACATCAAGTTTCTTATTTGCATTGCAATGTCATAGATGTATCTCTTGATTACTTTCTGAAATGGGCTAAACTAAATATAGTACCAAAGAATATAACAATATATTGATTGGAAGTAACAAACTAAGGGTTTCATATATAGAGATATAATAATGAGATATAATAATATCACCTATTATTATAATACAGGAAACTTTGTGCAACAGAAAATGGCAACCTTCATTAAATTCTTGAGGAATTCAATTGCTATGATGCACGCAATATTTTGCACAATGTTGTATTTCAAATGCTTTTCCAGTTGTTCAAAATTTAGCAAAGAAAAACCTCAAAACATTTCTTGTTTTGAGCTTCATCATTTTTTTTTCAAATTACCTGCATTATTTTGACATTGAAATGATCCAGCAGATAAAAGGACAAACATATTTAGGGCTAGTAAACTTTTAGTATGTGACAAGTGAGAAACAGAAACTTGGCCTATAGTCCTACGTCCTTTCCAAAAATTATTAGATAATGCCGATGTCATTGTCGTGACATTGTTATTTAGAGAATGTTGACATATCCACGTGCCTTGATAATAAGTGAAAGAAGAGAGAAAAATGAAAATGTAGACAGAGTTATTTCGAGCTAGCCTTGAATCCACGCGCTTTTTTTTTCGTATAATTTGGCAAGCATGTTATATACTCAAAGAAACAATTTCTAGAAAGATATGTTTTGCTTTCGCTTAAAACGCGCTCGTAAAAATTATGACTAGACAAAATAAAATGACTCAAGTGAGAGTGTCACGCATTTTCTCATAGTGAATAGTACCTATATTATATCAATCCGATAAATACAATGAGCACTAAACGACTTCTTTTTTTCTTTTACTCTTCACTAGAATCAGCAGAATATCTCAACAATTTTTCTTTTGGTTTCAGAAGTTTTCGTAAAAATATTATTTCAAATACCAAATTTTTTATCAATATCAGGTCCACAAAAATAAAAGCAAAAGATATTAATGAGTTAATTATTACGCAAAACTTTAGCAATTAATAAATGGAGAAATGAAGTGAAGAAATTATTCATCTATCCACTTTTATTTACACAGCTTAAAGTATATAAGTAAATGCACGTCATGGTATCAAAACAAATCCTGTGCATGACTCGTCAATGCCAAAGCAAGTCAACTTATGAGTTTCATGCTTTTTTAATTGCGGTAACAAATATTGATGTTAGGGAGAGATTCGATCTTTAATATGTGATACATTAAAAAGGTTGGTTCAACCTGTGCGAACGCAACTAAACTATAAAAGTTTTTTTTTGAAATTTGCAACGAAAACGAAATGCATCGAGTAGTATATTAAAATGAAATATATGAAGAAATATTCGTTTTAAAGGTTTTTACGCGAACACTAATATTCAAAATTTTTAATATGAATATTTTTAATAGCATTATGGTATATTACGTTAGAATTTCGATTCGAAACACTGGGTAATTGGAATAAGTGGAAATTTTCTTTTCCAGGCTAAAACATTGTGAAAGTTAAACTAGTATTTCAACGACTACAAGATTATTTATAAAAATCGATAATGATTACCTTGTACTAGTCAACGTTCTGTAAGTATTACAGCACTATTACTCAGTAGGAAATGAAAGATAAATAATATTAAGAACGTTAACGTAAAAGATACATGCACACAATAAAAGTTCAATCAACGCTCAAAAATGAATTCAAAATCATAATTTCACTTTTAAATGTAGATGACTCGTTTGGATTTTTTTTGTAAAGCAATATCACGACCTTCATTGAGATATTTATAAATTTAGATACGGTATCTGGTTCTTGTTTGTAAGAAAAACAACTGAATGGAGCAACGTCTGATTGTAAAAGATATGCATCTGGAGTTAAATGTTAATTTGATCGTACAATTGTCGTGTAGTATTTTAGTTATTCTAAACGCAACGTAGTATCACAACTATACATACATGTGCACTTTTATATTTGTATACATAATTCAGAAATAAAATCCACATGTTAGTTGTTATATCGTTATATCTCTAAAACAAGCTAACCACGTGTTACTGTGGTATTTAATTTTGATTTTCGAGAAATGCAATTTTACCTATAAATAGATTTATTACATATAATTCCTATTGGTATTTCTCTTTTCCACCATAAGAGAATTTAATTTATTTTAGTATTCAACTTACTATAATAAAACTAAAAATCTTACCTGTTTAGTTTGAATGACCATAATTCGCTAGCTTGTCAAAATAACTCCAATAAGAAACAAACTAACACACTTTCTAATACTGATATATTATACAAATCCTTGATCCAATTTATTGTTGTAATAACAATATAATGTTCTTAAGTTGGTAATATAATTCGTATTTAAATATTCTTCTGGTTGTCTTTGCAGCGAGAACTTGATTTATATTTATGTACTTATCGAGTGTGTATTCGTTTACTGTTACTGTGATACTAAGGCCTGTCAGTTGGCGCGCTGTCTTAAATATGCTTATTTATTTTCAGAAACAAGTGTTGCTCTCTTATCTTCTTTTGCGCTGCACGCACCTCTTTCTCTATCAACTTTGACGTAACGACTTTAAAAATAAAATTGCGGAAAGTGAAAAACAAGCACATACAAAAACAAATCCCACTTCTCCACAATACTATTTTTTCTGACATACTTTAGTTTCATCTACTAACACCGTTCCTAATTTATTGCTAAAGTGTGAGAGCTTTTCACGTAGGGGGCTTGTAGTAAACATACCGATCCATGACCTTAAGCGATTATTAAAGGGAACTAGGAAGGCCTCTACATTCTAAGCAATGTGCAGGAAAGAGAAGCGTGGTTGTTTACAGGTTTGAAATTTTAAGCGCGTAACTCTGGTTTGCTGGTTGGATATCTTCCGATAGTTTTGTAGGTGTGGTCTTTTTAAGCTACGTAAGATCGTACGCAATTTCGCAAATTTATTTTTAGAATATTCAGACTTTTGGAGGCTGCAACACCACACCTGTCTGACGTACGGGCCTCTTTGTTTCTTTTTTTCGTTAGTTATTATAACCAGTGGATTTTTAAATTTTCAAATTTATTCGAATATAAGATAATAATTATCAATAATGACATAGCCAGCTGAGAAGGGTCATTTGTTTAATTGAGTTTTGAGCAGAGAAAGTATGCAGCAAATATTATGATCTGACGCACATGTGCTATGTGTGTACTACTAGCAAATAGATCATCGAAATGTAGCTATGAATGTAAACAAGTTGTGAAAATACCGGCATTGTTATTAATGTGTGCCAAATGCATGAAGTACAGTATAAATAAATGTTACTTATGTAAACTAGTAGAGTAAATCATAAAATTGAATTCGGGAATCCTCCTCAATCGGTTTAGGGCCGGGAAAGAATAAGGGTATCACGGTATGTATGCCAGAATTGATTTAAGAAACTAAATAGTTTCTAGAGATTTTATATTTTGCCTTTTTAATATCTTCTACATTTTCCACTGCACATTATTTAAATATCCTGACCCCTCTAATAAGAAAAAAATGTCGATTTTCTGTTATATTTCGCTTGTGGAATATCGCTCTTGATGGTCAAGCAATAATTTACGAGCGTATTAAGACAGAAAGTTCGAAGAAATCACTGAACCGATTACATACATACATAAGAGGAATTTATCGAGGACACTTGCTTAGTCCGCTGTTCTTCTGTATCACATTGATATCGTTACTTCTACAATTGAGATCGTCTAGTAGATATATGACAGGCAGACCAAAAAATCGGATGCATAAAATTACGCACAAACCAGAATAATAAAAAAGTAGTAGCTACAAAACGAAGGAATCACAAGGAGGGGTTCAGATGCACATCAAAGATGCAACCTAATCCCAGATTTAAAACAAACAGAAAAAACTTTATTAAGATCTATCTCAAAACTAATTTCTGTAATGTGCATTGTAAGTAACTTTAGTGATTAGTCTTCCACCATGTCACAAATTCCTACTGTGAATCGGGTGACGAAAGTTGACACACTGGTACAGGTAATCAGGGTGGTGACTAACAATTATTTTGTAATTCAAAGACAACGAGAGCCATATTTATCCACAGCAACTGAACAAAACATCTCGAGATATGGTCCTACTTATAATAGACCACAAATGAATCTAACAGATGAGTTTGGCACTCGTATTTTACGAGAGATCTCGCTATCTAAACACAGCCAGTATAAAGTAATAATTAAACTGAGACACCACGAGCGTATCACAAAGGTGGATCTTCGTCTTATAGTCCAAATAAGGTTTGTGAGGATACAGCAACCACAGATTACAGTAAGCCCTTTTAACATAATTAGCAAAGGGGCCTGAATCTGAGAAAAGAATTACGTCTAGAAAGATTTCAACCCAGTGAATTAATGTTGTTTAGAGTGTTAAGTGTATTAATAACTTCACGCTTATCGATTGAGAAAAATACGAATAAACCACCAGACATACTGTTGTGATATCAAAATACTGAAAAAACTGTGAGATTCATATTATTTTCAAGCTGGTGAACACCTATCAACTCTTCTTCATTTTTATAACCAATCTAAATCATTACCCTCTACATATTTTCTTTACTTAACATACATGGAAGTGATTTCCTGTCCCAGTACATAACAGCTCTCTCTAAATCAAAAATGCTGAACTTATTATTGATGAAGGTAGGTGTTTCTTTTCGGAATTATAATTCTCAAGATATTTAAATCAAAGGACTTAGAACGCGTCATATCTTGACGCTAATTCTTTAGATGTATGAATAATTAGATAATCTTACTTTTTGAATGTATAGAATATGAATTAAACTATTTGATAAGATTCGGTAGCTTCATTGTCCTCGAGGTTTTAGCACTCATTATGATTTTGTGAATTTGTGATTATATGTACTCATATCCAATTCAGTAGTTTTAGTAGATAATCAAGAAACGTTATACCTACCGTATATTTTAATTATATTCCACAACAAACAAAAATATATCTCAATTATTTAAAACTTATGAGTTTCAAACAATCCAGAAAATATTTAACGCGCCTCAGTACCCACTTATATGAATTACACTAAAGGGCAGCCAATACCTCAAAGTTCAAAGACGTTACAACAAACGTATAAATAACAAGCTAAGTTCATATACGATCGCAACATTTTTTAACTACTCAAAGTGTACCTAATATAAACATGACGACAGAATGCTTCCTTCACTTACTCCGCTAGACCATAATGCTCAAAAGGTTAGTCACTACAAAATACCGTCCTGGCCTATAAAATACCAACAATGTTACTTTAAGAATTAAGTTACATGACCCACTAATATAAACCTTACCAGTTGTTTATCCATGTATAACTAAACAATTCCGAAAAAGTATACGTAGTTTATTTGAAAGAATATTGCAAATTCCTTTGTGCTATACGTAGCTGTTTAATAATATGAATCCTGAAGAAATGTATAATTCTGATTCAAAACTTAAGAATAAAGTGGAACCCTTTGAGTTCCCGGGTCCATGTTCGATGGAACACCAGTCCTTATGTCGTTGATATCTGTTGTACCTGCCTGTGCAGAAGTTGTTCTTATTCAGGCCGCACCTCTATCAGAAATACGTCATCTATCAATCACAATTAAAACAATTTTTCAGTTATCTTTTTAGCACCCTAACAGTACTTTCTTCTTTTTATTTCTGCTCCTACTTCCTTAGGGTTTGGAAAATTGTACTCCTTATATTCATGCATCCGCTCTTCTTACTTTGCTAGTCTGCTAGTGCTCGATACACATAAAAATAAATATAAGTTTAGTTTGGTAAACTATCTACTTAAACAGTACAAAAAAAATATAAAAAGGAGTTGAAACCTAACGCTTCCCTTATATAGTCAGAATATCTCTTAACACTGTGGCATAACACAAACCGCCTTTGCCTTTGTTCTCCATGAGGTTTGCAAGTGCTTTCTGATAAGTTGCCGGCGATTGATTAGAAAGTTTCTACTTTTAGATTTTTAGAGGCACCTGCATAGCTAGAGTACTATATTTGGCAGTTTTTTCCACTCACTATACAGTAAAACTCTAGAAGTCGAAGCTAAAGCCATTATCCTTTAAACCTCATGGGAATGAAATCCTGTAAACGAACATCATTACTTTAAAACTACAATCATATCATAATTTATATGATATACATTTTATTATTTTAATGTATTACTACAAATCTGTCGTAAAAGCTGTAAATAATTATTACTTGTAGGTTTAGCAAGTCCAACCAAATTTCAAGGCAATACAATTTCCTGCAAAATGAGATAAAAGTCTGGATTCTAAAAATGAACGGTTTCCATTTTATGGAGGAAACATTGCAATTTGTCGAAATTTTATCCTCAGTGAGGCACACATTACCGTTTTAAACTAAAGCTGAAACCTTTCTGATTACATATTATAAGTAACTGGCGATTTGTAGAGGATTTCCCGGAAAATCCGCATTTCTCCCATACCTTGAGACACTGTGTAATATACATATTATATGCATTAAATGTTACATTTAACTAGGAATTATCATAGTGGTTGTTTTCATAAAAAGCATTTAATAGATTTTTATATGAATTATTTATTTTATTTGTTTAAACAGTTATGGTAAAATTGTTAAAAATTAATATTTAACTATGTCTAAATTAGACAAACTATTATTATTTTGATAATAAACACACAAAATGCAACGCATATCAAGTAAGATAAATTACGTTGAAGGAATTATTTTCTATAATATTTACACGCTATACTAACTTTTTAGAAGATGTAAATACTTTCTAAATTCACACTAAAATTTAAAGTATGTAAGGTTATCAAGTAGGTTTTCGTATATCTAATAAATTCTATCTTGGTGCTCTTTCTTATCATGTTAAGAGGTTATATTTATTACACATTTTGGCGTTATCTACACAACTTGGGAATAACTGTTTAGTTTAATTGATAAAATCAATCATTCAGTTTATTTACTTTCATTCTTTCAGGCGTCACAGCATGACACCCTGGCTTATAGAAGATATACAGGGTAGCTATTCAACCTGTAGTAAAAGTTCTGCTTTTTAAAAATGTATATATTTTTCTTGACAGCTACATTACTTCTATTAATTATCTATTTTGAACGCAAAAAGTAGTGGTTCTTATTCTAAATACATTACTTTATATTACTTTAGCTAGTTAAGCGTACAGCAACAGCTTCTTTTTATTATTCTTTATATTATTATTATATGTTTGAGGCAGCCCCAAAGATAAAAAAATTACTTTCTCAAACGATCTATGTAGAGCGCGACCAAGTAAATCTGACCCCCGGAAAATATGCGAACTAATTTACCAACGTCTTGCCCCGCACCCCCTCTAACCTACACTTTACACGTTTGACAGCTCTGTACAGTCCCGTTCATGCTCCGTCATTTATAGTGCTCGTTTACTTGTTTATCAAATCGTTGTTTTCATTTTCTCTTGTATTTTCGTCGTTTCTATTATTTGTTGCTTCTTTTTGAATATCCGAACAGTTTTTCTTAAAACTATTTCATTTTCTGTTGTGAGCTAAAGGTAAGTAATAATATAACCTCAATTATTTTTACGCGTCTATTTATGTTACAAATATGTTGTAGATTATCCATCATCTTCATTATGGCTAAACGAAAATCGGAGAAAGATGACGTTTTGACTATACTGGAGACAGTTATCGAGTTTTGTGAGGAAGAGAAACGAACAGGCCACTATGCTTTTCCTGTAGATCAAGTCATTAGAAGAGTAGCTGCAATGACAGGAAAATCAGAAAAAACTATAAAGCGTATCAAAACCAATTTACTCAAGAGTTTGGAGGACCAACCTTCTTCATCTTCTACTAGCCGTATAGAGCCAAGAAAGGAGAAAAAGTCGAAAATTATATTAGATGATGCGGACAAGTTATATATTAATATAAATATTTAACGTACTTTATATTTATTTCAATTTAAATCTTAGATCTGTATTGCGGAACAAGATCACATCTATGTACACTGTCAGTAAGACTGTACCTACTTTACAAAGTTTACATTCATATATGAAATCTGAAACTGAATTCTCCGGCTGCAAAGAAACTTTACGGAATATTATTATTGATATGGGTTACAAGTACAAAAAATGTGAATCGAACAGAAAAGTATTAACGGAACGACAAGATATTGTGGCCTGGCGAGCACGATATTTACGTTTTAAAATGTATAACGATAGTCTTGGTGAAAACAGAAGACCCGTGGTGTATCTCGATGAGAGTTACGTACATAAAAATTATACTGTCTCAAAGTGCTGGCAAAGTTCAGAAGAAAAAGGAGTGCTCAAAAAAGATGGCGCAGGACAACGATGGATCTTATGCCATGCTGGTGGTGAAATGGGATTTGTTGATGGGGCTTTGCTACTATTCAAATCAAAAACAAAAAGTGGTGATTATCACGATGAAATGAACTACGAAAACTTCTCAAAATGGTTTAAAACACAATTAATACCAAATCTACCACAGAATTCAATTATAGTTATGGATAACGCACCATATCACAGTGTCCAAGTCAATAAACCACCTACATCCTCATCAAAGAAAGCAGATATTATGTCTTGGCTTTTGTTGAAGAATATACAATATCACCCAGGGATGTTAAAGTGTGAATTGCTGGAATTAGTGAGACGTAATAAACCAGAACCTGAATATGAAATAGACAATTATGCAGCAACATTAGGTCATTCGGTGTTAAGATTACCGCCATATCACTGCGATCTTAACCCAATCGAAATGATTTGGAGCATGGTGAAAAGGAAGGTGGCCTCAAGAAATATTGATGGTAGTTGCGATGTTGAGGGCTTAATTTTGCGGGCGTTTAGTGAAATTACTCCAAATTTATGGCAAGCAGAATGCAAACATGTTCACAAAATAGAAAACGAATATATCGAAAGGGACCAATTAATGGATATACACGAAGAATTTATTATTAGATTAAGCGAATCAGATTCAGAAACGGATTGGTTACAATCGGATGATGAATAAGAATTTTGTAGTGTATATAGGTGTAATGCTATATTAATTATTTCTTGTATTACTTTACTATTTTTAAATAAATGATATATATCCTTGTTGTTTTCTCCAAAATGTTTTAAATATGTGTATGCATATTCATATTATAAGATTCTACCTTACCTTACCTTACCTAACTACAATCGTAACATTAACATTTGACATGAACGATACGACTGATTTAAATACTGGCGCGTTAAGTTTTTGTCTGGGAATGTACACAACAAACCGACGGTGCTGCTTGAAGGGTCACGCTTCGTTGGTCGGACTTTAGAGATCAAAAAAGCTGTAATCATTGAAAATTATAAGTTTGCCTGATCCTCTAATAGTAACCACTATAACTGCGTATTATACTATGAATTTGAAAATTATTGTCACCAAAAAGCCAGTAGAAACTTTGAACTTTCCACTTTTCTATAAAAAGAAACCTTAGGCACCCTATTAATAACTTGGCAAAATTTTAAAGCAGTATACAGTGTTCTACATTATACACGTAAATATAAATTCTGAAGCTTTTCTACTAACACAGTTACATATGTATGTTCTTATACAACAATTTACTATACTCCTGAAATAAAAAAAAAACCCGGGTAAAGTAATAATACTTTGGCAAAAAAATAGACCAGGTGCATGTTTCTGTAACATCTGGATAAGTAATTTTGGATTAATTTCAAAATAAATTGTAAATATGTATTTAGACAGTAAAAACAATTCAAAACTTTTAATGATTGACAGTATTTAGTTGTAACACCAATATTTGATTATTTTCTGAAGATAATTTTCTTGTGCTCTATAATCATTAAACTTCTTGCTCATTAATAAAATGATAATAAATGCACTTACATACAATACATTGAATTAAACTAGTATCCACTAGTATCCTTCCATCAATTATTAAAATAGACGATTTGATAGAAAAGTTTCCCTTTAAATTGAATACGTTTATGTTTTATTTACGTAGTTAACGAAGAAAAGCTTTTACGATCTGCATAAAAATAAATTTTTAAATTATGGTGTGTGAATACTGAACACACGTGTAAAAGTTAAATATATACATATGATACGAGTGATATACGTATATTCCATGTTATGCTATTTGTTGTAGTGTTTGTTTCTAAAATACACTCACGCAAAAACGTAATTTTGTTCGTTATTCATTTATGGTACTATCGTATTTCATTCGAATGTATGATGCGCGTAAATATGTAATTGTGACGTTTTTTCGTTGGGCATTATATTTGTCTCAATTTTGCCAAAATAATGGACCTACTCTGTTAAAATATGAACGACATCAAAATTCTCAATACAATTTATATATATAGAAGTAGTAGTACATAGAAGCAGGACAATCTGAAACAAATGCTTTTGAGCTATAAGTAGACTGTTGAAGCACTATTTAAAATACTGTTATATTCTTAATACGTTCTGAAAAGCATATTACATAACTTTTTACGTGATTATGCTTTGTACTGCTTTAAACAATTTTAATTGAAGTCTTCTCTTCTTATAACTAGATCAGATTAGGAATGGAGTGGCCATGCGAATCTGCTTCAATGCGACCTTTGCAAGTCTATTATGATCCCCTTTTACCCTAGAGGACGCTCTCTAATTTTGTCTTCTTAATTAGGCCTATCATTTTTGAGAGCGGCCGTTGTAGCCGTTAGCTGTGGGGTTCTCTACTCCCATTGCTAGAAACATTGTCCTCACTAGGCCATATTGTTTTTTCTAAAGGAATGTTTCCTATATTTATTTACATAAATTATGTATTAATCACATTCATGTTTCCAATACCATTATAACTGGAAGCCGGATGTCAGAGAGTGATCTGTGATCATTCATTTGCTTACGAGCCCGAATTACATTCATCGTTTTATACGACAATGTCTAATGCATAGCTCATGTTCAAATAGTTATTTTTGAACATCAAATAAAAAGCAGGAGGCCTACATGATTGCTGTTTTGCATGAATGCCATAGATGAAGCATAAAATACATAGGTACTTTTAATTTCATGACAAGTGACCGTTTAACATTACTGAAGACGCCAGTAGCTTTGCTATTTTCCAATCAGATCATACCAGAAAGCATTGTTTCAATGATACACTAGCCAGCGGGAAAATCTGTATTTTAGGGTGCGAGCGCATAAAGTTTATATCAGACTTTCTGAATTTAATAGATAAAATACATAGCGCGTCCGATGTTTGGTAATGTAACATGTATTTGATAACATTTATACTGCTTCTGGAACCTAACGGATAAATGTCACAAGCTCCATACCGAATTTGCAATCGGTTTAATATCTATGATTACGTGTACTGCTTTCAGAAATCATTTCAATCACACAAACATGATGTCATTACATGACTACACTACATTTTTGTTAAATAAAAATATTTTTTTTATCACAAAAAACATACCCCAGCTTTTTAAAGCTGAGCATATATTGTGTAAATTATAACTTAAATAAATTTTTATATTTATAAGTAGGATACCCATGGATAGGCGCTGTGATTTGCAAACCTTAATCATAGTGATAAAAGAATGATTTAGGTTTATTATCAGACAGAAAGCGTTGAAGTGTAATCTAATAAATATTTTCACTAATAAGTAAAATAAAAGTGGAAACTGTCAGGATACAAAATATGTAGTCGCATTCTTTTAATAAAAACTTAAGTAACTCTAATAGAAAAAATAAAAAAATAATAATTTTTTTGATTGTCAGATTAGTCTAGCTAAGTCTGAGCGATTTTCGATTAATACAAGATTAATAAAAAAATTAATAGATTTGTAATTTCCGGGTCTTAATCGCGAGTTAGATCTCTAATTTAGGATAATCACCATGCAGCTAATAGATAACTATAATATAAAATATGTAAATATAGATTGAATAAATTGTATTTGTTGATAAAACTCAATGACAATTGCATTAGAGCATATTCCGGTAAACCTGCAGAATCCAGCTCCCATTTAAACTGACATAATGAACGCATTTACGCATGCGCATAACCAATGAATATACGAGTAACGTTGCCAAACGCATACTGTCAGAAAGAATGCTGGTATAGATCAATTTATAGGTTATTTTATATTTATTTTTATATTTATAGGTTAATCAAACGATATATACAATTAAACTAATTTATTTTGTAAATACCATGCCTATCAACAAAAATAACTAGGAAAACATGGATATATGGGATTGTGGGTTCCGGACTGTGTGAATATTTGTTAATATAACTGCAAAGTGATTTTGTACCAAGACGAACCATATATCAATTAATAAAATAGAATATCAACTATATAAAACAAACACAGCAGCAGTTAAAATTATAAATTACAATGGATACTGTTCACGAAGAGCTATAATAAATTCTGAATAAATTGAACTATGATTAAATTGATTACGCCATATAAATTCATGTAAGTAGGACTCGAAGAGGTCTTCAGAAGTTCTAAACTGCCGACGAAGCTTCCTCTTGGCACGCATCCACATGTTCTCCACGTTCTGTGTATGAACAGTGCGATCATCGGGACCAACAAAATTCTGTTGATGCACAACAACACAATGTTCATACGCACCACCATCCATATCCTCGATACCATTGTGTGCTCGCCAGGATCGAATACTTAAAGCTTTACGACATATTTTACATGGCCACCGATAACAATCACTAAGGTCACTCTTTTTTACGAATGACCTAGGCACTTTGCATTCTACACAGTTATTTGAATGTTTTATTAAGCTATGTTTAACTAACCACATGATAATATTAATTTTGTCAGGGAAAATAATATTTCTAAACGTAACCTTTTCTTCACGGATGTGATTTATTCCTAATATTTCCTCCTCTTCAACAATCCAATGTCTCGCAATTCCTCCTCTACCTGCCATTTCAACAAATTAAGAAAGAAATAACTTAACTGAAATTAATTAAATGAAATTAATTAAATATCACAATATAATGACAATACAACACAAGCCAAGCCACAAAAAAACTAAAATTTGGCAACGTTGCAGGTTGTTTACTATATTCGTAGCGGGAAATTTCTGGATTCTGCAGGTTTACCGCATATTCCTTTTACTATTGCACAACAAATCATTACTAAATTACGCTGTTTATTATCGGCTGTAAACGCAATTGCGTAAAGAATGTCTCCCAAGATCAATACAGTCGAATTTTTGGATCTTGTCCGTTATGTCATTAACAGCGTAACTAAACACAGATATATGTAAAATATTCATCACCGACATTTAATTAGAGAGAAACGTCAACATGACATATGAGTCGATTCGTACTGACATTACTCATGACGTAACGGACAAGATCCAAAAAAATTTTTATAGGTATGTACGTCGAATTTTTGGATCTTGTCCGTTACGTCATTAACAGCGTAATTAAACACAGACATACGTAAAATATTCATCACCGTCATTTAACGTACATTAGAGAGAAATGTCAACATGACATATGAGTCGATTCATACTGACATTACTCATGACGTAACGGACAAGATCCAAAAATTCGACTATATATAGTTGTAATCACGAAAGATGATCCCTGCGTCACTTACATATAACTTAATCAACGACATTCAATGAATAATTTTCATATCCGAATATGTATTTGTATGACAAGCACAGCCTGCATGGATGTTTGTTTTTCGAAACTTTGCCTAGCACAGACGTACGGCTCGTGCAATTCATTTGAATAAGACAAAGACGAGATTAGTTCGTTGTCTGCGCTTAAGCTATATATTTCCGCTTCTTGACTTAAAAATTTGACATACATTTGACAATGCATCTCCGTGGACATTTGATGGAACTATCATTAATTTCGTCCTTACAAATACGTATTTGTTTAACAATTTTTTGAAGTAATTTTTTAAAAACTATAATGGCAATACATAGTAGAACATTACGGTAGGTACAATTGCAACAACTTGTTTTAAATATTTACGGCCTGTCAATAATCCCCAAAAAATTATTACAACATACAGTTGTAATCACGAAAGATGATCCCTGCATCAATTACATTTGTATGAATCAAATCAGTACTTCGACGTCATGTTAAATACTGTAAATATCAAAATGAATATGGCATCTATGACATTTTTAATTTTTGGGGTAAGTGCGTGGGGATTTATTGACAGGCCGTAAATATTTAAAACAAGTTGTTGCAATTGTACCTACCGTAATGTTCTAGCGAGACTAAATATTATATTGATAAGAGTTTGCCATGGAGTCGAATATGTATGTCGTATCTTATTACATTTTTTTAAAATTCAATATGATTAAATTGTCAGGTTAAGTGTCACACTGACATTAATATTCATCAATATAGATATTTTCTCTCTGAAGTCTTAAGTAGCTTTTCAGTTATGATTTTCACAACAGCTCACAAAACTTACATGATTGAAGCATATTTTAGAACAGGTGTGCAAGTTAATGGAATTTGGCAATACAGTCAGCGTGTATGTTTGGACAATTTTCGTGAGCACTTTCCAGACTTAGCAATATTAGAACAGGATTTTTACATGTGCCTTGCACATAGTGTTGGTGTATTTCGCGAAACTGGATCTGTAACTCATAAAAAAGGTGCTGGTAGGCCAAGTATTCGTACAGAAGAATTAATAATTGATGTTCGTAATCGTATGGAACAGGACCCCACAAAATCTTTGAGACATCTTTCCCAGGAAATTGGAGTTTCTTATGAAACATGCCGAACCGTTTTAAAGCATATCTTGAACATGCATCCGTATAAAATGCAAACATATCAAGCCCTTTTGCCAACAGACCACGCCAGACGTCTTGCGTACTGTCAGTGGTTCATCAATAATTTAATGAATAACGGCCTGCTTAACTTAACATTTTTTCTGATGAGGCATGGTTTCATCTTTCGGGGTACGTAAATTCTCAAAATATGCGAATGTGGAGCACTGATAATCCACATTTTTTTGTTGAATCTCCACTACATGTTCAGAAAATTGGTGTTTGGATTGCGGTCTCTCGTAGACGAATAATTGGACCGATCTTTTTCAATTTCACCATTAATGCAGAGAGGTACAGAAATAACATATTGGATGATTTTTTTCAACAACTTCACGAAAATGAACTTCAAAACGGTTATTTTCAGCAGAATGGGGCAACAGCCCATACGACAAGAGAAACTATAGCCTTTCTCTGTGAGTTTTTTGATAATCGACTTATAAGTTTGCATACGGAAGTTGAATTTCCTCCGAGGTCACCCGATTTGACTATTATGGATTATTTTGTATTCCCTTATTTGAAAAATAGGATTTTTAGAACGCCTGTACTTAATTTGCAAGAACAACAACAGAGAGTTATCGAGGAATGTGCAAACATAACACCACAAATGCTGCAAAATGCATTTGATAGCATGAACAGGCGCGTAAACTTGTGCATTGAACAAGCCGGAGCTCATTTTCAACAATTATTGTAATTTTTTTATTTTTAAATTAAAATATTATTCAAACATGTACATTTTTTTTAAAACACTGTTAAAACACTTTTTACAGTTAGATGAATATACTGATGAATATTAATGTCAGTATGACACTTAACCTGACAATTTAATCATATTGAATTTAAAAAAAATGTAATAAGATACGACATACGTATTCGACTTCATGGCAAACTCTTATCAATATAATAT
Organism: Holotrichia oblita; assembly: GCA_023690525.1. Classification (NCBI taxonomy): domain Eukaryota; kingdom Metazoa; phylum Arthropoda; class Insecta; order Coleoptera; family Scarabaeidae; genus Holotrichia; species Holotrichia oblita. Next base: position 63,899,637 of record CM043020.1, read on the forward strand.
TTAGTCTCGCGGTACTATGTATTGCCATTATAGTTTTTAAACAGTTACTTCAAAAAATTATTAAACAAATACGTATTTGTAAGGACGAAATCAATGACAGTTCCATCAAATGTCTGCGGAGATGCATTGTCAAATGTATGTCGAATTTTTAAGTCAAGAAGCGGAAATATATAGCTTAAGCGCAGACAACGAACTAATCTCGTCTTTGTCTTATTCAAGTGAATTGCACGAGCCGTACGTCTGTGCTAGACAAAGTTTCGATATATAGGCTGTCCTTGTCATACAAATACATATTCAGATATGAAAATTATTCTTTAAATGTCGTTGATTGAGTTATATGTAAGTGACGCAGGGATCATCTTTCGTGATTACAACTATACCTACAATATGTATATTACGTATTTGATTAATGTAACGAGGGAGGTACAGTATTTATTCTCTCTAGCATAGTTGGCGTTGACTGAACAATTTAATTTAGTAAGCTAATTATAACTTGTTCAAATTCAATATAAATTGACATGGCAGTATATCAACGACATAATATTATCAGTTTATTATTACTTAGTTGTCAAAATCATATTGATGAGTAAGGGTCATATCTAAATATAATTCGTGCTTCAGGTTGTGCCGATACTTGGGCACACAATTTTGACATATTTGTAATAACATTTACATCAAAATCGCGTGCTCAAGCATCGACACAACCTCAAACACGAACTATAAGTATGACCCTTAAGTGATCATAGTATGATCAAGTGAATCAAACCCTCGGAAAATATGTGAACTAATTTAGCAACGTCTTGCTTTCACTCCCTCTAGCCCACACTTGTCCTGTTTGACAGTTGTGTACAGTCTCGTTTTGTGCAGTGATCTTTTACCTACTTGTTTGTAAAATCGTTATTTTATTTGCTATGATAGGACTAATTTAAATACTGGCGCGCTCAGTTTTTGTTTGGGAATGTACTCAGTACACAAAAAATTGACGGTGCTGCTTGACGGGTCACGTTTCGTTGGGTGGAGTGTAGTTCCAGTTTTTTTGCAACTGTCGATAGTCATGAGGTGCAAGAATTGTCCTACTCTTTTTGCAGTACATAGATGGTAGCGTATACCTGTAAGTTTTCTATTGGAAATGTTGAAAAAATGTTTTGCAAGAATTCGAAACAGTAGATGAAACTTGGGTTCACCATCTTGTACCAGAATTAAAGAGGCAAACTATGGAATAGCGGTATAAGGACTGAGCGCTCTCCCGAAAATTTCTTGTCGTTTGCTGGAAAAATCATGGTCACGGTTTTTTTGGGAATTGGAGGGGTTATTTGCGCCGATTTTTTTCCACGCGGGTTTAATGTACAGGTGAATATTTCATAAACTTAATGCTAAAAGTTCGGAAGGGCATTAAAGAAAACGATGAAGAGGAATCTTAAAAATCGATAGATAAAATGTCTTAACCTTTCTGGAGATTGTGTTGAAAAATAAAATTGTTTCGTTCTTCTGAGTTTTTTACTTCTATGTCGTGGACAATAATATTGCTGAACTATCCTCTCATACTTCAAGTTCCCCTACTGCAGTGAACGATTTGACGATTCAACGAGTTGATGGGCGTATTCGGGACAACGAGCAAATACAAATTCGCGAATAAATTAGTCTGATAAAAATAAGTGTTGGCAGTGGTAAGTTTATTATTCAGAAAAAGATTCATCTTGATCAGAGCTTGGCTGACTAACAAAAGCAGATATACGTTCAAATTTTGCACGAAGTTTTCAACATTATTGAAATAAAGATAATGATTATAGTACATAGTATAATTATTCTGAATGAATGAATGAATTTTGCATTCAAATTACCTTCCTCAAAATAAACAGTCCTGTATAAAATGGTACCAGTATAAATTCTCCAGTATTTTAGGATATTCAAGATAAATTTTTGGCGCATTGCCTAACTATCCAGTAGACTGCAGAATACATAAAACAACACGCGGTCTATGGAGTGAAACCGTCCATTTAAAACAACGTACGCTTGAATTTGACCGTACACACAACTAAAAAAAAACAATTTAATAGTACAGCCGTGAGTTAGAATAAGTATAACAAGCAAAAAAATTACATTGAAAAATATGATTTATTTTGTTATCTCTCTGTTATTACTATAACACAAAATTAAGGTCAAAGCTGCTTTCTCCTTTTATTTGCGGTAAAACAGCATTACTAACACGGCATTATAGATGATTGTGCTGACGCTAATGAATAAATCATAAGTAGACTCGGCAGAGAGGGGCAAGTTTAAATGCAGTACGGTGAGCAAAATAGCAGGGTGGCACGGACACTCGAGCGCCCGTATCAAAGCACACTTGTTCAGTATTATTCCACTGGTCGCTGTGAAGGTAGGTTTTCGAAAGGGCGAGCGAACGAGCGACGAGCTCATTCAACCAATCAGAGACGGTATTACTTTTGCGCGACGAAATCGCACGCGACTGATTTGAATTGTCTGGGAAGCGATTCAGGCGAAATTTCGCACACGACTACCAATGAGAATGCCGCACTTTATTCAAATTTTAAAGTGGGGATAGTAGTAAAGTTATGAGTTGTTTAGTTTGTATTAGATCTATGTTCATTTGCTTTAATTATTTCATACATTTTACGAAATTGTAGATCACACTAGATGTATTATTATATAAAAGAATAATTAAATACGCAAGTTCTTTTGGTTGAAATTTATTAAATATAAAATTCTAGAGGTAAATACTAATATAAATACGCTAACCAACGTGAAAATAACACCGGAAAAATAAAAATGGTTGATAATCGTATCCCCTTCACCTATCTGATCAAAAATCTCTACCTCCTAAGGTGATGCCTGATCGGCAAGGGGGGAGCAAGAGCAAAAAATATCAGTTTGTATCAAAATGATCCCACTAAAAGGAACGATCTAACATGACGTCACAACTGAAATGATGTGATACAAACGGATATTTACGGTAAATGGAAGACAGCTAATAACTCAACAAAATCTTCACTTTGAGACATTTTTCTATTATAATATTCTGTGACCAACTAGAGATGCTAACACGTCTAGGAATAAAATAAAAATATTTTAACCACAATCACCGGGTTTTTCAATTTTATCTGAATTTTACAACCATAACATTTGCATTTTTGCTCTACGATAAGAACCGTACGAATATATATTTACAATTAGGTTAGAAGGAGTTAGGAGGTTATTGAAATGTCACGAAATGTAAACAGTACCTACAAACGCCCAACTCAATTACTTCTTCACAGACGTTGAAAAACGTAATGACTAATTGTGTGGGTGGAGTCTTATCGCGTCTTCGAAAACACATCCAGGCGAACGGAAATTTGTCGTTCGCTCGCTCGCTCGCGCTTTCGAAAACCTACCTTGAGTGCTTATCAGTACACACATACTTAAAAAATGTCGCATTTAGTTACGTTTCGGAAACTTCGGGACTATGAAAACAACTTTTGATATTGGCAAGGATTTTTAAGCGGTACTCTAGCCAATAGTTACTAAACTATGTACTATCTCTCCGTAAATCGTAGTTAAATAGTACTATATTCTTGTAACTTCTTAAATGTCAATTACTGGTAATTTCTCAAATTTCGAGAAAGGTCATTTTCTAAACATGTGATTGTACACTATTAAGTTTTAACTAACTAAATTTAACAAACACAATAACTGGAAAGAAACTACAAACACAATGTTGTTATATGATCATTTGCATCACGAATGATTGATTCAAAAATTTTCAAAATAATTCAATTAGAAATTGCAAAACAAAGCAAGCTAAGCTGTAGAATAAAATTATTTCTATTACTCCTATTATAAATAGGTATAAAAAAACAAAATTTTAAATGTATTCCATCCTGATATGTTTAGATATGTTGAATATGTTGTGCCATCTAGTGAGAAACTGAGTAAGCTCATGCTATATACAAATTGGTGCTTTTGCCAGTGTTTCAAAATAATCCATTTCTAGAACGATAAAAATATTCTGTTTGTATGTGATTTGTAAAAAATTCAGTATTTATTTTTTCTATATTTGTCCTTTATCATGAATGCGATTTTGCATAAATCTTACAGTGTAATATATGAAATCTTTAAAGTGTAACCTCAAAATTCATAAAAATTTGCTTTCAGTTAACACGACATGTAGGAAGAAGATGGTTGGGTATATCAGTAAGACTGGCTTCAGAACAAGATATAGTGCACTATCCAGATAATGCAGATATTAAAATACCACTGTATGCTGCTGCATCAGATGAGACGATAGAGAAACAGCGATCCAGGCTTGTATACCAATCACGAAAAAGGGGAATATTGGAAAATGATTTAATTCTTAGTACATTTGCAGCAGCCCAATTGAATAAAATGACAAAACAACAATTAGATGCTTATGATAAGTGAGTGTAGAATAGGTAATAAAACTTGATTTATATAAGTATAAAATGTGACGATTTCAGACTTATAAATACAGCTAGAAATGATTGGGATATATACTATTGGATGACTGGGAAAGAATCCACCCCCAAAGAGTTCGATTCAGATGTTATGGATATGTTAAAGGAACATGTATTAAAAAATAAAGGAATGAGAATAAAACAACCTGATTTGCCATCATAGAAAGCTAGAGATGTACTTACATAGACTTAATTTATGTTATAGTTGAATTAATATAAGATAATACAGTTAAGCTTTTATTTTATTTAAATGAGTTATGTTTAAAAGATATATTGCTTGTAGAATGTATGCAGGTGTGATTGCATCATTAATGAATGAAATTCGTCAAAATTTCACGCAATGGTGTGATACAATCTAACAATACTTATCCAGGGTAATCTAAGCAAAGCTCAAGTGTTTCTCAGGGCCTGGAACAGATGGAAAACTAATGTACAATAAATCATATTTTAAATTAACTTTTTAAGTGAATGTACAGGGTGGCCAGGTAAGAAGGCAGAGTGCTGTATCTCTGAAACTATTCGTCGTAGAGACTTTCGGTAAAAAAATTTAGTACTAAAGTGGTCAAAAGAAAACCGTGGAAAATATTTTCAGATTTCCAAGATGGTCGCCAGAGGGCGTAACCGGCATCTTAAACTTTTAAAGCGATTTTTCAGTGAAATCCACGCAGTAAATGTTACCAGAAAATATATGCTTTTTAAAGCTATACCTATCAACGTTATCTATCTTTCCGGTCAACGTTTTAAGTGATTTATTCGACTATTTAATAAATATTATTAATACACAACGTCTTAGAGACGTTACACTTAGACTATTATAAAATGAGTCAAAAATGACCAGCACGGTACGTCTTCAAGACATGATATTTTGGCGATGACTTATTTCGTCATAAATTAACAACTAAAAACGTAATATTTTGACGATGACGTAGTTGGTCTAATACGACTAATATAACACGTCCTCAAGACGTACCCTATGTCTCTCTGTTTGCTGGGGAATAGTCGCGGCGGGTACTCGCTATGTCTGACAGGCTTTTCGCTGCGAATAGATGCACTTGCTGCGACTTGAAATCGCCGCGATTAATCGCTGTGTCTGACCGGACTCGCTGCCACTAGCGATTCTCCCCCGTACGCTGCTCCTGTTTACAAGTCTGTGCTAGTTTCGTATGTGCGTTACTGCATTTATTTATAGAGGAAATTGCAAGAGATCAGTTCTGCGAAGAAAAGATGTTGCCTGAATTAATAACATTATTTAGACATTGTATAGCGCCTGAATTAATTGAAAATAATCTAGGACAAGGCAAACGATGCAGAGATCCTCTTTGTATACTAGATGCCATAAAGCAGCATGAACAAAAAGTTATACTCGTGCGAATTCTTGAAAGCTGGTTGAAATATACAGGGTGTAAGTGGTTTCAGTGCCATAATTATAATGTAGTGTAGAGTGAATGAAAATGAACAGAATACCTTGATAAATTTTTAGCCTGTTACTTACGGTTTCCAAGATAAGTAAATACTTTAGTTACCAGAAGTTGACGACGGCGCGCTTAAAAAAGTTAAGTGTCCGTAGACGAAGGACTTGCCGCGCTTACAATAATTAACAGCATATCGTGATATTACCGTGTAGTTTAGCGGTCCATGTCGTCTGAGCGACAACAGAGACAAAAGTTGCGATCCTACCATGAGAAAATGGTCACATAAAAAAATAGCAGAGCATTTGCAGTGTTCAAAACAATGGTATTTCATGCTCTCAAAAAACCACTGCTAAGACTGACGCAAGACTTGTACGCTTAACAAAGAAAAATACTCGACTGCGATCTAACGCAATAAGGCAAGAGATATTTGGAGATGCTGGTTCTGTGGTGTCAGCAAGAACTATTAGACGTCGTTTATGTGAAGCGCAATTGTTCGGAAGAGTGGTGTGCGCAAGAAGCGTTTGGTTAACAAGCGCAATCGAAACGCACAAATACAATTTGCAATAATTTATAGAGAATGGACGATTAACCAAGGAAAACATAACATATACTCTCGTCCGACGAAACTAAAATTAATCAATTACGATATGCTGGCAGGCAATACGAACGTTGTCCACCGTGCAAAGAATTCGATCCGAGGTATACTGAAATAACCCTGAAGCATTGAGATGGTTCCATAATGGTTTGGGGTTACATGTTCTGGCACGGAGTAGGCCCAATTTATAGAATCCAAGGCATTATGGACCAGCACATATGAACATTTTTGAAACCGTGATGGTGCCTTATGAGCAGGAGAATTTGCCAGTTGTTTGGAAATTCCAACACGACAGTGATCCAAAGCACACCGCGCGTAGAGTAACAAATTGGCTACATCAGAATGCAGTTACAGTGCTGACCTGGCCCTCATGCAGTCCGGACCTGAACCCTATCGAAAACTTATGGAACGATCTCAATAGGATTGTGCGACAAAAAGACATACGAAATTTAAATAGTATGTTTGAGCAAGTAGTGCTAGCATGACAGAGAATTCCCCAAGAACTATGTCCTCGTCTCGTTGAATCTAATGGGTCGAAGATGTTTGATGAAGTTTTGCAAAATAAAGCGGTTTCCATAAAATATTAACAATTAGGTATAACAGTGACTGTTTTTAGGATATATGATGTAGTTTTTAAATACATTATCTCTTGTTCTTAATTAAATGTCCAGCATGAATTGTTCTGTTTCTTTATAAAATGTTATGTATGGAATACATTTAATAATGTTTTATTTTGTTTGTGAATGTCAACAAAATATTTGAAGATATACATATACCGCTTAATTATTTAATATATCACCAGTAAAAATTAAAAATATCCTAAATATCTAGCGTTCTTAAATATTATATGGACACCACTGTATACAGGATAGCTGCGCGACGTGAACTTTAATTTTAACTATGTGTAGTACATCTGAAATAAAATCGATAATTTATATAACAAAAATTTCATAGATTAGAAATAAAGGACTTATAATTTTCTTAACACAACCATTACATCTAATGCAAAAATAAAGATGTTTTCTAAAAATTGTACAGGATGGTTAAAATCTTACGTCTTATTGTGGGTACCATTAATGCTCAATAACTTGCTTATTTTAAATGGAACACCTGTATCTAACATCGTCATTCGATTTTAATTTTATTTCTCTTTTAAATGTTATTAAGGTTCCCTGTACCTATCTTTTATAGTTTCTTTGTAAAAGTCAATTTAGTGATTTAATTGGCGATTATGTACTAAAAATTTGGTTTGATAGATTGATTGATTGATAGACCTTATTGCAATAATAAAGTCTCATTAATTTATTCCAAAGCATCAAAATAAATACTAAGCATAATCGAGGAAATACTTTGAATTCTAATTTTATGAATACTATATAAAGCATTAAGTTGATTTAGACCAAACTATTGTTACTGAAGGAAACAAATCAAGAGCTAAAACTATAAAATATTTTCGTTGTACCTTCCAATGAAGTTACCCACTATGGTGTAAAAGATAATAGTCGTTAAGATGTATTGAAATATTCCAGTACAAAATCCACAAAGAAGAGAACATTTATTCACGACTTGCGTAGTGTTTAAACTATTGATAAGAACTGGAAGGAGAATGAGAAACAAATTTGGCAGAGGCAAATCGACAACTAGAAAAATTCTAACAAAATGTTAAACAAGATATAAGCACTCAGAAATTAACAAAAAAATTAAATATCAGGAACAGCCCAAGTAAATAATGTAAACATAACAAATAAATAATATAACATTGCCAGAAATGTAAATAAATGAAGATTGTTAGGAAATACAAAATTATTTAAATCAGAATTAAATAACTACTTAGCCATATAAATCATTTTGAGCACAACAAAAGGCTAATATTTCAGTTGATTCTTCTTTTTCTAATTTCTAGTTTATTTTTAAAACATTATTTTAATTCAAATACGTAACATTTTTCTCATCGTATACAACCAATTATACTGCTATGTAATTTAGGCTACATAGATATGTCAAACAAATACAATAATTGTTAAATTTAATTTTAGGCTAAAGAGCAGAGAATGGTAGTGAACATTTTTCAAAATGCTTGGTCATGAATTTAAGTAGAAAACTACAACTAAAGAATCTGTAGCTTTTCAGATATTACAAATAAATGATTAGAATTCTTTTATTGAATCTTGTTATCTTGACTAGTTTTATATCACTGATGTAACTTTTCCAGAGGTATTTGTCAATCGAGTATTCCCTAATAGCGCTAATAGCAAGAAAAGTAAGAAGATAAGCAAGCCAATACTAATAAATGTATGTGAGATAGGGACGAAAATAGATCAAAACGATGGAAACGCCATAGAAAGATAGGGGAGAAAAATATATAATACGTATGTATGTATGTACTACATATACATAAATGTTGTATCGAGAGATGAACATAACAGCAGTCATGAGAATACAACGATTAAGGGGGTCAATTTAGAAGTAGGAGAGAAAAACATAACACAAATCTAATTCTACTAAACAATCAATAGAATCAATAGTGATGTACTACTGAACAATTTTTAAATTCGCAGGCTTTTTAAGATGTTGGGTAATTATTTGGTGGGATTATTTACATATTACATATATTATATACAGTAGTAGACCGTATGGTGGTGAAATCCAAGATAATGGATTTTCAATTAAAGAAAAGAAAGAGTAAAGATTAAATTGACATAGTAAATTTATACCTACAAAAATTCACAAAATAATATTTTACCTAAAATATAAAACGATTTTATGTTACCTCGACTTTATTTTCAATTTACACCTATTTATACGTCCAATATTAATATTTCACATTTAGTTGTATGTATTCCGTATATACGTACATAATAAATTATTCGGTCCTATATACATTAACAACGTGTTAGAACAAAATGTAAACACTCTTAGTGAAACATTATTTTGTATTATTTTAAACTGTATGTAATAATAATAAATTTTATTTTGTTTCATATAATATTTGTGGGTACTTGGATCTTAAAAGACGTGTGAAAAATGATTTTTGGCATGCAATAATATTAGATTTCGCCACCCGAAACATTTTGTATTGTGATGGAACTTTTAACGATGCATCACGTATGTGGATACATGCCGTAACAACGAAAATAGAATACGGATTATGTAAATAAAGCACATATCTCCGTTTTTTTTTTTTCATCTGGTAAGCGTGCTCCTATAAACAAGCGAGGAAAATACACATATTTAGGCGGTAGTTTATTAAATTAATAAATAAAAATGAATTTATGTCATATGGAAAAAGGAAGAAAGTGTAAATATTAATGTTACTGGCGTATAATTTTCAAAAGATTTCGTCAGTTATTGGATATTATAGTATTAACATGCTATTAACTAGGAATTGGTAAGTTTCTAATGTATTCAGATTATAATAGGTCAAATTCATTTGCTTAATTTGCCATTTAATTATATTTACAAGTAAAGCGATATATAGCTAAGCAAAAACGTTTACATAACTATGGCTATTTTTCTAAGAAATAAAACATAGTTGTATTTTATTAAATATACGGAGTGATTTCTAGTTAATCAGAAAATTGACTTTCTCAAAATTACCAAATACAAAACAATTGCGATTTTTCGAAAAGTATATTATGACAAAAAGTTATTAGTTCTTATTAAGTTAGTGATAATAAAAAACTAATTTTAATGAATTAATTCAATGCGATTGACGCAATTCTACACCGTCCAAATGTTTAATTTAAGACATTGAAAGTGTTTCCAGCTTTTTATCTTCTAAAATGCGCTCTCATAATAATTTACGCGATACATCGTGTTAAACGGGTTTTCCTTAGCAATTTTTCGTCAGATAATCGTGAATTGGTTTCATGTCAACTTATAGACAAGAGATAAACTAAGTGACGTTTGTTGCATTTGCGGTGATATAATGTTGAATTGCTGCTTATCTGTTGTTTAATTTTGGCTCAAATATTTCACACAGGGAAAAAATTGAAATTGTTAAAGATATGTAATATATTATATAATTTATATAATATAATATAATATGATTTAAAAAGTGTTAAAAGATTAAAAAACAAACGCTCTTTAAATTATTAAAAACAAACAAATATATATATATATATATATATGTATTAATATATTTTTTTATAATCTAGCATATAAACGTTTAGATATTATTTAACCTCCTTCTGCAGGCCTCATTCTTTCACATTTACAAATACTTCGCGATAATTTCTAGAATAAACAATCACTGTTGAGAAAAAAAAACTAAATCATATATTTCTGCATAACAGTGCATAAAAATAAAATTTGGCATGCGTTGGTTATCTGCCTGGCCGTATACACATATAACGCATGTATTGTTATATATCTACATACATACTCTAACAAAATAATTGTCGCCTAGAAGATCTAAAGTTATAATATTTCTATACAGATACCGTTATGTTTGATACGGCGAAATAGTTTGGCAAACAAAAAACCTGTTCTCGCGCCTAGCACAGCTACATAGATTTTTAATTTATATGTTTAGTCAGAAATTCTTTTAAGTCTTGATGATATGTTAAATGCATTGATGATGACTCATACAATGCTTACGTAGTGTATGAGGTGTATATCAAAAATACAAAAACAAGCTCTTTCTTTCTTGGATATTGTACTACTCCCACTTAATGTTTATTGATATCTTTCGCTATATAAGGTTTGTAGATGGTATTTCTTACACAGTAAGTATAACGTTCTAGAATCTACGTTTACATTCCCACTTAAGTTACAGTCGACTATAATGCCTGGTGTTCAGTCTAACACGAAACCTGCTTTATTAACTCTACAAATTCCTAGAATCTTAGAAGAATTTGAAGCACCAAAACTTCTGTCGCCATTGCCAATATCACCACCAGCAGACTCAAGACAATGTAGGCTGTTATCAAGTCGAAGTGCATCTAATTCTTGTATCGATTTGAATAAGAAGCTACGTATACTGAAAATAGAAACGCCATGATGGCCATAATATTTATGAATCATATTGAGTTTGTAAAATAATTAAAGAAGTACCTGATTAGTATTATATTACATGCATAATTTGCTTATTATTAATTGTTAGTTATATTTGTATTTGACACTTCATAAATATGTATTTTTCATATTTATTACGTAGTTTTTATGCCCACGTTAATAAAACTTTTTGTAAGCCTCACTTTTGTAGAAATATAATATAGATTCTTTCGTACTAACTTCGAGTTGTGTTACATGTAACACCTGAATAGGAGGCGGTGAAGCATCTGGTTGATCATGTTGATTAGTCAACCTACGCAAAAGTAATAGTTTAGTGCAACCTTAATAGGCAAGAAACTGTATATATGTATATATAATGACTAATGACACACCTCTTACTTTTATAAATGATTTAGTTGTTAGACTAATTTTATAGCTATTTACAGATATTTTTTAAATAATACCTTAAAAGTAATTGAAACTAAATCGTAGGACTGCTGTTTATGTTTTATTTAGAAGACTGATAATGTAAGCAATACATATGTTTCTAGAGAAATTAGAGTATTACACTACAATTAGATTATACGCCGGTATAATACATATGTTACATACAATCACTATTAAAAGTGCCACCCATCAGATTAAGAAGTAATTCTTTTGAGTGTTTACAAAGTTATTATTTCGACGTTTTCATGTGAAAGCCTAATCGTTTTGAAGAAGTTGACGCTAGGTGGGTACACTACGTTATTGTCACTACAGCCTTTCAACGTGGACACGTTGTATAAGCCAGCTGCCATAACCATATAGCTCATTTTGGAAATAGAGCTTGCTTAGTTTTGAAAGGAACTTGCTTGGTTTTGAGTTAGTTTTGATCTGACTTTAGGATCAGGTAAGTTATTTTTTAAATCAGGTAAGTTACTTTCGAAACTGGTGGCTGCGCTGACAGCTAGGTATGTACATACATAGTTTACCTAGTTAGGTTGTTGATATGTTGCGTAATAATATATTTGATACGGATTTAAGTAGTTCCACTCCATCAATATAGTATAAAATAGGGGTGTTCTTACGTGTATACGATACCGCACAACGTTTGTTAACAGTAATCTGTAGTCTATTGCCTGCACACTTCGCAAACCAAATCTAAATCTATTTGTAACAATATTGGTCCCAAATTGAATTCCTGTAGCATGCTCCATGTAGAGGTAAATTTATTGGAGTAGTATCTATTGCAGAACAGGCAGTTTGTGCTGGTACTGAATTTTTGTAGCCATAATCTATGGTCAAACGTGATAATTGCAAAACTATGGGTCGGTTTTCCAGGTACAAGACCGTGTTGGTATTCGGAAAGTTTAGTTCGAACATTATTGAAGATGTAACCACGGTGGATAGCACTGTTTCTTTTATCCAATCTGCGGTATGGATTTACTACAAACTAATTAACTACAACTGTAAAAAAATATGGAGAGATATCAAGCAGAGCAGGATGTACTTTGTTAAAATCTACTTGGAAAAAAACTGTTTTCATTATTATCAGTTGAAGTTCAAAAAATAGGAAGTTTGACAGAATAGAATATTTCAATTGTAGTTAACAGAACAGGACGATACGAATCAAGCGGAAGTTGGTCATGACCGACAAAAATATGACCATTAATATGTGACAAAATCAAACCCAAGAGATGTTAGACGTGGTATGAAATATTCTTGTATTGTTTCAATCTGTCAGAGTCACATACATTATGCAAGAATCGTATGTTTTTGAGCAACTGCTATAATTATACACTTATTCAATATAACTAATTATAAAGTTTCGATAAATAATAAGGCATTTAAGAGCTAAGAAAATGTTTACTATTAATTGAACATTCAAAAACAATAACGTCAATGAAAGGTTAGCTACACTATATTTATAAGTTCTAGAATATTATCGTTTTAGCAGCAACTTTAAGGAGAAATATATTGCTTTGAGTTATCGATGACAATAATTTGTGCTTTGAAAATAAAATAAAATTGGCTCAAATACAACAACATTAATTTCTTATGAAAACCATATATTTTCCGAAATGATTGATTATATTAAGTATATACTTATTACTAGTTATTTCGAAATAAGTCGAATTACAGGATAAAGAATTTATGAATTTGTACTATATGACTATTGAGTACAGGCAAAGTTTCGCTTTAAAAACAAAATATAATTAAAATCTTATCGAATTATTACACGAAATAATAAGCTTGGTATTAGTAAAACGATTCTCAATCTATGAAAGAATTTGAAATGTAACTTTGCAACTATATAACTGTAAAGTAGCAAAAAGTGAATATAATCTGGATGTGGATCTAAAATTGAGATAGAAACTTGGCAAACTTTTCAATCAGTTTGAGTCACAATTGCAGGGAAATCCACTTACAGAAAATTGGCTATAAAACCTGTACACATCTTTCATTTATTCAAGTACCGGCTATTATAAACAGATCAATTATCCATGATGCGTATGTCGATTTTGGCCTATGACTCGTATTACAAAAAATTCAAATTCTAAATTCGTACTTGTATATAACTCTGCCGTCAATTTGGCAATACGGCAGTTCGAAAATAAAAATCAAAATAATGGTGAATCATCATCTATGCTAAGTGTAGTTCATCTCTGTAGTTGTATACGAGTAGGAACGCATTTACACCAATGGCTATGTTATAAATATACGTGCTTGTATGTATGTTCTTCTCATTTGATTTCATTGTAGGTCAAGACAATATTTAAGCATGTCGTAAATGTTTGTGCTTGTAAACCCGTACTTCTACAATTTTCTGCTTCCGTATTTTTCTTCTGTCTATTATGTATTTTTCTATACATAAAGTGTATCGGCAAGGTCGTCCACATCGATTTTACTTATCGCCGACGTAACATTTACTTAATTGCCGAGTAATAAAGCGAGAAGTAATTCTTGTAACTCGCATTAGGGGCTTTTTGAGGGCGATTTGATATTTCCTGTATCGCTAACTATGGAAAACATAAATCAAACCAAGGAAGTCAATGTCAACGAAACATTTCTAATGGTATTTATAGAGCGAAACATAATGTAGGGGTCTTTTATGTATGCATATTTCGTAGAAGAATTTAAATTTGTCTAACTCGATTTTTCAAAGAGTGATTTCTTATTTTATGGATTAGGAACAATTTGTTTTTAGAACTCTACGTGGCGATACATATAAATTTTTCAATAAATGCAATTAAATATTACTATATCAAAAAATTCTTTTAACTTAAAAAGATCTTTCAGTCACATCAATTTGCAGTAAAACATCCCTAAATTTATCATATATCATTTAGTTGTGTGTATGTCTACTTCCACAGCGGTTATCGTTGGTTTAGGGTCTTTGCCGTAAAATAGGATTTAGCGTTTGGTCAAATGGACATATTAAAAAAAAAGTTGAAAGCAGTTGACGGTATGGGCCACTTTTAAGACTCACTAAATAACAAGCAGTTAAAAGTAGGCGTAGTGTATTTATTTCAAGCTTCAGCGCTCGCACTGGAAACAATGTTCTTGCTCAAAACTGTTCCAATGTTCTGTTCAAACCGTTGAAGTTCGCTTAAACGCAACCAGTCTTATAGGCAGTCTTTCCTTCAGAAAACTGTTTATTCTGTTTTTAAATATAGTACCAATCATGCCAAAATAATAATTTCAGCAAAGCAAAAGTGGGATTGGTTTTCTAAGAATAGATAAATTGAGACTACTCTTTTTATATATTCAGAATTTATTTTTTACGGTATGAGTACAGAATTGATGGTACTCACAACAATTGTAGCAATGTTTTACAAATTCTATAGTTGACAGGATGTCAGATACACATATAAAAATATGGAGATGGATTTTAAGTTCGTTCTGGTACTCCCTTGCGACCATACGTCGAAGAAGCCTCTGTCACGGAGTTAAACATTTTATCCTTGAATCGATAAACTATGGAGTTAATTGTATCCGTCAAGAAGCTAACAATATATTCCGTAAGAATTCCACTATTTACCTTATGTAAACAATTTGTAGATACTATTAACATATATTTTCTACTTTTACATTTAACAAACAAATAAAAAACATTTACTGCACTGATTTTTATTGTCCTCATTTTTTCGAAATATCTCGATTAATATAAGTTTGAGGTCATATATGTTGTTTACTATTTTCCCATTCACAACTTAATGCTCTTTTAGACTTTGATAAAAAAAATACCATATGCTACTTGAAAAAAAAGAGTTGACCTTGCTATGACCTTTGTGTCTTTCTTTATAGTGACAATAACAGTAGCGCCATCGAATGAGCCCCTTCATATATAGTTACACTTTTGTCTAATACTTTTCTTCATAACACTAATTGTTTCGAAGATATTACAGTGTTACACTTTAAATGGAGCAGCCTGGATATAATTGTCGGATGCGTTGTATAATATATCAGCAGTTCTTTGAATAAAAATCGTTCACATAGAGATATCTTTTTCACCTATTTTGCTGAAAGTTTACTGAGCACTTTATAAAGATATTGAAAGGAAAAAATACTACTTGAAAGGGATATGATTATATTATGGAGTTACTTGTTATTTGCTAACGGAGTTAGCATAGAGGAGACAAAATTTAGCCACTACGTTTTGGACGAAATTATAATAAAGTGGGAAAAATACATTTTCTAGAGTGAAATCACTTTAAAAGGGAGGCTCGCATTTCTAATTCCTTCTAATTTCTAATTTTTACCTCTGTACTTGTTTCTGTTTATCAACTTTTATAAATCTAGCTGGACTTGCTGAAGGATGTTATTTAGAACTATATTAGTTATAGGTACTTTTCACTGGGTATTATGGTTTGGCTTTCCGTAGTTGTGAGACATTATTTTTACAAATGAAAAAAATTCTGCAATTTTACCAAATAGAGTGCAAATATTCTGGACAGTAGTAACAAACTTACGTTTACGTTTTGGCAATGAAATTCTTATATATTACAAAAGATTTTATTATAATTGAAATCTATAAAAGGCATAAAATTACATAATTTTCTTAAATTTGATCTACTGCAACGACAGCGGCTTTGTAAGCTGTATCACTTGTTACGACTATCGCAAAGTTCTTATTGTGTAAGTTAGAGGCGTATAAAGTGGTTGGCAGCTACTCGAGTGGTATACCGTAATACCTGAAGACAAGTTAGCTTACCACTAGACCATCCAGCTTGATTACGGAACTTTCAGTCATTGATTAAATTTATTCCTTAAGTGTCTATGAGTAGAGCACATATGTAGATATTTATGTCACGGGAGAGTAAGTGCTATCTTGTTCTTTTTTCAAAAACTCTTTTCGTTGCTACTTTTTGTAGCAGTTTTCCGATGTAAATATTTCTGATGTAGTAGCTCTGTAGACATCAGCATATGTTCTATCCCGTTGTAGCTATAGGAGAAACTGCTACAAACTGCTACCCCTTGCCCCTTCCCGCCGTTATTTATCCTATGTCTCAAATCAACCGGTATATTAAAAACAACACATATATAGCTATTTCTAAGTGAAACTAACGGATGTGAGTCCTAATTCACAGTTATATCCGTCCAATTAAAGCAGTAATAAGTAAAATACATTCCACTAAATTATACTCACGGGGCAATTAGGCACCACGCAGATATTAATAAATTTAATGACAAATACCCTGGACTGGCAATACTTTTTACTATTAATATGCGAAAAACATCACTCAACATGTTAATGCAATTGGTTCTGTATAGTTAGAATAATCAAAATAAGCAATCAATCCCGTGAGGCTAATGTGGTTACTTATTGTTAACTATTCATAGGAACAGTAGATGAACGTTGATTATAGCAAAAATTTGTAACCAAAATTTTGTTGGATACAAAAAACTAAACAATGTTATTGGTACTTATATTTTGTATTTTTTATTTCTAAAAGCATACATTTTTTCTGGAATACAGGACCATTAGACTTTTGCGAATATCTAAAATAAAAGACGTATAAAATTACGCAAAGTCAATAGTGAAATAGAAATTGAAAAATTTAGAATAGGTACTGTATTTGTGACATAAATGTATACCTACTAAAAATAGTTGTCGTAAATTATAGCTTCTTAAAGTTTGTGAATGTATTGTATTCTGTTATAGAATCATTACATGGAGGCTAGTCTTGAGATAAGTTTACGGACTTTTTTCATAGCCTGTTGTTTGTTCCAATTTGTCATCGAGATATTTATGGGAAGTATAAGTCAACGATTTATGTATTGGCATTGGCCGTGATATAAATTAAGGTTGAAATATATTGTTTATTATTAGATGTTTTTCTACTTCTTTTTTCATTAATTGGCGATTTTCAAAATAGTAAACTTGACATTAGTTCTATAATGAAAAACTAGATAATGCTTTAAAATCTTTTCCTTTTTCGATAGTACATATGTATGTCAGTTTCAATTAGATTTGTACTATATACATATTATGTATTTACACAGCACACAGTAGTTTAGGATATACTGTATGAGTTACCTATTCATGTTTATTGACCACTTCCTCTCTCTAAGTATGTACTAACTGCGGTAAATTTTTAGTTTGTTCGTTGTTAACTACATACTTTTTATAGATATAGAAGTAACTTAAAAGATAAATTGTGCGATATATAGGTATATGTATGTATTACGCAAGTTCCATATTAATGTTTATAAAAGTCTGAAGATTAGATATGCAGTTCATTGAAACAAATACATATGTATGAACATATACATATGATGTATTGTTTTTTAAGCTTGTTTTTCGATTTTTGCGTCAGTTTATTTATTTAAGCCTGGTTCAGATAATAGTACCGCATATTAGTACCAATGTTAATAGTTACTTAGTAAAACGAAGAAAATAAGAGTTTTTTTCACATTTTATAACATGTCTATAGTTAAATATAAAAGGTTTTTATAAGTTTTGTATCTTCTGTATATTGCATTTTTCTTTTCATCAGTTTACTGATATGTGCAAATATGAAATATGTATATTATATGCTGCAATAAAGATGAACGGACAATTATGAAACTGAAGCAATATACATATGTACTGTAATAGAAAATATGAAGTACGTACATTCTCATAACATTAATTGTTGTAAAGTAAAATTGAAAAGCAGAACATATTTTATTCAGTGTTTAAAATTCCCTATCCTGAAGTTTATCAAATGTATAAATATGAATTACACGTGTGCACCGATCACAAAAAAAAACAGGTTTCCAACATGTTTTAATATAGTATTGTCTTCTAAGAAATACTGAACTGTAGTAACAAAAATTTGTTGTACATATAATCAAACTTGATGGTCTTTTCCAAAAGCCCTAGTATCCCAGGAGAAAATGGAACCGGAATACAATAACTACAATTATTACGCATTCGAGTAGGTTAGATACCATCACTTAGTCACCCTTCACAGAATCATTCTTTCTCCTTATTCTCCACGCCCTTACATTCATAGACTCGTTGCAACTACGATGTGTGTTATGTTCTGAGCATAAGGCTTGAATTGACATTACTGCAATCATTTGATCTTATCAAATATTTGATAGAAATAAATTATTATACAGTTAGTACAATATATACCAACTATTTATTTGCACATACACAGGCAATCCAATTGTTTGAGCGAAATAATATTTCCTTAAATTAAGAATTTCTTTTTTCGGTGTATGTAGAAGTGACCGATACTACAATTAAAAAGAAATGACGATTGTGTCCGGACACGTAAAGCATTTACTGCAGCGAGTACCTATTTATTTATTCTAAAAAGCACTAATTTTTTTATACAAAATTTCGAAATTGTAGATGAATTGTAGTCACCTGAACACTATAAAGTGTTGCCTCTAAACTTTTTGCTCACCCTGTATGTATGCTCACAGAAAAGATCGAATTTTTCATTCAACCTTTTTATTGATAAAAATGAAAATCCAATATCTATCTAATACTTATAGATCATACAATATCATAACTAACTATAATTAACTGAGATAATAATTTGAAATACTTCAACAGTAAAACCGCAAAATGTGATAACATGATAACTTTTTTTCCTTGTAAGTTGAGTCATATAAATGTCACTTCAGTTCATTTATAAGAATCAATTGTATATAAATACTATGTGAGCTAAATTAACTTGATTGTCGGAAAAAATGTCAATAAAGGAGATATGTATTCCGTAAGTAATAATAAGATATATCTATAGCATTCGCAAAAAAGATTACTTTTTAACAAAGTTAATGCTTTTTATGTTGAAGTAGAGCTGTAAAATCACATATGCCGAAATGGAATATGAAATAATGGAACATTATTTAACAAACTGTAGACATTAAACAAACTCAATTAAATAATAACAATTCAGCATGGCTTATTAAATGCAACTACTCAATAATGCAAAAGCACTTTTGATATTTATTGTCAAAGCTTTATCATTTATATAATACATTTCTAAATAAATGAGATGTTACATCAGAAAATAATAAATCTATAAAAGTGTAGAAACAACATAATCATATATTCTATGAAGAGCTATTAAAACTCTTGTTTCACTTGCCTCGACCACACTATGTGCATCTACTCATTTGTGATACACTTTAAAGTGCTGTAGATGTATAAATATATTGAAGAGGCTATTGCAGTTTCTTTAAAATATAGTTTCTACTTCAATAAAATATGTTTGTATTCTATTCTAATTATAAGTAGAGAAGTAAGTATAAAATGTTTGTGCACATCGGATATTTGTGTGATTCGGATACTTTTGCGCAAGTTGCTCGCATTTGCTCTAGTTGTTTTTCGTCAATGTCGAACCGTTCGTAAAATGGTTGTTTGCTTTTTGAACGGAATGTTACCAGTAGTTTTCTTTTATCCTCATTCACAATTACTATTAATGAATCGTTCAACAGTTCTTGCAGAGCAAGAGCTAGTCGTTCGGATATCCGCAAATGATAACTGTTAATACCCATCGTCATCCGTAAGGAATGTTAAGAGGCGATTAATGCTATATGACATGAGCAGAATAAGACATAATATATATAATAATTTCAACAAATTATTTAAATTTGTTACGGGTATCCTTTCCTTTTGCGGGTGGCACTGATCAGACTAAAATATAAACTTTGATTGGAATGATAAATCATAAGTAAAATTTAGAAATTAAAATATAGCTGTTACAAACTAGTACAATCAATGGAACAAACTAGGAATCAGGTTCTGATCGGTCACGACCTTGAATTTATTTCATTGGGTACTATTGCATACTATTTTGATATTTAAGAAAATAACTATTATAGTGACGTAAACACTATAAAACTAGAATTCAAACAAAGTTTTATATCTTTTTGAAGCTTGATGGTTGACTCCAAATGTAACAGAAAATTATAATTAGGAGCACTTAGATTTCTTAAGCCAGATCGCATGACACGATCTACTGAAAAGGGTTATATACAGCAAGATAATTAAGTATGTAATATATTTTTTTAATATGTTAACTTTAAGGGCAGTAAAGTTCAGTGCTACAAAATACATATGCATGTATATTACTAAAAAACGTGTTTTCTTCAAAAATCCAAAATTTCATTCATCTAGACCAAATTCTATTTTGATTCTGTACTAAGTCCACAATTCTGAGTAGCTGGTTTACTCCTTGTTTAGTGCTTCCAAATACTTTTATGTTATGTATGAATATTAGATGGTCGATCTTCTGTGTTGACTTAGTCAAGATGTAGCCAACAAATTTTCTTCTTGGATAATTCCATATCAGAATAAACGATATCTTGGTTGTTTATTGACCGTTGTGTTTTATATTGGATAGGATTAATGGGCTTACTTTGTTGATCTTTCCACGATGGTTTCCATGATCTACGAATGAAGCATGCTATCAAATGCCTTTCTCTAACTTATATATGCTTTATATTGCTTTTTTTACTTCTTCAGTTATCATTATGACTTGATCTTTGCATCCTTGTGTAAGTTAGTATCATTCTTTCTGGGCGTCGTTGACTATTATAGTTTTCGCTAAATAATCATATATTTATAAAATTTATAAATGTTAGGCGAACATGTAATTGTCTATTTGAGACCTAGACGGCTCTATTTTAGCTAGCAAATGTTTTTCCTTGGACAAAGCACTTCGGCATCTGCTGTGGACTAGAATAATAGAACATACCCTATTGTGAAGAAATGTCCGAAGATTTAGATGAAATATATTCTGTAGATCGATATGATTGAACGTAAGAATTTAGTGATTAAGCAGCAGATCACTAGATTTCTTCTTGTAAGGATATACTTAGATCCTCCGAATTTCTTTGACTTCCATTGTAAAATAAAGAAATAAAATATGTTCTTTACCTGTAAGACTACACTTAAGTTTTTAGTTTAAAAATAAATTTAGCAGTTTTAAAGCTTAGATATAACACAAATAAAAAATGTGTTATTTAAAATAATCCTTTTTCAAAAACACTATAGGTTACTTCTAGCACTACTAAAAAGGAATCAAATTAGTCTTGTACCTTGAAAAAAAAAATGCAATACTTAAAAACAGGAAAAAAAACAATAGTACTAAATATTACTAATAATAACGAAAATAAACAGAGAAAACCAAACCGGGTATTGGATGATTTCATTCATCTCGAACAACAATTGTGTATACGGTATTTTGATAGAAAAATTCATACAAAAGACGTGGGAGTGCATCTAATTTTCTAGAATGGTTCATTATAGTTTGAACACCATTGCATTCGATTAGCTTCACCGGCGTTTCGAATACAAGTCTATTGCGCAAGTCCCCCAGAAAATAATTCAGGCTATTTAAAACCACAAGCCGGTTCCCCGATATACGTTGACGAGTTGCAGTATTAGTTCAGAGTGTGTACGGTATACAACCGAAATCGGTGTTTTCCTACTAAAAAATTAATATCGGCTTTTTTACGTGTTTTAATCCAAGTAAATTTTTGGAACGAGTGATTTTACGAGATGGCTGAAGGAATTAGGCGTGACATTCCCATCAAATTGGGCGATTTCAGTGTTATAGACACCGAATTCAGTAACATCAGGGAAAGATTCGATGCCGAAATGAGGAAGATGGAAGAGGAAATGAGCAGATTTAGGTCGGAATTAATGAATAGGGAATCTCAGAATTTCTTCAGATCAACTACTAGGTAATAACATTGATAGGAAAATTTGTGAAAGTACTAAAACTAGTCTAAAATGTAGCAATTTACAAGTTTCTTTCTATTTTAAGGAGTGTAAATTGGTAAATGATATTAACAAAAGTAAAATTAGAAATATCTAATCCATAATTTAATTATTGTTTGTATCAATAACACGTTGCCATAGCAACAATAATTGATGGTAGGGTGCAAATACTATTCGTTTTGCTTTAATAATTTATTTATATTAACAAATTAATCAAGCTAAAGCTTAATATTTTGTAACAATAAGTGGTCATTATTTCTCTATAACCAATATACTTAGATCAAACATTTAGGAAATAGTTTTAATTTTAAGAGCTTGTCCCTATACAGTAACGTAAACCAAAGTATCCTTGATGTTATATATCCATATATTATATACAAGTATTTACTACTATATTAGGTAATGTTAATACCTATTCACTTAATTTGATTAAATCTGTAGTCACAAAATTTCTAGGCGATCGATAGCTCGACAAATTTTATCAAAATTATTTTATTTGATGACATAGTTGCATAAGGCTAGTTAAGAATTGCATTACGTCATATATACTTCTAATTAATAATTAAATTGATGCTAATTCGTGTATAACGGGTTTTGTTTACATATTGTAGCTCTTGACCTCCATGTTGTCTTCATAGCAACAGTATTGGTTCTTCGGAATAGAACTACTCTTAAATTTTAAACGACTATTCATTTTTAAGCGGTTATTTTTCCGATATCGAATACCGTTTTTAATCAGGTTTACATCGTAAAAAAACGTATTTAATGGTAAAGATCTCGATTACAACTCCCAGCTTGTCATCTGTGGCCATTTAAAGCTTGTATACGTATAATACGTAACAGTCTGTGATGTCATATTTAGAAATAGACAGCCTGGTTTACACAGGCCCATCTCTTGCGGCGAGTTGAGTGAATGCATTCCTCATATCATTTTCTATGCTCAATTTATTTCGACTGTCACTAGACAGTAGCGCGACTTTTATACCCTCTCCTTTATAAATACACAATAATTTATTGTACTGTCTATCTCCTAACTCCTCAGGCATTCATCCGTTTGCCATTACGTTTATAATCCCTCCTGCTGCGGTTCAAGTCGACCGTTAAAAAAATTCTCTTCATAAATAACTCCAGACGTTTCTATTTATAATTGGCGACAACATAGTATTCACCGACGATGCTTGAGATATTCCTCTAATGCAAAACGAGCACTATGTATTATGTATGAGTTTAGCATATTCGCTTCTTATTTGTCGTTCCACTTTTTGCATTTAGTATCAACGTGTAGGCGCCTTATATGCATAAATATCCTTTCCAAATGCCCACGATAATTAACATAGCTGACTGTGTCGCAACAATTATCCACGAAGTATAACGCGATTAAAATATCAAACTCTCCTTTTATGGTCAAGCGAAAATCTTGTCACTGAATGTGGTTGTAAGAAACAATGACGTTTATATTCGATTAACAATGCTTCGTATAGACATAAAAACTATTATATTGAGAGCAAATATTTTAAAATCAATAGTTATATCTTATTTGAAAGCATAGTAAGTTTAAAATAAAAGAATATAGTTTAACAACCAATCAAAAATCGATTTCTATCAAAATTTACAGTCCAGTTGGCGGTTAATTCATTATACAGGCTAATCTAACTGCTTTTTTAACATTGCATGTCTTACGAATGCGAAACGGTTTCTGGAGGCAATACAACAAAATCCAGGTTCGTAACTATGGTATTTTATTTACAGTACTAACTCGTTATTGTCTATTTGCAAATTATACACCATTCATTACATCATCGTCTATTTTATATTGTTGATTTCAGTAATATGTGCACAGTATTCATTTAGTGTGTAAATGATTGACTTTATGTTCAAATCACCGTTTCTGAATACATCCAATTTCACTCCTAAATTTTGGATAAATTCCAGATTTATTTTCGATAGTAACTTTGGAATTTGTTGGCACAATGTTCAAAACATAAAACTAGCTCATTATCAGTCGTCTTTCCCATAAAAAGAATGTTAATTAATAAATATTTTAATAAATTATTTTTTACTGTAGTACGACGACACAATCCTCAACGCAACAACATGGTGCCGGAGATATTTGCGCTCGTCCTAGTGGCGACGTTAAAACGTGGCTAGATGATCTCAATTCACCCCTAGTTCAAGATGACGGTAATAACAAGTGTTTGAAACTTAGATTCGACGTTAGTCAATATTCACCGGAGGAGATCGTTGTCAAGACTGTTGATAATAAATTATTGGTAATTTTACGATCTAACTATTTTAAAACACATTTTTTTACAGAAATTATTTTGTCCAATTTTAACATTGGTATTTATCTTTTTCTAGGTTCACGCTAAACACGAAGAGAAGACCGAATCAAAGTCAGTTTACAGAGAGTATAACAGAGAATTCTTATTGCCCAAAGGAACAAATCCAGAACATATTAAGAGTTCTCTAAGTAAAGATGGTGTTCTAACAGTAGAAGCGCCCTTACCGGCGATTACAAGCGGTGAAACAATGATTCCAATCCAACACTAATGTTGTCGCTATGACAATTAATGATCAATAAGAAAGAAATCTACTAAATGTGGCATCTATTTCTTTTTCCATATAATATTATATATATGTATATGCTTGTATAAGTTCGTAGTTTTTTTTGTTTCTGTATTACGCATGTACTCATCCACTTGCGTCTTTTCCATAAAAAAAAACAAAAATGCTTTTATTGGAAAATCCGCTGTTAGGAAATCTAAATTTCAATGTGATAGCATTACTTTTATTTTTTCTCTCACTGTTCGATCGGTGTTTAAATTTTGAATGTACATTTCAATATAATTTCGTATCACTTTAGATATTTCGTGTTAACACAGCAGATTTTCATTTTTTGGGTTTGACTATTATAGCTGATAATGTTTTGATTTCGTTTTTTTCTGTTTACGTTATACGTATTATTAATGTTTTAATTATTACACAATAGCATTACATAATATAAATTATACATTTTTGTAATTTATTTATAAACAATAAAGATATTTTCAACACTATTTGGTATCTTTTTATTAAGACTTTGACGTTGTGTAGTGTATGAAGTTTCATATTGAATTCATTTTATATTTCCTATATGATTTCAAAGTTCTAACAAATTAGCATACAGTTTGTGTTAATGAAATTATGTATATCGTTATAATTTTTTTGTAGCAAAATAGTAAATTAATCGCCACACAGGAAATTACGAAAATGCTAGTTATTTCTAAATTATGATGAATAGATTTAGTTACATACTTTGTTACTATTTTTGTTATTATTTACTAACAAAAATGTAAGAAAGATCGCTTCTTACATTTTTGTTTTATATTTGTTTCATTCCAAGCGTACTTTTGTCTGGCTATACGCTCCGCGACACTTGATTGAACGCAATACCTATAACTTTGTTAAAAGAACACTTTTTTAACTTTTGTATGTTGTGTTTTTAAATTGCTATTTTAGGCTAGTTTTAGAAGAGCAAAAAATTTTGAAATTTACATTAATAAATTTTACTTGGAAACCTGGTACGACACTTAATTGAACGCATCTCAGTTATTCTTGTGTAAGCGATAAGAAAAGGTTGTTGCGCGACAGTTTTAGTTAGGAGTGATTGTTAAAAGTAGTTTTTAAGAAAAAATTGTGTTTGGCTAGTTTGTTTAGAGACATGGGAGGTGGGAAAAACGCTCACTGACGTGGAAAGAGGACAAATTGACGTTTTAAAAAACGAAAACCTTTCAATACGAGAAATGTAAGACGGAGTGATCATGTAATTCGCAATTATCTTCAAGACAAGGAAAATTGTGGCAAAAAACGAAGAGGGCGAATTGCTACGGCGACTACCGAACGTGAAAAACGGAACATCCTAAGAATTGCATCGAATTCTGCATCTACGGCAAGGCAAATTAGGGATGCTGCAGGAACATCTGCATTTCCGCTATTACTGGCGTGATTTGAGAAAAGAGCCCAGAATAATATCACGTAAGCCGCAAAGTGGTGGAGAAGTAATGGCATGGGGTGCAATTTCTAATGCCGGAGCCGGCGATGTAGTTTTCGTAGAGGGAGCCCTAATTGCTTAAAAGTACCTGCAACTCATGGAGAATGAAAAAGAAGTCATCCAAAATAAATTGGGCACACAAGATTTGATTTTGCAGCAGGATAACGTGCCTGCACACAGTGCTCGAGTTGTCCAAAAATGGTTCCAGAACAACGGAATTACTTGCTATGGCCAGCTCTCTCGCCCGATCTAAACATAATAGAAAATGTTGTGGGGATGGCTGTCCCGACGGATTTACACTGATGGTAGACAGTTTCTAAACAAGGAACAATTAAAACAAGCAATTCGAGAAACTTGAACTGAATTGCTCTTACAATACATCCAAAATTTATACAATTCTTTACCCAATGGAATGATTTAAGTCGTAAATAAGAATGGTGGTCACACTCACTATTAAATTATTTTTTTCCAGAGATTTTGTTGTTTTATTTCGCTGCGTTTAATCAAGTGTCGTATTAGGTTTCCAAGTAA
The DNA here is from genome assembly GCA_023690525.1 of Holotrichia oblita. NCBI lineage: Eukaryota > Metazoa > Arthropoda > Insecta > Coleoptera > Scarabaeidae > Holotrichia > Holotrichia oblita. The sequence continues at coordinate 63,926,884 of CM043020.1, forward strand.
AATTTATTAGTTAATGTAAATTTCAAAATTTTTTGCTCTTGTAAAACTAGCCTAAAATAGCAATTTAAAAAGGCACAAAATACAAAAGTAAAAAAAGTGTTCTTTTAACAAAGTTATAGGTATTGCGTTCAATAAAGTGTCGCGGAGTGTATATGCGTAGTTAGATTGGGTCAAAAATAGTCATTGCAAGTAATAATTATATAATTTTTATTTTACTTTGCATAGCAATCGATAAAATTATGTTTTAAAAATAATATTCTGCAGTTATATCGTTGAACACATCCGGTTCGATACATTCATGATATTAAATATTTTAAATTGTGTGTTATTGAATGCTAATTTCAGAGATAAAACCAGGCCCGAGACAATTTGTAGCAGTCTCTAGTTAGTATTCGCTGTTGCAACACAATTAAGAGCGCTAGATTACTTACTACAAAAGAGTGCAGGTAACAAATCCAGTAAACACTTGACACAAACTAAAATTACACACAATTATACGGTAGTGTTGACAAGCAATAAGCATAAAATGTCGTCTCAGTTGCACTCGCCAAGAATAATAAAAGAAAAAACAAAAATTATATTAAGCAAAAATTTCCTTATTTCAAATTTACCACTAACTGATTTTTTTTCGGATATCTACTGTATTGTGTTATATTTTATTTTTCACTTGTTTCTTTTACCCAATTTTATTTTAACTAGAGGTAAATAATCCATGTTACAAAAGATACTGAATATTGAAAAGTGGAATACAAACTTCTCTTAATCGTCACTAGGTTTAATATAATAATTATCTAGTAAAATTGAAGACAGATTTTATTTTGATTTGATTGATTTTAGTTTCTTTTTTGTCACCTTATCAATTTTGGTTTATTCCCAGAAATTAAACAATTGATTCCAAGTTTTAGTTTCTTTTTAAAATAAATGTCACCTTATCAATCTTATTACGTGGTTCATTCCCGGAAATTAAACAATTGTCCTTTAGACTGATTTATTCTAGTCCGCTCCAAGTCCCATTATCAAGTTCTACAATATCATGTTTTATTTATACTTCTTGTTTGTTTTAACCACTTTTAAAAATAAATGTAACGAAGCTTTCAAAGGGTTTATATCCAATATGGTAACAGTCATCTTATTCTTTAATAGAATTTCCTATATTATTCTCTAAGCAGCATATGCCTTTTGATTGTTCGCGAAATATGATGGTCAGTTTGACAATGCATCATCTATCCAACTATACAATAAGATAATGAATATATTCAGTTCTGACTCTCGTAAGTTTATATATATTATATAAAATAAATTGAGTCATATTGAAGATAATACAAAGTGTTATTTATAAAAATAAAAGATATATTTGTGAGTAATCAACGTATGTATATTAATCTGTGATGCAACATATTGATATAAGACTAACCAAGTTTTTATCACGTTCCATTTATATAAATTGTATAGGTCAGTACCATTTATCGCTAGAAGGTTAATTATTTTGCGATTTGAAAATTTATCACATCCTCAAGCACTTACTTTTGACCAAATTTAATATCACTATTTAAATTAACAAGCATTAAATATGGATAAATGTAGTATTATGCCGCGTTTACACTATTCAAGTGAATTAATAAAGTCAGTTGAATTCAAGTGATTTGAAAGCGAATTGAGGGGTTTAGATATTCAATGGAGGTGTTTAGATATTCAATTCGGTTTCAAGTCACTTGAATTTAACTGACTTGTAAACACGGCATTAAACAGGTAGACATATACCTACATATTTCGGGAAATACCCGAAATTCAAGAATGTTGTTTTTATATTGTTTGCGGATTTCATTCTTAATTTTAAGGAAACTGTTTTATATCGGTATTCTTGCCACTTTTAAAGAAACTTTCTTTCATCTTTCACGGCTACCAAATCCTGATTTTAGTAGATTATTTGTATTTTCGATGTTCTTTCATACAATATTGTAATGTTAGTAATCTATGAATATTGTAAGAAACTGAAATTATCTTAAAAAACCATTAATTTGTGCTTTAGTTCTGTTAAAAAAATATTCGGCAGTTTAATTGTTTAAAGGACAGCATATGTCAAGCATCTTATAGAAAATATTATGTATTCATTTTCTGATAAGATTATTTTCTTATTCCTATCCCCAAAAGAATATTCGGGTGGGAAAAATTATTTCATACCAGTTATTCGTATAATAATAATTGTGATTATTCAGCCAATAAAAAAGCAATAATATGGAAAATGCTTTATTTAAGGTTTTAAAATTACGAAAGATTGCGAAATAATTTCATACTAATTACAAAACACGTGAATGTTATAAATTTTTGCCACCAAAAGTTTATTAAATTATGAATTGGAATGGAGATATCAAAGAAAATTACATCAGTACCCTGTTAGGTTTATTAGTTAAAATATACAAGTTACTAAAATATACAGGGCGTAAAAAATTAGACCAACAAACTTTGAAGGAAAATAGATGACGTTAAAACAAACAGTTTTTATTAACATTATTTTACTCTACGACGTTTTGTTTTAATACTACATGCTAAAAGAGTAGATTGGTGACTTCAAAACGAAAAACAAACTATGTAACTGGAAAAATGATTTAATTAGTGTAATCCTAAATACAAAATACGGAATAGTTACATGACAATAATGCACTGTTGTTTACAATAAATGTTCAAATTGTCCTCCATTAAGTTCGACACAAAAACATTGCGGAAGTATTGATTGTCGCACTCGTTCGAATACTTCACGAATATTTTGAAGGTGATCAGCTGCAGCAACTATCCGAGCTACTGATTCTTCTTCCGCGTGAATGGGAGTCTCATAAAATAAGAGTTTTCATGTGCCCCCACAAGAAAAAATCTAACAACGATAAATCTGGCGAGCGAAGAGGCCATGTGATAGGACCACCTGTGCTTATCCAGCGTTCATTAAATGTTTCGAGTAATGACGCACGGTGGCTGTGAAATTGGTGCCCTATTGTGTTGGAACTACATTTGTCTTCTTGTAGTCAGTGACACATTTTCCAGAAGTTCTGGCAAAACTTCTTCAAGAAAAATACGATAAACATTGCTATTCAATCGTAAAGGTAAAATGTATGGCCCTATGAGACAATTATTGATGATACCTGCCCATACATTAACAGTGAATTTTTTCTGATAAGATCTAATAGATGTAGCACGGAGATTGTTCTCGTCGTGGATAGTCTTCAAAAACATTAGACTTCTGTTAAGAAGTTGAATATGATTGTAAGATCAAAAGAATCGTCGCAGAGAGAAATATCACATAAGAACATTAGTCTATTTATTCACAAGTCCTCTCTTTCTATTCAAAAGTTGTCGGAATAAGTTTACACACCCTTATTTTATCGCCTAGTATTAAAACAAAAAACGTCGTAGAGAAAAATAATATTAATAAAAACTGTTTTAATATCTATTTTCCATCAAAGTTTGTCGGTCTAATTTTTTTGCACCCTGTATGTGGACTTATTGTGGAAAGAAAATGGGTGTTATTAAAAGAAAATAAAATATGTTCTGGAAAAGAAAAATTTTATTATAAAATTATGGTAATGTATGAAAGAATTTAAATTTTTTGCACATCGCATATACGGAAACGGATAAAACACTTATAGTAAAACAATATTTAAACTTGGACGATTTTAGTTTTCTACATGATTCTTTAGTAATCAGATCAGCTGGAGCTGTTTCACGATCCCACTATAAATTAAAATAAATAATTTATGTTATCTAGAAACAATACGATACTTACTTCGGCAGCTTTGGTACTAATTTTGTCAACAACTAGTCTTATTTTAATAAGAGATTCCTTCATTTTCTGTATTTCTTTGGTGAATCCTTTTAATTCATTTGGATTCTGCAGATTCATCTGGATGTATCTTAAACTTCCTTGCATTACAATAAATTGTCGTGTCGCGGATAGTAGACTATTGGCAACATTTAAAGTACTAGGAGTAAAGCATACATTAACATTGCAAGCTAAAGTAGGTTTTGTCTTGAATTAGACCTACCTATATGATTCGGATTTTCCAACAATTGGCAAAGCTTTCGTTTTGAAAGGATGCTTATGAAGTCTATATAAACCACTAAGTATTTGATATCGTTCGTATGGCATTTTAACGCCTATATTTTTAAGACCATCTTCGGTTAACGTAAGAAAATTGAATAAATTCACTTCGTTATTTAGAAAGTGTTGGACATACCTTTCGTTCTTCATGCCATAGAGAATTGTAACCACATCTTGGAGAAAACACGACCTGGAGTTAGAGTTACTTTAGATCTTTACAAATATTTTTGGAATTAAAAAGTTGAAAAAGTGAAGGTAATTGTTAGCAGCAAAGACTAGATAATGGAAGAAATGGAATGAATTGATTTTACGGTGATTGCAGCTAGATTGACTTTTCATTTAGTCAATTTGTCTAATTTACCTCACAATCTTTATGTTGTACATTAGCTCCCCCTTAAGGAATGTATGTAGTTATTGATAATTAAAATGGTGTTAAATTCGTAAATATTAAGATTTTTGATGTGTATTTGTAAGTTTCAAGCTGTCTAGAAATAATTTGATACATTTCATCTAAACAATATCCCTATTCTGATATATTTAAGTTAGAAAATTGGTTTCAATAGAAGTTTTTATAATTGAGTGATTATTAATTTCTTTAGAAATACTACTTATATGAGTCGCTGAAGTTTAATACATATTGTGATATCCACTTATCTAATATGATAGACAATTAAACCTTTAACAAATATATTTACCTTCCATGATCGAAAAAGTCTTGATAACCAAACTCATTGCATGTAATAGTATTTTCCTCTTCTGTTAAATTTGGTAAAGTGTCAATAATATCAGCAAATCCATTTTCTTTGGCATAATAAATAGGTAGATTACCACGAACATCGAATTTATCATATGGGAGTTCCTCTTCCAATAATAACTTTACTGCATCCATGCTGTTTCCATTAACAGCCCAAAACAATGCCTAAAGTAAGACGGATATGTTACCATGTGAATAACAAATATGTTCAATAACTAACAGTCCAGCCTTGATTATCTTCAGCATATTTATCACAGTAAGGTAAAAGTTCTTTTATGATGCTACAATTTCCAGTCATAGCAGCAAACATTAATGCAGTTTCTCTTTTCCGTGTTTTTGCATTAGCATCCACCTTATTTTTTAATAGTTGACAAACAACCAGAAGAGAATTTTCATATCCGGATGTAGTTTTTGGGCATGAAGCTGCTGCCATTAACGGCGTGTAATAGTCTATAAGAATGATATTACATGTTAAGAATGAATGAACAATATTTAGATACCTCGATGAATATTAACATCTGCACCATTTTCAATCAATAGAGCTGTAATTTCTGGAGCACCAACAGATGCTGCAAGTAACAAAGGAGTCCAATTATCCTTTAAACGTTTGTTAACATCAAAACCTAAGACAAACTTTTTGAAACAAGTTTTGCAGTAGGAACTATAGGTAAAGTTGTACCTTCATCTATTAAAGCAGCTACCTCAGCCGAGTTTCCCCTTAAAAAGAGCTGAAAAATTCTTTCATTTTCTGCTTCTTCTTTATCAATAGTTCGAGTGTAGGACTTTATTTCGGGTTTCGGACTATTTTCTGACTGAAAATTAAATAAACGTAACTGATACACATTTTGAACTGCATTTTACCATATAATCTAACAATTCATCTTCATCACTTGATTCGCCAGCAGGACGAATTCTTCCTTCGTAGCGACGTTTCATATTTGCGCTGCAGAAATTATTTCTCTCAAATTTCAAATCATTTGAAGATTGACAACAATAAAATTATACCGACCGACGTCAACACAAAAAAAACAAGTTAGCGGTAGCGCCATCTATACACTGGTAGTATTATTTATTTATAGACCAAACGTGGACCAAACCGAGTAGCATGAAACCGAGCCTGGAGAAGATTGTTAAAAAGGTAGAATATCTACAGTGATTATCATACCCGCCAAATTCAAATATATTTTAATAGAAATTAGCGCGACATTAATCTGTTACATAAAAAATAACACTATAAATGATTTGAATGAGACGATTATTATAAGTAGAAAAAACTTTTGTTTTTTTGATGTGTGCTGGATGTAGTCGCAGTAACTTTTTACGATGTATTGCTTATTGTTAGATTATCGCTGTAGCTCTTACTGTGTATTTTAGTAGGTATAATATGTTTTCATTACAGTATTACCACAGTATAGTATCTAGCCAGTAGGTATTACCTCGCCATAAGCAATGTTGCCCTGTTAAATATTTTACAACAGACAGTAGCTTAACCGGAGCATCGCCACCAAGAATCTAATCCTGAACCATATTTCAGTAAGGAAACACAAATTTAATAATGAGATTCTCTTTTGCCATCGAGGCTTTACCACGAATTTCTGTATATTTCGTTTTTGAGGTATATTGAGGTTTCTTGATACATTTTAATTTGCCTGGTGCATTATTGCGATGACGATTGACCAAATGTACCGTGTAGTATACTAAGAATGGCACTCGGCGATATCTCAGAAACGGTTTATAGTACACCTTCGGGAAAAAAATATCACTGACTAAGGTGGCTTCGACAAACATCTGAAAATTATTTAGAGAAGTGTAAGATGATCGTTAGATGGCGCAATTGAACACAAAAAAATTAAATTCGTATCCCATACAAAATTTACCAACTTAAGATCTATCACAAATATGAAAATCGAAATTTTCTAAAAATTCCGCATATTTTATACCGGACAATTTTTTTGTATTTTGTCAAATAAGGGAGGGGAGAGGGGGGAACCTTGTTTTGAAGAAATGGTTATAACTCCGAAAATTCGAACCAATCTAACAAGTTACTTGTATGCTACAGGGCGCTGTTCAAATTTTCTCGGAAACTTTGTTTTTTATTGAAAGTATTAAATATATATTTTTGAGTACAGATTAAAAAAGTATTAAATTTGGTCTTATTAGAAAGAACTTTCCTTGGCTTATGCTTAGTGATTTAAATTGTTTTATATTATTTTATCCATCACCACTACAGGGCGGTAAAGAAATTTTAATACGTAAATTTTGTGATTTTTTAAAAGAGCAGGGCGTGCAAGCTTATACTATAAAATAATAAATTGAAAGCTTAAGATGTTAGTGAAACTTACAACGGTATGATTGAAATAAACAATGCAGCAAGATAACAAAAACGGAAACAACATAATAAAGTTATTATGACTATCTTGACCCCTTGGATTTGACGATACTTTTTCGCTTTTAAAAACATGAATGAGATTTGACAGAACAAGCATTAAGAAATAGAGAAAAGTATATTTGAGTAGATTTTATTTAATACACTAACGTCTAAGTTACATGCTTTTTTGGTTTTATATCTGAAATTAATTGACAAAAATCTATAAACATAATCTACAGTTACGTGTAATAGATATTTTTTTGCTAATTTTTAATATCTCGATTTGGTTTCAAATAAGTAATAGTTCCATAGGGTCGCACAAGAAAATTGTACAAAATATATCAAAGCTAATCGGATTCAACATTTTTGCATTATTTTAACTAGTAGACAATTACATTGTTTCTGGTTTATGCACAAAAATATAGTGGCGTCGTTTAAAAAAAGTTTATTTGGGGTAAAAATCAATTTTTTATAAAAATGATAAATATGTTTCGAGTGTCTGAGTAGTTTGAAGTATTATAAAACAGTAATAGTTATAATTATTTGATTTTAAAATATTTAGAAAAGAAAAGGAAAAAGGTCCGTTAATCGAAATATGTTTTAATACAAGATCTCATAAGTTTCTTGATCTGAGATGATACATTTGTTTTGGCGCAGTCCTTAGCAATACTTATAAATCTATGTATGTTCGTTATCCGCCACCTTTCCCAATTTTTGGTAATATATTTTAACTAGCTGACCCGGCAGACTTCGTCCTGCCTAGAAAAGTATTGATTTAATGTTTTATTGTTACGGGTACCACCCCCCGTGTCCCGCTCGTCTCGTACTAAAATGGTACACGTAACGTAAACATAAACGTCATCTATCATGAAAATGGCGTCGTAAAACCACTCCATATAAAATGTATGGAAAAATGAACTTTCTTGATAATTTTTTTTTTCGGGGATGTTTCGAGAATTTTTTTGGGTATTCTCCTTGTTTGGCCGGATACCAGTCCGAATTGGTGCGAATAATCGAAATCGATCCAGGCGTTCTTGAGTTATAATCGTAGTAACTAATAACGTCACTCTCTTTTATATAATATGTAGGTATACAGGGTTTTCAAACTTAAGTCGGCACTATTGCTAACTTTGTTATTATTGGAGCTACAAAGTTGGTTAAATAGGCAAACTAGTGATAGACTCCAATAGTGGCTGTTCTTCGTGTTATACATACCCCTGTTGGAGAAATTTGATTCGTCACTCCAAAGAACCAAACGCCAAAAATTATGGTTAAGTCTAACTTGATTAATGTACCACTGACAAAACTGAGTCCGTCTTTCTTGATCTCCCGGTACCAGCGTCTGAATAGGTCTGTATCTGAACGGCACAAACTTATGTTTCTTTAGAATATTGTGAATAGTTCCCAAAGATAGTCCACTTTCTTCCTTTAAATCATTAATTGCATTATTAGGATTAGCTTCAAAGAAAGCTAAGACGTTAATTTCAGTTGCGTCACTTATTATAAATTGTTTTTTGGTTCTAGTTTTCTTGAACACATTTTCATTTGATCGAAACTTACGGTGCAAAAGTAAAAAATACCTTCGATCTGGCAAGTTGCGCGTAGGAAATAAAACACCGTAACGTTCACGAGCTTGCAGGGAATTTTTATTACAAACGATGTAACATTCAATCATATCACATTTTTCTAAATGCGTGAAAGGCATTTTTTCATCAATAAACACAAAATGTTAATTGCTTACTGACAGAGGTTTAATGCAATATTTCAATGTTGATGACATTTGCAAAACAATCGAATTTTATTTATGAAATAACAGCCACCTTGGCAAATTTGAAAAATCATCAATAACTCTGTTATTATTGACTTTAGGATAAAAGTTCATAGGAAAGTTTTTGTTCAGAATTAAATTTTCTGTCGACCGTGAGAACTGTATACTGGGTGTCCCATTTAAAAAAAATTACATTTTTCACAATATCACGTGACCCAGTACGTCAATTATTTTTTTAATGCCATTGTAATTTGCTTGAAAAACTACACTAATTTGCCTATTTAACCAACTTTGTAGCTCCAATAATAACAAAGTTAGCAATAGTGCCGACTTAAGTTTGAAGACCCTGTATATAGATTATTTAAAATTTTACGGTAGTTTTGGAACAATATATGTATATATTTTCCACGTCAGATCTCATATTTCTTCAATTCACCACGGTTTTATATCCGGAAGATTAAATGTTACTAATTAGGTTCATAAATAAAATGTTGGTCTATAAATGTCGGAATTATTCATTAGACCATCGTGAAAAATATCAAACTGCATTAATGGACTTGGATAATTTAATTATAATAATGATTGAAAATTTCAAATATAACAATATTCTGCGAAAGATAATGTGTGTTATTATGGAATAATTAAACTTGTTTTAGAAGTAGATGTAGTATAGATGAGGATGTGTAGATTATGTCAAGTAACAATATATTGAGTAATGAGAGTATAAATATTGTATTCATTATTATTACTCTATAAAAGTTAATTTAGTAATTACGAGTACATGTTTTTTTCACTAACTAGAGCTTAGATTGTGATCTATTAAAGAGGTTATTTTTCAAGCACGTAGTATACAGACATACATGCATATGTATGTATATGCAATAGTAGTAGAAGCTGTAGCAATGTTCTACTGGTATATCTTAGTATCGAACAATGAAACTATTGACACAACTTGACCTGACCTTCATGTCGTAATTAATACATTGTCTTCTGAATTTCGTAGCCAAGAAATCTGTCTTCATCAAGGTGCATTGATGAATTTTAAATCTAATGTAAAACTATTTCGATACACTTTCTTAAATCTAAAACATAACATTCTCTGTCTGTTAATAATTATATAATTTCGGTTTCGTGAATGCGGAAAGAATTTTAAAGAAAGGTGGTAAGCCCATCAGATATTTGGATAATTCGTTAGATTCGCGCTCGTCTCTAAGTTGTGTAGTGAAATCGGATTGGATTCGATGACATTTGGTCATTGAAGTCGAGTCACGTTCATTCATTGCCTACTCTTCTACATACGTAAACATCTTATATAGGTTTTTATATATTGTCGCAATTCGTCATTATCTAAGAATCAGTGATTTTTGACCTGGGCCAATGTATTGCCGATGAATTTTCAATTAGCAATGCACAAGTATAAAAGATGCGTTTATCACGAGTTCAAGCACATTATCTGAGAATACGTTTTACAATAAGCATCTCAAGCACAATGTTCACTTATATAGTATGTATTTTAACTTAGTTACTAATAATTATATTTTATTAATCATTGTCTTTTTTAGACTGTAGTAGCTTGTCTGGTGGTACTTTCCAACCAAGAACCGCAAGTTGCAGCTGGATTACCCTTTTTAGCCAACTATGCATCATCTTATGATGCACATGTAGTCAACCACGATATTAGGATTCCTGCAGTGCCAGTAGCACCAGTTGTTAGAGCTGCATCGATTGTAGCTAGCGTACCTCAGGCCATTAGTGCATATTCACCTGTTGCTCCTATTCTGAGCGCGGCTCCTGTTACAGCCGCTGTCCCTCAGGCTTTAACTGCTGCTTTACCATCATATTCGTTTACACCTGCATATTCGACCATACCTATGGCAAAGGCGTCCCCTGTAGATTCTCGTGAAGGCGTGGCACCCGCTCCAGAGAAAATTCAATCCGATAAACCTGCTACCACGGCTGAAAATCAGCGACAGCAAGTACCGGATGCGGCATTATTAGCCTCGCAATTTTTTATTAGAAATACAGTAATGCAAAGTCGTTCCGCGAATCTGGCAGCAGCACCGCAAGAAAGCCGTCAAGCTCCCCAATTGGAAGACAATCAAAAAAATAACGCAGTTTTAGGTGCAACTCCAACAGGATTTGGATTCATCCAGAGAGGAAGTAGCAGATTTGCGCAAAATTTACAAAACGATCAAACAAAAGCTAATTTACAATCATCCGAGCAGCAAGGAGATCGTAGACGTCCACAAAGTGCAAAATTAATCAGAGAAAATGACGACTCAGAATCTATCGAGGTTAGTAATCCGAACCTCCAGAGTTACGGACAAGAAAATGCCCCTGCTGTTTTACCTGCTGCTCCCGCTAGGTTAGCAACTTCAACAGGTGGCATTAACTTATTACCAAATTTTTATACAAATGTGATTACATTTTAAGTATTTGTATTTCTTTTTGTATAAAATTTCCTGTAAATAAATAATCTTTTGATCCAAAAGCATTTAAAATGTTTTTTTAATGTTAAAACTATTAGCTATACGATAACAAAGAATAATAAATAAAAAAGTAAAGTTAAAGTAGGTACACTTAAGATATTCATTTGATGCACCATGTCAATACAAGCGATATTATTGTTAGTATTATTAAGGAAGGCATCTGTATTGTAGAGCTACCAGCTTTGCAACTATCGATATGTCGGAATAAAGCTTGATAGTTTCTAATCCACACATTTTGCGAATTTGGCAAATCCAGACCGGGAGTTGAATCCTATAAGAAAAGAATTTGAGAAAATCTAACAATATCTATTATATGTTATATTATCATTATAATGCTTTTGGTTACTAACCCTAAAGAGCAAATTTGGTATGCTATCAAATGTGCCAAAGAGTTTGAATGGAGATCTTGGATCAGTAGCAAATCTTCTATCAGATTCTCTTAGCATAAGTTGTATATCAAGATTTTTTGGATCATTGCGTCTAGTAACAATTTCATCTGTTGTAATAATTGTTAAATAACAGTTATTGTCCACATCCAATCCCATATTGTGTGCCAGAGTGCCGTTTCTACACATAACTGTTACATTTTCGGGTAATACTAGACCATCTGAAATGAAATATAGATAATATGTATGAAGTGTATATTCATGCTCTGTTGTTTTATTCTTACCAGTTTTGGTTATCACTGCAAAATCCCCGACGTCCCTTAAACAATCTAAAGCACCTTGATTGCCAGCATATAGGTTTGTTGAATTAGTAGCACATGTATGTTCTGAAAGTTTCATAACATGTTATTATTCTAATTTGTGACCATCATGTTGTGGGTTAACGATTGTAAGTTGAGTTTGTTAGATATTACGTAAAGAGTAAGGAAACGGAAATGTGTGCAAAATTTTAGTTTTTGACTATTTCTATTAAAAATATATACATATATATCGATGTAAAGTTGTAAAGTAAATAAATTAACCTTTCCTTGGATGCTGATATATTGTTTTGTTTTTAACTGAAACAAATCTCCTGAAAGTGAATCTAGCAACACCAATAAATTATTTCAATTAGAAATATGCAGAAATTCATTTAAAACTATAATTAAGTTGCCGAGTGATGTTTATCTGACTGGGATACGCTAGAAACGTATGTGGAAGTATGTGATTTGTTTAACCAAGGCCAATATGATAAACCTCCTACTAAAAGATTTACACTAAATAAATTGATTGCCAAATTAACGGAAGTTGGACCTGTGAAAGGTGTGTTAAATGTATAACATTGAACTAGAGCAGCGTTTCTCAAACTGTGGTCCGCGGACCTCTTGGGAGTCCGCGAGCAACCCTTTAGAGGTCCGCCAAGTACTTTATACTTTGTCACTAAGCTAAAAAAAAAATCTAAAATCGTAGAACATTAGATAAAAAAAAATCGTCTAACAAATATTTATGAAAATATTTGTCACAGGTATACAGTTCATTTTTGTTAAATAAATAAATAAATAATACTTAAAAACAATAGAACGGCTTTACGTAAAACAAAATATAACATCGGACGTTATTATGGTTGGGTACGTTTGAGCGCTACCGACAGGTCGCTGCTTGTTTATCGGCGCAATACAAGAAAATCGCAGTCCGCAGTAGCCAACTGGCCGCAGTTGTGATTGTTATATTACACTGTAAAAAATAGCAGTAAAATTACATAGATAAACATCCTAACATTACAGTGAAAATAGTCGTACAAAATAATAACATGAAGATATACATATATATTCACTGTTAAATTACAATGGGTTGACAAAAAAACGTAAAATATGTAGTATTACGATAACGTTATATGTAACAACACAGTATTACTTTGTGCATTACAAAGGTGGAGTGAATTTTACTGTTTAGTTTGCTTTATCACCCTGATATACATTGTAAATCTCCAAACAGTAATTGTAAATTTATTATTTTATTTTTGCCCGTGGTTGTAAAAAAATGCAAGTCAAGCAGAAACATGCAAGGCATCAGCTGCGAGGTGGATATTGGGTACACTGCAATACAAATGCACTCTAGATACTAGCGTCCATGTGTGCAGTTGTGTTATATGAATTAGAAGGAGGCATAAATGGATGTATCATCATCTTAGAAAGTTTTTGATTTTATAATAATATATTGATATAATTAATGAAAATGCTGTTGCTTTTAGATTTATTAGCATCACAGAATATCGAACTATAGACACATGCATATATGTAGATGTAATATATTATTTATACTGGAATAGTAACTAACATTTTTGCATAATATAGGTACATATATACTGCTTAATTGAGTGAGTATTTGTAACATTACACCACTATTTAATTAATATACTAGCATGATTTGTAATGTTACAAATACAAACTGTGTAACTAAAGTCATGATTTGTAAAATCGCATATTCCGCTTGGTTATTTACTAATGGAATAGAAAAATTACATCAGATAGTAATTTTACTATGATAATCGTGGGTAACAAAGTTGCCCGCGATTATCGTTGTAAATTCGCATAGAAATTTTTTTCAGTGTATGTTATGTACACTGTAAAAAATAGCAGTAAAATTACATAGATAAACATCCTAACATTACAGTGAAAATAGTCGTACAAAATAATAACATGAAGATATACATACATATTCACTGTTAAATTACAATGGGTTGACAAAAAAACGTAAAATATGTAGTATTACGATAACGTTATATGTAACAACACAGTATTACTTTGTGCATTACAAAGGTGGAGTGAATTTTACTGTTTAGTTTGCTTTATCACCCTGATATACATTGTAAATCTCCAAACAGTAATTGTAAATTTATTATTTTATTTTTGCCCGTGGTTGTAAAAAAATGCAAGTCAAGCAGAAACATGCAAGGCATCAGCTGCGAGGTGGATATTGGGTACACTGCAATACAAATGCACTCTAGATACTAGCGTCCATGTGTGCAGTTGTGTTATATGAATTAGAAGGAGGCATAAATGGATGTATCATCATCTTAGAAAGTTTTTGATTTTATAATAATATATTGATATAATTAATGAAAATGCTGTTGCTTTTAGATTTATTAGCATCACAGAATATCGAACTATAGACACATGCATATATGTAGATGTAATATATTATTTATACTGGAATAGTAACTAGCATTTTTGCATAATATAGGTACATATATACTGCTTAATTGAGTGAGTATTTGTAACATTACACCACTATTTAATTAATATACTAGTATGATTTGTAATGTTACAAATACAAACTGTGTAACTAAAGTCATGATTTGTAAAATCGCATATTCCGCTTGGTTATTTACTAATGGAATAGAAAAATTACATCAGATAGTAATTTTACTATGATAATCGTGGGTAACAAAGTTGCCCGCGATTATCGTTGTAAATTCGCATAGAAATTTTTTTCAGTGTAGTTATTGTGTCGCGAAATTTTTCATAATATTTCGGAAGTAGAATAATATTAATTGTAATTGGTTGAGTACTGATACTGTGAGAACGCCAATAGACTATAATACTCGTATGTCATGGACAGGTGGTTGAAACGGTCCTGTAAGTCCCCTGCCGAGGAATCCAGAAAAACCTGAAAAAACTGATGGCCAAGGTAATTATACCCAATTAAAAGGCAAAACTAAATAACTGTTTTTAAAAAATAGGGAAACAAACAAAATATTCACCTGGCACCTAATTTTTTTTTTACCGCTGTCTATACTATCAAAAATATTTTGAGGGGTTTCGGGTACAGAGATTTTTATTTTAAAGCTTATTCATTGAAGATATATGTAGGTGTCTGTACAGGGTGTCTTTTGAAAAGGTCATCCGCCAACTTTTTTATTATTTTAGATATTAAAAAAAGTTATGAGGGGCGACCTTTCGTACACCCTGTAATTGATGTGGAAGTAATAAAGCCATAGGCAGCGTTTTTTATTTGAGTGAAATGCGGAATTGGCTTTGTACCCTGTAGTTACCTTTTTTTTCTATTCTAGTACCAGCAGTCAAGCTTCTGAAGAATGTGGTTCTGAGAGTTCCCAAACAAATATTACGACTGCCAGTATCAGTAAGAAGACAAATGTAAAAAAACGTAAATATGAAGACAATTACTTATCTCTTGGCTTCATAGAACGTGATAACCCAGTGTGTAATATATGCAAAATTCTTCCAAATAGTTCTATGGCCCCAGTTAAATTACGCAGACACATGGAAACTCACTCTGAGCACAAAGATAAGAATATTTTTTTCTTTGAAAGAAAACGTGATGAATTGTTAAACGAACAAAAATCCATATATTGGTTTATTTATACAATTAACGAAAAGGCGACTAAAGCCTCATGCATTGTAAGTTATCGCATCGCACAGGCGATGATACTGTATGTCGCCGGGTTAAAGATATGGCAGATAACGTAAAAACTAAACTGATAACCAGTCTGAGAAACACCAAATTTGCTTTTCAAATGAACGAATCCACGGACGTTCCTGGACTAGCTGTATTACTTGTGTTTGTACGGTACCAGTACCAGACATCCTTTGAGGAAAACCTTCTTATGTGCAAGCCACTTCCAAGTAACACTACTGGGGTTGAAATATTTAAAATGCTAAATACCTTCGTTACATCAAACGAAATACCATGGGAACACTGCGTTGACATTTTTACAGATGGTGCCGAAGCTATGATGGGGAAAACTGCAGGTGCCGTTGCACGAGTCAAAGAAGTTGCCAAAAAATGTACGAGTAGTCATTGTATTTTACACAGACAAGCATTGGCAGTAAAAATATGTCCTTTTCTTAAATCATTGATGAAGCAGTCAAAATAATTAATTTCATCAAAGCCCGACCACACTGATGTAAGTTGGCTGTCTCGAGGCAAGGCCTTAAGTCGTTTATTTGAATTGAGGCAAGAAGTTGCTATGTTTTTTAACAATCAAAGCATGGTGGGAGATTTGCAAAAAAAAATTGAAGATAAAGAGTGGTTATTTAGGCTAGCATATTTAGCTGATATGTTTTCCAAAATAAATGAAGTAAGCCTTGCCATCCAGAGAAAAAATATTATAGTTTTTGCTGCAAATGAAAAAGTGGCTGCTTTTAAAAAAAAGCTCAAGTTTTGGGCAGAGTCGATTAAGAAACACGATAATGATTCATTTCCAACTTTAAACCAGTTTTGGGAAGAAGACTTAGAAAAGAACATACCTGATGAACTTTTTAACGAAATTTTACAACATTTAAATGACGTGCTTCATTCGGTAAGAGAGTACTTCCCAGAGGACCAACAAAATAAATTGAAACAATATGAGTGGATTCGAAATCCCTTTGAAGTTACCGAACAGCCAACTCTCTTTGCAACTCAGTATGAATCATTGATTGATTTAACATCTGACTCCACCTTGAAAACAAAATTCACAAAAGAGCCATTGGTGGCTTTTTGGTGCAGTATTGAACATGAACACCCAGAATTGGTCCACCAAGCAATTTCGGTCCTACTGCCATTTGTGACAACATATTTGTGCGAGTCTGGATTTTCGACATATTATGTTGCAACAAAAACAAAATATCGTAATCGGCTTGACACCGAATCGGACATAAGACTGCAGCTTTCTTTAATCAAGCCCAACATAATGGCGCTGTGTAGAAGTAAAAAGCAGTACCGTCCATCTCATTAAGGGCATTCGCTGCAAGCAGTAATAAATAATGTATATTTATTCAGTTTACCCTTTAATAATGTTTTTTGAGTTGTTAATAACGGATGCATTCAAATAAAAATTCAAAAATTTATTTTGACTAAAGAAAAAATTATTTTTGTCCATAGCAAATTTTTCCATAAAAAAAAACAGGCTTTACTAATGTAGCGAGTGGCTGGGGACCCACAACAAAAATTTAAAATAAAAAAGGGTCCGTGGTCAAAAAAGTTTGAGAAACGCTGAACTAGCGTATATGAATAGACTGAATTAAGGTTGCGTGGTCGAGTAAAATGGCGGGAAAAGTGCTCCATATACGACAATGGTAAAATTTTGATGCAAGAATTTTTAAAAATTACAACTATGATTGATGAAAAAAAATTATAGGAGTAACTAGCACGCTGTTACCGAGGTAATGACATATTTTGACTTTAAAAAATGTGGTAAGTATTAGCAGAAAAAAATATTAAAGTTTAGGTTTATGTGTACATCGTAAGAAAATGCATTATATTACGAAAACTACAAATCAGACTCATAAACTGTTTATGTTAAGTACTAGGTAGGTAACAAGGCTATAGACTACGACAATAACATTACATTAATCAGTTATAAATAAACAAAAATCTTGCATCAAAAATCAGTCTTCTGGCCAATTCACCTAAAAGTGTCGCAGGTCGGGATGTGCCAGAATTACTTAAGATGAAGAGTTTTGGATAGTGTAGCAATTTTTTAATAGATGGCGCAAATAATTAACAAACCATAAACAAACAAAATTATTAATAAATACGGCATAAAAACAAACTATAGGTATATTATAAAAGTAGTTTTAAAATTAAACCGCGATTTGTTTCAGTACTCAATTGTTATAAACCCATTTTTTTATTTAAACTCAAACTAATGAAAGTGGTCGATGACGTCATACATAATTTTACGTCAACTTTAGATTTTTTTGTAAATAAGTATATACAAACGATGTTTTTTTTTTTTTTTTTAATATGTGGTGGGTGCTTAGTTGCAGTGACTCCGTAAACTGTATCGCTTGTCTGGCTATCACTGCAACTCTCGCGGTGTAGTTTTTGTGTGTGTATGTTGTGTTCAATGGCTTTGTGACAGCATCATATCGCCTTTTATGATGCCGCGCTGTTAATCACTTTGCTCCCAACAGCGAATGGCAAGTCGATCCGGGATTAAACTCTCTGAAAAAATGTCACCGTCCCTCCAGAGAATTGAACCCCGGCACCTATCGTCCTCTCACAACAATAGTCAGCCGCCTAACCACTGCGGCCATCGACCCGTTATTTTGTGTGCATTGGTATTGGTGTGCATCATTTCCACAACGTTTATAGAAAACATTAACAGAATCAATTCTTCTTCAACTATTTACAATTAAATATGCATAGATTTTAGTAGAGTGCCTTAAAATAACCTTCTGAAAATGTTGCCGACACATTCAGTAATAATAAAACAAATGTTGCAATTCCGAAGAGAAAAAAATGGTAAAAATCGGAGCAAAAACAATAAATAGTGTTCTTTATGATGAATGAATAAGTTTCTCGTTTTAATAGAAAAAGAAAACACAAAAGTATTTATTATAATAATAAATCGTAATAAAAATCTATAAAAACCTCCATATTCGAATTATAACAACACATAGTGAAATGTTTGCCTAATGTCATCCCAGAAACATGTTGGCTGCGCGTATGTGTGTAATATATTATGCTGTTTAGGTTTTCTGGCTACTACTAGATATTTGTCATATTTAAGAATGTACCATCTATATCTCTGCCTATACCTAAAAAGAAAAATTCTTAGCAGCGAGTTAATTTTCGTTGTTTATAATGATTATACTGACTAATGCGATCTTCCGCTGTTGTACTGTTGTTAGTGAACTGAATGCCTACATGGTAAATATTGTACTATTAGCATATAGATATTCAGTGCAATACATCACTAATCATTACTTACCACTGACTTATCAATGTGCTAACTGAACACGACTATTGCTAGAGTGGTGTACATATTTTTTACCGAAGGGTGATTACAACAAGCTTCAAGTTTTCTTTTATACAAGGTCAGCTGCTAAGAGGTCGTAATCTAATAACACTAATTATTAATTGTTATTGTAATTTATCTTTGATTTATAGATATTATAACAGTAAAGCATGTTTAACATTATTATAACTATTATAGGTAGTATTGTATCAAAACTGTATAGGTATATCTACCTATTATACCAATTATAATCTTAGACAATATAAGGTTTCATTATTTTGCTTATGATTAGATTTATTTGAAATTTCCGTTCCTTCTCGGGAACTTCACGACAAATACACGAACGGATTCGATAGTTTGATCCGAAATTTGATGACATATGACTTTTACATACATCTTTTTCCTGCATTTCGCTGCTTGCTTGATCTTTTTGGTGGACATTTTGAATATTTATTGTGAAATCCGTTATATCACATGACATGTGACATCTGACAATTATTTTGAAAAAACTAACTTTTCATTAAGAAAATATTAAATACCTCAGAAATTAACGATAGGGAGTGGTTAATAAAAATGAAAGTGCATACAGTGTCTTTCTGTTTCTTAATATAAAATACAAGGTGTTACATTTAAGTAAGATGAGAAAATAATGCATTTGTGTTTTGTATCGCCCTGTACACAGTTTTCGCAATATTAGCAAAATATCGCTTTGCTATAAAACTATATCAATATAAAGAGGTCATTCCGATACAAAAAGAATTTCAAGTTGTTTCGTGTGGAATGCACAGGACATAATTGACCACAACTTCTGAAATACTCGGTATAACTCAATGAAACCTTATATAAATGAATGAGGAAGATATGCTTAATTTAAATTTGAAATAATATATAGTGTATCCCATATAAAAAAAATGTATGTTTGGTTTACCCTGGCAATATGAAACATCCGTACATACGAAAATAATAAATTTTAAAATTAATATGCCTCACCCTGTATATCTTATTTACAATCTTTACAAATACTACACTAAAAATGTAGGTAACTATAATAATAACTATGCAATAAATAATTATAAGTGAGAGAAGTAAATAATTTAAGGTTCCTACATAAATGTTTCCTAAACGATAATCTTCCAGAAACTTGAATATGAAACACTACACTTTATATAAACTAAAATCATCAAACACAAGATTGATTGAGCGGACAAAGTGCATTCAGAAGCGGTTACTAATAGTTGCCAGCTGTCAAATCCAAACGCTCAATAATTATGTATGAGCAAAAAACTTGTGTGTTGGTTGAATAAACACAGAGGCTTCATTTCTTCTATCGTCTAGCCAACATTTAATATTGTACAATTAGCGAATTTTGTAGCGTTATAAACCATGCGAATCAATTACTTTTATCTCATTCAATGTGAATTTGAATCACTACAAAATCTATACTTTTTGAATTCATATTTGTATATTTTCTGCCAAATTTTAATCATATTTTATATTTTCCGATGAAGGCTTTTTACATTAATAATTAGTCAAAAATCTCGTAATAAAAAATAAAAATTCCATTGGAAACTATATTAAATTTTATATAATTTGCTGGAAACGTAGCGAGGTAAATAGAGACGAGATGTAAAATAGCAATTATATGTTAGCAAGTTGAGAGACTGTGTTGTACAACATTTGGCAATATACTTGGGTATTTTACGGTGTTTCTATATCCAATATCATATCTACATACTTACGTACCTATATCATCATATCATATATTGTATGAATATATGATATGACGAATTCCAAGTGAATGTTTTCAATTATAATTTCAATTTTCAACAGTGACATCTATTGATAGAAAGCTCGCTTGCGAGTTTATAAACGCTGATAAAGTGAATACTATGACCCTCTATTGTGTGCTAGATTAATTATAATGACTCCCACTACAAATATCCTATCCCCTCCAATTGCCTCGTACCCTTAAGGGTACGTAACGAATGGTGGGGGACAGATAAGTTAATATTGCTCCGGCATGTGCTGCCATCTATAATGTAAGATATATGACATTAGACCTTAAGTTTTGATCTTCACATATAGAGGACTCTGATGGATGGACTATATGCATATCGTGGGCTTCAAATAAATTCTTATTAGTTTTGTATGTGCAACATTTTTTATCTCGCTTTTATAGGTACATGCGTATTTCAGAACACGCACGTTCTGTACAATACTGTTGTTAGCTCGAGATGAATCGGATAAGTATAGAGAAAATCTATTCTATTAGTACACAATACACACAAAGAATTTTTTGTTTATACTTTATCATACTTTATACATGTGTTTGTGTAATCCTACACGCTGGAGACGTAAGAACTAAATAGAAAAATATAAATAAATAAGAAAGTGATAGGATACTATTTATTTATCCATATATTGTAGCATTTAATGGAATTTTTTACAATCTGATATTTTTTAAAATACAATTAACTACAGAGCATATTTTAATTATTTTATTTTTAAAATTAATTCACATATGACGTGTAGAGTTCGCACAGAATGAAAAGGCTACATTCGTTATAGCTGCGCAGACGACACATTTTTGCTTGGTTGAGTCTATTACCACAAATGGGAATGTCAGGTAGCAACTATCCTATTTAGTAGCACCGACGACAGTTTATTGGTGTTTTTTTGTCGATTGAGGTTCGTTTGCAATAATAATATTGTTTTTATTAAAAATTGTCTTTTTGAAGACATATTTTGCATCGATATCAACAATTCACAGTATGTACGGTAATTAATTCATAGTTTTATACGATTTCGAACTTGTATATGTAATATAATTTGTTTATTTCATAAAACAGATAATTTATATATACGTTAAAAATTTACTGATGTACGAAGTACCTACTAGATTTATTCATAAATGTAATGGACTTTGTAACGAATTTCTTGACATCGGTTCGTATGTATCGATACCCTCTAGAATTCATTCCTAAATTCCTATATCTTAGAATTGATACACCATCGTTATCTTAGGTATCGAATAATGGATACCAGTATTGAGATAACGTATCGAAACTTCACCCTACTCTAGTAAAAAGAACCTTTTCACGAAAAGTTGATAAAAGCGAAGAAATGAGAAATATACCTATATCGTTCATTTAATTCCAATTTTCAATTAATATAATACTTTTCAGAAAAACTTTGTAAATTCTAAATTACTTACTGATTGAAGAGGAAAAATCTTTGAATTGTAAGGAAATACAGTTTCCAAGTACAAGTAGGGTAAGAACTGTAAATTGAATTTTAATTCTTACTTTATTCTACATATTTGCAGTAAAATTGGTTCGGAATTACAAACCTAGTCGTCCTCGCAAACGAACAAACAAGTATTGAGATATAAGTAGAGATGGCTTCTCAATGCCATATACATAGCCGGAAATATTTCGAGCGTTATCGGGTTTGCGATCGGTAGCTCGCCGTGCGAATGAAAGAAGCCTTGAATTATAAATTAGCCTGCAGTTGCGTCATGCAGCAATATGCCACGATCAGAATGCTCTCACTTGACCCAAGTGAAGTGTAAAATAACTTTTTTGGTCAACCGATCGCGAAGTTATCAACTCGCGAATGCAACACAGTCTGCGAATTATAATTGCGCGGCCGTTGCTATAGCAGCGGCCGTAGGAGTAAATAAATATATTAAGACATAACATTAACATCATAATTAATTCAAAATATTTATACACGTCCCTGAGTTGTACATTATCAAATTGTTGGTACATAAAAGTAACGGTATTTCAAATTATAGCGCCAATTACCATGCAACAACAGAAAGTTTCTCAATGGCAAACCAACCTGTAATCTTATACAGAGCTCCTTCACAATAGGGGAGAAATCATATTTTTCGCGAACATTTTTTTTATGATTTTGCGCTATAAAATTGCGTAAATATATTATTTTGCTAAAATAACAAGCCATTTAAGAAATAAAAAATATATAAATTCAAATTATTATTAGCGGCACGAAAACGCAGTATTCAATATGGCTGTCGTCTGTGACGTAGATTGGCAGTAAACAAACCGTGCTTGTCCGTCGCTTGATACTTTCATTTTTAATTGACGTGTAATAGACTGCCAATAGGTTTGTCATCTGACAGTTTGGCGAATATTTACTGTACTTATACTTATATCTAGTACCTACCTATTACTATATGGATAATTTTATATTCTGCCTATGTTAAAATTTACCGAAAACATCAGAAGAGGGAAGATACAACTTTCTGTATTGTCTATGTACTAAATTACGAGTATGATATTCGCGGTAAATACAAACTTTATTATTAGGATCAAAATAAATAACTTGAATGTGTCTGCATACATTCATACATTGGCTCTATGTAAAAATAAACTACTTTCAATGTACTTTTCTTTGATATCTTGAGTGATGGCACAACACTATGTACTTTTAAAAAGAAAGGCGATTACCAGAAAAATGTAAATTTAGTCTACAAACATTTTTCAGTGGAGATAGTTTGCATATTTTTAATCATATATATCATATGTCTAACATCCAGGTAAGATTTTCACCGAGGTACAAAGTTCACTGTTTTTTCTTTATCCTTCACTATACTGTTTACATATATTAGCTATTTCTCTTTATAAATAATTGTATTGTTTTCTTAATAAATAAAAAATGTATTGAATAGAAACTTTACGTAAACTTTTCTCCCGCTATTGACATCCTACAAAGTTATTTTTTAAATAATAATAAATATTTCGTATATGTTGTCGTTTCGCGGCATTTAGCCGAAAATGCGGTCACAGTTGCGGGCGCTAGCAGCGACATCTATGTAGCAATGGCCGAACATTAGGTTTTCCTGATTTTCTGTATTATCCACGACTTCCTTAACACGGATCGTATCTAGGCTAAATTTTATTGCAAAATTTTTATTCGGTAGCTTTTTGCAAAATTTAAACTATGAAATACGCTACTATATGTTGTATCTAATAAAATACATATCTAGTTTCAATTTGACTATCTCAGATTTTTGCATTTATTTCTAGATTAGCCGCAATTCCTTAAATTCCCGACTGCTTCAAACAATTTTATTTTTTTTTCTTATTAAGAATACTTTTATTTTAGATTTGGCGTGCGTCATTTCGAAACCCATAGTTTCACGATTCCATTGCACCTATAATTTCGCAAAATAATTGCGCATTTTTTCTTAAAAAGAACCGAATAGGTGGTACTATAAATTACATTGGTACAAATGTCCGCCATATTGTTTCGACGCGCGCCCTTAAGTGAATCACTCATGGAGAATTCAACTGTTACAAAAGTTAAACGAAGATGATCTAAGCTGTAGCTGCGAAGGACTTGTGTGGTATGCTTAAAATACTTCTTTTTTAAGGAATTATGACTTTGATGAAGTTAGTTTTCACTTGAATAAATCACAGCTATGTCACTCAATGCCAACGGCACTTATTTTTGTGACGCAGAACTAACTGCCGCCAGATATTTAGTTTCTTTACGGTTTTAATGGATGTGAATGTTAGCTGTTATTTTTCCTAACCATGATAAGCTTCTGCATACACGTATTTTATTTCACCTACTTAATAATATGAATAGTAACAATTGGTTTGTATTTTTAATAACCCACACATTTCGGTTACTAAAATATTGTTTTTTTATATCAATTTGTTAAAAGCTTCGTTATAGCATTTACGGTAAGATTACGTGTATTACGTGCAATGCGAAAAATTTGTGCTGTTAGAGAAAAGTTATCATACCTCCTGTTCCATTAGCTATACATAAAGAACAAAGATTGGGCAGGTTTAATGACCCAGCTCCAGGCATGCATGAACTTCCTAATGCATCATTTAAGAGTTCTCCATATTCACATTTATTACTGTTTAAAATAATACTTTTGGTAGCATTGATAAATGACAACCACGCTGAAATACATATACATTGTTCAATTTTATTCAACACACTGCTTTTGAAACAACTAGTAACTGCATAACTTACCAGCACTTCCATATCTATTAAAGCAACCTCTTCTTGTTCTCAAGCTTTCCCTTCTTGTAATGGTTGGTCGCACTATGAGCAATGTATGTATTAAATATTCTTGTTCAGTTTCGGGGAAAGCTATAGCTTCCAATCCAGCTCTGAAAATGTTGTGTTTATTTTCGATTATTATTTGAAGGAGTTTGGTTTAAAAACTCACAATTTTGCAAAGTAGCCAAAATCGGCACCTATTGTTACAGCGTCGGCATCGTTTTTATCTATGAAGCTGATACATTCCCTCCTACTCTGTGCTTGAATGCAACTTAAAACTGGCTGAATTCCATTGTGTAATCCTGCTCTGCTCCAAGCTTCGCATTTACGTTGTTCGTTATCAGAGATAGTACACCATCGCATTTCTGTTGCACATTGTCTTGAACGTTGTACCGTTAAGTTTTGTCTAAAAGCTAAAATTAAGTATACTTGTATAATTTTGTAGTTCCGGTACACATAGCAAGAATAGGATATTTGTAAATTATATCATACATGCTTAATTAAAAATATATGTTAGAAAATCGAAGAATAGGTACAAGATTGACTTTTTTGATACAGCGAAATAAAAGATGAAAACAGCGGAACGTTGCGGACACTGGCGCTGGTATAGTATGAGAAGAATTGAGTACGGGAGAATCAATTTTTATCAGTGAAAGAATACATCTACTGTCTGCATCCACAAATACGTAATATTCTTGTTTATAAATTAAATTAAGAAATACTGTGCTCTACTCTGGACATTTTGAAAACAAATATTCGTTAGCATTATTCTTTTCTTGTTAGAAAGTTTCCAACATTTCTTTCTGTTATTTTAGATAATTATCATATTTAATATTTATTCAAGTAATGAAGTAGATACTATTTTATTTGAAAGATTCACATTTGCAAGTTATTTTGACAAAGAGTACTTTTTACTCGTAACCAGTAGAGTATCTTGATATTGGCTACGTGGCATTTAGCGAAACAGTTCATATTTTATATCATTTCAAACATAAATAGCCGGTTTAACATAAATAGAACATCCTGTATTTATTTATCCTAGGTGAAACTGTAAAGATGTGTCTGTCTAAATTTAACGACTAAAAAGTTATTAATGAAGTTCTTAAAAAACCCAAATTAATGTTTTTTCATCTAAATAGGGCGTGTTTTCTAATTATTAGTGTGTGGCCAATCGTATCCGTTGTAAATTGTATTCTGATGACAACTAAAGCTGGAAGCTGGAATAATTTGAATATTCGATTAATACATTACTAAAGAGTCAAATAAAGTTCAAATGAATCATTCAAGTAATTGAGTATTCGTCGAATATTTCTTGAATCGAGCGAATGTTTGACCATTCGAATATGAAACAACTGAAAATTCCCCTCTTAGTTTGTAATATATTGCAGGATGGTAATGTATAGTATTAGAATCATAAACTAATTAATAAAATTGCAAGCATGTTAAACAAGAAAAAAAGTAAATAAGATGTAAAATTCGTGATTGAAATGAATTTCATAAATTTTTCTCTGTATAAGCTGTTTGTTAAACTCCACTAAGAGTAATTGTAGCAAAATATTAAAACTTAAACAATAAAATCTTTTATAAAAAAAGAAAAATAAATAGTTTTAAAATCATCAAGCTCACTTACCACTGGTATATTCGTGTAAGCTAAGCTCTAAATGCTGAACACTAATCTTATAATCCACATTTGGGTCTGGGAACAATACAGTTCTAATTAGATGAATCTGTGTTAGTGTAAGATCAGTTAATGTTGCAGAGAGTTCAGTTGCCACTAAGGAGTTCGAAAACCAGTATTCAAGCTCGGCAGGTAGCTGATCGTAAGAATTTCTATAAAATAAAATACTGTCTTAAAAGAACTGCATTATTCCTGTAAACTCACTTATTTGCGATTACTACTCTATTTGGGATAGTTGACCATTCGCAAGAAGAAATACTAGTGTCAGATATAGTTCCATTTCTGCAGATCGTAAATGCTACAAAATTATCATTTTGTCTTTGAGTTGTTATTGTGGATACTGTTGTTAGTGCTACTGCTGGTTTGTTGGTGTTCAGAGCACAATCAAGAGCTTGAGTAAATGCTCTTCCAGAGTTAGTTTGATATGCACTACTATTACATAGTGCAGACAAACGTGGATATCGTTGCTCTGAAAATTAGCAAGCAAGTTATTTTGAAGAAGCAATTTTGGAACTTGAGTTATATAACTAGATCAAATTTATTATTATTAATTAAATAATATTAGTCATTATTAATTTACTAATAGCTAATCCATTAATCAGTTTGAGCTATAGACAAACAAGCCGTTCTCAGTAAAAGATACATGAGAATCACGTTTACGAAGGTAATTTGCCGTATATTTTGTAAACAGGATTTAGATATCGTAAAAGTGATTCATAAGAAATATTTATATTATTAATTAATTACAGGCTTTTTATTTAGATAATGAGGGCTTACTCAGTATGGTATCAAATTCAGTATCTTGAACCCATCTACCAGGTCTGCATGAAGGTCCAAAGAAATCATGTATTGCTCTTATATGTTTCTCCACTAGTGGTGCGGTATCATTTGAGCATATATCAATGCTATTTTCTAACAGCACCTGTCTTTCGAATTCTATCAGTAGTAATAGATTCACATCTGTGGTATCAAAACCGGGATGACAGTAACTTATGTTTCTTAGCCCAGATAGACCATCCGGTATATTTTGATTAGTTACTATTGCTGTTTGGTAATCATATGGATTCGATTCTAAAACGGGTTAGTGTGATAATTGTTAGGGTTACATCGAAATCAGCACAAAAATTGTTTAGTAAATTGAAATGACGGAATAATTCACCTGTTTCTAGTTGAAATGTTGCAAGTTTTAACAGGTTTATCTTTCCGGCGCCAAGAAAGGCTCCCTCTGCTGATACTGAGGCAAACGTTGCACCTCCTCCATCAACTCTTTCTATACAACTCAGTTCATCTTCAAGTACAATACATTGTATATCATTTGTCCTATTTATTTGTTGACATTCTGTAAGAAATCTAGGTGTTGTACAAAGCGTATCTGAAATAATCGAAAATATAATATCGGAATCATTCCGTGTTCAATCGTATAAAATGTTTTACGTATAGACAGGTAAGTAATTGGAGAATGGAAGTAGAAATAGTGTACTTACATTTTACGGCATTAATTAATATAGGTATCGAAAAAAAAACTGCTATCAACAAACTAATATTGGCAGACATTTTCATATTATTAATATCAGTAGAATGCTGGCAGAGAGTAAAAGTTTTCGTATCTTGTTATCATTTATCCGAAAAGATAAGATAAGATCAATTTCTAGAATCATAAAAGAATGACTTAGTTTCTGTATATTTTACATTATAGCTAGATACAACAGGACAATAACTGGTTTATGAAACGAAATTGAAAATAAGATAAACATTTTATTCTTTATTTACTCCTTCGATTTTGGTTTTCCGTTTTTTATTTCGACAATTTGTAATTAAACAAACACACTTTAAAATTTCTGCCTGCGTATTCATACTGTGCACCGCTTGGATTTTACATATACATACATACATATCAACGGTTTGTTTGGCAGTCCTGTAGCGAGTACAATACATCATAAATTCACTCGTTCTTAGAAAATTTTTAGTTGAAAACGTAGTATCGTCGAACGAGATAAAGCGGATCAAACACAAAACTTTTTCGATGATATCATGGTGTTAAGTATGTATCAAAATTCGGAAAAAAAATATTTGTTACGAAAATCTATATAAAATAATTTTATTTGCGAGATAAACACGTTCTCTATTCTTTTTTCAAACTGTGATCCACTTTTCTCGTTAAGATGGGGTAAAGGAGATCAGTTTCATAGTTTTGGCTAAAACCCCATTTTAATATAATTAAGAGTACAGTGGATCATTTTATAAATGAAAAAATATTCCTATTCGCTAAATTTATTGAAAAAGGAACAAAAAAGGCAAAATTCTACCAAAAAAAGAGCTTTTCAAATAATTGAATAGGATAAAAAAACATCCTTTTTTAAGTGTGTATAAAAATAGAAAAACTTTAAATAAAAATATTTATAAAGATGTATCTTTCGGGTATTGCCGTGGTTGTTGTAACAAACTTGACGTTTCGCTGATCATACTGTCAGCTTCTTCAGAAGTTCTCTAAAGACTGATGTTGATGTCTTTTACTCCTCGTTATATACCCAGTCCCTGCTCCGCTCCAGTGATGCGTATCCGTTCCAGTCCGATGAACCGTGTCCGTTATCGTTCTCTGATCCGTATCCGATGCTTCTCCTCGATTCGTGTTAGATGATCGCGGATGCGTCCTCGATGGTCCTTGCTGCTCCGGGCTCTCTAGCGCTAACTTCCATACCTTACTCAATCTGTATCCGTCTGCTGGGTTGAAGTTGAGAGAACGATAACGGACACGGTTCAGCGGACTGGAACGGATACGCATCACTGGAGCGGAGCAGGGACCGGGTATATAACGAGGAGTAAAAGACATCAACATCAGTCTTTAGAGAACTTCTGAAGAAGCTGACAGTATGATCAGCGAAACGTCAAGTTTGTTACAATAACCACGGCAATACCCGAAAGATACATCTTTATGGAACAGTGGCCGTGAAAGCCTACATTCGAAAAATATTTATGTAATGTGTTTTTAGAATATTTAGGTTTACTTTATTGTTAATATGTAATATATATGACATATTAACAATAAAATAAACCCAAAATACTCTAAAACACAAATATTACTGCTGGTAAATTATGTGGTGGCGTTATTCTAGACAAAAGTTAGAAATATTGCTAGAAATCATTTGTTTCCTTCTCTCAGGATGTCGGAATACTTTTTGGATTATGTAGCACTTCTTAACGACCAGTATTTAGAATATATGAGTAGACAAAAACGTTTTCTTTGGCGCCATATTTCTTCCTTAAGATTCACAGTATTTTTTAAACTCAATTATAGCAATTCTAGTATTGATCTAACTCTGCTCAATTAATTAATTCTCTTTTCTAAAATCAGGATATGCTATTTTAATAGCCCGATCAACTAAACTATTCATTATGTTTTTTTTTAATTTTGCATAAGTATTTATAAAGTAATTCAAACGTATAAAAAATAATTAAAGTAATGTCGCCTGTAAATTAGACTACAACAAATACTATATCAGTCCAACGAAACAATATTTAAAGAAACGAATCTATAATCAGCAATCAATCACTGTTTTACAAAACATAGCCGCTGAAACTGCTTTGCTTTAACACTACAGAATATGTTTTTTTCTTATGTGTGGTGGGTGCTTAGTTGCGGTGACTGCGTAAGCTGTGTCGCTTGTTTCAAATTTACTTGTTGTACTCTATCATTGCAACTCTCATGGTGTAATTTTGTGTGTGTAAATTGTGTTCATATGCCTTTGCGCCAGCTTCATATCGCTTTTTATAATGCCGCGCTGTTAATCACTTTGCTCCCAACAGCAAATGGTATCCGGATTTCAACTTTATGAAAAAATGTCGCCGCCTCTCCAGGGAATTGAAACCCAGCTCCTATCGCCCGCCACAACGATAGCCAGCCACCTAACCACTGCTATCTCCTCTACTTTGATGGCGATAAATGTCGTACATGATAATTTTTTGGATTTGTTTCAACAAAAATGTTTTTATGGTGGTATAGTTAATTGTGAACGATGGTATTTTAGCTTTTTTATAGTTTTCGCCTTTGTTAGGATTTTAACTATCTTGTCGGGTATGATATAGCTGAGCTCATTTCAAAATCAGAATAGTTTTATTTCGAATTCCGACTGGTTTGACGATTGTGATTCACAAGATAACACTGGTCATTTTAATCTCCCTATTTCGATGAAATTTCCTCTAAATTTTGGACGCTTTTCCAATTTTTAGGAATATTTTCGAAATTATATCAGCTATAATTTGTGGCACATTACATATTCTTGGTATATCGTTGGAGTTTTCAAGCAATATGCTTGTATTATTTTTTGGCAAATCTTTACCTAAACAGGTGTAGTCAAGATTGAGTTTATTTTTTCGAATTTAAGTTCTTATATTTACAAAATTAATGCCGATACCGTTTCATGCTCGACGATAATCAATTTCGGAGTTCAAGGCCTTAAAATTTTCTCATGAGTGGAACTGAGAAAGAACTAACGCTTGACGGACTTCTTCATGTATGTCGGATGGTATATATGGAATTTCTACAGACATCTCACACATTATAGTATTTTGCATTGTTTCAAACATAAAAAGTGTATTCTAACATAGGGGATCACGTCACATTTTCAAAATAATACTAAATAGTCTGGTTTTACTAAGAATAATATAAAATCTAAAATTAAAAAGTGTAGTATTGATTCAATAGTTTGTGAAAACACTGGAAAGGGAAGGCAACTGTCTTAAATATTTATGGGAAAAATTTCCAAAGCTGTTGATGCAAACTGGCGAAGGAATATTTGTTGATACACAAATTAAAAACTTTTCAAAAAATAAAAATTGTAAATGTACCGTGAATGATTTACGACTGGTAGTGGACTTTTTTAATGTTTGCAAACATTTTTTAGGAAATTAAAAGAGTGAAAACTACCAAGATCTTGTAGCTAATTTGGTAGAAAACTAAAAATTTGGGCTGCCTAATGTCCCTCAAAGTTCATATTTTGCAGCCATATTTGCGTTTATTTCCTGCTAATTTATGTACATATAAATATACCACTATTAACTACAAATGTATTTCTGCTGCTTACATTAAATGAACATCGAATTTTTATCACAAAAAAAGCAGGTAGTTTTTTGATGATGAAGCACATCATATTTACAACTACTAAAC
The DNA here is from genome assembly GCA_023690525.1 of Holotrichia oblita. Taxonomy (NCBI): domain Eukaryota; kingdom Metazoa; phylum Arthropoda; class Insecta; order Coleoptera; family Scarabaeidae; genus Holotrichia; species Holotrichia oblita. Next base: position 63,958,911 of record CM043020.1, read on the forward strand.
GTCCCTTCGTCAAACCTACAGTTAAATTTTATACGTGAAGTGACGAGCATCACCATTACAGCGTAAATTACATCCGTTTTATTTCCATATTTTGATTGTTTTTCGGAATAAATTTAATATACGTTGTTTTATTGGACTTAACATATTAAAATTACTGTAGTGTTATGTTATACCAGAGGTTGTTTATGCTGGTAAGTGAAATTACTATTTTTTCTATCATTTTAAGTAATTTGTATTAACATTATGTCTCCACTGTTGAAAATCTGTAAACAGTATTAAATTAAAAAAAATTAAAAAGTTCATTATTTCATTAGATGTAAATTAATCAACACAATAAAATGATTGGATATGGTCAAATTATATTGGTTCGCAAGAATAATAGGAACGGAAACAATATTTTAAATATTCTATTTTATCCAAAATTCAAGCTTATTTTAAAATATAATAGAATCCGATCGGATTTTGCAATTTTTTTTATTTACATCGAAAATTAAGTTAATATGAAAAAATGCAAATTATATAAAACACAAAGATAATTAATAAGCCAATCTTAATTACTTAAATTAGTCAAATGGTCAACATAATCTCGATATCTGTCTTCATTGAATTATTTCTCATGGAATATGCAAAGAAGTCTTGTTTACCTGGATATCTGAATTTTGAAGAATAAAAAAATATATATTAAAATATAATGAATCTACTGTCTAAAGACCGAAATGTTTAAGCTTTGTTATGACCCAAATAAAAATGTTACGCCCATTTTTATTTTATTTTTACAATAATGCATATTTCTATTATACAAATTGCCCCAGCTACATTAAAACAGTAAATTAGGGTGCGAGAAAATGAAACAGACAACAAGCTTGATTAATGTGTAAAGAACATTTTTGTTTGTAGCCTAATACAAAAATATAAATTTATTCATACTGGCAATCAACATTATACTGGGGATATTTCACTTAATAAGGTAACTGACTTTGTTCGAGAGATGAAAACTAAATGAATCTTTTTTTCTAGTGCTAGTTAGTGGATCCTTAGCGGTGACTGCTGTCGTTTTAGGAGTGGATCAGACAAGGACAAACATGTTCAAGTTAAATATTCCAATAACTTTTCGTATAAACTAGACGTATTAATTTATTTTCTTTATTACAGTTTTGCTGCACCTGAACCCAGGTTAGTGGTTAGTCCATATTAGTTCTCATTTAATTCGACCCTAGCGCCAACTCAAAAAAGGGTATCGAAGTAACTGTTTTACTTATAATTTTTTGCCAAATATCTGTATTTTCTTATTGTGAAGTGTTACGAAGTTAGCGTAGATGCATCTTCGGCTTACAGGTTTTGTCATGTGATCACAAAGAATTACAGGTAACATTTGAACTTGAAATTTGATATGTTTTATTGTAACTTTTGTTACTGTTACAAATAAAATCTGTCGATGTTAAAGCAGCTAATCGAATAAGGATAATAAGTGACCTGTCGTAAGGATTAGTGCAAGGACGATTAGCAGATCGTGAATTGACGTAGGTGCATATGTTATTGTATCTGTTTTACGGATTCGTATCACGTTATCCATTAAGCGCTTATTTGAAAATATTCGCCATATGTTGTACTATAATTTTAGTAAGCGATACCAAATTTTACACTAATAATTTAAATTTTGATGACAATATTCGGTAATATTCCGAGACATCATGTTTACTTCGATGAAATAATGTACTCAACTTATATTCTGTTAGCAGTTTGGCAATTCAGCCCTTCTAGTGTAATCAAAGTAATACGTTCAATTTGTTGATCCTCATACCATCAATTTAAGAATTGTTGTTACTAATTTTCGAAACAGCTATAGACAAATTTCGTAATTTATTTCTGTGATTAAATCGATAAATAAAAATAACAGTTGGACAGTTTAGGACCAAAGATCCCTATTTTGATGTCTTCTGCTTAATTACTGGTTACATGATATGTTGACTCCTGCAACAATTTGTGTTGCTTACATTCGTTTTTTCCCAGTAGCTATTGATGTTTGACATTGCGTGTTATGTGCCACTGGAATATTAAAGCATGATTTAACGCAAATTTTGAGACACCGGCTACCTTGGTAGGAATCAGGCGATGTGGACTATATTAGACGCTCAACTGTTATTAATTTTAGAGCTGGAAGAAACCTATAAAATTACATTTTCAACAACTTTTATTATTTTGTTTAGTGTGTTGATTGAACTCTTTTTCCATCCCGTAAAAATTTCCCACAAAACGCAACGACAGTTCATGAAAAAGTACCACACAGGCATCAATACAAGTTTATTAACACTGATTTAAAAGGGTTTATTAAAAAAAACTGTATTTTATAACTTTATAAATGAACATCTTGGTGGGAGCGCTCGAGCTTGTTTGTCGCTAATGGCTCTCGGATTCTCTGGATAGTAGTCTAAGTGGAGAGTCACACCCAAGTTTTTTCAAATTTTGTAGCCTGTCTTCGATGATTGCCTTGAAATTCGGATCTTTGTTGTTGTCAAGGAACTTGCTACATCTTTGAAGCTGCCTTTTTTTAACATTAATTCTGAATCTTTCATTAGTTTGTGTTCGGGTTGAAAAATGAACGAACCGAAGTTTATGCCCTTTGTTCTTAAATATATAGGATGAAAAATTATGATGAATATCCTGTAATTACATGTTTTTGACTTTTTATACATGTGCGTAACATTGACTTATCTGTAAAGCAAAATGGAGCAAAATAATTAAAAAAGAAGATTACATGATGCTTTGTAAAAAAGCTCTACGTGATGGAGAGGAACGTATGTCATTTTCTACACCAAAAAATATAAGAATATCACGCGTTTATAGGCACAATTTTCTCATTGGAGACCTGTGTAATTAATAATGTAATTCATAATTTTCTTTGAAGTTGCAATAAAACGTAATGTATAAGTATTCCGATGCGTTCAGACATCTAAATGTCTTTGAAGCGTAAGTACTAGAAAAAGAGTGTATGCAAAACTGTTGATTATATACCCAGCGAGGATAGCAGAAAGTGCAAGGAAGTGACTTGTTTTGTAGTAAATAATGTTTAATTGAGCTGCTGTCGCAGAGAAGTACAAGTATGTTCAACCAAGAAATCTCGTCAACAAATATACTCACGTAAAATTTCTTAATCTTGGTGTTCTAATAATCCGAAGTGTCATCATATTGCGGAAAATTAGTTTTGTTGTACTAATTAATTTTGTTTAACAGTTTAAAATGTGTTTCAATATATATATATACAAACAGATAGGTTTAAACTACTTAAAAGAAAACATTTTTTATTCCCAATCGATGGAAAAATTATTATAACACCTGAAATTTGTAAAGCATCTTAAAGTTTTAATTCCGATTTTATGCGATTGGTAAACATAGAATATGGTATTCGGTAATTTGTTTCTATAACAATTTTCTATTTATTTACATAAATCTGCTTCTTGTTGCTCCAAAGCCTTGTAATAAAATTGTAGAAGATAGAGCTTCAAATTTTTAGTAAGTACTGTAGATTTCATTCATAGGTACAATTTTAGTTGTAGATGTATTACATTGGATTTTTGAAATCGCAATCACTGAGTTACAAAACCCAGAAAATTTTGAAGCCAATCTAATTCTACTGGTAATTAAAATGATGAAAATTTTACCTTAATAAAAGAAAAATATTATTAAATCGACTAAAATATTTGCTGCCTAATGTATCAACATTTTTGTTTTGTTCGTTTTTTCGTTATATAATTTTTCAAAGAAAAACCGTTTTGTTAGAAAAAATTTCGATTTTAAACAATAGCATAATGAAATTTATTTTTCTAAGAAAACAAGCTTATGCTCTGCTTTAATTTATCTGCTATATAAATATATTAAGACGTCGCTGCAAGATTTGGTGGCACCTATTATGTAAACGTGTAAGAAGTTAAACCGAAAACAACGGAATGTACATATAAGTAGCGCTTGTAAAATTTAATTAGCCGACAACTACAACAATTGCTCATGAAATGGAAAATGAATTTTATGTAAAATTGTATCCTAAATAAAACTGCTTTACATTAAATATAATCAAAAATAAATTATTCTAAGAAGCATTATGAAATATAACTTTGTAAATCAGTGTACAGTAAACAGTTAAAAGAAGTTGTACAGTGTTGAAATGAAATTCATATAAATTATACTCTAAGAACTTAATATACCACTTTTACTTCGAAGTAGTATTGGCAAACATCGTTTTTAATAACAACATATTTATTACTTTAAAATAACAACAGTATTATAAGAAAGCGGCTTAAATATTTAATGAAGCAACATGTACAATAAAAGTTAACAATACAACACATAATAATTATTATTTACAATAGAATTAAATAAAAAAATTAAAAACTACGACGTACATATAAGTGATAATGAACAATCAATTCATATTCTAAATAGTCTCATTGATATTTTAATAAAAAGGTGTCCGAATAAAAGTCTAAAACGTAGTTCTTAATTAAAATTTATTTTCGAAACCTGATACTTTGTTTACTGCAAATTAAATTACATAAACAACAACTATGAAGCAGAACCTTCAACAAATGGCAGCCATCACTGTATCACAATCTTTACTAATAAAATCTACATCTCTAATCTATCTATCTATATCTCAAATCTATTATTATGTATTCTTGTCTCTTCGAATTCCATATTTTTGCTTATTAATTGTTGAAGAGTTGGACTAATCCAGTTTATTCTAATTTTTCGATTAATCGTAGGACAATTTGACATATTTTGTCTGACAAAAATTGCATTTAATTAAACGTTTAGTAATAATATTAGTAGAATATTTGAAATAAGTTTTAGTAATTAACGTGCGCGGTTTATTTGTGGTGAATTTTTGATCATTGGATTATATCTTGACATTAATGATATTTTATTCACAATGTTCTCGACTAAAAAAGTATGTTACAAAAGTCAATCTTTGCGTCCTCATTGACTTACGTATTAGAACTCCTTAACATTTTTCTAAACGTTTTATATCGAATGAAGTTGTGACTAACAGATTGTTGCAGCAATAGATATCCACATTTAATCAAGAAGTGTACTATTGCATTAAACACTATGTAGTAACAAGGATATAGGAATCGGTTGTTTTGGACAATTTGATGCCTTCTATTTTCGAAGAGGCCATATTTACTATAATCGTAGTCTGTAGATATTGGGATGCTATAACCTCCCTTCATTGGTTACGTGACAATCGCGTTCTAAATTCACAAAAAGTGAACCTTTACGCAGGCATAAGTAATGATTGTGTAATAATAGTTACATTTTTAGCGTATCTCAGTGAGCAAAGATACTTAGAACTTTTTAGAGGTGAGTTTGCTCCGGCTTATGCAGCTTTATGTCTAAATTCAAAAGATTCATATGTTCCTAATAACATCATCTGGTTTTAATAAGATTGGATTCTAGATAAATTCCAAGACGGCCAATCGATTTAACTTCAATTAATTTTTTCTATGGTATTAACTAAACAGTTAGTAGAAGTCTAATAACTTATATAATTTAAAATAGCGATAACTGATAATTTAAACAATGTTAAAATGGAAGGTGTGTCCAGAAATTGATGGATATCGTTTTTAGGTTTTGTTAGGATAATTAACAAATAAAGATCGTTTTAATATTTTTACAATTTTTACAGTTTGTATTCTTATTATCATTGGTTTTTCAAAAGCCGATAATAACTCATCAACTGAACAAAGCAACAAAAAAAAAGATAACTATATTAATTGATTTCGTAAAAACAACTTAAGAATGTTACCCTAAAATTGAGAGAAATATACTATTCTATTAAAAAATGCATAAAATGTTATAATTGAAAAACTAGTTACGATATAGGGTGAAACATGTATAAAATTTTGAGTTGCAAAAATATCTAATTTAGCTATGTAGAATTTTTATGAAATATTTTTGTAGTTTTATGATTAGTGTATTTATTCCAAGCGTACCGTTCATACTGTATGTACTCTTAACTTACAAGTTGAACAAACTATTTTATTGTCATTAATATAATTGTCAGCATTACAGTTATACATATAAGGCACTACATTGCAGTAGTCGTCTAATTTACTTTTAAACTAGATTTCAAAATACTGAACAATCGAATATATTTTGGTATTAACTCATATTTAGTTGCAAATATCTTTTGTTAAAACTTTTTTTCTAGGTCTCGAATAAAGACAGGAACTTAAATCTACACGCTAAAACGACAGTGACTGCGCTACAAAATAGTTAAAATATCATTCAATTATTGCACGTTACTGCACTAGTGCCCTGAAAAATTAAAAGCTAAATTTTAATTTTATGTAGGAATTTGGATAACTACTACAAAAGCTGCAATAAATAATAATAGATTCGATGCTATTAAACTGTTGCCGCTGTCTGGTTTCGAATTATCAATGGCTGATCTAAGATGAGGTATATCTTCGAACATTTGCAGTTGTGTTTTCATGTGTTTGTTATTAGTTGTAGATGCAATCTCAAGTCCTGTGGTTATGTCCTAAAAAAACAATTCATTAGTAGACTGACATGGTAACTTAAACAGTAAATTACTCTAAAAATCAAATCCTTATTTCCTCTAAACATATCAAATATTTTAAAAGGTGATCGCGACTGAAGAGCGAATCGCTGATCTAATTCTTCGAGTAAGAGTACTATATCTTTGGTTTTCTTGTCATGTTTCCGACCGATGATAACATCGTCTATAGTTACAGTAAGAGCGCAATTATCGTCTATTGGCAAAGCGGTTGTTAATGTGCCATTCTGACACAAAATAGATGTCCCAACCGGAAGTATTACACCGTCTGCAAAAATAAATACAGTTATTCACAATTATTCTTGGTCGTTTTTGTTATTGGAATGGATAAAAAAACGTCTTACTTTTTTGTAATATTTCTTTAGGTCAATTAACCTCATAACATCGGAATATTGACACATAAACGAGCAAAATTTTGGATTAGGACATTTGCCTTTTAACTTTAAAGGGGAGCTTATTTGGCATATGTTCGCTTTAGTGCATGTAATTTTGATAAAAATACAGAAATAAATGATAAAAGCATTACATACTAAAGCTGTTCTTTTATATTGTTGCCAACGAGATGAGATGACTATATCTCTAACTACAAGTTTTCAGAATTGTGAGATTTTAGGAATATCGAAAAGTTCTAACGAACCCGTTCCGTAAAAAACCTTGTACATACATACATACACACATATTACACTAGTATGAGCCAGTCAACCCGGAAACCTTTATAATAGAGATTTGGACTGTGGAAGCCTTCAACATCAGTTAACATTTCCTTCAATATCAGTTAACATTTGGGAATATATAATTTATGCCTACTACGGTTAAATAATCCTCATACACCTACCTTCCAGCGTCAATACTGAAAAATGACTTTCACCGTGTTGTAAGCAATTTAGTGCTCCATCATTGCCATAATAATCGTTTGTGCTGTCGGGTTTACATGTATCACGAACTGAAAACGTATAAATTTATTAAAGTATGAACTTAAATTTATTGTAAGAAGCCTTACTGATGGAATCCACAGATGGAACACAAATGGAACATAACTGCTCAAAGTTAAGCCCAATAGAATACGGTTCATGGCCACTTTCATCTTGAATTCCAGGCATGCACGATTCGTTAAGGAAATTATTTAAGTTTTCACCATAGTATAAGGAATCAGGCCAAATTTTTTGTTTCAGTTTTGATATGAACGCCAAGAAAGCTAAAGCAATTAATTTATGTTTAGTGAATATTTTGAAGTAGATAGATAATTAAAAGATAGTTATTACCTCTATCAGCATATTCCGAAAAGCATCCACGTTTATTATTTAAATCGTCCAGAGATTTGATTGTCGTCGAATTTACTATTACAACTGAACGTTTCATATCTTTTGTTTGTTGTTCACCGAAGGCAAGTATTGTTAAATTTCTCCTGTAAAAAGGTAATAAATTTATTGAATAATGATGTTGCTACTAATATTTGATTTAGAGATTAGTTTTAGGCAAGATATGTGGTGTGTACACTGATATAAGTAGGTTTTGTTATAGTGCTAAAATGGTAACTGAATTTACAGAATATATGTATATTTAGTCGCAGTAAAGTGTACAGAGAAAATATTGGCGAAATAGATAGTAATGGTGTACCTGGTTTTTGTGTTATAAAATAGTAAAGATCATAGACATATTGACTGGTCATAATCATAATCTAAAATTTGTCTTATCTGGCAATGTGATATGAAAAAAAGAGAAATTTTTTAGGGAACATATTGGGATCAAAGTGGTGAAGGTTGATACAGAATCTTGTTTATCATTCACGCTTGCATTACTTAAACACTATGTAAAGACGTTGCCCATAATAATACTTGAAAATGTATTCGTTTTTTCATTCTGCAGTTTTGGAAGATAATGTTTCTTTTTCAGGTAGAAAACAATTATTAATTGAACCCACATGGCTTTTTAACCGTAATAATATTGGAAATAAATGATTTAAAAACTTATTTTATAAAGTAGCACACTTGTCTGTTTTTTTTTCTTAGACGAAAACACATTAGATACTTATACAGGATGGTGCAACCAAGATGGGGTAGACGATTATAATTAAACAGTGAGGAATTTTGAAAAACTTTTTCGCAATTTTATTAAGGGCTACATGGGTTACGTTGTAAAAATATTTTCCTTACACAGAGTGATCAAAGCAGTCGGTGATCAACCAAAATTATGTTTCTTTAAAAGGGGGGCACTCGGTATTAAAATGTTACAATCGATTCTGCTAATTACAATAAACAATTTGATATAACTTTAGTTGGACCTGAAACCGATACTTACGGAGAGAGAAGCAATTATTTATAAGAACCGGAAATGAATACTAAAAAACTAAGTGTATTATTAAATGTGCAAAATTGTTTAGTAAAATAATGGCCTGCAGTTAACTTGAAATTATTCGCCATTATATAGAAAGATCGAGTTTTGTAAATTCATTTCGGACTTCGTTTTTTCAAATCAAACAGCCTGTATATTGTTTTCGTATGTTAAAGAGAATTTCGTCAGCTTTCTAAAAATACTACATATATATACGTTACCTTTTTGACTGACGGTTTTTAAGCAAATTCACCGCAAATGGAATATTTTCAGATTTGTTATAATTAAGTAATTAGAAATAGAAAAAAAAAAAATTCAGTACGCAAAGAATATAAGAATTTTACACCGATTTAATCACAAGGAAAAATATTGGTAATCCAAAACTGTTAAGTGTTACTACATTAGATGTTCAAATAATGCTCCGTGTAAACGAAGACCCATTTAGAGCCGATCGGTGAATTATAATTTAACTTTTTGTGAAGTACGTGCCGGAATATTGTTAAAACTGCGCTTTTCTGAACAAATTTTTCGTAAATGCCATTTTCTGCGATTTGCTACGAATAGTTAGAATTCATTCATATACGTATAGTATTTTAATAAAGATGCTGATGTAAAACTTAACAAGTGAATAGTAACTGTCATTTCTGTCAAAACGTTAACTTTTGTATTATTATTATAGATGGTTTTGACGTAATTTGTTTGGCTGTTATATTTTTTTGTTTAAATTTCTTGGCAAATTTTTATCTACTCGGTATTACACAAGAAATAATACGTTATCGTCACTTAAAAAGCGTTATACTATCAAAATTTAATTTTAAAGATATTGTCAAATATCTGAAGATTCTTATATAGCAAGCCTGAAAGATCTAAACTACATGTGACTTGCTTTGGTGGTTTTGACAATTTATCAGTATTTGGTTCTTTTAAGAAATCCAGAACAAAATATCGTAATAGAATTGATTCTGTATATGAACTAGTTGTTATTGTTCGAGAATTCTGTATAACTTCCATTGACGCAATTCATGCTTCGCATTAACTCCCTACAAATTTTGCGTAAATAACACGTTTTCGTAGAAAAACATACATGTGCATGAATACAAGTTTTGTGTCGCTTTTGGACATTTTTCATTTTAGTATGTGATATATACAGGGTGATTGGTGAGAATCGTTTATTAGAAGTATTAAACAAATAGAATGGAATTTTAAAACAAACTTTTGTGGTGGGATGTGGTTGAATACGAACTATCAAATTTATGAATTTATTGGTTTTAAATAGATATTTGGAAAACTCAGGAAATTATTATTAGGAATGTTAGAAAGAAGTAAGTACAAAAACTTAAATTTTACATTTGAACGGATTAACAAGATTAACAAGAACGTGTCACGTTCTTCCTGTTTACCTCGAATTTGGTCCAATTTGTATAGTTGACGAAATAATAAAAATGTGTGATAAATATGTGTTATATATTCTTCCAAACTCTTATTACCCTTCTAATGCACGATTTGCTAAATAATTAATAGAAACGAACGTATTTGTTCGTTAGTTTGAATTACGATAGCTTTCTTTATCTGCTAGACTTGAAAGAAACCGTACTTATTTCGTCATATAATACCTAAATTACAGCCAAAAGGAATTTGTAAAGGACAATGGATGTGAAATTTGTGCATCAATAAAGAAAAGACACTCATAGATTATGGAATTGTAAAAATATTGCCTAGAAGCAATCATTTTTCCCTTAGAATAATTATAATTATAAATTTATTAGTAGTGTTCCAGGATTAGGGTAATTCTAGCATAGTTCATATGTGGCCTTAATAACGTCAATATACTCTTATGTATATAGTACTTACACGCAAATACAGCTGCTAACTCTATGAATACGAAATTCCTTGCATTTTTATATCTGTTGTAAATATGCACTTACCTATTAGCAAAATATGTCATATTATCGCTGATGACTACAATGTCAGCCTTTTCTGCTTTGATGTCTGATATACATTCTGTTTTGTCTTGATGTAATACACAATTTATTGCAGGTTGCACACCATAATTTAAAGCGGCTTGTTGCAGCCATTTACATTTCTCTCCTTCATGTGGTAATACACATAACTTTATAGAATCTTTACACAGTTGCGAATTTGACGTGGGTATATCTCGGAAATCTGAAATAAGGAATATCTTCAGAATCAGATATTTTATTTGAAGCTCAACATTCTTATATTATCGTCGGTTCCTTAATTTCAATTTATGGCGTTGCTAATAAATAAAGATTGTTGAAAATTGTCTACTGTAATTGCCCTCTCCTCGAGAATTGTTAAAGAAGGCAGTGCCTTGATTGTTTATGCAAAGTACAATTCACTTTTAATTTCTGTTCTAGATATTTTCGTAACAATTTACGTACAAGTTCAAATAGTAACCAATAAGCCAACAGCAATTAATCAATTATATTAATTTAAAGAAATATTAAAAATATTATGACAGAAACATTAGGGAAGTACGGCGATAATAATAAAGCTGCAAAATTGCTGCAGCACATTCCACGAACGTACACTGCTCAAAAGAATGAGTGGATATTTCTTCTAAATAACAAATAAAGTAATTGGTACTTAAAGTAACACCGGTAAATAATATTACAATGGTGCCCAGAATATCTTTAAATGAGTACTAGAGCGCGCAGTTACGTTTCAATGTGTTCCTACAGCAACAGGATTAGTCCCTCTTGGGTATAAAAGCGATTAATAGTCTTATATGGTATCGTACACACACATCAGTAACAAGTAGAGAGTAGTGAACTTAATTATTTATTAGTAATGCTGCATCAAAATGATTTAGCCAAATTACATGCTTGGAGAGGCATAGGCCAGTTGGAATGTGAACAAATACAGCAAGATGTCTCTCAAGTGTTTGGAGTTGGCCAAAATGTAATTTCCCGTCTTTGGAGTCACTGTTTAGAAACGGAAATTGTTAGAAGAAGTCAGAAGCAAGGTCGACCGGCATCAACAACACTAAGGGACGACCGGTACTTCATACAATTTGCATATAGAAATTGAACATGAGCTTCTATGACTGAGGACCGATGGTATGTCTTCTACTTACCATAGAACATAAAAGACGCCGTCAATATGGGCAGAGGAACATCTCAATTGAGATAGTAATGACCGGAGTCGAGTTGTGTTTAGTGACGAATCAAGATTCAGTGTGCACACGCGTAATTTGTCTTTTAATTTGGTGTGTGTGAATCAGGGACACGAAATAACCCTCTATTTATCTGAAAAAATATTCGCTATATTGGAGGCGATATTAAACTGTATTTTATCCAGAATGGTTTACTTACTGAAAAGTATTTGGATGAGAGCTTTGTTTTCCCATATGCAGGAGCTGCGAGAGAGTAAGTCTTTTATATGGATGATAATGTTTGGCAACATCGAGCAACCATTGGCAACAATGAACGTGAAAGGTAAGAATTGATAGAATAGACTGGGCAGCCATTTCTTCCGACGTATTGTCTCACGAATTCTTGCACCTCGTTTAGTTGCAGAACTAAAGAAATTGCTTCTAGAGAAGGATAGGAAAATGTTCCGCAAGAATTATAATTCGATCATAATTTGATATGATTGACGAATTTGATTTAATACAGAAATGTTTATTTCGTCAAAACGCTAATGAACGTTAAAATAAAACTAAATAACATGTTTATTTTTACCTATACTTAGTCGAATATCATTCAAGTATTCTTATCATAAAAATACTATCTATTTTAAAATGTACAGCTCTTTTCAATCGGTACCAATCAAAATAATAAATATCCGCTTATTCTTTTGAGCAGTGTACATAACAATGTGTTTACCAGTCTCGGATAACAGCAATATTAATGCTGATTCCATGCTCGTATTTTTTTTTGTGTTGAAACAATTTAAAATCAATAACATCTTCATATTCTAAAGACAGCAGTTGTGTAAGTTTTATCTTCTACAAGTCATTTACGCATTTATTTAAATAGTTTTTTTGATTGACCTTCTTTACGCTTGTATTTTTCAGCTTCTTGCGTTTACAACTGTTACCCATATTGTGGTTACACTTATATTATTAGATAAATTAATCTTTTGTTACTAATAAATGTCTAAAAATTCTATTTGCTTGAAAATACAAGTTGTTTAATAAGCGCTTATTGCCACAGTATTTTTTAATTCACTGTCTTTGATAGTGTCATAACATTTACATCTATTTACCTTTCACATATTCCTTCAAAGTAGCAGGAGGTCCTGGAATGATTTTGATCAGAAATTTTGGGTTAGGAAATAGAATTTCCTTAAGTGGCAGTATTTGTTTGTCTGACAAAAGTCTGGAGTTAATTTCTTCGTCAACAGATTCAGTGACACTTGTCAGTTGTATCGTATTATCGTAGATGGAGGTACTAAACCATGTACGTAAGTCATTTGAAAGGTTCTCGACATAATCTCTAAAAATTTCCTAAACGTGAAATAGATTTTTGTAATTTTTCTAAATACTTACATATTTACAACTAATAGAGATCTAGGTTGCCTTGTCCAGGTGCACTCTTCGGTTATGTTAACAGTTGTGCCATTTTTGCAAAGCAGTGCAAAATTTTGTACCGCGTTCTCATAACGGGTACTATCGCTTTTTAAAGCATGAATTGTTGTAAAACCTATATCACCATCACCATTTAACACGCAGTTTAATGATTGTAAAAACGGTAAATATATATTTTCTTCATAAGCAGCTCGATCACATAATTTCAGCAGTTGCGGATATTTCGATTCTTAAATCAATATGAAATATTAGAAAATCTTAAACTTTCTTTCGAGTTTAACTGTGATCATATTGCAGCTTTAATCGACGTTTCGCTACTTATGAATTATTGTTTTGTGTTTTGTTTTGTTATATATCTGTGAATTATTTAGACGATGGCACAAAACGAATTGCCATCATATGCTTTTTTGATATATGTTTTTGATTACTCTGGACCTTCTGTTTCTAACTCTATACTCATTGTCTGACATAAAGTTGTTCGTCTCTTTTATAATTTGATGTATCTGGTGAGAGTGGGTACAAGTTTCCGCCGATAATGTGCATTAGAATATACCTACTGTGTCATTAAAAAAAAACGGATAACTTGAGTAGCGAAACGTTGAACCATAACATAACCACAGCTAATCTAAAAGAAAAATAGTTTTCAGTGGACAACGTCTACAACAACTTAAATGTAACTATGAATGTGATTATCAAAATTGTCTTTTAATCTTTAAAAGAAAAAGGATTAAGTTAGGATTAGGAGCTTGGTATTTTATATTGTGCGATTTCAACTTTGCACTAATATGGACCTGGTGTAGCACACAGACATTTTCTTAATAAGTCAATACTAGATTTTAGAAGGATTACTGCACAATCTCGGGAGACATTTGGAGAAGTAATATTTTATTATTATTATTTTTTAAGCTCTTGTCTGTTGAAAATAATTTTTGATAATTTTGATAATTGCTACTGAAACATCTACAGCTCAATTGAGTATATTTAGCCTGGTAATTATTCAACCTCTTCCGCTATCTAAGAAATATGATTTTTGGAGATCTGTAACATAAAGCTTTGGTTTAGGATTGACTACCATGCTTGAGGAGAATTTCTTTCCGCTTAGCTACTTGTACATGTTTAGCATTAGTCTGATGTTCGGTGTTCACTGTCGAACTGATAATTCTACAAATCTTGCTTGGACTGTTGCTTCATTCTAACGTATTTTGAACAAGAATCCGATCGATACTAAGCAGAAAACATACATTTCAGGTTAATGTTGCGAATTATATAATTTATATAGTTTTAAAATTGAGAGATTTGCACTTAAATATATTCTTTTGGCTTTTCTTTATTTTCAGCTTTCCAAAAAAATTGCAAAGTTGATCTCTTTTTTGTCGTTTAGTTGCTGATGATGTCATTGGTCAAAACCAAGTCCATATCTGTTTTCTGCCGGTTGGAAACTATGTGAGCAGTTCTATGAACAAATAGACTAACTAATGCTGCTGCAAAAAAATCGACATACTCTAGTTGCACTTTTTTTTTATGTGTGGTGGGTGCCTAGTTGCAGTGACTCCGTAAGCTGTATTACTTGTCTGGCTATCACTGCAACTCTTGCGGTGTAGTTTAGTGTGTGTAAGTTGTGTTTAAATGGCTTTGTGACAGCATCATATCGCCTTTTATGATGCCGCGCTGTTAATCACTTTGCTCCCAACAGCGAATGGCAAGTTGATCCGGGGTTAAACTCTCTGAAAAAATGTCACCGTCCCACCAGAGAATTGAACCACGGCACCTATCGTCCTCTCACAACAATAGTCAGCCGCCTAACCACTGCGGCCATCGACCCGTTACTACGTTCTGTATTACTGAAATACTAAGTTTTCATCCACATATTGGAAGTGGATTGTGTTGATTGCCGTAGTAACTTGATGGGTATTATTGTTACAACGAGAGATGAGATTATCTATTCAAAATTTAATAATAAAAGAAAACAAAAACAAGCGGTAATATTGTATGAGATGGAGCAATACACTAAATGATTAATTTATATTTATGGAGCATATAAAGGGATGTTGCCAATTGCAAAAAACTACATAATTTCAATACAAAGTTCAACTTTTTATGTCTTGTACTTACTTAATGCGTTATCCAAACTTCTATTCCCTACTACCCATTCTCCTGGTCGGCATGACGGTCCGAAGAAGTTGCTCAATTCATTTATATAACTTTCAGCTAGGGTTGTGTCACCATTTATGCATGCACGTACATTATTCTCTGTCAACACTTTTATTTCAAACTCTTTCAGTATAGCTGGAGAAATTAAATTTGTATCGAATCCAGGATGACAATATCTTTTTCCTTTAAGCGAGAAATTTTTTATTTCTTTGTTTACAATAACGATTGTTTCGATTTCGGTATTTCGCTTTCCTGCAAATATATAACATAAATATATGCTAGACACTTATATATGTATGTATCATGTCCTTCTTAAAGTGGTATAGTTACAGATATGTATGTATGTACTATAAATTGGTATTTGCTAAAACTGTACGTCTTCCGATACTGAATGACCATTGGAGTACGAAATAGTTGTTTTACGAATATAGACACCCTTATCATGCCTGTAAATTTTACGAAGACTGCCACGTTTTACTTGGGCCGGTGTGGATGTCTACTAAATAAATATGGACTAATTTTGTTATTCGTGGCCTTTCATGTTGGTGAGAATACCACGTGGATTGTGAAATATCTATGTTTAACATATACGTAAGACTTCCGAATTTTGCATTGCTTTAAACTATTAAAGAGGAAAGCTAGCATAGGCCAATTGGCCCTTTGGATTATGGTACACAGATGAGAGATATTTAGTGGGGTAGTTAACGATATAAAATGTCAGTATTCGAGTTATGATACGAAATTATTTAGTACTTATGTACATGAAACTCATAGTTGGATGTGGTAGTGAAGGGGGAGGGTAGCTTTCATTTTTCTATATCTCATATAGTTATTATATATACAGACGAGGATGTAGATTTTAGAAGCGAGACAAATAAAATTAGTACTACAATAAGTTATCTTGAATTTGGGCTTACACCGTGATGTGCTAAGAATCCGTTGATGCAATAGTATTTATGCAATTAGTTAGCATTTATTCGTTTTTCTCTTGGTTTGAGAATTGATGAACAAGTACCGAGCTACGACATAAGGATAGCTTAGAGGTTGCATATATTTGTATGCTATATCCTAAGCTTAGAGTAGAGGTTAAATTGAATGCTTAAGCTCTTAATGTTTTATTTCAAATAGCATTTATATTGTCACAAATTAGCTTTCGTTATCAATAATTTGTTGCATCCTGTATAATACACATTGTATGTTACTCTTGAAGGTATGTATCTTTGCTGAATTCATTATTTATTAATTTCTGAGATTTCAACCAAAAGTGTTATATTGAATGAATATGTTGGCATAAAATTATTTCACTTTTTTTAGAGAACGATATCTCTGTCATTTTTAGTAACATAATTAATATATATTATAAGTCATACAGATAACGCAAACGGTAAACAAAATGAATAATTGTCCTCGTCAAATTAGTTAAAATAATGTATGAAATTGAGATTCGATTGTTATAGGATTGTATAATAAGTTACCCTTTCAGTCTGTTTTCTTAATAATATTATCTAAAACTCACCAATAGGATCTCTAAACTCTCCAAGTACAGTAATGTTATTCACGAAATTACTTGCTAATATTGCTTCTTCAGCGCTTATGAGTGCCATTGTAGCATTTCCATTTTCTATGAGATATACGCAGTCAATAGAATTTTTCACAATCAAGCAAGTAATATCTTCAGTTCGATTTATTTGCTCACAAGCATTTGCTAAGCTTTGTGGAGCGCACAATATGTCTGGAACAGGATATAAATGATTTTATTTGAAGCAAATATATTTTATGTGATTTATCGGAAATTATCTTGCAAATGAGTCTATCTATACTAATAGAATTGATTGGATTAAAAATAATTATACATAGCTATATACTATATAATTATTATATATATATTCTATTTAACATAACAAAATAGATAATTATCTCGGAACAACCGGGAGTCAGACTTGATTGAAAATATTTACTGTTAATAAATTTCGTAAACCTAATTAATTAATGGGTGTCATGAAAGACCCTGTATATGTAAATGTGTTTATCACGTTTACTTTTAGTGAAGGTCACATTGAAAAGTACTGTAAAATCGGTTGAAGTATGACACGAGAAAACTGGATACTTGGAATAACATGAAATACGAAGAAAATTAGATAGTGTCAAGAAAAAATGTCAACCTATGATGATGTCCAGAAATATTAAGTGACGCAATTATTAGGTACGAATATTTTTCAGTTAAATTTAGTTAATTGGGAATACTAATGTCACATATCAAAATATGTTTTATAGGACCACAGAGTAGGTTTTGCCTCCTATACGAGATTTTATCAAATCGTCTCTAATACATATACAGGCTGTAACGAAAGTAAAGGGACAAACTGTGGCAGCAAGCTCTCCACATAAAAACATGAAAAAAGTTCCTATCAACATTTGTCCGCAAACGAACATTTTATGAGATATAGGTAAAATAAATGTTTAATAATATGTTTCTCTTTCAAACAGAATAATGACGAATTATACAATTCGTGACAAAGCAGACATGATTTTCATGTATGGTCATAAATTTACATAATCGACATAGGTATGTGGGCAGATGAAAACCCACATGTTACACTTCATATAAGACACCAACGATTCCAAATCAATGTATCGGCTGGTATTGTTAGTGATGTTTTCATTGGTCCTACCACTACGTCTTACGAGCGATGTGTACAGACAATTTTTGGTAGATATTCTTCCAGATCAATTGTGGTACATGCACGATGGAGCTCCTGCACATTTTGCCCAACCAGTTCGTACTATATCTGATGAGATCTACCCAAATAGATGGATAGGCAGATCTGGACCAATGAAATGGCCTCCAAGGTTTCCTGACTTCAATCCATTAGATTTTTATCTATGAGGACACTTGAAATCTTTAGTGTATGCGGTTCTAATTAATAACGCAGAAATATTATGTAAACGCATTTTTTCTGCTTGTGATTCTATTCGTAACCGCCCCGGGATCTTTGAAAGGGTGCGACAATCAATGACGTGGCGTGTGCATGCGTGCATTGAACATTTATTATAATTTAAATAATACTTTCCGCAATCATTAAAAAATTACATTGTACCTTCTATAGTAAAAGAATGTAGCTATGTTTTTCATTCTATCTCATAAAATGTACGTTTGCGGACATATGTTGATAGGAACTTGTTTTTATGTGGAGAGCTTGCTGACACAGTTTGTTGCCTTACTTTTGTTACACCCCGTATATGCTCCCAACAGCGAATGGCAAGTCGATCCGGGATTAAACTCTCTGAAAAAATGTCACCGTCCCTCCAGAGAATTGAACCCCGGCACCTATCGTCCTCTCACAACAATAGTCAGCCGCCTAACCACTGCGACCATCGACCCGTTAATAAATGACTAATTGTTGTTTCCAAGTATACAAACCAAGTCTAGTAATGAATTATCCGTTAGAAGGTTGCCGCTTATATATAATTCCTTTTTATATGAGAATTTGGCAGCGGTTAGCAACTAGTCTCAAAATAAAGGTAACCAAAGGAAGTAATGACTACAATTGATTAGATTGCAAATGTTATTTTAGATAAACGCATTCTTAACCATAACTTATTATGCTTTAATTTACGCCTGAATTTTATTAAATTAATCACTTCACCAAGTTTTTTAACATGTTTTTCCGTAGTCCTTGAATAGAATTCTTAGAGCTTCGCAATAGCAAAGAAAGTAAATTCCTTAAAAAAACACTTTTGGAAATATTCAATTTTGTTGAATTTGTACTTTATGCAAACTATATGGAAATCACTTCCATAAAATAAGTTTGTAGACAAAATGGTGTTATAGTGTTAGAGATTACTATATGTATCTATTTTGTGACCTTTATGTACTTATCTTTCAATTCCTGAAATATTTTCACTTATATGTCAATAAAACAACATTTAATTAAATATCTTTCGAGATATCTTCCGAAAAATAAATTGGTATTTAATTAATTTTTGTTTTATTGACCTACAAGTGGAAATATTTCAGGAATTGAAAGATAAGTGTCAGAGATGAAGCTTGCGGATTAAAAATAATATGTTGAATGCAAGGACATTATTTTAAAAATACTTTCCGGAAAAAGGAAAGGGCTTTTTTTAAATAAAAAATAGTAATGATAGAAAAAGCAGAGAATTGAGTGGAAAATGAGTTCAACCTGGCCATACATGGCTAAAAATAAAAAAATATCACAAAAAAATTACGAAAGAAACTAATGGAACTCACTCACTTAAGTTTCCTATATTTAATTAAATTATCATGAAAGTTAGCAAAATCTGAAGATTTTTCTTTCGTTTTTACGTTATCTCAAAAATGTTTGATAGCTGAATTACCTATTATAAATAATTAATTTTTATAAAAAAAATTTTCCACATAACAATTTTTCGATTTTGCATGATTGCATATGCCTTTTAAATTTCAAACTCAATAAAATTGATTTGCAACATTTCAAATTTTTTTTTATAGAATTAGTGTCATGTAAGTTTATAGAATTATGTTTTTTTGGTTTAAGAAGTTAACCGTTTAGTTAGAAATAAATATAGAGGTGAGCAAGGAACAAATATAGCGTCCGAAACATCAGCTCGAAAACTACTGCCAATTGTTAGCCAGTTAGGAAAGTTGCTAAATGATTTCAAGTAAAGCAAATCCAAGAAAATGGAACAGAAATACGTAGTGTGTGTCAATGATTTTGAATCTGTAAATATAATTTTGTAAAGCCATAGTGCTAGAAGAAGACGAGAGCGCGGCCATAATATCGGCTCTCCTTAATTCATTTAAATATTTACTTTTATAAAACGACTGCACTAATTATTTATGTTTAAATAGAGAGCAGTGTCTTAGTATTACGACCTGAAATTAATATTAGTAGTAGCTAACCGAACTGACTTCTATCTTACGAGAAAAGTAGTCTAGAGGTAGTAGTTGAAAATTTTAGGAGTAAGTAGTTTATCCCTTCCCAGTGAAATCCAGTTTCATGTTTATGAAGAGGTTATTAAGGTATTTAAGAGGTCTATTCTGAAAAATATGACTGGTAGTTGCTGATCTGTCAAAACCAATCTCTCAGATCAATAGTAATTGTGTATAAGCCACAAAGTTTCGCTTTATTCGGGCGTGTCGCTAATGGGTCGACAAAGATAAGTAACAGTTCTTGCATCACTGGGTTGCAATATTACTTTAAAAGTAAAAGAAACCTTAAATTGATGTATTGCGTATATTTGAATTAATATTTGCATACAACACATTAAATAATTATGCTTATTTAAACCAAAAATAAACAAATTCTTTCTCAGTTTTAATTTGGTTATTGCAGATCAAAACAAAGTCAGATGTAAACATATTAAAACATAAATAAAATTGGAGTATTCAATGCTAACTTAAGCTTTACGCATGTAGGTATTGCGACAGATAATATTCATTTATTTACATTGATACGGATGCTTAGAATGATATGTGATAAAGGTTATTTCATGAGACCATTAGATATGGTGAAATACCTTTGTATTATGTTCGTGTAAAATAAACTGTGCCGAATGGAGTTGCCAGGAGGAAAAAATATTGTTGGTTTTATGACAAAATCATTCGTTAAAAAAATCTGTTTATCGAATTAGCTGGTTTACTATAGAAATAAATTGCATTAGATATACAGGATGTTAAGAAACTAAGAAAACATAAAGAATTTCGAAGAAATGATGATGAGTATGATTATCTTGTATTTTAGAGTTTATTGTTAATACAAAAAGTTCAATAAAAACCTAAAATTCGGTTAAACACAAATTCAAATTTAGATGCTATTGGTATTAGAAACTTATCTTTTATAATGTCTAACATAACATATTTTGAATTTAATATAAACTCCTGTTCAAAATTAAGGTTGCGTTTCCAACCCCCAATTTTCGTACCACGAACTAAACGACTTCTTCTAACGAGAAATTAATGGGTAGATGGCATTGTAAGTTCTCTTATGTTTGGCTTGCATAAATTGTTGATGGGGAAGGGAAGGGGGAGGAGAAAGAGGTAAATCTGGATAAATCCGGTAAATCTACAAATCTCAAACACCGCATTTGTTTGCATTTATAAGTTCTCAAAGCAAATTCTTGCGATTCTTGCATTTTACTTATATTTGGTTGTATTGTAGTGTTCGTTGTGTTGTGCGCGTTCTGACTTACAGCAGATATAAATATATTACATATCGTAATTTTTTCTGTGTAAATAATTATTTTAATACGTTTTCGTTTTATAACTGTATGTCATTTAACTAAGCCAAAAAATTTAAGTACTTCGTTCACGTCATCTTTTTAAGTTTGATAAGTGTATTATTTAAAGTTGCTGTTTTAGTGTTGGTTATTTTTTTGTGTGGATTAGTTCGCTAGGTCAATATTTACCAATTTCGTTAAAAAAGATAAATCGAGCATGTCATTTAAGCAATGATGAATACGTAAGAGCTTCAACTTTGCTAGAAGAGGGAAGAAGTTGCGTTCTGTGGTCAATTTACTAAGTGTTAATCAGTCAACAATTAACACACTATAGAAAACGTGGTCAAGGTAAGAAAAGGGCTACAAGTCAAATTGATGAGCGCTTTCTCTGGCAACAGGTATTACCAAACACAAAGTGTGCTACTAGAGAGCTAAGTAATCAACTCGAAACTGTTAGAAATATTTGGATTTCTGCCTTAACTTCCGCATGTTGCTGCGTGTTTCGTTCAAAATAACAAAGTACATGGCGAAGTGCTAGAAATCTAATATTTTAACTGAAGAGGACACAGTCGATTATACATAACTCTGAATTTTAAAATTTGTGTTTTGGTCACAACCTCATAAACTTCTAATGAACGGTCTCGCTGAGATACCCTGTATATAATACTCCTAAAAATGTTGGAAGATTGGCCAGACCGCCATTGATGGAAGGTTTTGACGTTGATAAAAACTTGGAAAGTATAAGCTAAAAGGAATTTGTTGTATTTTTATAAATAGCAGATATATCGTAGGCGATAATTTTTAATTCTGTATTAGAAATGGCAAGAGAGATTGAGCACCCAGTATAAAATAAAGACAAATACTTCGTCGCGATGGCGAATGTTTGATTTGTAGAATGTGACAGTATATGTATGTACAGATGTATGCATAAAAAATGGGACAACTAAACTTTTTTTGTGAAGCAGACGTTTGTTTGATTCATTGCATCAAAATGCTTGTCCGAAATTGAAAATGTCAGTAATCCTTTGCTAGTTTGATCAAATATTGTAGCGTCTATATTAATACTCACATACGTCAATTAAAATAAAGCGCATACGGAATTAAAATTTGATGTTTATATATGTACTAATACATATATATAGGCATGATTCTAACTGGGGCACCCAGTATAATTATTATTCCGCTGTCAAGAGTAACAGATGTATGTACATACACCTGAAATCGCAAGTTACATATTTTTCAAAGCCAAATCACATATTTTTATTCAGAACAATAATAATAAACTTAAAAAGCTGATAGTAGGTAAATGCAGTTTGTTTTTGTTTTATTATAGATTTCTACAGTAACTAAAGCGAGTATTGTGAAAGTTTGCTCATTTGTTTGGCAGCCATAATTAATTTTCATGTAGATATTCTATAATGTTTCTTTTATTTCTTGATATTGGAGAATAAAAGATAAGTACTTATAGGTCAGTATATATGTATGTATATAAATTGTACTATTTTGTTATATGGTGCTAAATTTTCAACATTAATAGTACAGTAATCCCTTAACATTCGCGAGGGTTACGTTCCAGAAAAACTTCGCGAATGTCAAATTCGCGAATGTTGAGTTCATGTTTCTGTATAAATGGGGGAGTTACGTTCCATAGTGGTAGATATAAGGACAAAACATATGTGATTTGTTTTACGGTTTAATAATAATATGTATGTAACGGATGGGATGAATACTCATATTATATTTAGAAGATTTTTACCGGGCAGGCTTGTTATTTACTTAGCACATTACATATGTACTAAAATATAACGTACCTATTTTTTACAAAATTCATTATATTTTATTACTTCATTTTTACATTTTTTACTGTTTGTTCGCGAATAATCAAATCCAAAGGTCGCGAATGTGGAATTCATCCGCATTTTAATTATCGCGAACGATCAAAACTCGCGGATGTCAAATTCGCGAATGTTGAGGGATGACTGTAGTCATAAAACTCCAAAACGCTGAAAACTCGGTTAATTTGTCCCTTAACACAGTTATTGATAGTAACTTATTATTGTTGAAATTATTACAATTTATTTAATTTTAATGGGCCGCCAACAGGACAACGTCCCAATTACAGGCGATCTCTAATATACAAAATATACAAATGTACGAAATGACTATAAAACTAAGTTATAAAACTAAAAAATATCCTACTGGTGAACTACGTGGAAACCCAATAATAAAAAGCAATCGCATATAGAAAAAAGAGAAAAAAAAAACATAAGTACAACTAAACAACTACATACAAACTTAATATTATTATTTATTGCATAGCACTAGATTTTAGATTTTGTCCAATATATGATGGTAGTGTTCGTGGAGCCGCAAACGCAAAACATCTTTTATTTCCTGCAGTGTTACTGAATCAATATCAAGAGCTGGTAGATATTTATTATTTGCAAGATAGCAACGTAGGGCAATTGATGGCGTTATGTAACAATTTAAAAAGAAAGCAAACGTCGCACAACCAGAGATGTAATATGGTGGCGCTCCAAACCCGCAATAGTACCCCGCTCTAAAAAATTTAAAATTAAGGAAATTAATGATTTTTTTTCTGGATTTTCTCTAGACGTAAAATGTATTTAAAATAGCACGGATTCCAGACCAGAGAAACATATTCCAACCGGCTGCTGACCAAAGTATTAAATAATAAAATTAATCAATCAATATTTTGAAATTCAGCAGCAGTCCTCATAACGAAGCCTAGGAGTCTATAACTTTTCTGAACCATAGTTTCAACGTGAAGTTCAGATGCTAGTTTAGAATCGATAATCAGACCAAGATCTTTCACGTCATGTACACGACGAAGAAAATCATTACCTAGGTTATATTGAAAATTGATAGCAGCGCGGTTACGGGTGAAGGTTATCTGAACACACTTATCAATTGCCAGACTTAGGTGATTCAGACGGCAGTACTAAGTTGTCGAGTTCAGCCTGGATTACCCCAGCGTCAATGACAATATTGAATAGTAACGGCTCAATGTGTGACCCCTGAGGCACTCCAGATGTAGCAATAAGCATATTTTCGCGAGTAACCGTTGAACCGATCTCGGTAACAGTTATGACGTCACCAGTTACAACCGGTATCCAATAAACAAATTTCGACACGAAAATGCGAACGGTTACCCAGTGACAGAAAACATAAAATTCAAAACATTTTGACGTTTGTAAACTGGTACGTGATTTAATTGACAGCAACAAGTATAACAAAAGTATGATAAAATTATTGTTTAGTACTAGATAAATAATAAATAACACATGTTTCATTCAAGCAATGCATCGGCAACTAAAGAACATCGTAGAAAATAAAACTTAAAGTTTATTAATGTTATTTAATCATCACCATTTAGTAACATTTCTGCCGTTTTCATGTCTGTTTGCACCACATAATCTATACCTCCATCGTTCAATATTATTTGCATTGTTTCGTGTTTAGCTTCATCACTAGGCGCCGTTTTCATCTGGTTTTCTTTTAGGTTATAGGTTATACCGCTGATAACATACCTCTCGAGGACGGTAACAAACGTTGTTTAACGGTTACAAACTGTGACGTCATAGCTGTGACTACCCTGACTAATATATCTCGCCAAAACGTTCCGGTCACGTTACCGCTGAAGACTGTTGATAACACGGTCTCTCGCGAAAAAATACTTAATGTAAGAATCTGACTTAAAATTGTTAATCACAACCGCCTGTAATCGATTGGTTATATAGGAGAAGAGCCATCTATAGAGGTTGCCGTGCACACCGACAGAATACAATTTCCTCAACAGAAGAGCATGATTAACTTTATCGAATGCCTTAGCAAAATCGGTATACACGGCATCGACTTGTACACCACAATCCATGGAACCATGTATGAACTGCACATAAGTGCAAAGATTAGTGACAACTGAGCATTGCTTCACAAAACCGTGTTGTTCACCGATATAATACCGATATAATAGGTTATGAACGTGTAAACATAAATGATTAGCGACTATAGATTCAAACAACTTAGCTAAACTTATTAGAATAGAGATAGATCTATAATTTTTAACACTCGTATTGTCGCCTTATTTAAAAACAGGCAGGACATGCGTAATCCTCCATGCATATGGGAAGACACTATCATCTTGAGTCGCTTGCGACTAATTAAATAAGTAAGTTAATGGTTTGATCAGAGCATCCCGACAATTGATAATTAAAGAGTTCTGAATGCCATCAAAACCAGGACCCTTATTAGGATCCAGCATCTGCCACCATCGTGCATGTCACCTTCAACTGAGGTACCGCATTATTGTTGCAAGCAAGGCGCTCCAGGTAGTCCGAATCAACAGCAACGTCCACTGATTCATAAACTGATTGAAAATAACGAGCAAAAAGATTACGTATTTCACGATCACTACTAGCGGTAAGGCCGTCAAGCGTCAGCTCAGCCGGAGGGGCAGATAATTTCCTTTTATTTGATACAAAACTTCACAAGTTTTTAACATTATTTTTAATAGAACCCTCAACAGATGCCAGGTAAATTCTATAATCCTTACTTATTATAGATTTAAACCGCCTTCTTAACAGAGAAAACGCCTGATAGTCCTCCAACACTCCGTACTTTTTAAATTTATTATGGTAATTAGTTTCCTCCTTCAAGATTTTAAATGGCTGCCACAGAAAACCACAAAATACTTACAAAAGGAACGTAATTAGAAATTAAATTATTTAAAATACTATAAAACTTTGATAAATTGCTGTCAACATCAAAACCACTGAAGACACCCTCCTAGTCAATACTAAAAAGATCGAAATTTAAGGAAACGTAATCTGCCCTAGTAAAATTATATTTAAAAAACAATTTTTGATTCTTACTGGAACATTGGCAAGACTACAGCGAATCTCAAGGTCCGGATGGGGCCTCTTCAACAAAAGGTAAATCACACTGCATTACACGTACATTATTAACGTTGGACAACACCAAATCCAGAACCTGTTAAAACTGTGACAAGCCTAACAATGATATCATATCGACAAATACCTCAGAATGAGGATTAGAGATATTAGATAGAGTATAACACAAACTGTCATCACGAGGCACCCGGCGCAACCCAGACAAGTTGTAATCACCCATAACTATAAAAACATGTATAATAATAAGTATAGTACAACTTTCTAAAAATTGCCGGGGATGACTTGCTGATTTTAACAACACGCAAATATGCTGATAAGAAATAAATTACAATTTAATAAAGTGGAACTAGGTGTGATAAACATACGTACAATAGAAATAACTTACACTTTTCTTCTGCTTTAACTGTTAATATAGTTAAAAATATTAGAATTAATTGTTTTGACACTGTCATGGTCGTACACAAGTTTTTGTACGTTATATCACAATGGCGGTCGGCGTTAACTTCAATACCTTACTTCTACCTTCATTGTCTTACTCAAATAAAATAATCTTTTATCTAATCTTATCATAAAATACACTACCATAAAATACACTCGTGTCCATAAATTTGAGCACACTTAAAATCAGGTTTATATGCCAAAAGTAAAAATCTCTATTCAATTCTTATTATAAAATTACGAAAGTGAAATATACAGTTCAGAAAATCCAAATTTCAATTTCTAATTTATATTTAAGACTGCACTGGGTCCAAATATGGATATATTTAATTAGTTTTCTGTGACCAATTCCAAGTGACGAATGGTCACAACGGAGATCGGTTTTACTGGCCGAATGTTTTTGATACATCCTTCCTTAGAACTGTCAACTATCCCCCACAGCACAGCCAGAGATGTTTGATAGATATTTTATTCAGGTCCATATTATGTCGGAACACCCAAAAACATAAAAAAAAACATTTTATGGACTGTCCGTTTATAAGATTCATGACATTTTTTAAATATCTAAAGACATTTGAGATAAAAGTTTCATGAAACAAACGGCACTAAAATGTGAAACGGTTGAAAATCATTCGAAGTAAAGTGTTGGTTTTATATATTTTTCACGACAATTTAATAGGTTTATAAAAACTTATTATATATAGGGATTGAGAACGGCCACTAAAAAAATTGGCTCTGCTAACAGCAAGAAATTTCTGCAAAGTTGTATATGCGTATAGAGTAATTCAATCTATTTATTTAACATATTTTCAAGATGGCGGCACTTCGGGAAGTATCGGAAATGAACATGAACTTTCTTATTTTAAATAGAATAATATAACTTTCCTTGCATTTACCAAATCTAAGTGTACCTAAGAGTAGTCATTTTTGAGATTTTTCAATTTTTTTCGAAAATTTTGGAATTTATGTCATAATGTTTAAGCTCATGTTAAAAATATTTTGAGTGGTTCGTTATAGTTAAAGAGGTCGTTTTTAATATGTAGTTTAAATAATAGGAAATCGACTAATTTTCTTTGCATACGCTCAAGTCTATTAATATGAATTTTATAGCAAGGTGATTTTACAATATTCAAGAACAGGGTTGACCATAGAGTTGAACAATGTAATGATGGTAATACATTGTTAAAATCGGAAGATATATGCTTAATGAACCACACAAATTAATTGAACCGGATACAATGGAGTTAATACGAGGAAGAAGTGTGAAGCTTAATATCGCTGACTCGGCGCTGTGGTGTATTCTCTAATATGTAATTGAAAATTAGTGGAGTAGAGCTGTTAGAAACAGATTGTACTACAGCACCATTCAGCAAGCTTATCCAGGTTATGATGTAAATGGTAGCAATCCAACAGAGAAGAAACAACTGCAAATAGTTTTAGATCGTCCGTGTACGCCAGAAATTTACTATCCGGAAAGGAGTAATATAAATCGTTAATGATGAGTGAAAAAAGGATAGGCCTTCCCTGAGGAACTCCTGATCTTACACGAATTGGTCGGGATTGTGCAGATCATAACATCACTATTTGCATTCTATTTTTTAGATATAAGGTTTTCAAGAGAGTAATATACCATCTATCCCATAAAGCGATATTTTATGGGTTAGTAATATGTGATCGACTTGATCAAATGCTTTTCGACGAATGGGGTTTTCCTTATTTTACTTCCACTTTTGATTTCTAGACTCTGTATTCGACTGGATTGATATTCTACCAGATATATTACATAAGTATAATTATTTAAACATTTACAGGACAATTGGAATGACTTCCGCAGAAGAAAATAAATCTACTGAAAAACATCTAAAGCTGCTGATGATGATCCTATATTTAGGATTGGAGATAGAGTTAAAATAATAAGAAGGAAAGAGGCATTCCAAAGTAAATATAAAATTAAATGGGGAGGGGAAATATGTGTTGTTGATAAAGTCTTAATGATAAATCCAATCATCTATAAAATAAATGATTTGGATGGTGAAGAAATTATTGGTAATTTTCACAAACAAGCGTTACAAAAACAAAATCTTAACAAATTGACTGTGCTTCATTCAAGGTGTATTTTATACAATTATTCTGAAGGGGATCAGATACTCAAAAATTATATGGGACCATTAATTCTAAAATTACTTTCATATTTTAAATATTATTTTTAAATTCAAAATATTATTTCCAAATTTTTATTACATATTACAATATTTTTATAAACTGTGCTAAAGGTAGCCACTCTGAGTGAGTTACTCGAAAGTGCATTTTGTTAGTTTTGTTTTATAAGGTTAAAATTAGACCAAAATGAGTGAAAAACTGTTGCTTTTAATAAATATTTCATTTTAGCGCTACGTACCTGTTTTTTCATACTACTTGTCTCTAAATCATGACGAAGTTGATTCGAATTGTTAGCATTTTACATCTTACTACTTACTATTGGCGATATAAAACAACTATTCCTAATGGAGACTGGACCAGCGGAAGAGGGGATAGCATATACTGTATATTGTGTGCTAGCATACGACAAATAGAAACTTATTCTATCCTAAGTATAATTCGATTCCTCGGATGACTTAAAGATACAGAATTCATATTAATGTAGGTCCCTTACTACTCCATGAATTCATAAAAATATATTGAGACACTACAAGTAAAAAACGTTCATGATGATATAAGGACAAACAAAAACATTTTCAACTCTCAATATCACAAAAGAATCCAAGATTTATATTTAATTATGAAACACATTGTATACATTAACATCTACTCAGTAAGCATTCAAGGATATGAATTAATACTATTTATTTTCCATTGTATATTTTATATATAGAAAGGGCACCATACATTTACTATATCTATCATTTGTAAACACAAAAATAATTTACAGTAATGTTAAAATTGGTATATTTCGAGCGATGCACACCGTTTGATTTATTAAGGATGGAAGTACACTTCTAATAAAGTTTCTGTAACATTCATTATTAATTCTGGTAGTTAGTAAATATCTTAACTGGAATTGACCCATAAAACAAACAGTGAACTGCACATTAATGCGAATGATGCAACTATAAATGATCCCGAGTCTCCATCTTCAATACTTCCAGATGTTCTTGGTCTCGGAATATTTTCGAAAAGTTCTAAGTGCCGTCTGGCGTATCGATTATTTGATATAGATGCAATCTCCATACCTATCGTACTTTCCTACAGACAAGAGTTTTTGTTATGAATGAGCTGAACTTACAAACAACTGAAGATACCTTAAAGATTAAATCTTTTATGTTTCCAAACATGTCAAATATTTTGAAAGACGTATGAGTTTGGGCTGCAAACCTTTCATCAAGTTCCTGTAACATCATTTCTATATTTTTATTTTTCGAGTCCGATTTTCTGGTTATAATTTGGTCATTAACAGTTATTGACAATACACAATCATCGTCTATGTTGGGAAAACTAGCTAGTGTTCCATTTTTGCACATTATCGCTGTATTGTTCGGTAGTTTCAAGTTTGCTGAAAAATAAATTATAACTGAGTACTTCTTTCTACTTACTTCTATTAATTGCACTCATGCTCTTAGGTACCTGGTAATATTATCACTGCGAAATCACCAGTCAAACCTAAACACTTTAGTGCACCGTCAGGGCCATAACATATGTTTGATGAGTCTGTATTGCAGTTTTCTCTGCCTAGAATGTTTATTGTGACGTAAGTAACTTGTTAGTACTGGGCACTATTTTCATTTTTTACCTGTTGGAACTGTTGGGTCATTACCACATAACGAACACAGTTTATCGGTATTAATTCCAATAGGGTACGGTTCGCGATCTAGATCTTGAATTCCAGGCATGCAAGAATTACCAAGGAAGTTAGTTAGTTCTTGACCATAATATTCAGGGTTTGACCATAATTTTGTCTTAATATATCTGCAAAGGCTAACCAAGCTGTAAAGGAAATCATTGCTATACATTACAAAAATCTTATTTTACGAGGAAAAAAGTTTACTCGATTTGAAAAATTGCTAACCTATATCACCGTATTCAGAAAAGAAACCACTTTTGCCCTGTAAATCCTCTAAAGTCTTGACAGTCGTAGTATTTACTATTAGTACTGTTCTTATCATGTCTTCTTTTCTTTCTTCTGCTAATGCGATGATCGATAGATTTTGACTGGAAAGGAAACATACATATATTAAAAGTAGAAGTGAATAAGGACAGATGCCTAGACGTGTGGTTCCATTAAATCTATGCAGCATTAAGAAATGTATGTGAATGGTAGGTGTAACTATAGGGTTTTTTATGGTTGATTGAGCTACATGAAGGCATGGTAAATTAAGCGCCTGTAGTGAATATGGTATATGAATTGGGTTGACAAATTGTAGTTTATCCTAAATAATTTCGTATTATATATTTGAATCTTTGACAACAATGTACTTTGTGAAAGAAAAAAAGTAACTAATAGTCTGAATTTCTTTATTGTTCGATTTGAATTTAATTCAAGAAATACGAACATGCTGCATCAGCAGTATATAATAGGTATTTAATTTAAACAGATGTTATGATAAATATGTTAGGTATAAATTGCCTTAAGCTTGAAGAAAAAGACAAATAAATCAGTTGACATAAGCCGCCTTCTTTCGTTTCACGATTCACTATCATGATTAACTGGTAGCCAATAGACAGCAAATATTGTTGAAAAGGAGTTTACTTAAAGTAAGGTAATCTCTCGTGTATCTAGTAGTGTTTGCATAGTGCCGGTTTTTTCTCTTGGTGACACAACAAGCATGCTGCATCTATGTACATGATGTTTTATTAAACAAATGTTTTTTCATTTAGGGAACATATTTTAGAACCGCACTGCATATTATATAGCACCAGGTCTGAAATTGGTGCCACAAACATGCACTAAAGAAACGGCTTGGAAAACTTATTGTAAATAATTTACTCCTGATGTGACCAAATTCAATATATAAAATACCTAATGGTTTTGTAGTTTACTGAATTAATTGGTTTTTCAAAGAATATTAAGTTGTAGTGATAATTGTGTAAACCAAGTTATGTAATTGTGCAAACTACGATAACTAGACAACTGAAATCAAGCATCGGCCAAATAGAGAGCAATATTTTTTGGTTAATTAATTAATATCTTAAGTGATGCAGAGTTGTTAATTGTGTAGTGTGTGGTGATTTTATATTGTACTGAGCAGTCCGAGGTGTCTACCAGCAATCGTCTGCGGACGAGCCCAACACTAACCTGGTGGTCTCTCTCAGTTTTATTTTTCAACGGCTTTATAGCTTTAGTATTTGTGTTAAAATTTCAAAATTTCTTTTTCAGATGAGCTAAACAGTGTTTTTTACAGTCTAGTTTTTTAATTCAAATGCATAGAGTAATATATTATAGCGTAATATATTTTGTTACAGGTATTATTTTTGTTAACACTATGTGGCTAAATTTAAAAATATATAGATGACGGAGCATAAATATAACATATTTATGCCGTAAAGCTAGGCTGTAATGTAAGCTTGTATATCTTTATTTGCATTTGCAATAGTTTATTATTAAGATAGATTCATAATATGATCTTCTAAACTAATTAATTTCAGAGTGCAACATAAATAAGGAAATGTCAACTATTTCAATTTTGTCTCTTGCTGTAACACACTTTTAAACTGCCATTTTATTTTAAGTGAATGACAAATAATTTAAATAAAAGATATTTGTAGTGGCACAAATCTTAATTGAATATACGAATTCGGTTTATATTTTTCTTGATATCAATGCTATTATGGCTGATTCATAATGTTGAGAGTATGTTATAAGAATCTATTTGAATCCTCTCATCATTTACAGTTTGTAAGCAAAAGCAACGATTATAAGGGTACTTGCTAATTATATTCAACCCATTGTCATCAATTATTTATGAGTCTGTTGTTATATTATTATATATATTGCGTTTTGGGAATCGAAATTGAGAAATTCTTTATGCCAACGCAAATAATCAACAACTTTTACAATTATTGCTTTACTTACCGATTTACTATGTATGTCATGTTAGAATTTACTACAGTAACGTCAGCCATGGTGTTCCGTATTGCCTTCAAGCACTCCAGTTTACTCTCGTTTTCGTAACACAATCGATAACTGGTTGTATACCATAATTTAAAGCAGCTTGTTGTAACCACTTGCATTTCTTTTCTTCTTCGGCAGATATAACACACATAATAACTGAAGATTTGCAAAGTCTTGAATTTTCAGTTGTGGGTCTATCTCTAAAAGCTGCCAAGTAGTAATAAAGTTTGATGTAATTTGTTTCACTACTGCCATGAGATAATTGATAAGTACCAGCTACATAAGTTTCTGGGGTTAGGCGTATCAAAAGTTACGTTGATATTATATTGAAGTTGGTCGGGAAATATTACTTCCTTAAAACTCTGCACATACTTTTC
This sequence comes from Holotrichia oblita, assembly GCA_023690525.1. Classification (NCBI taxonomy): domain Eukaryota; kingdom Metazoa; phylum Arthropoda; class Insecta; order Coleoptera; family Scarabaeidae; genus Holotrichia; species Holotrichia oblita. Next base: position 63,992,590 of record CM043020.1, read on the forward strand.
GGACAATTGGAGATCAGAGCTTCCGTCTAGTGGTTGCAGTACAAACCAATTTCTTAGATGAATCGGTAAATCTGCACTTTACATCTCTGCAAACAAAATAATTGATATTGAGTTCTAAAGATTTTATATCTCACATGTTACTTGTTTCCCACCAATAAAGACCACGGCTGTCTGGTCCATGAGCAGCTCCCTGTGGTAGCATTTATCCGCGATCCATTTTTACAAACGAAGCTGTAGTTGTTAAGAAATTCTGGCTGCGTTAAATTATATGATTTGATCGTATTTAATGTTGTTAATGCTATATCACCATCGCCATTCAATAAGCAGTTTAATGATTGGAAGAAGGGGTATTGCTGATTTTCTTGATAAGCACTTGTCTGACATAAATCTAGTAATTGTGGATATCTTTGTCCTAAAATTATACTGATGTTTAAGGTATGTTATCAATGTTATCGTTTATATTTTTGCATACTTAATTCCAAATCTATTGTGGTGTTTACTATTGTCCATCTGCCTGGTCTGCAAGATGATCCAAAGAACTCATTTAGAGATTTTATATAATATTCTGCCAGGCTTTTACTATTTTCTCCTGAACACACGTCAACATCGCTTTGCGATAGCGTTTGCATTTCAAATTCCTTTAAAATGAAAGGTGACATTTGGTTGATATCTATGGGGGTGGCAAAATCTTGTTCCTCTGATAGAAAACGTGTCCTTCATTAAAATTACTGTCTCAAAATCGGCTGCTTCTCCCTCTATGTAATATGAATAATGGATTTGAGTTTAAATTAAAATATGTATTAATATATACTTACGATTTATGCTAAATCTGTCGTTTGCAAGAGCTGTGAATTCTCCAAGTACAAACCAAGTTACTGTAAGTGAACTCGCTAAGAATATTTCTTCTGCTGTTACTGAGGTAATACTCTCGCTTCTCCACTTTCCACCATTAATAAACAATTCACAGCATTTTTCCTTAGTACACATTTTATATCTTCAGATCGATTAAGTTGTTCGCATGCATTTAAATTTTGCGGCGTAGTGCACACGGTATCTTGAAAAATATAAACATAAATTGATTTAGGCGGGGTAATCTGTTCAAAAATCAATGTTATATATGAAATTTGATAATCTGTAATTGATAATATGAGTGATGTAATCAGCTTGACTATAATGAACCTTACTAGCGTCTTATTGATAGAAGTATCCAGTTTAATATTATGTATAAAATATATGTGAATTATTGTTGCTGTATAGTAAAAAAGGTTGAATTTAATGTTCCTCTAACTAAATTTAATTTATAAGGAGGTAGATCCATTGTGTACTTGAGTATTAATAAAATTCTCCAGAGGTGATAGTCAATAGAGTTATGAAATATTGTGATAAACTATAAAATCGTATTTTGGGCTTAACACTCCTTCATAGGGATGTCATGTAGAGCGTACTATTATTGTTTCCCAAAGAAATTGTAAAAAACATAGCAGAACTATGTTATTACATTTCATAGAAAATGTCTTTTGAACAAAATATTTAATTTTCTTAATATTCTCTGGAGGTGTGCATTAATGCTGAACTACAAAGAAACACAAATTCAAGAAAATAATATTAAAGATTATTACATTGTTTGAAGATATTTTAATAATGGTAGCTAAAACTATAGCGAATTTCTATATCAATTAACATAAAATTAATAAGTAAACTAAATACATACAAAATTAGTCTTTCTAAACTTAGAAGCAA